>JAUNZM010000292.1:1200000-1927500 GCA_033459285.1 Clamator glandarius
TCTGAAGATAATTCTTATGTCATTCCTTCTCTAGAGCAAATCCTTTCATCAATAATGTAGGTAGATGGCTTAGAAATAACTCCAGCAGGGCTTTCACTTTTACTGTCCATTTACCTGAAATTGCGTTTAGATTTTCTGGTGATTCAACTGTTGTTAGTGCACACACGAGAAATAAGATGGGTATACAAGAATTTCAGGCCTTCAAATAAACTCCTATCTGCAGTGAGTGTCTAAAGAAGCAAGATTTCCCTGCAATCTTCTGTTCTGATAACAAGAAAAAAAGGCTGATAGCATCTCAAAAATACCCTATCTGCCTTCATGAAAATGTTCGCTCTGAAGTATTTCAGTTGAAGCAAACATATGGTTGGGCTCCAGTTTCAGGTGCTTTGAGTAGGTCATTGACATCTGGATGGGCCAGCTGACAAATCCTCAGTGGATTTTTCTGGTTGTTCTTGAACATTTAAAACAGGGCTCCAACATCAATTTGGTTTGTTGAAGTCCTGGGTTTTGGTGAATTAACTTGGATTTGCTTAGTTTCTCTAACATGTTTTATCAGGCAGATGTTTTGGTGGTCGGCAGTTACTGACTGGTCTTGGATGAAGAAAAGTATTTTAGTATTAAACTATAGATATCTGGGTCTTTACCTGCTCTCTTGTTAGTTACCTGATTTACTGAGGCTCTTCCACAGAGAGTTAATGTGGGAAGGGTGTTGATGCTTGGATGGATAAATAACTGGTTTGTAGAAGGTGGATACTCTAAGCCTCATACATGTTCATAAACTAATACAAGGGAGCGGCACAGGCAGAAAATCCAGCTCTCTTTCCCAGATGTCTGTGTAGTTCCATGTAACTGTTGTCATACCAAATATAGGCAGTTCATATGCTGTTATTTTTTACCTCTTAGCACTATTTCTATAGCAACAGTGCAAACTTCTATATAGATGCATGATGTTAAAAAATTATAGAGAAAGTTAATGAAATGCTGTCATCACAGGTGTTATTAGTAAAGACTTCGTTCAGCTCTCTGAAAGCTGAATTTTAAAACAGACTGAGATCTTGTGCCTTTTGTTCAAGAGAGATCCTCATTGTCTATTAGCGGCTTTACAGAGAACAAGGGGAAATAGTCTCTGTACAGTATTCTCTTCTTCCTGAATGAGAGAGTCAGGTATTCAATGTGGGGGGAGTTTTGCCTTCTTTCCCCTAAATGTGAGTCTTTTGTCTTTCTGTACAAAGGAAGTTCAGACAGGTGTGTGTACTGAGTCTTCAGTTCTGTGGATTTGGAGGCTGTTACTCAGCAAGTTGTCACTTCATCTCCTGCGTGTCAAGAATCTATCCCAGTACGGTTTGATTGTCCTGGTTTTGATTTGGCTGTTCAGTTTTGACTGTACCCTTTAGGCCTGCAGAAGAGCATTCAACAAGTTGCATGGATATACGAATTATCTTAATGTCCACATGTGATGTGTCGATGTACACAGAATATTCAGTCTTGATACTTGGTCTTGGTGCTTTTGGCATGTGAATTGTGATTGTTGGGGACAGAGTTGCTATAGCTTGTTGCCAGTAACAAAGCTCATGCTGTTCAGGTGTCATCTCTTTTTCACAACTTGCAAGCCTGCAGTTGCCTGTCAAGTTTTATTTAAATATTCTCCCCAAATCTTCTTCCTGTGCAGTACTTTCTCCATCCTGAGAGAAGGAATGCCACCCACACAGGTCCATTTTGAGATTGTTAGTGATTTTCTTCAACTTTATCTTCTGCTGGAATTTTTAGTGTTATCTTGTTAAAAATAAAAGTTTTTTATAAAAGGCAGCTTCTAGAGACTTCTCACAGTGAGCGTGTTGTGTTATTTTTGCTGATGCACAGTCTATAATAATGCTTCCCTATTTGTGTTTTGTTTGCATTATCCAGAAACAAAGAACCTGAGTGGACCTGAGTGCCTCTGAAAAAGAGTACTTGGATCTTGGAGGTCATGCTATCAGCATTCAGTGTGCCACTGTTGCACACTCTTAAGTATGATTCTTCTGTTCAGAATATTGTCCACGGATATATTCTTCCTTTGTTCATTCCGTGGATATCCTGCCTGCACATCTATCGTGTGACAAAGGTATTTTGGAACTGAACATTAGTTAGTCAAGTTGACACTGATTATTGGCTATTCCTCTTGTTTGCAAGCAAAACCGATAGCTACATGGACTTGTAGTGGGGGGCTTGGAAAAGCCAGTTGTGGAGAGGTTGTAATCTTGTAGAGCTACCTAATTAAAAGTATCTACTTCTACTTCAAATAGTTCCTATTTATTTTCTTTTTAGTTCTTCTTCATGGAAATAAATATCAGCAGTTCCTGTGTTTCAAAAATGTCTTCAGGTTGTGATTTCTCATGTTTTGTTTGGAGCGTTGCTGGAACAGGCTGAACTGTTAGTAGGCTTGAATTCTGGAGAGTTAGGCAGAGGAAGCTAAAATCTTATTATACCCTATGTACTTTATGTGCCAAAATAATTTGGTTCCTTGGTGCTTCCCTTTTTGGCTTATGGGAGGAAAACCAAACCATACATCGTAACTTCAGATGTTCAGTTTGTTCTGACAGCAACTGTGAAATAATAGCCTGATCTAAAGGAATAATACGGCCTTCTGTGCAACATCTTTCCCAAAGAAATGCAAAACAGAAGAGAGGCTTGTAGGTCATCTCCAAAGAAAGCAGCTTTGGGAACCTGGTAATTTGTAAGCAGTTCAAGCAAACTTCTTCAGTACTTTTGTAGTTGCTATTTACTTAGTGAACCTACATTTTTGTCTTCTAATGCTCAAGCTCTTCTGGAGAGAACTTATGTTAGAAGAAAGCAAACCTCTTGCAACCCCAGGCTAAACTTAAATGGCATATACACATGTTCACATTTTTGGCTTACTCCATTTGTTGCCTGCAACGCTGCTTTCCTTCTGCTTGATTAATGCTTGCATTGTCTGAGGGCCAGGATCTGCTACTGCTTGCAGCTGTGTACCAGGGCTGGTGCTAAAATTTGTTGCCTTGTGCAACAGTTAACTATTGTCTGTGAGTCAGTCCAGCAGATATAGACGGTAGAAGTTGGACCCGTAACAATCACCATCCTATTTCTGTGTAATTCATGTAAAAAACCTTCCATTTTGAGTTTAACTTCTTTGTTGCTGTTGCAAGTTAATTACAAACAGAGCTAATAATTTGATTTTTGTCATAGGATTTGCTAAATAAGTAGCTGGAGAGAGATATTGTGCATTTTTGTGGGGTTTTTTTCCTTATCTCATCTGAGCAAATGGAAGCTGAGTTGTACCTGCTCTTGAGGCTGAGGAGAGCACTGTGTACTGGAGCACCAGAAAGGTATCTTGATAGCTGGAAACAGAGTAAGATATGAATGAGACAGTCTTACTGTGTGTTACCTTAATGTTTTCTCTCTCTTTTCTTCCTGCTGACACCTTCCAAATCAGGGAATGAGGGGCAAAGCAAAATCATCTTATTGCTGCCTTTGTTCAGAAGGCAAGCACACACATACTGGTGAAAACTCTGTGGGTAGCTTAAGAATAATAATTTCACTAAATTGTTTGTCTAGGTAAAGCCTTTTCTAGGATGACAGAAGAGAATCTAAATTAAAGACCATATTTAAATGAAGTTGGTTTTATTCATAACTTTATTGTCAAATCTACTAAAACCACTTTTTTGTTCTGTTTGTTGCTATTCTGTGGATTCTAATCTTATCTGTCTTGGAGCTCAGTTTATACCCATCTACAGGAAGGGTCAGAGGGGGATTCCAGGAAACTTCAGGCCTGTCAGTCTGACCTCAGTGCTGGGGAAAGGTAGAATGGGAACAGGTGATCTTGAGTGCTATCATACAGCTCATGCAAGAGAACCGGGGGATCAGGCCCAGTCAACACGGGTTCACAAAAGGCAGGTCTTGCCAAACTAACCTGATCGCCTTCTATGACCAAGTGACCTGCTTACTGGACGAGGGAAAGGCTGTGGATGTATCGTCGTGGACCTCAGTAAAGCCTTTGACACAGTTTTGCACAGCATTCTGCTATGGAAACTGTCACCTCAGGCCTGGCCAGGCGCACACTCTCCTGGGTGGAAAACTGGCTGGCTGGAGGGCCCAGAAAGTGGTGGGAAATGGAGTTAAATCCAGCTGGAGGCCAGTGACAAGTGGGATTCCCCAGGGCTCAGTGCTGGGTCCAGCCCTGTTCAATGTCTTTATCAACGACCTGGATGAAGGCATCGAGTGCACCCTTAGCAAGGTTGTGGATGACACCAAGCTGGGTGGAAGTGTGGATCTGCTGGAGGGTCGGGAGGATCCAAAGGGATCTGAACAGGCTGGACTGCTGGGCTGAGACCAACGGCATGAGGTTTAACAAGGCCAAATGCCGGGTCCTGCCCTTGGGGCACAACAACCCGGAGCAACTCCAGACTAGGAGAAGCCTGGCTAGAAAGCTGCCAGGAGGGGAAGGACCTGGGGGTGTTGGTTGACAGGGACTGAACATGAGCCAGCAGTGGCCCAGGTGGCCAAGAAGGCCAATGACATCTTGGCTTGGATCAGACACGGCGTGGCCAGCAGGACCAGGGAGGTTCTTCTCCCTCTGGACTCGGCACTGGTGAGACCGCTCCTCGAGTCCTGTGTTCAGTTCTGGGTCCCTCACCACAAGAAGGATGTTGAGGCTCTGGAGCGAGTCCAGAGAAGAGCAACGAAGCTGGTGAAGGGGCTGGAGAACAAGTCTTACGAGGAGCGACTGGGAGAGCTGGGGGTGTTTAGCCTTGGGTAGAGGAGATTGAGGGGAGACGTTATTGCTCTCTCCAACTCCCTGAGGGGAGGTTGTAGAGAGGAGGGTGCTGGGCTCTTCTTCCCAGTGACAGGGGACAGGACGAGAGGGAATGGCCTCAAGCTCCGCCAGGGGAGGTTCAGACCAGATATCAGAAAGAAGGTTTTCACAGAAAGGGTCATTAGGCATTGGAACAGGCTGCCCAGGGAGGTGGTTGAGTCACTATCCCTATGGAGGTATTTAAAAGAGGAGTAGATGAGGTGCTCAGGGGCATGGTTTTGGGGCAGATGGGAATGGTTGGACTCGATGATTCAAGAGGTCTTTTCCAGCCTGGTGATTCTATCATTCTAACAGCTGATACTACTTTGATCGTTGTGCAACAGATGCTTAGGGAAAGAGTGCATGTGTGACATAACTTGAGCGATCAAGTTCCATGAGGATACAGGAGTGCTTTGAGTCTGCAGTAGGACTAATCAAATGGATGAAGAAAGGAGTTAGTGTTACTGGGTTACTCTACTGATGCAGGCACCGTATGACACAATTTCTTTCAGAAAGGAGTCAGGTACCAAGTTGTTATTGGTTTTAGCTTTTAATGCTGTTTTCTGGAAGCTGTTTCAGAACCAGATGGCTGTATTCTGATTTTGAGCGTAAATTTACGTTTTATTCCTAACCCTAGTTTGTCCGCCTGATATTTAAACATGGCAAGCAGATCCTTGTGCAGATTTCAGTTTGTTCGCATTAGCAAGGTAAGATTCCTGGTTTCCACTTCTGCAATGAGCCTGGAAGCCCTTCTCTGCATTTGTTTCATTCAAAAATCTGTTGGAAGCCAGGTGAACAGAATTGCTGAGTACAGCATCAAGGTTTCTTGTGAAATGTTTTGGAGTTAGGATTTTTCCATAATTGCGATTATCTTGATCTTCTGGGGCTACTTCATGCTTATGGCATCTGTGGCAGTCACTTCCAACTGATGTGCTGAAATTTGTAGCAGGAATTTTACAGGCATCAACCCAAATGATCCTCTAGCAATTAACTTTCATTTCTCATTCTTCTGTCCATCAGGTAGTTCTGTGTGACCTCTCTTATGTTGCTTTCCTGTATTTCCAATGTTTTTATCATTTTGATATTTGTACTGGTGTTGTATATTTAATAGCTGTTAGTAATCTCTTACTACTCTTAATATGATGCTCCTCTGTCTCTGTTTTTGCCATGTCTCCACTTTGTGCGTGTTTCTACTCATGCCGGTTATCTCAGTCTTCACTAGTGGCAGCTTTGCCTAGATTCGTTCGTTTGGAGACTTTGTAGTGTGTGAAAGTTTGTATCTGGAGTTTATCTTCAGTCATATCTTTCCTGCAGGAGAATGGTGTTGTATTAAGTTGCATAAGCTTTTATTTCATCTCTATTGTGGAGGTTTCTGGTTTTATCAGTTTTGCTATCTTATATTACCTCTTAGCATTATCGTGCTCACTGAAAACTGAATTTAAAGCATGTGTTTAGGTGGCTTTCATTTTTAATGCAGTGTACACGCTATCTTTATTCTTACAGCCCAGTAACCTAGTTGTGTGTTCTAGTTTTGGCGGGTCAAGTGTAAACCTGAAGAACAGACTTTGGAAGTTGCACTTCGATTTGACTTGAGAAAATCTTTCACAGTTGGATGGACATTCTTTGTCCTGTCACCTGTTCTTTGCTGGCTTTCTGCTTAATTGTGGGGCGTTTGTGTGTGTGTGTGTGTTGTTTTGGCGTGGGATGTTTTTCATATTTCGGTGTGTTTTGCTCTGTAGGTTTGTGCTTGGTTCGTTTCTTTTTCCCTTTTAGGCACTCAGCTTTCTTCCCATCTTTAGGCATGTTTCCACGCTGGGCTGTACTGTGCATGGGGGAGTGCAGATTCCCAGCCCAGTGCACTTCTGTTTCTTGTTGAGAAACAAATAGCCTTTCTGTCCTGTTGTCAGAATAGCACCGAGGGTTTCTACAAGGTCAAGAGGGTTTTTACAAGGTCAAGAGCTCAGATTGATCCTTGAACCAGTCTTCTGCTTCTTACCGTGCTTGAGTCCCCAAAGCCTGGTGGTGGCTTCACATTCAGATTTGGTCATTAATCCATGCAATGCGCTTCTGTTTTCTTTGTGGGGATCTGTGATCAAAACAAATGACATTTTGAGGGGACATTGTGAATACAAACAAGGAGGATCTTGGTCATTGTGACTCCTGAGTCATTCATAAAATTCTACTGTGGCTGTGTTTCCTCAAAACTTTTGTACTGTTAAGGACAGGAAGTTTTTAATGTAATCTCAGTGTTCTCTTTTAAAATGCTGCTTGTTCAGTATATTTTGGAGATATATTTGATTCAACCTAAGACAAGATTATTCCTGGGTTTTTTCCTGTGGAAGTGAATGACACTTAGCTGAGTAAAAAACTTTCTGAGCAGGTTCTTCTAGATATTCCACACATGGAGGGTATATTAAATTAAATACTAAATTTAGTTACCTGAAGATAGTTTGTTATACAGGATTTTGGATTTAGCAAAGTGATACAAAATATACTGAAATAATAATACAAATGCTATTTATTCTTAGCAAAATACAGCAATTGCACCATACTGTTCCAGCATGACACCAGTGTGATCATCCCTACTGGTCTCTAGAGTGTGCTCACCATCACGCTGCTGGGTCACCAGGAAAGAATATGTGGATTGAAGCCAGCTCAAGCCTGTCACTCTGTTGGAGATTCCTTTGTTTAGTTTGCCTACTCTGAGCTGAGCCGCGTACTCGCTGGTGAACTGGGGGAGACATTCACTTTTGAATTAACTCAGGGAGAGACATTTGCACTGCTGTTTAATTCACTGGACTGCAGTACAGTCAGATGATCTACTCAACTGACAGAGCTGCTTATAGAAAACAAAGGCCATGCTCTGGCCCCCTTTGTGCTGAGATAAAGGCAGCTTCTTTGCAACAGCTGTGGTTGGTCACACACGGCTTTGCTCCAAGCTTCATGGACGCGTTGCCCTTCTCTCCGCTGAGCCGCCTTCCTTTTGGGGGTGTATAGGTCAGTCACTGTGATGGAATGATCATTAAATACAGCCTTGTGTGAATCTGCAGAAGAACGCAGTCACTGGAGCCAGCAGACCCTGCTTAGTCTAGGCATTTTCGTTCTTTGGCTGTGATGAATATTTTTATCAATATGTTTAGTTGGCTTTTTACTGTACTGTGTGCATGGCATGAAAAGGTAGGTAGTGTCTCTGGGCTTCAGGCTGGCATACGCACATGGTTAAATATTTTTTGCATCGTATAAGACATTTTCAGTTCCGCATTTAATGGATTTCTGAGCACAAAGGCATTTATTGAATTGACAGAGAGAAACAGACTGGAAGTTCAAATTACTCAGTGTAATTCAGTTGTTGTAATTGGATACACAGGGCACGCAGTGAAAACCAATGTGTGACTCACTATTGCAGTGTGACAACAGCCATGCCGCATATCCAGCTATGCTGCTGGGAGATGTTGATCTCTCCGATATTGCCATTTACTCCTTATTTTGATGTTGAGCAGAAGGATTGTATGACAGGCAAATGATTTACTTATTCCAGTGTTAGGTTTTGTTCAATATCTGCCTTAAACAATACGCTGACTGAAGCTGTTGCTGTGACTTCTTATTGTTATAGGAGGGGTGATACTCTCATGTCTAATGCAGATTTTTTTTTTTTGAATATTGTGAATTCTGGAACTTTAAAGTTGGTAAATTCCAGATTATAGCAGTTCGATGCTCATTCTTCTCCTTACTCCATCTCCACCAAGTGGGGGAAAAGTACAGATGTATTCAAACATGCTATTGTAATGCAGCAACGGGCATAAAATTAACGTAGTGTGGACGGCTTTGTTATGATACAGCCTACCTGGCAAATGGTGTATTTTGTAATTGGTTTCCTTTGCTTGTCAGGCTTTTCTAACTGATTTTCTTTTATTTTCTGTGCCTACTGGGAGTCTCTTCTCGGTGTGGTGGCCAATTTTCAGCCATAAGGGGTGGAATTCTCACAGTTTCATTGTAGTGAGTAACCAGGTAGCAAAGCAAAACCTGGATCCATGTGTGTCTCGGTTACACCCTCCAGGTACAATCCTCTGAGGTAGGAAGTCTGACGCGTGTTGCCTAGGCTCACCAGACCCATTTAGCCTGCTGCTAGGTGAATGAGACGCACAGTGTTTGGATGGAACTCGAGCAAGTGCCGTCTGTCTGGCATTCAGAATGGGTGGGCAGATGCAAACAGAGCTCAGAGCAGCTTAGGCAACAGGTAGCAAACAGGAGCTGTTGTGTTATGGTACTGAGGGTAAGGCCTTCGGAAATGGGGAGGGGTTGCTGGGGCTTGTCGCGGGTGGATATGTGTTATGTGAGACCAACGATGGGGGAACTGGTCTTTAACTCTGTTGCTTACAGAGGAGCTGGTTGGCTTGTGTATGTCGGGGGCTGCTCTGCAAACTTCATAGGCTTCTCTGGTACGCTTGATTTCTTGAAAATAGCACAATCCAAATCCTCCACAACACAAGCCCCAAACTTCAGTTTTTACTTTTTCCTTGGTCAGAAATACTCTAGTTTTCCGTGGTGTCACTTCCCATTAGTAGGGGGAGGGTGAACAACTGAAGTCTATGTGACAAGGGTCAAATATATAACTTGTAGTTTAAGATCGGTTTTGTATTATACAATTATGGGCCATGTAGCATGATAAAGTTGGGCAAAGTATCGATTTTTCTTTATAATTACAGTGGTTGAAAACCATAAAACCTCCACATTTTAAAGGGTAGTTTTTTCAGCAGGGATGATGATTAAATTGGGATAAGAGTACACTTTGAACACATGGAGAACTTGAAACTAGTTTTGGAGGTGTGATACCTCTGTCCTCTGCTGTCACTACACAAATGAGAATTAGGCGCGTTAGTTGGTTTTCTTTCCTAAGTGAAAGGGCTGTAGGAAACAGATACTGGGGAGCAGAGCACTTGGAAATACTCTGCATGAGACATCTGAGGGGTGGTTGAGATAGGAAAGGACAGGACAGCAGTGACACTAGCAAGCCAAAAATAATGTGGGTTTTCCCTTCGTATGGTCTGTTGGTATAATACCAGCTAAAATCTGAGTGCAGTTAAGTGAAGGAAACACAAGTATAGCCTATGAGCTGGGAGTGTAATGTTGAAGTGAGAGGTAGTGTCTTCTACCCTGTGAATGATACAGTCCCATGAGACTTTGTTAAAAAACAAAAGAGAAGAGAGTAGCACGTAAATGACTTCTGAGCGGCAGAAGTACAACTCAGGGTAGGTCAGATGGTACCCCAAAATACCTAGAAGCTGTAGTTTTTGGCTGAGATTTGAGCGTGGCTCTTTCAGTCGCTGTATGGCATTCCTGCAACGACGCTTTAAAGCTGCTGCTTCTCTTGAGGATATTTTATCAATTAAATATTGTGTTTTCTTGCAGTCCAGGCTTGTTATGTGACATACCTGGTTTAAATCCTGAGGAGAAAGAGCTTTTTTAATTAGTTTATTTTATTTATTTCATTATGTAGAAGTCTTAAGCATGTGATGCTGTCTTTTCAAGTGGTATTGCTCGCTTAGCTGCTATTTGCCTTCTCCCTCTATTTGCAGGCTTGGTAATAATTTTGAGTACAACTGTATATCTAAAGTGAATTTCATAAGCAGTAGTTTTGGTATCAGTCACGCTAGTTACAAAAATACACCTATAAAAACTGGTTTATAATCATTTTCACGCTAGAGGGCACCAACATCTCGTGAAATTTAAGCCCAAACCGATTTTTATTCTCTGGCATGTGAGTATTGGATAGTCTTTACTAAAGTTTTTGTAGTGGATGCCAAAGGTTTCCATTTTTTTGCAGGCTTTTCTCTGAAGAAATGAAAAGTAAAAGTAATAGTGTTGTTCTGAGGATGCATTAAGAATTAGTGTGTGAGTTTTCCTTTATGCGTGGTTTGGGGTGGGTTTTTTGTTAACTTATAGAGAAAAGTATGAATTCCACTTGTACTCTTAAACTGCTTTTTATGGAGGAATTTTCACTTGAAGCTGTTTTAAGATAAGAAACTATTGGATAACTTCTTGTAGTAGATATGTGATAGAGTTAACATCTGGAATATACTTCTTAAAGTTGGTAATCAGAAGAGAATTCATGAAATGATGCTGCAGGCCGAACTCTTAGTTAGGGTTAATGCACACATTTGATATTTGGTATATAGAATATAGTATTGAAAAGAGTATGGAAGCGTGTACTGCCAGTAAGTAATGGATTGCCATGGAACCTTCAGGTGTTTGTTTTATGGAGTGAACTTAAAGTTTGGGCCCCAACGTGGTGTAGCTGTTTTGGAAGTACTTTATTTTTGTAATGAGTTTTAGATACTGAGCCTTGTTTAAAACTGTTGACATTTTGCTCTTTGTAGGTATGGTTATTCAGTTGCCTTGGAGATGATCCTGCTACTGTAAATGTAGGGCTGAAGATTGATGGTGTGGGCAGCATGGACCTAATGAACGGACAGGCAAGCAGTATTAATATTGCGGCTACTGCTTCAGAGGTAAGGATTTCAAAACTCGTGTACTGTAGACTTAAGATCGTAAGTACTCCATTTCTTTCTAAATGCACCAAAAAGTGGGGTTTTTTTAACTGATCTCATTCATCAGGTTCTTGATTTGTGTCTTGCTTTCATATGCCCCTGTGTAGATGCAAGTAACTTTGTTCTGAACTTTGTATACCAAAATAAAGCATGAGCTAACATTTATAGCCTTGCCCTAGCCAAAGCTGCCTTTTTTATGGTCTCTTCCATCACTGCTAGACAAGGAAGCTTTTCTTTTCAACTTTTAACATCAATAGATGCTCCTAGTGCAACGAGCTGGGCTGGCAAGGCCTGTGGGAAGCATTCTTTTCTTTGACAGATACATCTGTGTGTCGAGGTGGTCTGACACAGTAGTAATGAAGTAAGGATGCTCCCCTTCTCCCTTGGACCACATTCAGGCACTGGTGTGGGTCCCCTCCTGTCCAACAAAGTTTCTGCCCTCTATAAGTGAGTTGAGAGCCTGTGCCTGAGCCAGGTAATGGAGACTGGCCTCTGGGCTGCTGCCTTCGAGCTTGAAGTTAACAGAGTTCTCCATTTGTCATCTGTTTGTTAAGGAAAAGGGGCGGGGTGAAGTTAGCACCAGAACTTTTTGCTAGGATGACAGGAGGAGCTTTTGAGACTTGTGATAGATTCCTAAATTCTTAACAGTGTTGGAGAATTTACAAGATCTGAGGGTTTTTTTGTTATTGTTCAGAAGACTTGCAGATTACTCCTTCTTAAAGTTTTTGTTGCATTGGTGGTTTGGGGTCGTTTTTGTTTTGTAATTGCCCTGTAGTACTGAGATGCCGGGAAGTGAATATCTGCCTTCAGTGTTTGAGTCATCTTTCCAGACATACTGTCTGTCTTCTCTAGTGGAACTAAATACATTTTTGGCTTGCGCAGGTGGACAATACTGACCTAAGCTTTCTGCCCAGGGGAGATGGTTACGTTACTGCCAATGTGTATTATTTTTATTGCTTTTGCCACAGTTAGAAGCATATTTTTGCTTTTGTGGATTTCAATTCGTCTTTTTTCTTTGGTTCTTTTGTTTAAAAGACAAAGTACTCAAGAACACTGCAAAGCCAGTAGTGGTGAGAGCCAAAAGGTCCTAAAAGCAGTTGTTTCCTTGAATGAATCTTTGGACCATACCAAAGGTGTTTTGTTTTATATATTTACATGTGTGTTTTGATAGCAGAGCTGCATGTGTGCACTTCCACGGACATATGGAAATGGAAAGTACCACAAAGAAGGTGAAAGGAAAGCTAGAGTGTTGTGTTAGCAAAAGGAATCAAATAATCTCCAGCACAATTTCACACCTATTGTCAAGATTTAAACAAGAAAGCTGGCATCAGTCTCCCAGACCAGTATTTTTTTATACAGATTCTTGTACTTCCCTTTATCATATTATGAGTCGATTGGCTGTTTGCCACCTTGCAACTGACAAATGTGCTGTAGGAAAGTTCTCTTTTTACTCAACAAGAGTAATGAGTGTTTATACAATGTCTCATAACGTTGACTGAAATGTAATTTGGGAGATTTACACATATCTACTTTGAGCAAGTGATATGTGATGAGTTTTTATTTTTTTCCTATCTAATGAGAGGAGGGAGGACTTGTAACTGAAATGTTTCTGTACATGTGTTGGTTACTGAAGATGCCTGTCTGGTTTGCAGATTTTGGTGATGTTTTCAAAGTTAGATTTTTCAGAGAGGTGGTGCTGTTAGAAGAACACAACTAAACCCAGACATGATTATTAAAAGAGTGTGTATTTTCTTTATATGTCTTTATAACGGAAGTGGTTACAATGGACAGGAGTTTATTTCAGCTGCCTGGATTCTCTAGGAGTTCAAATGTTCCTGTTTCTGTGAGTGGCAAGACAAAGTCAAAACATATAGGTACCTCTGAACCACTTGTTGTATTTTCAGGAGAAGACATTAGCTCAGTATTTACCAGCACTAGTGCCTGTGTGCCATCTTCCCTCCTGCCTCGGCGTCGGCTGACACGATGCAGGTGTTACTGAGAGCACAGTGGAGCAGTGCGAAAGTTTGGCTTCCTCGAGAAGTGAGCTGGTGAAGTGCTTCTTCATGTGTGTGTTGTGAAAATGACCCATATCCATGGTCTTGAAAACCTTTAATGCTAGCGGTACGGTTACGCAGGCTGTGAAAGTGCCATCATGAAGTGGGCCAAAGTCTAATGACTTCAGCCTTCTAGGAGGTCTCCCCTGTGATGGTGGTTAGGATAGAGTCCTTTAAGGTTATATTGGTCTCCAGTGTAAGACTGGGCAGGGCTTGGTTTGTGTTCAGTGTATTTTACCACAGCTGAGCTGGAGCTCCCAGCAATGCTGAGACGGAACTCTGAGCACCAGTACTAGTTTTGTGTCTTGAATCTCTCCGAAGAAAGTATTAGCAAGGCGGTGGTAGGATCTCTGTTACCACTTGTGTCAAGGCTTGCTGTTGCAGAAGCATGCTGGTGCCATGCTGTCTTTAGGCAAGCCTGCTCTTAGCTGGAGAAGAGGAGTTAAACCTGATACACTCGCTGTCTGTAGTACCTGTAGTCCTTCACGATGATTTTGTCCATGTCTCTCATCATCTTTCTTCATTTTTAGTCAAGAGCTTGCTTTATGCCGGGTTTCTGAAGGTGAGAAGGAACTAAGGAGCAGAAAGCGTGACCTTTCAGGTCTTCAGGGGAGAACGTGGGGCAGCAGAGATCGTGTGCCGTGTGCACATTTCTGAAATAAGTATGCTTGGGCTCAGATGTTCCATCTGGATGTTAAAAAACCTTTCTTTCTTGGAAGGACTGAACAGAATCTACATTTGCCTCTGTGTACTAGAGGAAGTGAATACTCAGGGCATATAAAGCATATGAAAACAATATCTGAAACTTATGAAACCAGTGTGGAGTGTTCATTTAATACCAAGTGTTCATTTTTTTGAACCATATTTTTATTTTGCAGGGAAGCTAAATCTTTACTGCTGATAAAGATTCATAGAAGAGTATTCTAGGTTCTTGTATTTTTTGCAAGTGTGAATTACTAGCATTTTTTTTTTTAAAATTTCTAATACTTAAGTGACTTCAGTGGGAGTGCACAGGTAGCTCACAGTGTAAATCTGTTAAGTTTTACAGCTGCTAAGAGAAGCAGGAAGAGATCGATACTGTTCTTTGATGTTAACTATTCCTTTTGGGGCAGACCTTGTCTTTTTCCTCTCTGTAGTGGTATTTTTTTTTGTTTGAAACTCAGTGTCACTCTATAGTTACCTGTCCCGTCAACAAAATTGCAGTTTATTTACACATTGAAATGTGAGTTCTGTTTTGAGGAACAGTTTTGATATCCATTGAAGTCAGTTTGCAAGTCCTTTATTTTAGATGTCTCTGTCAGGAGAAAGTCTGTCCAGTGACTGACTCCTAATTCATAGTTTTCCCAATAGAAAAATTCTGTGAATAGTGATGTTTGAACAGAAATTTAGCTTTTGGGAGTGTAAAATCAAAAAAGTGGAGAGAAGCCAAATATCACCAATGGTTTTGTTTGTATTTTTGCAGAAGAGTAGCAGCTCTGAATCCTTGAGTGACAAAGGTTCAGCTGAACTGAAGAAGAGCTTTGATGCAGTGGTATTTGATGTTCTAAAAGTCACACCAGAAGAATATGCGGTAAGCAGTGGAAGTGACTTGTTACTTTGTGTGAATCTTCTCGGCCTTTCTCCCTCTGCTTCCCCATCCATGTATGGTTTTGCCTTAACTTCTGTTGTCCACGGGTTTCAAAAATGGATTGTGTGCTTTAGTTCTTTATTGTCCACATTCTGTTCAGTGTTAAGGGATTGTTTTGGGCTGTGCTGTCCAGGCATTTCTCACACTCTTGTATGTAATTTACACCAAAGCTTCTTAAATATACGTGATGCAGCTTATTTCTGACATACATATTTTCATTGAAAGAATGTACTACATATACATGTACTACATATTTGTATTTTTTTGGAGGTGCTTTAATGTTTAACTCCTGTTAATTCTTACACCTAAGGAGTGTTTTTTTTCTTCTGGGTGCAGTGGTACAAAACGATGAGTTGGATATCCTGCATCCTCAAGAACAAATGTGTAATAACATTTATCCAAAACATGAGTTTGATTTGTTTTGTTCTGGTTTTACCTTGTAGAGGTTAAGAAGTCAGGTGGTCCCTCTAGTCAAGTGGTTTGAGTGTGTTACTAGAAAGACAACTAACAAGATACTGCTCTTCCTCATCACTTGAATTATAAATACGGTCTCATGATGAGTTATCCTGAGAAGATTATCAATATGTGGTAGTATCACAAAGTATTTCCTTTACTTAGTTCTGTATTTTAATAATTAATAACTATTACTGTTAATTAATGGATAAATTGATTTTTATGAGCACACTGAAAATTTAAGGCATCTGGATTATGAAGCAGTACTTAGGCATTAACCTAAATCAGGAATAAATCCCATTAACTATCCAAGAAGAGTTTAAGTCCACTAGTCAAGGCCTCTTCCTTGTTCCATGGGCAGGAACAACTGGGCAATGAATCTCCTGCTTTTCATGGGAAGGTGTTTTTGGGCTGACTGTCCCTTCAGTTTTATCTTAGGATTTCCCTACATAAAGGAAACCTCAGTAGTTGGGGAATCTGGGGCAAGGGACATGAATTCAAGTGGAAGTATAGCTACAGGTTCCTTTGAATGGCTCAACAGTTTAGTCAGTGGTGGCTGCTGTTAAGTGGCAGAGTAGATCGCTCAGTCTTTGTGAAGTTGCTGTCGCTCCCTGGGACAGCAAAATGTATACAGGTGCTTTGCCTGTATCAATTTTCATCGCTTTTGCTCATAATTCTCATCTCTCCTGTGTGGAAACCTTATGCTTTCATGTGTGTTCTAAATGCTACCTACTTGGTAAATCTTGGCTAGATAAAAATCTTTATTAAAATCCAGTGGTTTTACTGTTTTCATATTATGCCTTAAAGTGAGTAGAATTCCACTCAAGCAAGAATCTTTCATTTAAAAATTTCACATTATGATTACATATTTTTGGTTTATACTACCTAGCGTATTTCTTATGTTTTCTCAGTTCCCCAAAAGAAAACATCTTTACTGTTAGCCTTCTCTCTTTTAAAGTATCTAGTTCTTCACATCAGGTTTCATTTACTGGAAATGGATCTGAAATATCTGAATTCTGAACAATTGAGCAAAGTTGCCCTTAGTCTGGGTTTGGCCCTTTGGCAAGGTATATTTAATTTCATTCCTTTTTCCGTGTTTCTGTACACAGCTGTACTTCTTCCTTAATGTTTGTTTCCTCAGGCAAGTCTATCTGCTTTTCCAGTAGGGCTTGCTTGCTTTGAATGCTGTCTTTTTCTGATCCTTCTTGCTGAAGGTTGTAGAAATAAGTAAATCTGCCAAAACCCTGGGTACCTTGGAGGAAAAGCACCTTTGACTCTTACACTTGTTTTTATTTTATTGGCCATTTCCTTATTCTCCCTGGTTTCAGTCCTACCATAACAGAGAAGTATAAAGTCTTCATCTGGATTTCAGTGCTAATGTGAAGACAAGCAGAGAGGGATGCAGTGCAGCCAAGCTAGTGAGGATGCCAGCGCTGAGGAGAATACAAAACTGCTTTAGTAAGGTTATCATTAAAATAGTGGATACGTACCCCTTAGACTGGACATGGATGTGGTACCAATTGCTTTTTCAAAGTAGGAGAAATCCTCTAGCTTAGTGGTGTCTCTTGTAAAATGGATGCAGTGCAGACTGCTGACATCTGTGACTTAGCAAAGGCTGACTTCTGTTACCAGCTGCAGTGTGAATACTGCTTTTTGAAGTGGTCAGCTGAGGAAATAATTTGTGGACTGAGTCAGTACCTTATTCATGGAGAGAAAAGAGAATGTGATAAAGCCAGTAAAATGGCAGTAAAAGCAAGTTGGTGCACAAGAGTTACTAGGGAAACCTTGGCTCAAATGAAGAAGAATTCTAGTGTGCAGGTAGGATGAAGATGTGGGCTAACTGATAACATCAAGATCAGCATTGGGAAGTCTCATCCTGTACCTTGTAAGTTGTGTTTCATTTTGATCACATGTACAGATGGGGCAACTAGAATTATACTGGAAGAGGAAAACCTGGCAGATAATAAAGTTTGAAAGGTACTTAAAATAGGATTCATGCTAGTGCTTTCAGTACCAGCACGAGATATGGAGATGTCTTCAATTCCTCCTGTGTTAGAGGCATTGTTATTTCAAAATTTGATCTCTTTAGTCAGTGGGAAAGAGAGAAATTGGGCTACAAAAGCTAATCCTGTATCTTCAACAGGATGCCTACCAAGCTGAAGAGAAGCCAAAGTGTGAGTAATTCTGGTGATTTTATTTCCATGTTCTTTGCTTTGGCAGTCACCTAACGCTATCCTGAATGTGCAATCCTGTGCTGTTTCATGTAATGGTTCTTTGTTCGGCCTCATGCTAGCTTTCTGGAGCCGTTGCTCCAGCCCTTCAAGGAGTCTGGTTTGAACAGTAATGGAAATTATTACTGCCATATATGAGTTGTTACTAACTGGGTTTGCTAAACTGTCAGGTTGAAATCTGCTTTAGAAAGAGCCAAGTTACAACTGAAACAGGTGAGATCTCCAGGAACAGCTGTTGCAAATTTTTAGTTTTCTCTATCCCCTTGCAGCTTACCCCAAACAAAGTTTGCAGGGATTATATTGAATGCATGCATGCCTCATAAATTTTGGGAAAAAAGAATCCCATTCAATGACTGTGAAATGGAACCCGTTTGCTTTCTGCTAAGGGTTTTACAGACAGCTTTCTCGCTGTAACTAATGAGGAGACTGTCTCTGATTTAAATACCTGCTTTTAGGCTGATCACTGCTCACTTCTTCATTAAACAGCGAAGCCACAAAGCAGGTTGGTGCCAGGATTCCCCACTGGTGTCTGGCCCTGCCGAGGGAGCCGTTGTGTGTGTACAGGGCAGACGCAGTTGCCATGAATGCTGTCCATTTTCATGGCAGGGGGATGTGTGGTTTTGAGCGCACAGGGCACAATTTGTGGGGCAGGGATGTGTTCCTGGTACACTGGCAGTAGAAAGGGGGACTTGGTGATACTGGAGGAAAAGGGAGCATGCTTTGGGGACAGGAGCTCCAAATTAAGATGCTGACAAACCTCAAGTTGAAGAAATATTTATTTTTTGCTTTACAGTAAATTTGAATTCCTTAGACTGCTACTGTTTAATTATTTGACTGTTTATTACTTTTTGAACTCACTTTTCCATTTTATACTTCAACTTAGCCGCGGTGGTGTAAATATTTGAGGTAGAATTAGGGGAAGCACAGCTGTATAAATCCATTGCTTTTTTTTTTTCCACCTAGTTATCTGAGAAGGATTCTTTATTCTTTGCTTAGACTCTGGAAGTACTATGGAGTAAGTTTGCATTAAGATGTATGTGTATTTCTGTTATTTTTGGTTCCAGTTAAGATTTGTCCAATGGATATTTGGAGAAAAAGAATATTGCTTAATTTAAAAACCATATACAAACTTTGTTTTAAAAGTATTAGGGTGAAAAAAGGATTTTTTCTTTGAGCCTTCTTATGACAGTTAAATGTCTAGTTATCTATATCTTAGTGTTTGATAGGAATGGTTGGACTCGATGATCTGGTGAGTCTCTTCCAACCTGGTTATTCTATGATTCTATGAAAAAGGAGTATGAGAACGTGTTTTGTAAAGGAAGCAGATCTCGAGTTCTGGAACTGCATCGCGTGTATAATAAAAGTACAGAAATAGGTCTTGGTGTATGTCGTTCAACAAACACAATTTATGCACCTCTGACATAATAAAAAATATAACAAAATAAATTAAACTGGCCTGGGGTTCTCCCCAGGAGAAGTTTCTCTGGTGCAAGACTGGCAGATTCACAGTCCCCTCCGCGAACTCCTGCGCAGCAACTGGTGCGATTTGTGTGACCCAGTTCCTGGTAGTAATGTTGGGTTTGGCCTCTCCTGGGGGCGATTGTTGGTGGATTGGGGAGTTTGAGGTGAGTCTGTCTGCTGCATCTGAAAGCACCTTCTACAGAGTGAAGGACTGGGCCCTAGGAGCTCTTGGTGAAAAAGGCTTCTGCTGGTGTGTTCCTCGTTAGCTTTATTTTAAGAAGAATGCTAGAGAGTAAGCACGCTCCCGGTGAGAGCAAGAAGAAGCAACTTTATTGTAGCGTGTGGAGGAGCTATTAACGATAAAAGTTCTGGAGTGGAGTTTGTGAGAAAACAAGTAGAATTTCAACAGAGGAATTTTAATCCCCCAGCGTTCTTTTTGGGCAGGAGAATTATTCTCCTGCTGATGCAGTGCTTAACAGAGGCTTAGCTATTTTTTCGGTGATGAAAATGATTCTGACAGCCCGGTGAGACAGTGCTAAGCCAAGTTGGAAGGCTTAAACATAATTCCTTCTAAAAATTCAGATTAAGGAACAATTTATGAAGTGCTGCTTGAACCAATGTGGCTTCAAGGAGAGTCAGGTTATGGCAGTGTTCTTGAGTAACCGAACTGTAGGCATTTCAATTTTTGCATCTCAGACAGAAGCTTAGTTTTTCTTTTCACAATGAGAGTCTCTGTCCAGGAGCCTTACGGGCAGTGTGCTGTCCTCACAGTAGGTACATGGCAGGAAAACTTGTTCAGCGAGTAGCCTGACGAGGAGTTCATGCTTGAGAACAGCTGGGGAATAGAAAGCTGGCGTTATAGTCCAGATCACATGGGAACTTGCGTATTGATGGGCATGGAGAGGAGCTCAGTGCAGTGGCATTTAATCTGGCTACAGAGTTCTGAAGGAGGACGAGCCACACGTGTTTGCGGAGAAGAGTGAAGGAATTGGGGTGTATTTTAAAATTTCACTTCATTGAGCTTCTCTGTATTCCTCAAAGAAGCAGAAAGAAATGTGAGGCTTAATTTCTAGCCTGACAACTTTGCCTTAGAGAGGAGTGAACCTCTTTGACTGTAGGTGAAGCTGTATGTTAATAAGTTGAGTATTTTGAAGAACTCGTTAACAAACCCAACATCTCAACACACAGGAGCACTGAAGTATTTTGTTGGGGACTGTCCCTAGCCAAGGCCGTTCAGCTCCACAGAAGAGCTGCCATGACTGTACTGGGGGGTAGATAGTAACCTCCCCACTCCCATTCCAGTGTCTTAATTGCAAGATGGTCATCTGCTGTTCCTAAAAGATGGTTTTCTCCTGTAAGGTGTGTTGTGATTGAGCACTGGGAAATGTAATTAGGTGTACATTAAAAACATACCTCTTCTAATGATATTCTGGAACTGTTATCTGGTATCTAGGGTAATCTTAGACCCACAACTTCCATTTGGCTCTTTCATTGTGTGAACAATGAAGAAGTTCTTTAAAGAACTACTATTTTTTTTGTTTGTTTCTTAAATTGGGAGTCTTTCCTTCCCCTCACCCCCAAACAATGGTAATACAAGTATTATTCAGTTAGTAAATGAACTCAGAAGACTTCTGAAAAGGTAGAAGAGATCAAGTTTCCCCATCTTTGTGAAGTCAGGATGCTTGTTTAAATGATGAGTAAGAATAAGGTCAAGGGATAATATTACATATTATATTTTATTATTATTTATTAGAATATATGCAGCTGACAGCTCAGAGAACAGAGAGATTGTGGTTAGCTTGCTTCAATTGATGTCAACACTTAGAGTTTGGGGGGCAAGTGTTAGAACATTAAACCACATTTATGAGAGGGAGCTATCCAGGAATTTGTGTTGGCGCAGCTAAGGAGCTGGTATGAGAAAAGTTAGTGCATTGTATGTCTTTGCTGCAGGAACCAAATTAGTGGCTGGTTTATTGGGAATCGAGTGGCCCGTGATTTGGTCATGGTAGAAGTTACTTTTTTGTAAGAGTTGAACAATGGCATCTAACATGAATATAGGATTATTTTCTAAGTTTTGCCCTTTCAGCTGCTCTTACTTAAGAGCGCCAGCCTTTCAACTTGCTTAATTTTTACTTAGCAGTGAGCAAGCACACTTAAAATGGTAAAAATTCAGTTAAGCGTTAAACTTAGAACTATGAGTAAGCTAACTGACAAAAAAATTTGAGGTATTTTTAAACTCTTATGAGGTGCACTGTCGTATCTACAAACCCAAATGGCCGCTTATCCATCAGGTGTTCAGCTATCAGTCGCCTGCCTCTTCTGAATTGTGAACTGTTTAAGTGCTTGGAACTCATAATGGAAATCTTAAGCTCTCTAAGAAAACCCTGGTGAGGGATGTTTCTTGAACAAGGAGTAATGAAATGCAGTGTTACTGAAGATGAGTATTGCTCTTAGATGGAAAGCATCAAGATACCTGAAGCAAACAAGCAAAAAAACCCCAGCCTGACATCACTGTGATGTTAGAAGAAGGAAGCTTCTTTGTTAAAGCTTACTGGGTTTTGATAGTAATTAGAGTTGCTTTTTTATATTCTAATGTTCTTAATAGCAATTTAAAATCTTTTTAATAATGAACATTAATCCTGAACTTAGGCATGTGTGTGCGTTTTTCCCCCAGTATTAATATGCTGTGCCATATTTAAAACATCTGCATTTGTTTTGATGTGTGAATTCTGGTACAAAGTTGTAACTGCAGTCTTTGTTTCATAAATAGTGGGTATTGACCTTGTCTTGAAGTAGTTACTGGTTTAGGAGTTACTACTGAAGTAAGTAATGTCCTGGTTTAGCTAAGGCAGCTCAGGTTGATTATATGACCAATTCTGGGGGGCTGGGAAGAAAGACAATATTTATTTTTAGGTGTTAATTAATCTGTTATCTGGCTCACTTTTGTCCTGTGTTGTAGTCTTGTTTTAGTGAGGAGGATTTGCGCTGAAACGTTACTATTGAAGTGCCCGGGTCTTTTGTAAGGATGTTTTAATATCTACTGTCATCAAATTTTATTGAAGTGCACATTCCTTTGGTTTCACCTTCCTATCCAATTTTCTTACTTATTTCTCCTGTTGGGAAGCACAGTAATACACTCATTCAGACATGTATTTACGTAAAACAACACATTTCTGAGAAAGCTTGGGTAGACTTCAGCAGGGAAACAGGAGACTAGAGACTGACTTTGTGTTTAGATGAATGCTGCCCTCACTGGGAAACCCTCTTCTTAGGAATGCTCAGTTAATAATCTTAAATTTTTAAGTAAGATATAGAAATAAATAAATAAAGTTTTGCCTTGGCTCTTTCTAGCATAAGTGTTCTCTGAGGTTATCATGGTTATTACCTTGAAGTTCACTTTAACTCTGGAAGTTGGGTAACTAGATTTTCCCTGTCCCCGGCTTGAATACCATGTTTTTGCTGAAAAATCGCCTTCCAACTACTTGTTGGGTGTCTTGCCCACGAGACACACCTTCCCTATTTGTTTCCTCAAAAAGAGCCTTGTATGTAGATCTCTGAAGTAAGAGGACATGCTATTAAATTGTCAAAATTAAGTTGTACTTGCTTACCCAGGTGCAGCGTAATGTAACCCAGAATATCTCTGACATGTTTAGAAGTTTCTAAAGCCCTCTGAGTGATGCGAAGATCCAGCCCTCGCCCGCAGCAGGGTGTTTTCAGGTGTGTTGTGGCTCTTGGCAAGGTGGAACTCCTGTCAATGTCCCAGTGTCCTACTCCTTTCCCTTTCAGGTTAGGAAAAGGTGGGAAACAGCACGAAGAAGTACCAGTATTGTTGTTCTAAATCCTTCAAAAGCAAAGTTTTATTAACCGCAGCTGGAATAGTTTATGTTGTCTGGTCACAGTTTCACAAATGTGTCCCTTTCCCTTGCCAAGAATGACTTCTTATTGTCAGTATTCTTGTGGTGAGATTAAAAAAACCCTCTTCAAAAAAGGCTTCATGTGAAGATTTCTGCATTGCAATGCTGAAAGGGTCTTTGATTCGAGGAAGAGAAACCATTTTTATTCCCTCAAGAATAATTCTTTTCATAGGCCTCCTGATAAAAGAATAAAATTGTTTCTGTTAGCAAGGTTGCTTTCAGTTTGAGGGGCAATTCTTGGTTTTGGCAAAATTTTATTGTATATAGTTGCTACAGATGCAAGGGAATGGAGTTTTTTGGCCTCCTATATTACTGATTTTTCTGTTATTAGCAATCACTGCTGCTTAAAACAAATTAGGGGAGTGTGTATCAGCTATCCTTGGCTTCATTTAAACTTTTAAGGTACAGTATAATTTGTACTGTCAAGACAGATGCTGCAGCTGATGCAGTTGCTTGTTAAACCATGTTTAATAGTAGGATTAGAGATTATTTAAATGCCAACTTAAAAATTAGCTTCTGGGTATTAATGAATAGCAGGTACAGATCATACGCTTCAGACCACATGTGAGTATTTATGTTATGGGGCCAAGAATGTCTTGTTTATGTCAGTTTGCACAGGATTTACTGTTACAAAGGTGTTCAGGCATGCACGTTTGGGAGCGTGTGTTGTCTTCTTTGTAGTTGAGTGTGTGGATTCATTAAAAGTAATCTAATTTACTCTTGCTTTAGCCCAAGACTGGAAAAATCTAATGTAGCTTTAAACATCATTGCTTGGAAGCATAAGCGGCCAACTAGAGCAGAGCCCTGGCAAGAAGGTTTGTACAGAGACGATTGATAAAGCACTTGTTCCATCTGTGGTGTTGTACTGCACGATGCCAGCTGGTTGGGTCCCGTGTGTCGGTTACAGAGACTTGGGCTGATTTTTATATGTTTTTTCTGTCGTCATATTTGAGTGCTAAAATTCTTATCTAAAAATAGATTCAGAAGTCAAGGAGGTTGCTACAAGACATAGATTCACTCATCTTTGGCACTACTTATGACTTCGTTTGGGTTGAGACTCATTAGAGCAGGCACGTCTCTTCACACCTGCTTTCTTTCAACTAGAGCATCCTTGTTAAAATTTTTCTGCGCTTTCGGACTTTATCCAAGAAGCTATTGTGCAACCCAACAAGGGCATTCCATGGAAGCCGCAGTTTGTGAGAATCTTGGAGCACGCCCGTGCGTGAGCCACTGGTTTTCAGGAAATGGGAGTAAAGCTGTGCAGCGTGCTTCTAGGGAAACTGAGTAAGGTCCCTGGCTTCATTGTTAAAAGGGTATTTGTGATGGCTAACTTGGAGGGCACTGGTGTTTCTGGGCTACCTGACACTCTCTGAAAGAGATGCGCTCTTTCTTTTGGATACGTAGGCAGGCAGCAATCCTAAATCATATGCTTAAATTAAGGATCTGTGGATATGCCTCAAAAAGCACAACCTGGTCTTTGTAGGTTCCTCTATACCCTTTTTGAAGCTAAACAGCTGTCATGGAATGAAAAGGTACTTACCAGTTCTGATCGCTGGAAGTGAAGTGGCTGTGTTTAATTATAACTGTTGCTGTGCATCTGAACAACTACTTAGCCTAGTTTTACAAATATGGTCCTAGTATTGTTTCAGCAGTATTAGGGCTGTTTCAATAGAATCTTCTAATGCCTAAACTAAGATTCAGAGTTTGAAGAGAAATTGCCCTTGAACAACTGAAGTTAGTTCTTTGCTCCTTGGATGGCTTCTTATATTTCTGAATTTAAGCTGTGACTTGCATGCGTGAGTGCAGGGTTATGCCTCTGAGGATAATATCTCACTGTTTGTGAGAAGCACTTTATTCTCTGGTTTTGCAGGATGGCTCTGTGGTAGGAACCAAACCCTCTGAAATTAGCTACAAAATGAAAGAAAAAGGGAAGTAAAAAGGAAAGAAATAAAAGGAAATGGAACAAATGCAGCGCTCGTACAGCACAGCAACATAATGGAATGCAAGGTTAATTTTGAGCTTAACTTAAGATAATTTTTTTTTATTTCAGGGTCAGATAACACTAATGGATGTCCCTGTATTTAAAGCAATTCAGCCAGAGGTAAGCAGTTAACTGGTTTTGTTTTCAAATTTAAATGAAAAAAGTGATGCCATTATATTAATTCTGTAATGGCAAAGTGTGACTGTGTCAATAAATCTTATTTTTCTTTTTTTGTCCCAGTATGTATAGCTCTGAAGCAGCTGGTTTTGTGACACAAAAATGTCTGCAACTGTTTGTTTGGGGAGTAAAGTGTTATTCAATTATGTTCAAATAGTGCTAGAGATGAAGTATCTGAGGTTTAATGTTTCTGAATGATAAACGTCTTGTTTTACCTGTTCTGATCATAATGTTTTACATTTCAGCTCCTGATACCTCATGCTGTACGTCATCCTGTCCTTTGTTCCCCTAACTAGTTCCTGTCTTTTTAGGAAAAAGAGAACTGGCTGTAGGGGCATCTTGTGTTCAGGAGGGGTGTGATCTGTGGGTATATTGGCGTAATAGGTTGATGACTTCTGTTGTCTGGTTTGTTTCTATGTCATGCCATGTTCCTTTCTGATTGCAGCCTGACTTGAACTAGTGTTTTCAGAATCTCCAGAGTGACTATAATAAATGATGAACTTGTGTATCTTTATTTCTCTATGATGAGTGTTTTCCTGTGGGCCTTGCTTTGCACTTGTGAAGGTTTATTTTTCAGCTTATTGTCCACTTTATCAGTTCTGTTGAAGTCTTTCCACTCATCAGTCACCTTTAGACTATTGGAAGTTATTTGATTGGTAGCAGGCTTTTGTCGCATCCCTGAAGGATATTTTGCTTCGAGTGGAGAAACCTGCATCTCTTGGTTGTGGTTATTGATTTAATCATTTGTGTAGCCACAAATATTTGAAGTCTTCCTTTTGATCTGTACTTGAAAACATTGTGGTGGTTTAGCTTTCATGATTTCTGCAAGCTGTCTCCCAGCCCCTGTGTATTTGTGCTGGGGTTTTTTTGTTTGTTTGTTTTAAATCCTTCAAAAGGCCTCCCATTTGATCTCTCTAGCTTTTCTTTTTTTGCTGGGCATCCTTAGAGTCTTCTTGATTAGCAGGATATGTTTATCCTGATCTTCTAATAGGATGTCTCTTTTCCAAAACTTTAAAGCATTTTACTCTTTTATCTGAGTCTTTTAAATGTTCCTCACATGTGTGTTTGTGTACTGCTTTTCCTAATGTTAAGCGTTGCTGCTGTATAGTTTTTCCCCCCACCCCCGTGCTGAAGTTGGATAGTTTCTGGGTGCTTTTATGTAGTGCCTCATCTCTTGTTGCACTGAGCTTCAGAGGAGTGGATATTAAAAAATGAAGCCACCAATTTTAACTAGTTAAGACTTTTGCTAATGACCTGCTGATAAAGAAGCTCCACTGCTGGAGCTTGATGGTAGTTTCTTTGCAGTCTGCTTCCAGCACTGTGCAGGGTGAGCAGTCAGTTGCATAAATGACAAGGAAGCAAGCAAGCAAGAGACGGCAGCAGCGATCCAGTACCCATAGCTCATAAGTTGTTACTCTTTTAATGCTCCCATGCGTTGGACTGTTGTATGAGCAGACCTACAGAGTCTCTGAGAGATGAAAAGACACGTCAAGGATGCACAGTGAATTTTGTTGGCTGTTCTAACTAGTTATTGTAAGCCATAAAGAGAGAAAACAGAATTAAATAGTGAAAACTCATCTAGAAGAAAAATCATGAGAGAGCAGGTGAATGTCTAGAGTGTAATTCCTTGTACTGAATAAGAAAAATTCACGTGATGCCTTAATTGGAAAAAATGTCCCTGTGAGGAAGGGGAGCTGTTTGACACTTGACAAGTTTTTGCGGAAAAGCAGCTGAAGGCTCTGACAGCGTGCAAGTCTGATCGGTGTCAGTGCTCCCTGACAGGTAGGCACGGGTCTGTCGTCTTGTATGTGATATGCGCCTCTAAAAGGTGTTAATCCCCTACATGAAAAGGGGTGTACAGATTAAATCCCAGGTCCAAAAAAGCTAGACACTATCAAAATCCTTTCCTCCTGTTTTGCAGATGAGGAAAACAGGGGTGGAGCACTTAGTTTGCCTAAAGGTGTCTTGATAGAGGAGCAATGAAGTGCTGTAGGCTTCCAAGGGTTTTTTTTTCCCCAGTATCTACTAGACTATGTGCCGTATCCGTGTCTTGATTAGAGTTGTAAATCTGTACATGTACCTTGACGTATACGCTCAAACATTGGTGAATTTGTAATTTGAAAACAAAACAGTGTTGAGCTGATTGCTCCTGTGTGAAAGGATTTCTAAACAGAGGCTTGAATGAGTGATTAAAAGGTATTGATAGAATTTGGGGGTTTTGTATCGATGCCTGTAGATACTCTTGTTTAGAATCAAATTTCACAGCTCCCACCTGCAAATGCGGTTTGAGCTGAACAACATCTTTCTTGGTGTGCCAAGATTTAAAAAATAGGTGTTTATTATATATTGTTGTAATGCACCAACAAATCTTTGTTAACCAGACTGTCAATCTGTGTCTACTTCCAAAACTCTGTAGAATTATGTAGTAATTAATATTTTTAACCATTATCTGGGAAAACAAAAACCCATTAAGAGTTCTGAGATACATATTCCAAGATGTTTAATTTTTAAAATAACCGGACATGAAAGCAGGCAATTTTAATTTTTGGGAAATAAAAATTACAAAACCATTTATTCTGTACCAGTCGCTGCTTCCTCTTTCCATTCAGATAACAATAACCTCAGCAAAGCTTTTCTGGAGCAGAGGCTTCAGTTATCCGAGTAGCTTGTCAAAACAGGGAGAACTCTTCTTTCCAGTAATAAATATATATACATTTCACTCACAGCCTGAGCGAGATATTAGACTTCTAGTTTTGAGTGCGTAAATATAAGTTTGACATTAATGTTAGTACTGTTAATTATCTAAAGACTGTTTTTAATGTTTTCTACTTAAAACGACCGTTTCTGTTGGTAACCGCGTCAATGCCGCAAGCCTCGGGTCCGCTGCTGATGTCTGCACCGTGTGAGCCTCAGACATACAGTGCCTGGGCAGTGGGTCACGTCTGCCCAGGATCATCACTGCTTTTTACTGAGTAGTAAGAATTGGGAAAGTATAAGGATAAGCCCTTAATTATTAAGCAAGTACCATACTTTCTCTAAACTTGTGATGGCAACCAGTTTTTTTCTGCTGTCAGGGAAGTATCACATGCCAGTAAAGATGAATCAACTTATATTCTGCAAAGTACAGAGCTGCGATTGTTATCCCGGTGGAAACTGCAGCTCTGGGAGATGCAGAGGGCTAGAGGACTGGGGCACCTGCCATATGAGGACAGCCTGAAAGAGTTGGACTTGTGCAGCACGGAGGAGAGGAGGCTATGAGGTGATCTTATAGCAACCTTTCCAGTACCTGAGAGAAGCCTACAGGAAAGCTGGGGAGGGACTGTTCGTAGGGGCTTATGGTGATAGGACAACGGGGAATGGGTGTAAACTGGAGAGGAGCAGATTTAGATTAGACGTTAGGAAGAATTTCTTCACCGTGAGAGTGGTGAGACACTGGAACAGGTTACCAAGGGAGGTTGTGGCAGCCCCATCCCTGGAGGTGTTCAAGGCCAGGTTGGATGGAGCCTTGGGTGATTTGATATCACAGAATGACCAGGTTGGAAGAGACCCACTGGATCGTCGAGTCCAACCATTCCCACCAGTCCCTAAATCATGCTCCTAAGCACCTCATCTACCCTAACCTTAAACACCTCCAGGGACGGTGACTCAACCACCTCTCTGGGCAGACCGTTCCAATGCCTAACCACCCTCTCTGTGAAGAATTTCTTCCTAATCTCAAGCCTAAATCTCCCCTGGCGGAGCTTGAGGCCATTCCCTCTCGTCCTGTCCCCTGTCACTTGGGAGAAGAGGCCAGCTCCCCCTCTCCACAACCTCCCTTCAGGCAGTTGTAGAGAGTAATAAGGTCTCCCCTCAGCCTCCTCTTCTCCAAGCTGAACACCCCCAGCTCTCTCATCCGCTCCTCGTAAGATTTGTTCTCCAGCCCCTTCCCCAGCTTTGTTGCTCTTCTCTGGACTCGCTCCAGAGCCTCAACATCCTTCTTGTGGTGAGGGGCCCAGAACTGAACACAGTACTCGAGGTGCGGTCTCACCAGTGCCGAGTACAGGGGGAGAATAACCTCCCTGGACCTGCTGGTCACGCCATTCCTGATACAAGCCAGGATGCCATTGGCCTTTTTGGCCACCTGGGCACACTGCCGGCTCATGTTCAGTCGGTTGTCAATCAACACTCCCAGGTCCTTCTCCTCCTGGCAGCTTTCCAGTGGGATATCCCTGCCCACGGCAGGGGGGTTGGAACTAGGTGATCTCTAAGGTCCAACCCTAACTATGCTATGATTCTGTGATACAAAGAAGAGTGTCAGGGATATCTTCCTTCTCTGTTGGTCCACTCCTCTTTGCAACAGCAGCCACTCAGGGCTGCACGATTGTCTTGTGTGTAGTCATGGATGTGTGCAGATGTAAGGAGATGGGCATGTGCATCCCTGTGCTGAATATGCTCGCTTTTTCCAGTAGAGGTTTGGTGGCAGAACTTCATAGTGAAATTTGAAGGAATAGCCCTGAATAAAAAGCTGGTGACTCCGCATTCTTCCCAGTGCCTGTGGAGTCGTCTTGAACCAATACCAGCATGACGCAAACTTCAACAAGTGGAGGAATTTTAAGTCTCTTAACTGGCACAAGGCTTGTTAGTAGTGTTGGGATGTTGGTTCAAAAGACACAAAGACATTTCTGATTTAAAAAAAAAAAAAAAAAAAAAAAAAAAAAAAACAAAAAAAACCCAAACCACACAAAAAAAACCCCACCAACCTTTAGAGTTTTGGATGTCCAGATGCCAAATTCTTTTAAACTATGACTGTCTTAAATGGCATAATCATTGGTTACATCTTACCAACATTACATGGTAGCTGGACCTACCGTGTGCTGCTGGTCCTGGGACATAGTTCTCGGTGTGGTGATAAAATGGAAAACACTTCATAGTGGTTGATGTGAAAAGCAAGCATAGATGAATAAACTGAAAGCCTGTACTTCACTCTTAAGCCACTTGAATAATTAAGCTGTCTTTGTATTGGATATTTTTCATGGGAGCACTGTGGAATAGGTTGTGTGCTGTATGTATTTGGACCTATTGTTTTCTGTTGTGTACAAACAGAAGTGCTTATTGGTACATTTAGGTTTTTATGATTTTAATTAAAATTGTGTATTAAGTGGTAGGAAATACCAAGGAAGATGATTTAGTCCCCCAACTGCTGAACAAGTTTTACAGACAAGAAAGAAGCATTGCAACTTTGTCATAAAAATAAGGCTTTTTCAGGCCTTACCGAAATGATGGGTTAATTGTCGAGGCCTCCGTATTTTAGGGTGACTCAAGGAACTGTGTGATTTTTATGATTATTATTTTTAAGTCTCCTTGCACCCTTTTACTCCCCAAAATTATTTGCTTATGTATTACTCAACTTCAAATAAAATTGGTTCCTTTAGGAGGGGAAAAATAGAATTAGTGTTTCTTGTACTGTTGCTGCAAAATGTGACAGTTTTAGTACCTCTTGAATGCAACATACCAAGTTAAAATAATGGGGCGTGTCTAGGTTGAGTTAACGATGTGTATCTTCTCAGTAGACTTTAAATATTTTCAGAAAGCAATTAAAACTGAAAGAATGTCCTGGTCTCCCTAGCTCAGATTCACATTTAAAGCAGGATTTCCTGCAGTAACAAAATGGATCTTGAATTATTTCACTGCTTAGGTTACTAATAAGAGTTGTTTTTTGTTTGTTTTTTTTTTTAAAAAAGTCTCTAATCCATCAAAACATGATTATAAAAATCTAATCATTCAAATAAATTGCTAAATGGCATTTGTGGAGTCTCAGTTTACAGAAGACATCAGAAAAAAGGCGTAACTATATATTCAGAACGTCAATGTGTTATTGCTCTGAAAAGCTACTTGGAAACTTTTAAGCTTTTTCACTCTCTACTTTTGGCTCTGAATGTATGTTATGCACTAATTAAAAAAATTATCTTTCACCCTTGTTCTCCCAGGAGCTGGCAAGCTGTGGCTGGAATAAAAAAGAGAAATACAGTTCTGCACCAAATGCTGTTGCTTTCACCAGAAGATTCAATCACGTGAGTTACTTTTTCCAGTGTCATTACATGTGCATATTTAAAGTCTGGGGAATTAAGTGTTCTGGCACATCGCTTGTATAACTGATCACAGTTGATTACCTCAAAAATTAAAAGTAGGAGTCCCTTGTCTTCAAGATGTACAGCAGAGTGAAAACTGTACTGAAGACATAGCAGTGGCTTTGTTTTAAGTGTTTAACCTTTGTTTAAATCAGTTATTGATGAAACGAGGAAATGTTAAGTGTTTTCCCCCTTCCTCCTTCATAAACACAGTATTTTTAGATTAACATACAGGAATTCCATCATGCTGGCAAAGTCCTATGAGTTTATTTTGTTATTTTACGTCTCCCCTTCTTATTCATTCTAATGACTTTTTGGTTTTGTGATCATTTTCGATTCTAAGGACTATTTCTGTATTTTACTCTGTGGAACACTTGCCAAACCTGTTCACTCGATTATTAATTGATGGGTGATAATTTTTGTTTTGTTCAGTTTTAGTTTTTATAAAAATCCATGCAAAACTGGCCTTGTGTACACAACAAAGGCAATAAGGAGAAAGGAATGCTAGAAATACCTGCCTCTTAGTAATACATTTCTTCATAATAGTTGGTAGTCATTTTCCTGGAAAGCACTGATGTATTTTGATTGCCGCAGAGCATGCGTTAGGTGGTTGTCGAGTCACTGGATTTTTCATCTGCCGTAATTTCCTTTCTTTGCTGTGCTTCCTTTTTTTCAAGGGACTTTTATTTTTGTTTGAAAGACAAGTCAATCTGAATGGAATTATGAAACTAGGTGACTCTCAAAGGTCTGTAGTGTCTTTAAGCTTGTTCAGTATGTTCCAGTGGACTAAAAGAAACGTGTTGCTGTTTAATTTTTTATTCAGTATGGTAACAGGGAACCTTGAATAAAATGCAACCCTCAGACAGCTGCTCCAAGCCAGTTAGCAGAATTTCTTGTACTGTTCTCTCCTTCCCTCCTTCCTTCCCTTTGGCTTTACGTCTGAAGGCCTCACTAGAAATGATGCAGTCAGAAAGGGACTAAGACTCACTTGTGAACTCCCCCTTTCTGTGGCTTGTTTTTCTGGAATGCTAGAAAAGCAGTAAACATCCAAACACAATACGTTACCTTTAAGATAGATGCCATGCCAGGTGGTTTATGGTTCTCTTTGGATGTCATTGTATTGATAAACACAAATATAGTTGCAGACCTTCTTGTCACAGGGTTTGTAATTAAGCGTCACCCCATTTATGTGCTTTCCCCACAGCCGTAAGAGTTGGATGTGCCTCTCTGTCAGCTGACAGATTCCTTCACTGAAAATACCTTTGCTAACGATTTCTTAAGTCTTCTTAATATCCGGAAAAAAATTTCTGTTGTCTTTAAGCTCCAACAAAGACCTATTCTGGCAGGATCCCTTCTTGGCTGTCATTTCCTTACTGTGTTTCAGATGTTGCGTTGGCTGCTACGGAAGACTCCTTTACTTAGATGCCTGTTCTTGCTGCTTTTAATGCCTAAAGGAAATACGTTGCCAGAAATCAAAATTGTCCTTCAGATGCCCCTGAAACAAGAGTAGAGGCGAAATCCAGAACATCTCTGCTATGCCAGTGAGTTCTGTGGAGTCACCACTGTAATGAAGACAGGCCAGTTTGAGGCTCTGTTCCATTGATTAGCTTTCAAGAAATGAAAAAAAGGTCTTTTTTTAACAGACAGACAGTAAGCACTTGGAGCCATTGCAACTCACCATTAAATCACCTGAAACAGGACTAGTAGCATCTCCTTCTGGTTTTCGCATTGTCGGCACCATCTCTTTGAGGTGTTGCAGTACTTAGGCTGTCTCTTGGACCATGTTTACAGCCAAAAGATTTTGAGGCATTTCTAGGTCTTCTTTCCCACTTCTTTTCTCTTGTTTGTTTCTGCCTTTTTTAAGGTGTCATTTGAAAAACATTGCTAGAGGAGTCATGGTAGCCTGTAGGAGAAATTGTGCCTTGAAGAGTCGAAGAATAGATAATAAAGAGGCAGTCCATCCAGCTACTGACAGCTGCTCAGACAATGGGTTAATTTGCCTCTAAGCAATTTTCTGGAAAGCTGCTGCTTGCAGCTTTGGTGGCTAAAGGACAGAGCAGTTCCAAGCAGCTCTTCCAAGGATTTTATATCGACCTTTATTCTGGCACCAAGGAAAGTAATCAGTCTTACCTTTGTTTGGGGAGACAGGACCAAATGGGGCAGTGGAAGAGGCAAGTATTGTTGCAGTCATAGGTTCCTATTATTCACATTAGCGCCTCAACTTTTGACTTGCTCAGAAAGGACTCTGAATAACTTCTGATGTGGTGTGACCCTACGCTTCCAAAGGCATCAGTGCAGAGGAGTTACTCATTCCAATAGTAATGTCATCTTTGGATTCATCATCCCTCCAGAAGCAGTGAAACCCAAGAACTGCTGTGGGATAGCAATTTTCACCTCCTTGCCTGGTTTGCCTTCTCGGTGTTCGGTTCTGCCCCACGTGCTTGCTTGGCAGAGTTGGGGCATTGGACACCTGCCCTGCTTACCTGGGGGTTCTAGTGCTTAGAGCTACAATAAGTAATCGGGAAAATCATTGTGACTTTTGGCTTTATTAGGCAAGAATATATTTCATCAAACTTTTGTTAACCTTTGAAATTTCACTGGGTTTGAATTGTGCATTGGGCATCTGTCTCTTTCCTTTTTGCCCAGCTTGCCAAAAGAAAATCATGAACAGCTCTCACTTTGTAAGTAAAGAGAATATTAAATCACTAACAGCTGCTTCACAGAAAATTGATCTGCTGATAGCGTTTTGGAAACAGCAGCGATTATGTGCAGTTGATTGCAGTCCACTGAGATTGAAGCAGTGTATTTCCAGCATTAGTTATGTGAAAATTACATGTGGTGCCTATAAAAACGGATCAAATTCAGGGGAGAGAAATCGATTGCATCATTCCGTGCCAGGACTCTTATTCTTGAAGGATACATTGCTGTGTGGTACTCCATAGATCTGTACATCTACTATTAACTATTGGTTTTAAATATGTAACTTCTTTACATAATTTTTTAAAAACTCTGATCTCTGCCATTTGCAGCATTGTTCTGAAATTTACTCATGCGTTTGTATGCGACTTTTGCAACCGGTAAATCTGTCAGACTGCATAATTATGTAGCTTGCATGCTCACTAAACCATCATTCTTTCCCTTTTGGAAATGGCACTGATGTGAACACATTTCGTAGCCTATGCAAAGGTAACTCTTGCTCTCCGGTTATAAGATTCTCTGTGTTAAAAACCTCTTTCTTGAGATTTTAATTTAAATGGAGGTGGAACTGTGCTGCCACAGAGCTTAAAGTATTAGAGAAACATGTTAACTGGATTCAATACATTGAAACAACTGTAAATGAAAAGATCCCACCTTTCAGGCAGGCAAATTCAGGCAAATTTTGTATTTTATTAAATCTGCAAAACTGTGCTTTGCTGTTTTTTTTTTTTTTTAAAAAAAACACCAAACATGTAGGAGAGGAAGATTGTCTTTAATATTGTACTACTGTGGAGTTGCAGTGAAGTGGGATACTGAAATTCCACTAGGGTTATCATAAATTAAAAAATGGACCAGGGAAGAGGTTCGCGTGCTGCTTTGGAAACAAACCAAAACAAGACAGGGTTCTACCTTGGCTATAATGATGTGAAAATCACTGCTGCCTGGCTTACATATGTGGTTTTTGTGTAACATGACAATGTTTTTAATAGATATATATATATAATGATCCAGAAATTCTATTAAAGAGGCAGTGTTGAATGGCTGAGAGAGCTGGGGGTGTTTAGCCTGGAGAAGAGGAGGCTGAGGGGAGACCTCATTGCTCTCTACAACTACCTGAAGGGAGGTTGTGGAGAGGAGAGAGCTGGGCTCTTCTCCCAAGGGACAGGACGAGAGGGAATGGCCTCAAGCTCTGCCAGGGGAGGTTTAGGCTGAACACTAGGGAAAAAATTTTCCCAGAAAGGGTGATTGGGCAGTGGCAGAGGCTGCCCAGGGAGGTGGTTGAGTCACCTTCCCTGGAGGGGTTTAAGGGACGGGTGGACGAGTCGCTGAGGGACATGGGTTAGTGTTTGATAGGAATGGTTGGACTCGATCTGGTGGGTCTCTTCCAACCTTATGATGCTATGAATTTGCTATCTACTAATTAGCACAGAAAGCACAATTAGTTTTAAACCAATGACTATGAACCTAAGAGCACCAGTGCAACAAAATTAGCATTTCAGATGAGGCAAACATGGGAGAATTGAAGAGTTTATGCTGTGATTCAGGAAAAGATATGTTCAAAAGTTAAGCATGGGTTTCTAGGTTGGCCTTAATAGGGAAGACTATAAATACACAGATTATGTCAAGGGTTAAATGCTGCCTTGATCTGATACCAAAGGCCTTGATGCTCAGAGGCTGTGGGTCATCTGACTGATACTGGTGAGACAGTATGAGATAAAAATAACATTAAACTGCAGCAAGAAAGGACTTGAAGCAAAATACCCACCAAATATGTCTGGAACAAATACGTAAGATTTATGTAAAGCCCAAACCTGGATAAAGTAAAAAGGTAGCCAATTGAAATAAAAGGGTTTACTTTTTGTTTGATTTTCAATATTTGGAATAAATTGGTGCTATCTAAAGGTAGCAGTGAATAGAGAAGATGAGTCAAAAACGTCAGTGCCGGTATAAAGACAAAGAGGGAGTGGAGGTGGTTGGAGTGGAAATAATCATGTTTACTTCTTTACCTTCTGCTTACTGTGTCCCTGAAGGGACCAGGTGGCTCTAAGCTTCGAAGAGAGCTTTGCACTTTGTCCTGTTTTGTTTTTCCTACAAGAACTTGGAAGTGCTAAGACCGAGTCTGGTTGGGACTGGGATGGAACCCGGGCTTCCCAGAGTAAACAGCAGGGCTCGTGCAGCACTGCGCTCATGTCACGGTGATAACCATGAACTTCCAAAGGAGTCGGGGCCAACACAGTAACTGGCTTGTCTTCTCATCCTCAAGGAAATGATGGAATGTTGCTCTGTGTCTGGAGCAAGCGTTTCAAAGTCTGGCTTACTGCAAGCAGGCTCCTGTTTTGCTGACACTTTGTGAACTTGAGACCAAAGAGATCTGGGATTTTAAGGCATAGCCATACATCTGTTGTCTACTTGCTTCTTTATGATATGAAAGTCTGTTAAAAGTTTAAATTTCCTTGATTTTCAAAGCAAAAGCATCTCCTTAAAAACCCATTTATTAGTCAGGGGAAACAATGGTTTCCGCAAGGTGTGCAACTGCAGCAGAATATCAAACTGGTGTTTAACTTTTCTGACAATAGTTTGAAATGCTACATGTAGTTATTCAGTTCTTATGTCAACAATGCTGTTTATGTATCTGGAGATACTTTGCTTCTAAAAAAAAAAAAAAAAAAGAAAGAAGAAAGACAGGAAAAAGAAAACTGGGCTCTGTAGCTAATTCTTTCCTGGCTAATTCAGCCGTAGTCAAACAGCGCAAAGGGAAGCAGTTGTTATGCAAGATGTTTGTGGCTTTTTCTGTGGGTTTTTTTTTTTTTTGCAAGTCTTCCATTTTCTGGTTCCAAAGATCTGTTGTGTTTTGACATCCCAGTTCTCATCAGGTCACTGACTTCACTGAAACCATAATTATTTTGGAGATGTGGATCTTCTCATGCTATGCTTTATAAAGAACTGATGTACTGTACAAAGTGAAACATAGCAAACAGGATATTTTTTTTATTGGTTTTTAGAAATTTTGTAATTGAAATTTTGGGCAGGAACCTGACTACATAAGCAAAGTTGGTTTATAAGCAGCAGTTTAGCATCACTCTTAAAAATCAAAGCAGTGTGACAGGTTGAAAGGTGTTTACGTATGAGAGCATACATTTCTTCATACGTTATTTTCCTAGCACCAGCCATGCTGCATCTTGTGAATTGTTTCGGTTTTTTCCTTATTTATAGTAAGTCCGTGAACGATATCTACACTATTTGTTAACATTTGCTAATTCTTTTCTCCTGTTTTGTTACAGTTATGAACGTTTTTACTTGCTGTCATTTTGTGCTGAAGTATTTGAGGGCAGAGGGTGTGGGGGGAGCAGGGGGGAGAGAAGATTAGAATTGAGGCACCTTAGCAAAACATTTTCCAAGTACAGTTTTGAGGAGGCATTCGCATAGCTACAAAATGCAGCAAGCATCCTTCATAGCATACTGACTCGAGCAGTGATTTTTGTACTACAGGTAAGTTACTCCTGTAAAAGCTCAGGAGTGAGTACGGTGGCATCCTGTCCACTAGCAGGGAGTTGGTGTAGGCAGCGCAGAGAGTACAAACTATAAACCCCAGGTTTTAGCGGAACCTTCCTAACTTATCTTCAAATTTTGTTGAGGTGATACTGGTGTGAATTTTTTTTTTTTTTTTTTCCCCGAGGTGTTGAGAACCGTGAATGTCAGTGAGCTGTGGTTGAAGCTGTACCTGAGAGCTGAGTGGTGCACTTTTGGAGTTGTAGCACAGCAAAAGCAAAGGATAAAACTGAATTTTCCGTTTTATATTACTGCATTTTGTAGACTCTCATAATAAAATTTCTTCGTTATTTTATTTTCTTGGGAGAACGTTGTTTGAAGTTTCAGAGTTTTGCCGTTTGCCCTGTCTCGTCCTCAAACTTACCCTGAAACAGAGTCTTGTCTGCGTGGATTGTGCGTAACTGATTCTGCGGAGGGTACTGGGATGTACTGGCAGCAGCAGGGTTTTCCTCTTCAGAAAAACAGATCCCAGCTAACTAATGTGACAGACTTTACAGTGACCCATTCTTGCCTCCCACGCACTTCCTGAGAAACGCAGGGACCAGAACATGCATTCTCCAACAAAATATTGGAGAGCATGGCTACCAGTTATGAAATGGGAAGGGTGAGGAAACTAACAAGATGACGTTTCAATTCTAAACGTAAATTGGATTGATTAATTCGATTTAAGCGACTGCTCCACCATGTACTGGTAGAAGGTGTCTTGGATACAAATGAGCAGAATAACGGGGCAAAAAACACTTTGAAGAAAGCTTTTTATTAGTATCTGGATTATATTGTTTGGGATTTGATACTATAAGCATTTGCATCTTCTAATATGTAGTCACCTTACAGATGGAAGTTGAATGCTGTGAGGCTTTTAATGTATTACTCTTGAAATAAAAACTTTAAAAGTGTAAAGTGTAAGCTCTGTATTTTAAAAAAGCAATTTTTCTCCTTTTCAGGTAAGCTTCTGGGTTGTTAGAGAGATTCTACATGCACAGACTTTAAAAATAAGAGCTGAGGTTTTGAGCCACTATATTAAAACTGCGAAGGTAAGAATTTGTATGGGAATGCGGGGCTTATGGGATTCACCATGATGACAGTTCTTATATTTAAGTTGGTTAGTTCAAAAAAACAGATGGATAAATATTTATTTGACACATGGTTTACCTGTGGTTGTATCTGTTGACATGAAGAACTGTTTGTCTTGTGCATAAAACAAAGTTGTCAAATACTGATGAAGTCCTAAAATGTAGGCATTCCTTGATAAAAACAGCTTAACTAAGGAACACTATGATGCCTTATTTAAAATCCTGTTTATTTAGATAATATAATTTACCGACTGAGTTTTCTGATGGTTAAATCTAAATGCTGTATGGAATTGGTTCGAAAGTCAGAATAGAAATATCTTCTTTGCTTTTACTTTTGGAAGAAAGGGATCTGTTATCTCTAATTCCAATTGTGGCATGAATATTGTCAACCTAATAATGTTGTTCCAAAAACATTCCTGAGCTCAGGAAACATTTTAGAGCTCTCATCTTGCAATACCTTCCTGAAAGCCTTTTTCATAAGAAAAGGGCTTTCATAAGCCCATTCATAAGAAAAGTCAGCAAATGTTGACTTCTGTGTAGCCAAACCAGGTTACTAAAGAATCCTCCTGAAAGCAGATGAGGAGAGAGGAACCCTTTTTTGGTTTGGTAGATGTGGGAAGACTCTCGTTCATCAGTAGACGTGTAGGAACTGTAGGGTGCTGGGCACCCAGACTGAAATTTCTGCTAGGGTGATCTGGCATAGACATTAAAATATGGCATTTCTGAGTAACGCCTGTGAGGACATCGTTCTGTAAAAGGCTGTTAGCTTCCTGGCATTGCGCTGAGTGGAGGGAGAATCACTGGCCCTGCTCCAAAACAGCTACCTGGAAAACCATCCCTGCAGGATCGCTTTTGGCCTCCCAAGTGTAAGGTCCCCTCTGATAGCCAGCATCTGTCCAGAATCAAATTTGTCTATTTTTTGTCCTGTTATCTTGTGAAAGGCCTCCTAATTTAAGGAAACATGGGTAAGATGAGTTTCAAGAAGGAAAAACTGTTTCCACGATTTCTTGAATAGCAAGTGTTCCTTATATTATTATATTGTTTCTAGCAGGAATCCTAACCTATCTTAGTGAATTTTCTAAGCCAATTAAACAGGATTTGCAATATTGTGATTGAGTGTCATCTTTTTGTTGGGCTAAAACCTGAGTTTGTGTGCTCCACCGAAAATCCCCAAATGTAGTTCAGTGCTCTGGGGGCTCATAGCCATCACAATAATTGATATTGCAGAGGAGCTTGAGGAACAGTGTTTGATTCTAGGCTGTTTTTAAGCTGCTGTAACAGTAGTGCCAGCAGTTAATTGGCAGATTGATGGGTTTGGAGACAAGAAGAAAAAAAGAGGGGAGGCAAATTCCGAATATGTAAGAAAATGCCATTATGCACAATGTTGTATTGATAGTCTTTAATACAATTCTTTTACCTTGATGTTTTCTGTGTTCATTTTCTATTTCATTGTTCCTTTCCACTGGTTGGTTTCAGTTGTCATACACCAGAAATTTTCTTTTAGTGAGAGGAGTACTCCAGGTGTATGGCGTTTGACATCTACCTGCCTGATTTCATCCTGAAACAATATTTTTGGGTGTTTTGATGCAGCCTTGATAGCTACGTGAGACTGCAGTGCCAGTTCCATTTGCAATATTAAATACTGCCACAATTATATCATTCACAACTGGGTTATGCCTTGCAGCACGTTAAATTCTGAAATTCCGTTGGATGTTATGAATGGAATTCACTGGGTTTGAATGTCAGAGCATTTCTGGCACACGTGATAATATGTCCCAACGTGTGTGCCTTTAGAGACTCTTTTTTTTTTTTTTTTTTTTTAAGAGATTTCTCTGACTGTGAAACAGATGGCGTAGGCTCATCCAAACCTGTATGGGTGCAGCAATAAGAATTTAGGAGGCATCATAAAAGCTGTCTGTGTGCTCAACAGTTCAATGTAACTGACTCTTCATTAGAGAACGCACAAGATTTCCTCATTTAGAGATTATTTATTCTGTATCCATAACGGACAGCACTTGGGATGTTGTTGATTGTTATTGTCTGTATTTCTGTCCTCAGAAACTGTACGAGCTGAACAATCTGCACGCTCTTATGGCAGTTGTGTCGGGCCTACAGAGTGCTCCCATCTTCAGGCTGACAAAAACGTGGGCGGTGAGTGAGCGGCAGGACACTGAAGGGGGAGTATTTATTCATAGGAGAATACAGCCTTCTGTAGGTTGTTTTGAAGGATACAATATTTACTACAGATACTTCTAATCTTGTCCTGTGTACATAATTCTTCTTGTGCTTCTTACGTCTATGATTTCCTGTCGAGTTTTCTTTCCAGTCTGGCATAGGAATATGTTCCTTTGAAAAATAGTTCCCTGCAGATTCTGCTAAATGCAGAGGCTTCTAATTTGGCCAGAAGCTATTTTCTATTTAGTTGCTGGAAAATTATGAATGCCAAAGTGGGTCATACTTTAATCATTTAGGGGTTTATACTGTTGGAATGTTTTTTGCTATGGAGAGCAGATGTCCAGAAACTTCGTGATTCACTTTCCATGAAGAGATCTGTTGTTTCTCTGACCGATAGCCAAATCTAGTGTTTTTTCTCAGAGTTTTCATAGCTGTAACAACTGCATCACACAGTATATTTTTTGGTCTGCTTTTGTACCGTTATGAAAGAAAAACGTTCTTTGGAAACATTCTTGTTTGACACCTGTTTTTTGTCTGAAATTAATATCATTTTTGTGTATTGTGATCAGAAGAGCATTAGGATGACTCTTTGATAGCTCAGAGCTGAGAAAGTGCTGTGCTTGATTCAGCCACACATTGTGTGGTTATCCAGCTGTTTTAATGATCAACTGTGACATTTTCAAGTGTGATAGAAATAATTAAGTGGCTGAAATACTACTGTATGGGGCATCCATATACATAGGTCATCAAAAAGACCCAAAAACTTCTACTGAAGACATGTCAACATATCCTCACACGTTACAGAAAGTGTTTCTTTGTCTGGTAACTGAAAGATGATAATGTTCAGTGGATAAATGTTAACAAAATTGAATAATTCACTCCTGTCAATGCACTCATCTAGAATTCTGGGCATGTTCTGCAAGCGCACCATTAGATAAGACATTGTTTCAAAATACCAATAACGTGGAAATCATAATTAAGTTAACACTTCAAAATTATCTCAAGAACTGTTGTTTTTCTGCTTTTGTCATGGCAATGAATTGATGCCTTTTTTATAATTGTGATGCCAGATTTTCTTGTGGATGACTCCAAACAAATTCAGCTATAACCGTGTATTAATATAGCCATATTAATTACTACCATAATTATGCCATTCATAAGTTTGCCCCCCCTTCCAACCTCTGGAATGCCAAGGAACTTCTCTTGTGTTTCTACAGATGTTTAATTTCTCATACAATCCCAAGCAGGTTAGTTTTTCATCCTTTTACAGAAGCCTTTCTTTTGGAAGTTCAATTTATAAAGTCTTGAAGTAATTCCAAGCCTTTGCCTTTATGTATCTTAAAAGCAAGAAAAAACACGTGGAAAGGCACACCAAGCCATTCTTTGAGTTACCAAGTCATTTGAGTAAGTTTCATGGTAGCGTTCTAAAACCTTGGACAAGGAAGGATTTCTCTTCTGTCTCTGAGGCAGTTGGTAAAAACCAGCAAACAACATAACTCATAAACTCAGGAAAATAACCACAATATTCTCTCCCTTAAAAAAAAGAAATCTGGAGCTGAAAGGAGTCATTAAATATTTGCCTGATAGTCCAATGTTCCTAAAAAAGATGAAATTCATGTCTTCTGACGGTATGTCCGGCATTTGTCTCACTCATTGTCTGCACACCCTCAGAACTCTGGAGAATAACAAATGCTTCTAAAGTGTGAGTTGCCCTGTTCAAAATGTGAAAAGAATTATGGAACTTTCCAAGAAATTACATAGAGTAGAATCTTCTACTTCTCTCCATTTAATGTAAATGAAAGTCTAGATGACCAGCGAGAACTTGGACAACGTAAGCAAGTAATCATTTAGTGTCTGAAGCTGGGTGAGTGAATCCTGCCCTGCTCTGCCAGCACCCTGAAACCTCCTCTCTCGTTTCTAGCTTTTCACAAAGGTCGTCTTCAGTGCTGGTGCAGTTGAATTGGAAAGCCAAGAGCGGTCTGGAATGCTCTGGATTGTGCCCTGCTGCTGTAAACTTATCAGACTCAGCTTTTCTTATCTCTGCATATGTACATCTCTTTCCTCTTCTTTGCATCATTTGAGCCTAAGAGACAGAGGACTAAAAGTTATTTAGAAAAAGAAGCAGCGTCAAAAGTGGAGAAATAGCTGCTGGGTCCTTATATGCCCTCAGAGAAACACTTTTAATAGTGTTGAGTTCTTTACTTTCTGTGTGAATGTGGGAAATGGAGACCTGATGTGAATTGCACTGTGAACACAGGGCAAGTCATACAGGATCAGCTTGCTTCGAGATTATTCAGAGAGCCTAAAATAATGTATCCAACTTAAGGAAGATCATGCAAATCAGCATATTTTGAGGAAAATAGTATTAATTTCATTCAAGTCTGAATTTAGGCCATTATTGTATCTGGTAGCCCTGTTTTACATTCCCATCCGCAAATTACAAAAGCCTTCCAGACACCAAATGACGGCAGAGTATTTTAGAATATTATTTAAGTCAATCTAATGTAGGCTGATTAAAGTGGGACCATCTTTGAGGAAATCAAAAGATGTGTCATGCTCTGTAGGTTGGAAAGAAGTCATGCCTGTCTGCTGTTTCCTTGTCCTAGAATTGGCAGGTGTCTGTGGTTTTAATGAACACGAGATTCTTGTTCATCCAAATATTGCAACCAAAGCTAAAGATGTAAAATATTCACTTCAATCATATTCACGCTGGTTGATCTTTAACTGGAAGAGAAAAGGGAATATGCATAAAAATACAGGAATCTGACCCCTGTTATTTTTGCACTATTGGCTATCTTCTAGGGGAAAAATTGTGACTGGGACCAGAGCATGGAGTCTTCTGCCAAAACATTCAGTGGGAACGTCTTACACTCTTCTTTAAATTCTGGCTCTGAATTGAAATTAAGCCTTTAAATAGGGTTTTGTAGCGGTAGTTCAGTTAGATATTTTAAACATATCCTAACTTACTTTCCCAGTCTTACTAAGAAAGACTAGTTGCTGTTTCTGCTGTCAAAGGAAGGGCCAGCGGGGATGGAGGCAGAATGGACAATGAAAAAGATCCGTCACTCCTAGTTTTGCATTTGAAGTGGGCATTCCAGTAATATTAAGAGCCAGTAAAGTTATTGATTGGCAGTGTAGTACATAATGCCCTCTGTAGAGAAAAATGGAGAAAATCCTTACTCTTTTCCGGACCTTCAAGTATGTGATATATGTAAATCTACGATTATTTTTTCTAGAGTTGAAGTTTAGTGAAAGATATTTATCAGATCTTAATGGTTTTGTTTTATTCTTTGGAAAATGACTTTTTGAGATAGCTCTCAATTCAAGAATGTAAACGTATTGGGTATCCTTCAGGACCCCAGAGTTCATACCTGGCTATTTTTTTTAAAAGGATAGTTTAAATATAACGAGAATACCGTACTGTGTTTTGAATACTCATTTTGAGTACTCCGTGTACTCATCTTTGAGGAGGAAATGCTTTAATTTTGAAGCAGTTGTACTTGAAAACAAACCAACTACAAAAAAAAAAAAAAAAAGGAGGTGGCAGTTGTGGAAATCCGTGCTTTTAAGGGTAATAGAGGAATCACAATGATCAAACCTAATGCTCATCTGGGTTTGGCTTTTTTTTTTTTTTTCTAGTTGCTCAGTCGGAAGGATAAAGCTACCTTTGAAAAGCTGGAGTATGTTATGAGTAAAGAAGATAATTACAAAAGGCTTAGAGACTATATCAGCAGCTTGAAGATGACTCCTTGTATTCCCTATTTAGGTAAGATGAATATTTCTAGTGGGAAACACTAACGACAAACATGCTTCTCCAGTAATTACACAAACAAATACCAGCTTTTAAGCATTCATGGAACTTCTATTATTTCGGTCAAGAATCTATAGCTGCTTGTTGATTCTGGAAACTCTGTGCAGGGCAAGAAATAACTTTAGTGCCTTCAGAAAGTAAACACCTATTAAACCTCACAAATACTTCAGGTATGCAGTATCAGTTTTCTAGGAAATATTTCGCCATATGTTGTATAGATACTGATAGACATCAGGAGAAGTACTTAAACTGTTATGCCTGCAGGTATTCTTAGAGCTACATATTTGACTGTTTCAGCAATGATGGGTTTTAATTTATGAGAGGGTAGAAATTGCTGACCTGCAAGAGGACATAAATGTAGATCTTAGGGTTTGGAACATGCTAAAATCTGGAGATAGTACTGTATTTAATTGTATTAAGGTGATGAGAGAAAGGGGGTTTTTACAGCTGACTCAGCTTTCTGGAATAATTGTGAGTAAATTATATTCCCGTTTATGTGAAAACCAGATAAATGTGTGTTTTACGTGTATTGTTTCTGTTGCTGAGTTAATCTATTGTTACGTAATGTCTCAATATAGTTTGTTTGAAGTGATTAGTGTGTTTTGGTTTTTTTATATAAGTGGCAGAAAGAACAAAGTTGTCTTGAAACTACAGTCCTGATAAATCTGGATCCTTCTTGGAAGATTGGCTGTTGATTCTGATTTTTCTCATTTGATCAGAGCTTTAATCTTCAGTAAGACCTGAGCAGATTTGCAGGAGTATTATTTCTAAAATTTCCTTCCTGAGGCATTTTTACTGATTTAAGAGTTTTATGGAACGGAAGTAACTTAAGTTGCTGGGTTAACTGTTTCAAGCTTACCAGCTATAGGTTATCATCCCTGAAAGGATCTTTTTCTGCTGTTACTTCTGGTATAAAATGAAATAAGAAATCAGTGCTGCTCCTGGTTTAAAATGTGTAGAAATGTCTACTTAAATTTCACAGTTGGAAATGGTGATGGAGTCTGCTGGGGAGGGGATTAATTTTAAGGTCCGTTGCCTCTCACATGGAAAAGAAAGGGTGGAGTGGAGCTTTCTTCGCAGTTGGTGTGGAGGTCCTGCAGTTGCTGTGTTCCCCTAAAATGCTCTTCAGAAGAGCACTGATCAGTGTTATAATCTTAGCATTATGAGACAAAGCTTAAATGGTTGTTCTGTGTGGATTTTGCAATGGGAATGGACCCACAGAAGTACGGATTGTTTTCTTATTGCCATAACTTGCTCCTTGTGGACAAGATAAAGATGTCCTTCCACATTGAACTCGAGCGGGGGAAAATAATATTTTCCAGTTCCTTGCAGCAATAAGTGTGATGTGATTCCAGAGTTCTAGAAATGCAGGTGAGAGCAGCAAATGATCCGTATGGACTCACTAACTTAAGTGCTAGTGTTTAGAGCTGTGTAACACCAATAAAAGCCTTCAGCACTTGGTCACATGATGTGGGATATGTCATTGCTGTTGTATCAGCCACCCAGCTAAAGTAGCCAAACCAAAGGGGAGCCGTGTATGTGATGTGATGTTTTACTTTCGAATGAAAACCTGTTCTCAGAGAGAATCTTGCCATGGAGTTCTGATTAGTTTGAAATTGCACAAGGAAACAATTGAGCCATTTCTTGAAGTAAGATTTTTATTTAACTAAGCAGTACTACCTCGTGGAACATTTTTATAGCTGTCTTTCAGGAAGTATATCCAGAAACAGAAAAGCTGAAAATAGGTTATTGAAGTATTCATCTGATGAACATTAAGCATTATCATTGAAGTAGCTGACAATAGACTTTGGAAAGATAAATGAAAATTGTTTCAGGTTTAGTACAGGTAAGACTTTTTCAAGGCCTGCTTGATTAAATTTGGACTGGTAGCACAGGAATGGTGAAAGCTGTATCCTTCATGGACAAACTAGTTCTGAATACCCAGTGTAATAAGCTCGAGGGATGCTACAGACTCTTTTACTACCCTGCTTAGGAAATTGGACTCAAATGTTGAGAACTGATAGTTACAAACTGAGCTTTCCCTCCTCATAGTCTTAAAGCAACAACTTTAATTTAAAGTTTTTCCTTTCAGAGCACAGTATGCGGTATGAGCTTTCTGGGTAAGTTTTGTAATAGCATTTAGTTAACGTCATCCTGCAGCTTTAAATTAAGGAAGACTCACTTTCTAGATGTCTGATATATAAGATCTAATTTAAAGGCTGAGTGCAAGCTAATTTTACTTAGGGGGTTCTGCAAAGTACACCTTTCACTGGCTGCACTGAATAAACAAACACTGGTCATGTAGCAAGCCAGAGATTCTCGTGGTAAAATAAGATCTCTTCCAAGCTTGAATGAACCAAAGCTCTTAGAAGTGTTCATTAAAGGAATGTTTTGGAGGACGTTTTCAGCTTTTAAATTTACCTGAACTGCTTTTCTGTCTAGCTACCATAGGAAAAAAGAATAGACTACAGATAGTCTGAATTTTAAGCATTTACAAGTAAAAAGCATTTTATAGAACACTCAGTCAATGAGGTCTATGCAATAATTGTAACAAACAAATATTCCTTATATGAAGAACAGTTTCAGAATTGTGATCTTAAATATTTTGTCAGTTATAATTCTTGGAATTCAGTAACGGAATATGCTGGGTCTGATTCCTCACCTCTTAACCCACCCCCACCAACCCCAATTAAATATTGTTGAAATTTGTTGACTTTGATCTCTGACCAAAGAATTAATTATAACTCTTGCAGCCAGATACCATCAATGAAGCTTTATCAACTCCAGAGAACGTTTTGAAAACAGAATGCTATTTTCTCTCCTCTGAATTACAAATGAGCTTTTGCACAGCAATTGGTAACTGTCTGACTTAGCGTAACAATAATATTAGATTATTCTTTTAGCTCTTGGGGGTGGGAGCTGGGAGATTATATTAAACAGGGGCAAAGTTCCTTAATATCCTGAAGGCACACATATGGAGGTGCCAAACAAATCTGTTGGTTACAGTTCAGAACAGCGTATTTAGGTTTTGTGTAGTATCAAGTTAAATTAGGTAAGCCATGGGTCTAAGTACAATTATTAAATAATTTTACATACTAGGAAAACGCTTTAGTGTCATAGACTGTGGTACCTACAGCAAATGTTTTGTTGTTTCCAATTGCTGGAATTCTCTTGTTTTGATGCAGAATGTTGTATGGCTTCTGTTACAGGTTGGGAAAGTATTTTCTAATTAATTTCTTAAATTACATATTAATTCCAATGGAAATCTGATATTGGAAAGTGGGAAATTTGATACAGACAGTATCAAAGGTAGCGTACATGAAGGGGAAGGGAAACATTTATGTCATAAGAGTAATCCCAAGTTTGGGGTGGCAGGGAGAAAACACTCTAGAGCTCATCTCTAATCTGTATTTCACTCGGTCATCAGAAAGCTGTATTGAAGGAGAACTTCTGGCATTCAAAGGCTTGGTCCTTCTCTAAATCAGCTTGTGTGAGCACTTGGTCAGACCTCACGACTCCTAGCTGGAGCAGGGCAGGCTTCTCCAAGCGTCAGGTCATGATTTTAATATCAGCACTCTTCATTTTGCCATTTAAGTTCCAAATATCAAGAGGTATTTTTATTTAGTTAGGATGCTTGAATAGGGAGGTTGAAGGTAAAAAAAAGTCCCAAGCAATTTGCTTGTCTTAAGCTTATCCATAATTTCATACAATTATTTTTCTTTCTTTAGTAACGTTTTTGCCTAAGTGTTTTACAGAAGGTAGGTTATGCAGATCTTACAGAATTCTATACAGCGCTAAGAAACTTTGTGTTTTGTTTAATTCTTCACTTCATTTTGAAATAATTATTTGTTGCAAAAATCTCTCTGCTGGCAAAGCTTAGAAGGTCTTTGATTTTTTGTGTAACTTCATGGAGTAAATCTTTAAACAGTAATGTGAAGTCAGATTTTTATCGAAAGCAATACTGACATTTTTAAATAAATTGTTAAATAACTAATCCATTTTCACATTAAAGCAAGACAATGTAATTTCACATATTTACATTTAAGGGTTGAGTTAACCTGAAAAAGCATAAGCTTTTTAAGTGAAAAAGCTTGTATCTTGTCTTACATCTGGAATTTTTTACCAGGTTTAATGACTGTTTACATAAAGTATGTTGGACTTGAGCAAAGATAAATATGCTTTGCAAGCACAAACATCTGCTTTTGTGAGTGTGTGTTTAAAAAACACCGTCTGTCACAGTAGAAAAAGTTTCTAAAAAAATAAGGAGAAGGGAACACAACAGGAGGGAAAAAAGGGGAACAGGAAAACTGTAGACCTGCTTTTTGCAGGGGCAGATTGTGCAAAATAATGATTAAAAAGTAACATTTTATTTTTCTGCAGCTCAAGTGCTGAGAAGTTTTATACGTGACCACTTGAGCACTGCGGAATTCTCTTCCTCAGTCTATAGGTCTGATCATCATTTGAACTGATTTCAAGGAGTAGGAGCCTCCCCGGTACTCAGCCCAGAATATCCCGTCCTGGTACTTGCTGCGGTAGTGGCCTCCCCTGTACCACACCCCGTTGAGGTTGGAGTGGGCACAAGCGTTGTACCACCAGCCACCTTTGTGAAAATGAGCGCAGTTTCCTGCAAAAGAGAGAGAGATGGGTGAACCTAAGCTTTAAAGAGAAGTGGGGGAGAGCAAACACTTCCATAGTCTTGCTTAGTTTTAGAGGGAACTTTGAAGGACTCCATAACCTGTTGTGGTCATAATCAAGTGCTGCTTTGGCTGAAATGATAAATTCTGTTGTAACAGCAGCTGTTGCCTGGAGGGATGATCATTAACAGGGTATTTAATGTGATGGCTGAAAACCAAGGAGCTCAGCTCTTCCCAGACTACCAGCAGTGCGTGCCTGTGAGCTAATGTTCAAGGAACTCTCATTATGTACTGTTTAGAAATACTTCAGTGGAAGCAATGTGAGTTGATACAGTCCCAAGCAGCGTTCAGGGCACCGTTCCACAAAGACTTGCTTGTAACTTATGTATTTGCTGTTACAGTCTCAGATGAGTTTGCAAGATTTGTTCAGCTTTATGGCTATTGACAGCTGAGAAAAAGCAGTTGAAGTATTGCACTCCCCAGCCTTTTACTGCTGAGGCTTTAAGGGGAAAGGTGGAGGAAGAGCATGGAAATGAAGAAAAAAGTCCTTTAAGGAGAATGACCCTTTCTCAAGCCTTGGTAGGTGACTAAGCCTGTGCACAACTGCAGTTTCTTTCATGTTGTTCAGAGGCTTCAGGTCATGGTGATTACTGTTTTGTGGCCACAGCACTACTCTGAAAGATCATAGAATGGTTTGGGTTGGAAGGGACCTCAAAGCCTCTCCAATTCCCTCCCTGCCATGGGCAGGGACACCTCCAACAGGACCAGGCTTCTCCAAGCCCCATCCAACCTGGCCTTGAACATCTCCAGGGACGGAGCAGCCACAGCTTCCCTGGGCAACCTGGGCCAGGGCCTCCCCACCCTCACAGATAAACATTTCTTCCCGAGACCTCATCTTCTCACTTGCTAATATGTTCTGACTGCAGTCACGTGCAAGTGATAAGGGTGTCATTGAGCTAAATAGAAAGCTTGCTCATGTGTGCCTGCAATAGAGTTGGAGTTTCTGAATGGTGCACGGAATTGAAGGGGAGCCCTGTCAATGGGATATTTATTATCAATTTGAAGCATCTTTCGAAAGGGTTATTTAATCTGAATTTACGTACTTTTTTATGTTACTTTCTTTTTTAAAAGGTGATATCAGTACTGGAATCTGCTGTATTCACTTGTCACATGCACACTATTTTTCTTACCTGAATACATATCCCTGTCTCTGTCCAGTGTTGTGAATTGCTTTCCATTATGCCATATCATGGAATCGCCTGCGTTTCCTTGGTATGTTCCTAGGCGCAGCCTGTAGAATTCGCTTTCAGGCTCCAGACGGAAACTGCTGTACTCTGCATAGACTTTCTTATTGCTCCAGTCCTCCAGCTCAATCAATAGTCTGTAGTTATCCTGATTGGTGAGCATGTAAATGTTTTCTAGTCCCAACCAGTACTCTGCATCGATGTTTCCAAATCCTTTCTGTACAGAAGAGGATCAGAAGGTGATGTTAGCTTTCTACTTCTTTGTCAAAACATTAATCAGCAGGAATGTTATGAACCAGAGGAACTTGGGTACCAAAAGGTTTTAAGCTTCTGAGTAACAGCTCAGCACACGCATTTAAGTGCTTTATTTCACTTAACAGGACTACAAGCTGCGTGAGGTATTACTGGAATTAGTAAAGGTGCCTTTTTTTTGTGATGTCCTGCTCTTACTAAGGTAAAGGGAATGAAAACAGGGAAACAAAGAATGTATTTCTTGACAAAGCTGAGAGAATGTGTGAATAATGGCATGCAAGGGGGTGTATTTCCATATTGGAAAAGGTATTTATGGTTCGGCAGTCTTAGCGTTCAAGGTAAATAACTTCGCCTTTTTCATACACCTAGTGTTGGTTTTTACTGTAAATTTAATCACATAATTCATCTATACTTTTTACTAGATTTATTGGACCTCTTTCCTTTCCAGTCACAGCCTACCAGTGTGGTGGCTGTGAAGTGACATTTCACGTCTGCTGTCCCTGAGTTGACCGGTGTTGTTCTTGTGCAGTGTTGCAGCTAGGGTAGGTGCCTCACACACTGTAGCTGTCTGTTAGAATTCCTGGCCTCCGACGTTTCCCTGCCCTCCATCTCAGGCCATTTCTGTAGGACCTGCAGTTGATTTCCTATTTTCAATCACGTTCAGGGGACACCTCTGTCCTGTATATAAAGAGTGCAGGCTCCTAACGCAAGCTGCAGTTTCACAAGTGGTTTAAGTTGGTCTAACATCACACTGCTGCCAAAAATGGTAGCAGTGCTTTTCTCCTGGCCCGCAGCCACATTTAGAACACTTCTTTTGTGTCAGCATTGTAGCCGTGCAGCCACACAAAGGTGGGGAAGGAAGCAGAAATGTGGGCTTGGGAGACATTTCTGTTATCGGTGGTGCAGCCTTTAGTTTAACACCCGTCACATGGAGGCGCCTTCAGGTGCTTGGAGTTGGGCAATAAGAACACCCTCTTCAGCCATGCTATTTGATGAGAAATCTCTTGGGGCAAAATCTTGCCTGAGATCAAGGCGTTATTAAATGCCACTTAGACTAATCTGTTTCCTTTGTGTTCAAAATGTTGATGGCAAATATGTAAGGCACCCCATAATGACCTTATAACATATTTTTAAAACCCCAGATCTTTACTGACAAGTGAAGACTTGGAATAATGTTTGCTGAGGGATGATTAACATTTGAATGATTAAAATCCAAGAATGTAAAAAGTTTAAATCCTCATCGTAATGTTTTGTCACTTCCTTTGTATGGTATTACTTTCAAATTACTAATTGAGTTAACGTTACTCAGTTATTTCCAGGTACAATGCTGGTGACAATTGTAGATCCACTTGAAGTGCAGCTTTGTAGGGAAAAACTGCATCCTTTGTGTATGAAGTCAGCACGATTAATATTTAAAAAACTCAACAAAATGGATTTTAACATTTCCCATCTAGTACGTAATTGCTCCAAAGCAGCATGTTTGTCACACTATGTACTACACCTGCTAATGCATAATATTACAGTAATATACAAGAATCTTTGCCTTCATCAGCCCTACAACTTCAGATTTCTAACCTGAATTAAAGAAAATAATTTCTACCTTTAAAACTATTATTAAGAATGTTTTGAAGTTGAGATCCTGCAAATCTATTCTTTTACTTAAATTAATAATTCCAGTGGCTGAAATTGATTATTCATAAGGGAGAAAATTAAGCTTTTCAAGTCCTTACTGTAGTTCTCAGCGTGTTTAATAGAAATCATGTGTTCGGTTAGGTCTTCCTAATAAACGACTTCCCTGTCACTGTCTAGGATAATGCGCGTGTGCCCTGTTGTTGTGTTGGCTTTACCAGTCCAGGCTGCTTCAGGGAACCAGAGTTCATCCCAAGTTAAGTAATACATCGAGTGCAATTGGATATCCCCACTGAAATATGTTCACCTCTGAGGCTTCGGCCATTCTTTGTACTTACTTCTGTTTGTAAAATTAATTTCACTCTCTAACTTCAGCAGCTATCTGTTTCTAGTTCCTCAGCATTTAACATTCAGTGAAGAACAGCATTGAAAATACTTGCACTGTCTCGATTGCTATGGTTCACATCAGTGCCATGCTGAAATGAAACAGCTGGTTTTCTGCATTCCAGAATTTACCTTGTAACTGTCCCAGTTCCTGAAAAAGTTGACAGATCCATCTGTCCTCTTCTGAATAACTGCCCAGCCTCCAGGGTCCAGGCTGTTTTCACACCACAGTTGCATCGGCTCGTTGCTATTTTCAGGTTTGATCATATAAATCCCGCTGTTGGAATGCCCAGCTTCCTTGGCTTGTTGGCAGTCTTTGAATGGACCTTTTTGAAAAGAAATATTGTGAGCATTCAAGCTTGGCTATGGAGTGCACATTGTTCAGGAATAGTTTGTAATGGAAAGTCAGTAATTCAATTAAGGTAAAGCTACCATGGAAAACAGTGTGAAAAGTTACTGTCTTAGTTAAATTGTGTGTATATAAATAAACAGAACCTTCATTTTGCTATGCAGGTAATATACTTTGGTTACCAACACCCAATTTTTAACTTTGCTGTGTCAAAGATTTGTACTCTGACTCTTAATACGCAAGAAGTGCAATATAATTTTCATTACTACTTTCTCCTGTACTGCTTTTACAAAAGATAAAAGGGTTCTGGTGCATACATTTCAAACAAAACAAACCCAAGACACCCAAACACACACGTACCCCAGTACACAGTTTGAGAGGCACTGTAAGAAATACTTAACTGTTAAAGTCCACAGATGTGGAATTGAGTGAAAGAGTATTCTTATACTGTGTAACTTTTTTGTCTTTATGCACTTAGTTCTAGGACCACCTGGTAACTATGGGTAGGAGCCTTTTATGTTTCATGTGTTATCTTGGCATGATGCATGTGGATGGACAGTGATGAGGAAAATATGCAAGCACTGGAGAAGGACCTTTGAGCGGCTGAGAGGGCTCACATACTTGTTTTCAGGGCTGTGATTCTACAAAAAGGTTGTTGCTGTTGACAGTGCTGTTGTAATTTAGTAAATTAGCTGTTTACTAATGAAATGCAGGACATGTTCTGAGGGCTACGTAGTGGTGAATGCCCTAAATGTATCCAAAAACTTGTACTCAGTAAATGTGAAAATAAATTACTTGCAGCTTTCCTCTCCTTTTAGAAGACTCTTTCTCAAATCTACTTGGAATTTCAGAGAAAACTCATCAGTCATGGAAGAAGTTGATGTGCAAAGCGGCATAGAAGACAGTTGTTGAGGTTATTCTTTAATCAAAAGTAGATGTCAAGTGAATGTGACCTACTTTGCAGATTAAGGTCGCGTGACAAAAGCAAACTGAAAGTTGCACTTTTCGTACATTTTTGAAGTAGTAATTGCCACTTGGGTAGGTGTGCAGTTAGCAAGAAATCTGTGAAGCATTCTTTATTAATTGGACTGCAGAAAGCATTTGTATCTAACGAAGGTGACTGATTGGAGGTTCTGGCTGCCCAGAATGCTGCAGGCATCGAGCCGTTGCTCTGAGTGCTGCCGCACTCTGTACTGTCAGCGTGTTGGGGATGTTATTGTCACTCTTGCAGTGCATGCAGTGGTAGCTTAGGAAAGGAATACTATCGCTTTGGAACATGAGTGCTTTCATTCTCGTTCACAATTAAAATCTTCCCCCCAGGTTGTGCATGTTGGCAGTTTGCCCAGTGGATGGATAATTCCTGAGCGAAGTTGGGTCTCCTGCCCTTTCCTTGAACTGTCATAAGTACATTTGGGCACCGTGTATCAGAACGGGGCGTTTGTTCTAGAAGTATTCTTGTAAAGCAATTATTGCAATAGAAAAACGTTAAACAGACAAGTAGTATTTTTTTAATTTTAAGTGAATATTAAGAATAATTCGGTTAGATCTGCAGTGTATTATTGCGTACGGTTTCTACTGGAGGAGGAATTGAGGAATCCTTTTTTCCATGAGACACCCAAGCAAATTTTTGGGAGTGATTTTAGGTAGCATTTAAGGCAGACAGAATTGTACTGATCTGTTTATGTAATGCACCTTGATCACTCTTGGAATTCATCTGGCATTAAGGTCACAGGATGCGAACTGTCTGCTTTTTGATTCTCAGATGTTTCTGTGCCCTAATCATAAATTAGTGTTGTAGCGGGGGCACAGCAAACTTCTCCCCTTAGTGGAAAGAAATCCCACAAACCCCATAGCTTTCGGTGTACAACATTGAATCACTTTTGAGAAGTAAGTTCTTTCTGCAGAATTATTTTAAATTCACAGTATTAAAACAGATACATTTCACGTTCAGTGGAAATGCTGAGACTTGTGAAACTGAGGTTCTCCACAGTGCTTGTGTGATTGGGGGCTCTCTGGCCAATGAGGAAAAAACATAAAAAAACCCGTATTCTGTTCAGAATGTTATCTATGTAAGAAATAAATATTTCGTGCCTCTCTAGTCTTTTGCAGCAGTCTGTGTACGCTAAGTTGCTGATGCAGTTATAAGTTAGATGTACTCCGTGAAGATGATCTCTCAGTTATTTCACTTATAAAATTGTGCTTTAAACTAGTGATTTAGTACAGATAGTTTTCTATTGTAAATAGAGTAGAGAAGGAAAGTGATGAAATAGCTTAGTTTAATGAAATGATAGCTGAATCCTATTGTAAGATGCAAAAGGTTATCTTGAGTGTATGAGATAGAAGCTGTGCACGTAACCTTCATCTAGAGGATTTTCTGGGCAACGGTAGGGGAAAATTCCAAAATAAAACTGGGCATATTTTTTTTTAAGGAAAAGTTACATTGCTAACTGAGAGACATCAGCAACAGTGTGGGTTTTGAGTGTGTAATTTTCAAATACTCTTGCTACTTGAAGTTACTTTTTGCAACATATTGGCAGCAAAATGTGGTGACATTGGTTGTTTTTCCAGGGATTAAGGCAATTGTGAAAGGTATAATTTCCAGGTACATTATTCTTCCTCAATTTTTAGATCAATCTTAAAGCAAATTAACCAAAATACTCTTCAGAAAATAAGATCCTATCTATCTGTTCCCCCTAAATTTAGAGTTTTACTCTCCAGCCACAATATTAGTATGCATGTCGAGCCTTCTATAAACTTCTGCAGCCTGCAAGTATTTCTTAGGTACAACGTCATCAGGTACAGTGGGGGAAAGATCCTACTTGTTTGTCCAGGTTATTCTTTTATATAACCAAGTTGTCAACAGGTCTGTTTCTAAATGGTGTTGTTTGGTTGTCCTTGGTCTTTTTCTGACAGCTTTATACATTATAAATAGGCATGGTCTTTAAACCAGAAAGTTCATTCTGCTGTGACATAGACACTCTTGTTTCTTTGCACTGTTTGAAAACTCAGATAATAACTGGACGTTTTGCTGCAGCTTAAAAGTTTATGGTTTGATGATCGGTGATCTACAAGCTGTAGCGGTTCTCAACCTTCATTTCCCAAGACACAGCAAGAAACATTTGAACTTAAAACTCAAGAATCTAATAGTAAATAAAGGAAGCTGAATACTGTTAAAATAGATTTCCTGGGATTTGAATTCCCTTGCAAAAATGGATTCAAACTCTGAACTTGTAGGGGTGAAGGGTTACTGAAAACCAGGAAGTCACTATTTTCTGGAATTACGCTTTTGCTGTCTGACCAAACATTCATGTAATACTTTCATATTAGCTGTTTTCTTTGTATCATGATGTGCGACTTAAATTCTCATGACATCTGGCATTTTAGTTGGGCCTGTGCCTGAATTTTCTGCAGACTTTGAATAAAAATAGTTGTTCTTTACATCGGCAGTTGTTTGTAGTGCTGCAGAACAGTCACAAATAAATAAATGTTTGTCTTCATCTTAGGAGCCAAGTTGAACTTCCAGCTGTGACTAACAGCAGTTTGAAAGCCAAAAAACCAAAAAAAACACACTCCTTTGCTGTGTGAGCTAACAGAGGCCAAGAGCAAGCGCTTGAATAGATACCCGAGAAAACTCTGTTTTTCTGAATCCTTAGTTTTTTTTCATCTCACAGTTGTGTCAACATGTTAATAAAGTGAGAATCATGATAGAATTCAGGGCGGCTCAGAGCTGATTAATTTTCTTGTCACTGGTTTTGTTTCTAGGGATAAATGAATTTGTCTAATGACCTGAAGAATGTAACATGTAAAGATATGTTAGTCTCCTGAATATATTTTCATAATGCTTATGGTATTAGTTTACCTTGCCATACCCTACTTGGGGTGTAGTTTCCAGTTCTAAATTTTGAAAGCTGAGGGTATCTAATTGGATCCAGCCTTGATTCAGTTATCCTTTTAAACTTAGCCGACTCCCTTGAGTATTTCAACAAAACTCCTAGAGCCTTGTTGCACCACTGTGTTGGTGGATTTAGATGTTCACTTTAGAGCACCTCAGAACAGAATGAGTACAATTCTTCTAGTGGGATTAACCTGTGGAAATTGTGTATGTGCTAAACATAAAGGACAACTACTTAAAATTGCTTTGTTTATTTAAGATTAATTAGGTTCTCTTATTCGCCCTTGCCAGTCAGTGTTACATGTAGCCAGTAGGTTCCTTCAGAAAAACAGGGCTAAATACTGGAAAGTATATGCTAATATTGAGTCTTCCTTCCCATAACTGCAACCTAGCTGGAGACGGAAACCCCAATACTTTTTGAAGCAAAGGTGTAAATTCTTCAGATTGAATTTCTGAGTAACAACTATTTCAACAAATTTGCCTTATGCAGCTCTGGCTTAAGCATTAGACTGTTTGGCAAAGTAAAGCTTTCCTTGGTGGGGGGGAAGGGAAATCAGAAACGGGAGAAAGTATCAGATACAGCCTGGCCTTTAAATTCCTAGTTCTGTTTCTGTAGCCTAGATGGTTTCCCTCTGAAATGGAGAATTCTCAAGTTAGGTAAATAATGATAGGTAACTCACCCTCATTAATTAAAGCCAGTGGTGGTACTCTGAATGGACTCTTTGTAGGAGAAGTAGCTGGATCAGGTGGTGGCCTTACATCTCTGTCTCTAGGGTAACCTGGGTCTCGCTGTATCTCGTTGCCTCCCAGAAGAACAGGAGCATATGGCTGGCTGTTAGGAATGTGCTGTGGCACAACTTGAACAAGAGGTGGAGACCCATGGGGGTCCTGTCGTGAGAAGATTCTCAAGCACTGCTCTTCCAGCAGCGAGATAGTCACAGACTGGTTATTTACAAGATCAGTTAGCGCTGCATATTTTACTTCAAGCTCCTTGTATTTTGTTGCCATCTTCAACATTTCTGTTGTAACATTAAGGACTTTGTTTTCCAGTTGGGAAAGCTCAAGTGAGTTATCACGCTTTCGAATTATCTCATGCAAAAGTTGCATATAGAGCTGGGTGACCCGAGAGTTCATATTACGACTTTCTTTCCTCAGTAATTTTACTTCATTCACAATGTTTCCATCCACGTCCACCACCAGTTGCAAAATGTCAATCTCCCGCTTTTGCTTGGACAGCACATCCTTCAAGTTCTCTATGTCCATTCGTGTGACTTCGTCCTTTCTGTTGCCAGGACCTGGTCCGTTAGTATTCACACAAATTGGCCCTGTGATCTTTTGTTCTGGGACCAAGAACGTGTAACCACATTTCTTCCCTTCCTCTCCACCGTCCGTTGAGCGAGGCTGCCTCCGCTGAGATGTTTTACTGGGTGTAGATTGTTCTGTACAGCGCCCGATAGACAACAGCAGGAACAGGAGCACACCCGAAGTCCGTTTAAGTATCTTCATTTTGAAGCAAGTATGATGACTGCTAGAAGGCTGTATTGAACGGATAAAAGATAAAATAATTCAATCAGAGTCATAACTGTTATTTAAACTGCTTAAACGTGTCACTGGATTTGCCATGGTCACATGTATGCAGACAAGTTTTTGCAACCTGTTACTTGAAATTAGCTTCAAAGAGCAGTTTTCTATTTTGACCAACAAACCCTAAGGATTTAATGAAGAAGTTATTTCGATGGGTAATCTTTCAGAAACACTGTTCTGCAGAGAATGCTTTATGCTTTCATTATAGATCTGCCTGATTAGATGTATACTCGCTGCAATTAAATGTACAAGCTTATAGAACATCTAGAGTGCTTCCAGAATATCTGGGGGGGGGGGGGAAATAGGGGAGCGGTCATGACTGATAACGTTTCTGAAACTTCATTTAGATACTAGAATTTGGATTATTTATGCCTTTCTGGTCCTCTTTTAGCTTTGTATATGTATAACTTATTAAATGCTGTACACATACCTATTCCTATGCACACAGATTTAGCAGACTTGGGAAGTACAGATGTATCAAACGCTGACTTTGGACATTGGTGTCAGGCAGGAGATTAGTGTGACGTAATTCTCTTAAATGTTGAAAATTACGTACTCAAGTAACTTCAAATTTGTAAGGAAAGCCCATAATGCTGTTTCTCCTGCACTGGTTGTCCCTACTTAGTTGCCTTTTGAGATGAACATTTAAATTGTTGTCACACTACTTTTGTATCTTTGAGAACATTTTTATCTGAATAACCCTGATGTACCAGGTGTGTTATCAATATAGATACCGTACTGAAGTGTTTTATTCGCCTCTTAAAGAAAAATAATGTATTTCTTTTAACTTTGTGGAAAGGATTAAAAGACAGTGATAAAGATCCAAGAATTTTTCAGAGACCTCAGGGTTTTAACCTTATTTTTTAGATATTTGAAATGATAAACAAAGTTAGCACTTAAATCAGGTGGAAAGCCTCTCATTTTTCATGTTTTACTTGCTTTGTCAGGCAAATCGCTCTTTGTTCTTATCTCAGCTGTTGATCTGGCATCCCTCTCCATGCTGTGATTAGTGTCTGTGCAAGGCCTCGTCTGGTGGCCTTGGTGTAGTTACGAACACAAATAAAGTAAAACTGGAGAAAGCTAATCGTTGTTCCTGCCAAGTGCATTTGGCAATCCTGGAGGGGGTCCCTGAAGGAGAAGGAGACCAGTGCTGCTCCCTTTCCCGTTCCATTTCCAATTACAAATGATAAGGTGACCTTTGTGTCAGGTTACTTATCCCAATTCTGTTAATGGCTTTAATGTTACTTCTGCAGGCGATGTCTGCCCAGCCTCCCAGGAAGCACATCAACCCTTTATTTTTCGGCTCCACTAAGAGCAGTGGTTACTTCAAACTATGCTGTACGTACAGTCAAGAATTATATCTAGGGACATTGATGGAATGTTCTGCTGCTGCTGCCTCAAAACCAACTTTTTCTTTGGCTGACAGTTTTGTTCCTTGCTTTTAGCAAATGCTGAAAATAGTTTCTTACCCACTGTAACTAGTCGGAATACATAAAAGTTCTTGAAAGTTTTATATTTTAAAACTTATTTCTGTATGTTTTACTGTATGTAATAATCAGTATTTTGATGTCTACTAGTAAATGTATTTTTTCAAAAACAGAACTTGGTTGAAAGTTTTGTTAATATTTCTTTGCTCAAAGTGTAATTTCTGCTTTGCTAAAGGAAAGGTAGGAAAAAGCATCACTTTTCTCCAGAGCTAATTATGTATTTATCTTTGCTAATTTCAGACATTTAAAATATTGGTCACTTAAACAGTGCTGAGAGTTGGAAGTTCATTAGGTTAATTTTTCACAAGAATCACGGAATACACATGGGAAACAGGTCTGTGGTTTCTGACTTGACAAGGATGAGCTGAACTAATTGTCTGAGGTTTGAAAACTCTTCACATCTCCTAAATTCTGTATTGATGCTGCTGTGTTCAGTGTTTGCAGATGCAGGGCAAGTGGCTTCATGGCAAGTGGTTAAGGATGAATATTTTACTCTTTTCACAGTGTGTAATGGCTACTGCATAGTCCAAAATGGTGAATAAGACTTATGTCTTGGTAGTTTTTAAAGACCCTGTACAGTTACTTAAATAATGAATGGCTGGAGGCTTTCCCCACGGCAGCACGTTTTTCCCCTGAAATACATTAAAACTTAAATGAATCTTTCAAACCCAAACATTTTGCAGTGCAGCCCTTGTGTATTCTGCTGCAGTCTGCTTCCCGCGTTTCTTTTAATATTAAATGTATTCATTTTGAACTTCTGTGCTTCTGTGTTGAAGTCCTGTGTCCACATACTGTCAGACCATGAAATGAATTAAGTGGTCTGATGCAGCATAACCAAATACAACAGCTGCATGAGGTTTTGCCCTAGGACTTGGAAATAATTCAAGTGTCTTGTCTTAAACTGAGAAGTTTGTATAAGCAGGGCTGAGTTCCTTCAGAGAATCTGTATGGTAGGAAACACGCATGCTTCCATGGAAATTTTGATGTTGAACAAATTAAACATCTAGCAATATTGCTTGATGTGTTTGAGCAGCTTAGTGCCTAACTTGTTCTACAAGAATACCTGGAGTTTTAATCAGCTTAGAAGGAAATGAAAATACTGTTTCAGAAATTTCCTGGCGTTCTGGGCAAGCAGCTTAAAAAAATTCAAACTGTTTATCCAAAATATCACAGAGTGATAGCCTAATATCTAATGTGTTGAAGGGACAAATATTAGAGTTGGGAAATTGTGTTAGGGTTTTTAATCAGATGCATTATGTTACAGATGCCCAAGTTTGGGTGCTTAGGTAGTGTTGGCACTGTTAGGATATAAGAACATTGAAGCTCAGGGATGATTTAGATAGAACCAATCTCAGACCCTTCTTGTGAGTCTGGAGTTGCTTGTGGTAAGAGGGGCTGTTGAAATACCCAATAGCAGACCTTGGAAAATAAGTGAGAAAGAGGTGGATGACCGATAGAGTTGCTTTAAAATACATTTTTTAACTCTCTGTGAACTATTGTGGTTTATAAATTGGACTGTCGCTTCAGTTGGTTCTGTCGTGTTTGTGTCACCCAGGTCTGGGTCTCAAGTTTCGGTAGAAGTGGTGTTACGTATGTTCTGGCATGCTGATCTTTTATTGCTTCTGCAGGAGAAAACGTGCAGTAATTCATAGCAACACATACTTCATTGTCATCATGTTAAAAACATGCAGAGCTCTGGGTAGGGCTGCAGTACCATTTTGTGTTTAATGCCGCTCCTTTTCTTCTGGTTTCTTTCTTTTTCAGGCTAATACGCATGTGAAAAAAACCCTCATGTTTCCAAAATAGTCCTTGATTTATTACTTTTAGAAGCGCTTAAAGGAATAAAATTCCAATTTAAAGGAGCAAAATAAACCAGTAACTACTATTTTTAACTTTCACTGAGAAACTAGTATCCAAAATATTGTATCAATTCTGAATATTAGAGTTGCAAGGATGAAGAAGTGTGGAAGCTAGCATATATTTGGTATTTTTTAACTTTCTGTACAGCAAGCTATTTGTTCTTTGTTGCCCTGCTGTGACTCTCACATTCAGCAGGATGTAGAATTTGGAGATCCACAACACAGGGTAGAATCTGTTCTTTCAGCAGTGACGAAGACAGTTTCTCCCTGGGCAGTGTAGGTTGTTAAAACTGAACGTAAAGGGAGTGTTGCTGGTAAGTGTGAATATAGGATTCCCAATCACAGAATCACCAGGTTGGAAGAGACCCACTGGATCATCAAGTCCAACCATTCCCATCAATCACTAACCCGTGTCCCTCAGCACCTCATCCACCTGTCCCTTAAACCCCTCCAGGGAAGGGGACTCAACCCCCTCCCTGGGCAGCCTCTGCCAGGGACCAATCACCCTTTCTGTGAAAAATTTTTTCCTAATGTCCAGCCTAAACCTCCCCTGGAGGAGCTTGAGGCCATTCCCTCTCGTCCTGTCCCTTGGGAGAAGAGCCCAGCTCCCCCCTCTCCACAACCTCCTCTCAGGTGGTTGGAGAGAGCAATGAGGTCTCCCCTCAGCCTCCTCCAGGCTAAACACCCCCAGCTCTCTCAGCCATTCAGTATCACTACATTTCTTTATTCAGTATATTTATTGAAAGAATATGGCCGTTACTATGGTGCCCTCTTTATTTAAACCTTCATTTATAAACACATAAACCAGGAAGACAAGCAGGATTTTTAGAGCAAGTAAATGATATTACTGAGAATAAATGTCCTCGGCATGTAATACCATTTAATCTGAAAGCTCTGATATTGATGCTGTGCATACTCCGTTTTCTCTTAAGCTTTGTCGAAGCAGCAATAAATCAATAAACCCAACTATATTCCCTTGTCTTGACACAGAATATAGTGTAGTCTGTGGGTTGTTTTAGCTTAAAGCCGGGTCCATAACATCAGAAGTAATACTGCTGTAAGGAGAGCACTCTTGTTATAGGAAAAGCGTTCTCATGGATTTTTGGTCTATCTGTGTACTTCTGTAAGTTACTCTCTTCTATATAAACAACTACTTTTCCACTGAGTCCCTCTGCCTTTGCTGAAATAACAGGATTACTTTCAGTTATGTTGACCAGGATCCAGGAATAATACGTTCCTGGGTTTTGTTAGTCTGATACATGATATATTGAGTCACAGGATCCTACATCTCTGAGATTAATGGGAACCTGATTCCTTCTCTAAAAGGCAATCTAAAAATCTTCAGTGGCTTTTGAAGCAGTCATTGAAAATGTGATATCTAAAAATGATAGATTCTTAGAAATCCTCTGTGGAAGAGATTTGTAAATCTTGTCGTACTGGATATTCTGCAAACACACTGAAATATGCGCTTCCAGACTCTTTTTTTGTGAAGGTTTCTTTGTGAGGGTTCCTTTACATTTGTTTGCCATTGTGTGTGTTTTACCCGGCAGGTAGTGTGGAGGGGGAATTTTGTGTTTGGAAGTGTTATTTAAGGGCTCCAAACTTCTTTGTAAAAGACCTACTGAAGACATGAAGCATCTAGTGATGTTTGCTAGGGGAAGCTTTGTTTCACTCATTGGTCTAGAGATTTTAAGGACCAGACCAACAGAGCGTGTTACGAACCACAAACTAAGCCGAGTAAAATAATGAAAACCTGATAAAGCAATGTATGTACTGGCAGAAGTTTAAAGATTCAGAATTTCCACTCTTCAGAGGGAATTCCTATAACTTTTTAAATGCTATATTTTTCCATCATACCTCGGGTCTTTCTTGGGGCATCAGCACAAGATTAGTAGTCCCTCATTTGTTTAAAATAAGGATTTTAAAATGTTAACTCTGAAGTTAGAAGGGAGCAAAAGAGAGAGTTAAAACCTTGCACGTGGCCAGTTTATTGCTTTAAAATTATTGACTCAGCTGTTCTCATTTGTGAAAGATTTCGGAATTGTTCTAACAGAGTAAATCAAAACCTTGGCTAATCATGAATGAATGGAGACTGGTGTCCAAACCGCACAGTGGAGGCTTCAAATGGGGGTTGTTGTTTAGGTTGTTCTCTTTAATGTGTAGAGAAGCACAAAAGGGTAGTAAGGAAAAGGGCTCAAGAACTTGGAAAGGATCCATCTTTCTTTTTTGTCAAGGCTGTCTCAGACTATTTTTTCCCTCCTGTAGCTACTAAGCCATAATTAAGTTTGTTTTTTTAAAGCTTTGTCTCTTCTTTCAGCATCAGCTCCTTCATTGTCTCACATCAGATGTTTCTGAGAGTTTGTTAATGCAAATACATAACTTAAATTCTTTTCCATTGTTCTGGATCATTTACTGTATTTTAATTTCTAAGTCAGCATGAAGAAAGGAAAAAGTAGAAAATTATGTATTAGCAATTCTTTTTCTGTTTTTATCTGTGCTTTCCTCTTCTGCTTGTAAACAGCTTGCTTGTTTTAATCCTTGGTTTGCAACTGCATCCTTCCCCTTCTCTCCCCCCAAAAAACAACTGTCACAAAACCCGCTGTTTTCCACTTAATGTAGCGTAACCTTTTAGGTTGCGTTTCATGTTCATGAAATGAGTCTTTATTTAGAAACGCACTGCTGCTCAGTGGAGGTACAATTAACTTCCCCACCGTTCCGCAGACTGTTAGAGGGAGGAATTGGTGCCTGTTGCAGCAATCTCTCTGGATTTTCAGCTGCACAATTGTTTGCGCTTACAAACTTCATTGTATTCTGCATCAGCGTACGACTCTGGTTTCTCAGTTGGCTCTACATGTCAGGCTGCTGCTCCTGCTCAGAAGTAACATAAAAATTCAGCTGAAAGCATATACAATGATGGCTGCTTACAGATGTGCGTTGATTTGCTTGGGACTTTTTACAGTGGTTTTATTGAGGGATCCTTTTTCTTGTTGTAGTAATGCTAGGTCTGTACTCTGGCATTGGGTGAAATCCAGCTTCCCTGAAGTCAGTAGGATTTTTGGCTTTTGCTCTCTGGTAGGATCAGAATTTCACATGAGTGAATTTCACAATACCCAAATTACATGCTTAGCAGAGAATTCGGGAGTACTAATTTTCTGTAACTGTATATAATGAGATCTGCAGAAGATTTACAGCTAAACAACTGAAACTTGTTCATCCTTACAACTGCAATGAGTTAGTCTCTGCACTTACGTAGAGTCCTTTTTAATTCTTTCCAAGTTTCCAAAGTCTACCAAATGCCACAAAAGCAAGATTTTTATTTTAGTGGTCAAATGTTTCTCAGGCTGAGAGGGGTTTGTTTCTTCACAATTGCGTTGAGGGATTTGTATGTAGAATTCACAAATAGTTCAAAATTAAACTTTTTCAAGTAAGAATAATTTCAGAACTTACCAAGAAAAAGGTCTTCCAGCTGTTTTGCTTCTGTGGTAGATGGGAAATCCAGAGGCCAAGTTGCTTTTTCTTCCTTTGTTACCCGCTGCTATGGATTGTTATTCTGCAGCTGGAGTTGAAAACTGCTTTTGTCTTTCTCTGTTACATCCAAGCTGGACTGAGGAACTGGATTTCTCCATACGATAACCAAGCTAACTAATCATGGAGAGAAAAAAAAAGAAAAGTAAAAAAAGATAAAAGTAACGTTCCAGTACTTTTTATTCCAGGAGAGAGAAAGAGATGTTGTTTGAAGCGGCAGTGTGTTACTTTCACATGCAGAAGTGCACTAACCAGCTACAGCTGACCCAGATTCCATATACATCACTTTTGGACAGTTTTTTTTAAACACACACACACTCGCCTTAGACGTTCAGCCCACCTATGATGTCACCGTGAACACACTGAGAGCAGAAGAAACTCCTCCTTCGGATTTCCTATCCATACCCTCCAGAAAAGGAGGGGGTAGGGAGGCTGTGAAGTTCAGAACAAGGAAAGATTGTTTGCCAGCAGAAGGGAGGGTACCATATGGCAGCAGCCTGTGCAAGAGTTCAGCAGGCAATTACAAATCAAACATTTTTACTACGCTGCCTAAAGATGCCTTTCAAGTTATTACAGTACCGGGCTTCAGTTAGAATAAAGATTCTTTCAGGCTGATAAAACTCCATTTGTGTTGCTGGGAATAAAAGGGGCAGCCTGGCTGGATACAAGAGGAAAAATGAACCACTTATAGTCTAGAAGAATGTTCAGCAGAATGTCGCGTTCACTTCTTGACATTCACTTAATAAGAAACAGTTCCAGTTGTTAAGCGTATGAAGTCTTCAATACATGTGGAAAATGTTAAAACTGTGTGTGTGAGGGGTTTGGGGTAGGTGTCAGAATATTTGATAACATCTGACTAGTGTTAGAAGTAGCAAAAGGCAGAGAGATTACGACCTGGGAGGAATGCAGGGTCCTGGGCTTAGTTCTGCCAATAGTCAACCAGCCCTTAAGTGCACTCAGTTTGCTTTTATTGATCTTTTTGCTTTCTTCAAAAACGATTTGCCAATTACATTTGAAAGAAAACGATTGTAAACTTCATGGAAATGTATCAAGTTTAAAAAACAACTCTGCAGGAGAGCTCTTGCTTTAGCTAAAAGAAAAAAAAAATCAGCGCTTGAGTGAGTCATTCTAAAGGATAATCCTACATTTACATTGGTTTATAAAATCATGCATAAAATTTCAGGTGCCTGTTTATAGTGAATGACTGTAGTTATAATGAGTAAGCATGATTTACTTTCTGTGAAAGACTGTGCAGGTCTGGGATTTCTAAGGTCGTCTGCTTGGCCATTGCTTAGCAAAGTTAGGTTCAGTATAGCCAATGCACTCTGGATGATATTATGATACGTCTGATGTTTCTGATTATCCTTTCTATTTTTTTAATAAGCTAATATTAACAGAATAGAAAAATGAGGCTCTTAATAGCATATCAGGTCATGTTTAATATCATTTTATTCACTTTTTTACATGTCACCTTTCAACCACAAGTATTTGAATTTGATTCTCTGTGTGTGTGCATACACATATGTATTTCTTGATTTTGGAATGATGCCCAGAGTTTCCTAACTCACGTTTGATGGCTGTGCTGGTGAGGTGCTGTACAAACACAACTGCTGTTCTTGTGAGGTTGTATTAATAGCCCTTCCACCTGTAAAGCCAAACTTGTCGTGATTCTGGTTTTACGAGGCTGAGAGTGAAGCAAAATATAATTTCAGAAGTTCCCCATTACCAAAATAAGTTTCTTTCAAATATTATTTAAGTTTTTATATGTATTTTATTTTTACTTCTTGTGTAGATGCAGGGGATGAGGAGCAATTCCTTTTAATAGTAGAGTTGGTCAGGATGTGTTTCATTTAGTTGAGATGAAAATGATTGGTCTTTGAGTAAAGTTCAGAAATTGAGTTGAATTTAGATTAAAAGAAGTGGTTTATTTACAGCATTAGTCTGTAAGGAGGAGGCTTTTCCTCTCTGCGTGATCAAGGGGTCAGAAGAGGAGTAATGTTACAATGATGGTGGGGAAGAAAGCAGGTAGGAGACTTGACACTTACCTAAGGCTGTTGAATCTTTGGAGTTGCAGTTCCTATGAACCGCAGGGCTTGTACCGCATTTCAGTGAGCACACTTCTTGCCTAGCTGGCTTTTCCCTGTGTTGCTGCAAGCTGAGTTTGAGTTTCTGTTCAGCTTAAAGGGTTACAGGTAATGTGAGTTCTCCTTCTGTTATTTTTTTAATCGCTGAATTGGAGAAATGAAGTAGTAGGCTTCTTAAAATGATGAGTAATTTTGATCATGTATTTTAGCAGTATGTGTTTAATATGCTTCTTATTTGTCAAGGGAATAGTTAATTGGCGATATGGCAGAAGATGAGTAGTTGTGCATGTGCTCATCATTACTTTCAGACTTAGAAATTGCACTGTTAAAGATGAAGTCAGCTAGTAGCTGCCTGGTGTGATGCAGGGAGGAAGGATCCACTCTGCTTTCCATTGCAGTTTGCACACAGCTTGCACACAGAAGCCTGGCTGTGCTCACACCCTCAGCTTCTGCAAATGCCGGTGAGACAAGGGAGGCAAAACTGAGGATTAAGTGATTGAGGGGAGTGCAGAGTCAATCCCAGGCAGGCGTAACGCAGTGGTGCCCTTTCCTGGATGTCCAGGCATTATTACTGTTTTCCTCTGAGGTGTGAAGGGTCTTGGAGATCTTGTCAAAATGATTTCTCAGGTAAACGCAAAATACTGTTCTGAAGCCGTGCTGTTGTCAGCCTATGTGCACTTCAGTCAGCAACAACAACGATTCTTCAAAGTATTGTTTGAGCCTTTTCTGCTACGTGTGAGACATTAAATAAACAAACTTTTTATTTTAATCTTCTTCAGGTATTTATCTGTCAGACTTGACGTATATTGACTCTGCATACCCATCAACCGGCAGCATTCTGGAAAGCGAGCAAAGAACAAATTTAATGAACAACATTCTCCGAATTATCTCAGATTTACAGCAGTCATGTGAATACGGTAAGCTAGTATGTAAATGTTGCAGTACTAAAGAGAACAACTTCAAAAGCTTTATTTTTCTTCTGTAATGCCACATAAGTGAGGCCAAACCCATTTGAATGCCATTGACGCTCTTTGCCCTCTCAGGCCAAGAGTTTTAAGTTTGCTCTAATATTGTTATGACAGAGCATCATTGTGAGGAGACAAAATAAAATTGCCCTTTTCTTACATCACACACGTTTTCTGCAGTACATATTTTCTGATGAAAAACGTGGAATATGTTGTACTTAATAGTTTTACTTGTACATTATAAACTTGTATCTTTGCGTTTCATAACTTTATGGCTATGAATTCTGAAGATAGTAGGGTCGCTTTTGGAGTAGTACTTTTCTGGAGGCCATAAAATACATTCAGCTCATCTTTTGGACATTTATAGTTCTGTCCATAGATCAGATAACGTATTTGTTTCTTGAAAAATGATCTTCCTCACAGCCCTCTTCAAGTTCTAGTAAAGTCACTAGGCTGTGTTTGTGATGGTGAATATGAACTAGCACAAGATTGTGGCTTCATTGAAAATTCAGTATAATGTGGACGCTGGCTGTGAAGGAGTCTGATGCAACCCTCCACGTTCCAGGAACGCTCTTGTCACTTTTCCCTGATGAGAGCTCTGGTAAGCAGAGCAGTTCTAGAAGGGAACAAATCCAGCTTTATAGATGCAGAGTGTGTCAGGTCAACACATGAGAATTGCTGCAGGGGACAAAAATTTCGGCATCAGTAGGGCTGTAGTTTGTCCCTCCATCTCTGTGAAAAGGCAAGAGATCTGATCCTGTTTAAATAGTTTCTGGAAAATAAGCTTGCTTACTTATGAACAGTACAGTGATAATGAATGTCATCTGTTCTCCAGATATTCCTCTATTGCCTCATGTCCAAAAATATCTAAACTCAGTTCAGTACATAGAAGAACTACAGAAGTTTGTAGAAGATGACAATTACAAGTAAGTATGAAATGCTGTAACTGCTTGTAACACGTTACAAAATAACTCCTATAACACAAGGCCTGTCACTTTTATCAGGTGATTATGCACCTCAGACATACCAGTTGCAAGGCTGCAGCAGGGTCCTGTGCTCAAGGTTTTAGCGTTCTGGATGGCACATCTTTGTTTTCTGTGCCTGACTGCATCAAGCCCTGATTTTCAGGTCTGTCTGGTCTATTGAGTTGATCAGTAGATCTCTTGGAGTATTTGGTATTGAATACTCAGTACTTGTGGCTTGCATGTAACAGTGATCAAGGCGGAACCCATGATCGGAGAGAGCTTTTTTCATTTTCCATCAGAACAAAGTTACCTATGTGTCCAGTCCCCCATGTTCTTACTGGAATGACTTAAGACTTTCATATATATTTCACTGTCATTTTATATTTTTCTCTTTGATTGAGTTATACAGTGTGAGTAAAATGCAAACCCTTGATTTTTGAGAGGTGAGATATTGTCATCTGTGTCCCTACCCATTCCTCCTCCAAGTATACTGCCCCAAACAGAGGTTTCTACTTCCTTAATCAAAAGATGATTACTGTATAGAGTGATTTGACATCCAGGGAAACTGAGGCAGCAACAAGTCCTGATGAGGATAGTTAAAAAACAACAGCAAATCTGTGGCCTGTGAAGAAAGTTTTTGTAGGCTGACTGATCGGCTTGAGGCGGTTCCCCACACATTCCCATCCTGCCCACCCTGGAAGTTTGGCACCTCAGTTGGGTTGAATTGGTTGCTTGTGTAGTGAGATTTGAATGGTGTCCCACCATGAGTACGCGCGCTAGAGGATCAAATGCGCTTTACCAGTTAGTAGCTGTAACTTGGAGTAACTAAAAAGCAACTAACTGGGAGCCTTCAGTTCATGTCAAAGAAGAGTTACTGAGGGCTCAGACACTTGGCTGCCCTTCATGTGTTACAATCTAAGATCTGTAATTTGTTCTGTGCGGTTTTGTGTGCAAGTATCCAGCTTCACCGTTTTGCTGAAATGTTCTACAGTCTGATTTTCAATGTGTTGCTGGCTTATCACCAAGGCTAAAGCTCTGTGGTCAAACATTTGAAGGACAAAAGAAACCTGGGTTGTTGGGGTTTTTTAACTGCAGCATCTGCTTCTTAGTGCTGTATTGTCTTCATGAATTCACACCACCTTCTGCCTTCACTAGTTAGGACTCTTCTAGTGGGAATTTTACTGCTGAAGGAGCTACAGTCTCTTCATCCCACATTTTCATAGCAGGGAAAGGAATGGAAACACTTGCACATAATGCAGAAATATGACTGCTATTCAAAAGTTGGTTTTTACACTATGGCTTTTGTACATCTCCAAACGGATTTTTTTTTTTTTTTAATTGGCAAAGAGTGTTTTGAAAACTGTTCTTGCTGTAAGTGACAGTTAGATTTTTTTAATCCTCTAGGGTTTCAGCAAAAAGACTGAAGTTAACAGAACAGCCATTGTGGCTCGAATACATGTGTTCTCTTCCCAAAGGATTTTATTTTTTTTTTAATTATTTTTTTTAATTATAATGAATCATTGCTGAAGTGTCTGAGGATGAGAGAGATTGGAGCTGTCAATTTCAAAACTTCTCCCCCAAATTAAGTAGATGCCTTTCTGACTCTGCTAATTTGAAGTTCTGTGTGGACTGGACATATTTGATCTTCCTGGAGTTCTCTGCTCCTGGAGTCTGCCTTACTTGTGGTGCTGTTTGAAATAGTATTAAAAAGTGCCTGTTAGAGGGAAAAAAACCCCTTTGAATTATGGATGCAGTCAAGTCGATAAGGTATTCTCCAAAATGCAAAAGAAGGATTTTGGCTTTTAGACCAGTGAAGACTTGCTAGGCCTGCTGTGCTAGTGCACTTTAAACAACCGTTTAAAGAGAAGCGCACTAAGTGTGAATATTTTAGGCCAGGTAGGGCCAGTTGTATACTCCTCATTCTTCCCAGTTTTTATGCGAGAGGAGTGGTATTGCCGTCGAGTTTCACGGATGTGCTAGATCCTGGCTTACACGCGGCTACGTTTTCCCTGGAGGCTGGTGCCAACGCGAAGCAGTGGCCTCTTCCCCAGCTCCTTCCACAATGGGACGTGGCCACACACCGTTAACCGCCCTCAGAGAGCGAAGGTGCCTGCTGGCGGCCGGCTGCCTGGTGCGGCAGAGCGTCCAGCGCTGTGCAGTAGCCAGGGGTTTGCTGCGGAGCCTGCTTCTCCTTCGACGTGGTGTCACAAACCTGACCTGGGCTATATAAACTGAAGCAGGAGATTCTTTTACTGTTATGATGCCCCAGCAGGTCATTTTTTTGAACCCTGGGCCCTGTTGCAGGAGCAGGGGTGTTTCCACCCAAATTTAAAAAAAAAGGCAAACGTTTGGAAGTAGCGTGTGCTAAAGGGAGTTCTGCCTGGTTTGTGTTAATATCACAGTGTTTCTCGCAATTGTAGAAACAAGCAGCTTCTAAGTGGAAATTTAAAAAAATATTTTTTCAAAACCTTACTTTTCTATGTTTCTCTTTCCTGATAAAGTAATATGTGATGCTTCTTTAATGCAGACTTTCATTAAAGATCGAACCAGGGACCAGCACCCCACACTCTGCGGCCTCCAGAGAAGATTTAGTAGGTAAATGCTTAATAAATGTAAGAAGAGTTCAGGTTGTCAAATGCATTATTTTTGAGTTGAGAGCATTGATAATATTTGCTTGAGGCTAATAAAGAAGTGTGAAGTACAAACACTGTATATTTGTAATAGAAAATCTGAAGGTGATCTGTAAAGAAATTCTTTCAGGGAATTGAGTCATTTTGTTAGGTTCTTGTATGTGTTGTGGCACTAGTGTGTTAGTGTCATTTGGGGTGAAGAGCTATTAAATATTCATTCTTTGTTGCGTCTGGACAGAAGGGACCTCATCTGAACTTTTCATGGTATAATATACTTCCAAAAATGCACACAATTTTTGATCAATGCCAGAAGTACTTGAAGGTAGGAGTTTCAAAACGTAGACTAGATAGGATCTGTTTAATGTTACTGTAACTAATGCAGCCACCTTTAGGACTTACAGAATACTTGTAACTAGAGAGTCTGTTTGTTATATGTGTGCTTATCTTTAATTCTGTGCAAAAAACCTCAAGATTTTTTAATCAGTATATAAATGAGTTTTATTACAGGCTGTCTTTTATGAATCAAGGCTAGGAAGTTTTGTGCAACACGTTCACAATTTTCCCAGAAGTAACTGCCAGTAGTTTCAAAGTTCCTGGGGAATAACGTCTCTCTTGTTCCCAGGCTCTGAAGTTGGTGCATCTCCGCAAAGTGGACGGAAGAATCTTGCAGCTGAAGGGGCTTTGCTGCCACCAACACCCCCATCACCAAGGAACCTGATACCGCACGGACATAGGAAATGTCACAGCCTGGGATACAAGTCAGCATTTAATTTAACCTGAGCATCCTCAGCTTTGTGATGTGTCAATGCAGAAGCTTCACTTTTAATGAGTGGCATGATTGGTACTCAGTACTTCACTTGGAGAGCGCCTTGTGGCAGGAGAGTGAGCTTGGAACTGTAACAGTAGCGTCCCAGACAGAGAACTGGTCAGAATAGGAGGACAATGCAGCTGTTAATGATGTTAAGAGTAGCCAGTGTGCTAGCCAAAACAGGTTCTTTGTGAATGACAAAACAGTCACAGCTCAGTGCCAGTGTAGTTCTTCCAAACACAAGCTGAAATAATTGCTTTATTGGTATTTTTATGATGAGAACTTCTTTGTAGTCTTTCCTACAGCTTTGTATAGTAACAGCTTCAGGATTTTTCTAAATATGTAGTGTACTTCTAATCAATATTTTAATCGTTGTTCACCAATTCCTTTGTCATCTTTTAAAAATACAAGATTGTAACTGCAATAATTCATCTCTCAGCTTGTATTGTGTAAGTTAACCTTTTATGAGCTAGAATTCTAGAGTTCAGTTATGTAAGTGATGTAGTAAGACAAAAATACCTTAAGGTATTGAAAGTAATTTTTAAAGTACTTCTGATTTTATCTTTGCTCTGAGAGTGCTGTGCAATTTTGTAGCTAGCAGTTCCTGTAGATAAAATATTTTGTGCACAATTGATTATAATTTGAGCGGTTATTTGTTTTGGTATTCGGAACATGCTACCTGCAGTCCTTCAGGATGTTAAAGCAATCGCTTTTGAAATGTATCCAAGATAGTGTTGTAACTATTTTTCTCCTTGTTTATCTCTAGTTTCATACACAAAATGAACACAGCTGAATTTAAAAGCGCAACATTCCCCAACGCAGGACCAAGGCATCTACTGGATGACAGCGTCATGGAGCCTCATGTCCCATCCCGAGGGCAGGCAGAAAGCTCCACCCTTTCCAGTGGAATTTCAATAGGTAGGAACTGTAAACGTACCCGTGTGGTACATGGTATTTGAATAAAGATTTTGGCATGATTAGTTGGCAGTTGTGGAAGCAGTGATTCTGTTCTAACGTGAAAAATCTGGTTTGGAAAATCCAGGGGTTTTTATGTCACCTTCAATGATACAACCACTGTTACTCCTCTTCTTCCTTGAGTGGGTGGAGGGGGAAGCTCAGGGCACCATTTCCTGTGCTCTTTCCTGACCCCCAAAGTCAATCCAAATTAAAAATTTCTTGTGGCATGAATTCTGTTTAAATACCATATCAAACTGATAGTGAGCATTGTAAATTGCTGACACTCTTAAGAGCTTAATTTGTAAATACGCCTTACTTTTGTCAGGAGTAGGTAGCAATTTAACCTGCAGATACTTCTGAATGTCAGAATGTACTTCAATTTGGTAAGTTATTTTTCCTGAAATACTTATTTTGAGAACTTATGCTTCCCAAGTTTATGTGGCAGCAGTTGCTCTTTCTGTTATGAACAGGTCCTTGAGGAAGGGCAGGGCAAGTGCCTTTTGGATCCAGCTAACTGCGGCCAGGGTTGAGAAATGGAATCTCTATCTCAACCCTTTTTCTTAAAATTTTTAGCTTGATAGAACTCAGTGCTGTTCAGTTTTTATGTGTTTATGGCATTACAAGATTTCTGTCATGTTATGCATTTCTCTGGATAACAGTTTTAAAAAACAGTTTTGCTTTTTAGCTTTCACAGAGAGCAGCGAGTCACACAGTTCCAAATTATGCTGTTTTCAGGAGCTGTTAATGTGTTTTCTTGAAGAGAAGGACATATTCTCAGCAAATGTTTAATACGTTTTTTAATGTGAAAAAAGTCAAACATCTGGAGACAATAGTTTAAAAAAATTATGTTAATGAGTAAATCTGTGGAACTAGCTTAGACCAAAGTAGTTTGAACCTGCTCACATCAGGCAGCTTCTACTGTTAAATACATATTGCCTGTTCTACAGGCTGTCAGCTCCAGCCATTTCAGTTCCATCCAGCAGGACTGGCACCGCTCATCAGCGTGCACACAGCATCCTCATGGATTGCACCGTGCAGGAGACTAAAGCTCCTCCTGCATGTGCTGTCGTCCAGACGCGGTCCTCTCAGCGCTATGCTGGATACACCAAGGGGGAAATCAGACTTTTGTGACTGTGGTTGAGATGTAGCATTCACCTTTCCTCATTGCAGTTTTCTTACTGATATTTCCTGTCTAAATATCTAAGAAACTTCTGTGTTGATCCCTTTTTCCAGAGTAAATTATTTACCTCCGTAGAGCCTCACAGAGAAGGTTTCCCAGAGCCGACGGGCAGTTTTTCATGAGGTGCGATTAAGAACCAGAAACGACCCAGACATTTTGGAAAATACAGGGGGTTTCTACTTTGTCTCATCTCAGAATTTTTAAGCTTGGTTTACTTGCTGAGCTCAGACATGAACTTACCAACTCTATGGAGTCACCCTTAAAAGCTGGAACAGACTTTTATAAATCACTTATGCATTTAATTTAAGATCAGCATTTGTGCTTACAAATTCCCTGCTCCCATTCTCTTCCTCCTTCAACCTCCCTAGGATTCTTCAGTTTTATCACTCTTTTGACGGTCTAACATCATTATTATTTTCACTGCTACTGGACTATGAAAGTTACGGTGACACAAATGGTTAGTAGAGATCCTAGAAATACATATGAAGGAAGAGAGTAAGTTCTGGAGGCTTGTAGTATCTGTTACAGAAGAACTCTTGGAAATGTAAGTTTTCTGGCATTCTGTATTGCTGCTTCAGCAGGATTTAAGGAAGTTGATTGAAGCTCCTAAATTCCTCTTTCATGTTTGAAGTAGTCTGTTTACTCAATACTTGGAAACGGAACAGTCACTGCAGCAGAGAGGAGGTTTACCATATTCTCCAACACAGCTTCAAAAAATTGTCAGGAAAACTTCTGAATGTGCGTGTTGAAGAATGTTATTCCTCGCTTTGCCCATAAATGTGGATTTAAACCTGTTCCTCTAGAAACAGGACTACCTTTTCTAAATTAAAGATGCTCTTTTTCTACCCTGTCTTCTTCCATTTGGTTATTCGTTAGCTTTTCATGACAAAACTCATTATCAGTGATGGCATTAGGTGTGTGTTTGATTCTCTGGCCCTATATCACCCGAGTCGTTCACCAGGCCTCACAGCGTTCTTATGTGGTTAACTAGCAAGCCGAAGGTGAACTGTTTAAACTTTATTGTACAGTAGTTAAATGGTAATGAACTGGTTCAAATACACATGAGGATTTTCGCTGTGGTCATAGACTCAACAAAGCAGAACATAACATCATGGAGATGGATTCTATGCCTTGAAAGTTATCTGGCCTGTACTGTGCTACAGGAGACCTGTGTTCAGGTCTCAAGACCAATTTTTTTCCTGCTTTCACGTTAGAATTTCAAGCTCTGTCGGGTCAGTCATCAGCTCTAGTGACTAGAGCTCTGGAAACACACTGGAACTGGAGCCAAGAGAGTGTCAGCTGCAGGTTTGAGAAGGGGAAAGAATTTTTAGTCTGAATACTTTTTAAAAGTCTTTGGGGTTGGTTTGTTTATATTAACACCTGTTTAACTGTGGGGACTAACTTCAGGATAAAGGAAGCCTGTGTTAAACGCTCAATATCCTGAGACTTTCAGCAGTGAGTGGATGCCGTGACCGGGGAGGGAATTGGGCGTGCGATGGTGTAGGCCTTCCCTATCGCATAACCAGGAACGGAGCCTCCTGCTGTGTGTTGGCTATAGCATGGGTGTATGTATATGCCTATCCACAAACGTGAACAGAAAGCCGTGTCTGTGTCTGGCAGCAGTGCTAGAGGTCTGTGTGCAGCCCTGAAACTTCTCAGGTAATCACCAGCAGCTACAGATAAAGACTTTTTGTCAGCTGCTATTATTCCTAAGACAGGAAAAAGCCTTCCTGTTATGTAGTAAAGATAAACAGAACTCTGATTTTTTTTTTTTATCCTGTACGAGAACTTTTTAATTTTATTAGCAACAGAAAAAAAATAGGAATATGATGATTTGTTGAGCAGCTTCTTTTGTAAAACCAAAACCAGTGTAGAACATGACTTATTAGAAAGGATTTGTGCTACCGAGGACTTGTTATGAAGTTTAACCTGAAGACCTGCTTGAGGGTGTTGGAAAAACTCAAATATTGAGTACATACTTGAGAAGAATTTAAGAAGGCAATATATTTTTGAAGTACTGAACGAATGAAATGTTTCCAGTTGAGGGGATAGTCAAATAGTGCACGTAATGTTTAAACAGAATTTGGCCAGGGATCAAACTTTTAGTAAGTTAGAAACAGCTCCTTACACCACTGTTTTGTTTTGTAGAGGGATGTAATGAATATTCTTCTGCTTTTCAGGAATGGGGTTTTTTAGTACCAGCTGTTGTTGTGCAAAAAATCCTCTGGAGTTTTTTTTAGAATTTAAAAAAATACCGTTAGAGGTACACTATAAAAAGAGATGTTCAAATGCCAAAACTCAACCTCTTCCAGGTTTTTGTTACAATTTTTTGAAGCCTGTATAAGCATCCTTGTGAACATTAGATCAGTTAAGTGTCATGTTTGGCTCACTTCTTGTTAGTTTAACCTTGCTTTTAAAAGTATAATGAGCAATTTCTGTATAGATTAAGCCTCTAAAATGAAACTTTTTGTTTATGAATCCCCCAAAGTCATTTAACTTTTGTAACTGCACTGATATTTTAACAAGAATTATCACATTCTGAAAGAGGACGTTTCAGCTCTTCGGCTCTGGATTGTTCTGCATTTCTGAAGAGCAACACTGGCTTTAAAATCTTTCTGTACAGCACTTAGCACTTAAATTTCTTAGCGACGTTAGTATAGTTGCCCTCAAAATGTCACTTTGGATAAAATTTTAATGTATCAACCTGTTAAATGTAAATTGTATTTTGTAATATGTTATTGGTAGTGGGTTCTAATTACGTGGGTTTCTATCACGTGGGCCTCAATCAAATACAGCTCTAGTCATATTGAAGTTGCATTTCTTAGTATTTATTAGATTTAGCTTTATATTAATAAGGAAACAAGCAAGACTTGTAATTGTCCCTTGTAACTTCAGTGTTGGCTACGTCACTAGAGAAAATGGGAATTACTGCCCTGTTTTGCAGAACATAGTGCTTGGAGTAGCCACAAGGACAGTTTTGGTTACATGCAAGGGGCATTTTTTTCACTCGCAGATTGTGAAACACAATAACACGTTGTTCAAAGAGATTGTAGACCCTGTATCCTTGAAGAACGGGACTAGATGAGGTCCTCATCCATCTGATTGTCAAGTTAGGTTTGTTTTGAGTTGGGTGTTGGTCCAGGTGCCCTCCCAAGGTCCCTTCCAGCCTGAATTAATACAAAATCCATAAGCAAATGGAATAATGAAACAAATAGCTCAGGTTCTCTACTGGACAGGTCTGGAACAGGCCTGCTGAGAAACATTCCAGGACCTGCTGTTCTGGATTATTACATCTGCTTAGAGTAATTCAATCTGCACTTTGCTTTGGTTTGAGTGCACCTAGCAGTAGTATCAGATACTCGCTTCCTATTCATGCCAGTCTGGTTTTTGTGCTCCTCGGTGTTTAGATGGCTCGGGAAATGCACTCTTGTCTTTGCAACAGTCCCGGATGCTGGATTCCCTTTCTTGCAAAGTCATCGTGCTGAGAAACATCATCCTTGAAACGTACCTTCTGAATTGTCATTCCTTCTGTCTGTTAGCTTCTTCCACTCTCCAAATCCCTTTTATGATAACGTTAGTGTGATCCAGGTTAGGACCTTCTATCAGGAAAAGTTCAGGACAAACCGAGAGCAAATTACCTCGTGTCCCTTAGAGATCATGTTGATAGGAGTATGTTTAGATAATGTTCGGAAAAGAGCCATCTAACTTGCGTTGGCCGCCAGACAAAGGCGTGTATTGTTTCTTGGATTCTGCACAGAAAGAACTTGAGTCCGTGCTGAGGTTTTCATGGTTCCTGGCTGGAATTACCCCTGATGCGTGTGAATTTTTATTGCCTCCATCTTTCCACTGTGTTTACTCAGTGGATATCCAGACTTACCTTTGTACAGATTGTCTTTATTCTTCAGGGCTCCACTGTCCCCTGCTGATTTTCCATGCAAAATTACGGGGAACTTGTTCCCGTTTTCAGCCTTTGCTTCTTGGTGGGAACCCTGAAGGGAAGTACATTGATTCACTTTTTTTTGTTTCTTTTTTCCTGTGTTTGTCTGAAAATCATTGTAAATCAATTCTTCCTTTTACATATGGATATTCAGGAGGCAGAACAAACAACCCATCGAGTTAGTGTGCCAAAAGGTGGGCTTTAACAGTGCCTGACGTGGCATTAGGCTGGGACTCAGGAGCTGGGGTTACCTGCAGCTGAAAACATGCGTGTGGCTTGAAGTGGAGGGCAAGGGTGGTACCTGGTATGGGAAGCTGGTCGGGTCTGAAAGGCAAAGAGCTAGCAGGACAACAGCTTGAACGTTGCATATAATGTGGCTAGTAAGTTGCTGAGCTCTCTTTAACAGTGTTTGTATACTGAGGTGTATTTACTGTTCCTTTGGGAATGTTACATGTAACTCTACCTTGTGTCTGTATTTAAATACTAATGTTCAGGCTGATAGAACATCATAGAATCACCAGGTTGGAAGAGACCCACCGGATCATCGAGTCCAACCATTCCTATCAAACACTAACCCATGTCCCTCAGCACCTCATCCACCCGTCCCTTAAACCCCTCCAGGGCAGGTGACTCAACCCCCTCCCTGGGCAGCCTCTGCCAGGGACCAATCACCCTTTCTGGGAAAATTTTTTTCCTAATGTCCAGCCTAAACCTCCCCTGGCAGAGGGAAGGTTTTTTACTGCAACTGTAAAGTTAGTATTTTATTTGTGGACCTGCCACGAGTCAGTGCATCAGATACTTGGATTTTCTGTTTTTCCTCTAGTTTTAGTGTTCAAATTAAAATACTTGTAATAATATTGCATTACCTTGTAAAGCACAGAAGGAGAAAAAGGCTATTGTAACCTCGTACTAAGTGTGAGATAGCTTTAAAAAGCTGTTTAAGGCTTCTCAAATTAGCAAAGCCTTCTGATATGTTGGAGGTTCAGCCATAAGTTTGTGCTATTGCGAAGTTGCGCCTCTTTGCCGTGACTATTTGTGCCTTCATAAGCAATTATTTAAATAAACGACCTTTCTTTTTAAGCGCCTGTTGTGTTTATCAGGCCAATAGGCATTAGGATGTTCTTTAAATTTTGAAAACCCCTTTCCCATTTATTAGCACTCCTCTAGACCTAGTACATCAGTCAATGTGAAATTCCTGGGGCAAATCGCAAAGTATTCTCACTTTAGTATTTTAGTGAAGTATTTTTTAAATGTTTAATCTGAACTATTCTGAAGAGAAACAGATAAGGTTTAAAATAGTTGGGTTGTAGATGATGAAATAAATCATCATTCATTCTTATCTTTTTCAAGGTAGCAGTGATGGTTCTGAACTCAGTGAAGAGACTTCCTGGCCAGCCTTTGAAAGGTAAGAAAAGCTGCCACTCAGAAACTGCATTTCTCTCCTAAGACATTGCTAATTACGGTATTACTCAGTCCTGGAAGTGATACTTTATTTTAGTGATCTGTATATAAGAACATTAATAAACTGTATCAAGTTCACTGGATGTGTTAACGCAGCAGAGATGTAGCTTCTGCTCACTAGTAGCTAATGGGGTTTTTGTCTTGTCGGATGCTCAGTCATCACCACATTCTTCTAAATAGCTTGAGCAAAGCACCATTGAACCTCAAATGATTTTGTTTCGTATATTAGCAAATCCTGTGTATGCTATTCATGCCACCTACCTGTTTAAATTTTCACTTTCCCTAAAACATATTGCCCATTCTCAGCCCCTTTTTTCTTGTCATTGTCACCTCTCTTGTCTCTTGCATCTGTTCTTCACTTCATTGGCACTTGCCCACATTACGTGGGAAAGCACAGCAATGCCCCTTGCTAGTGTCAGGTTTTGTGGTTCAGAATTAACATCGTGCTCCTTATCCAAATATTTGCAAATGCTCAAGTGGCAGCGATCACTTCAGTCCTTTCCCATGTGTATTTGAGAATGTGGAAAAAGACCTACAGCTGTACCCCAATATCCTAAACGATGGAAATTTCATCTTTCCACAACTAGGTGAGATGCACCGTACAGTGTGTAGTTTGCTTCCATAACTCAGCTTCAGGTCGTTCAGCTTCAGAAGTGCGATGGATGACCTCTTCTGCCATCTTATCAAGTTGTATTTGGTAGAAATTTTGATCAAAGAACTTCATAGTGGGAAATGTTACCACAGACCCTATTTTATGGGTTCCTTCCAGACACTGAAAACGTGTGAAATTCTGAGAGATACGTAGCAACCTTGTGTTTATTCTTTGGTTTATTAGATGATGAAACATGTTTTGGAATTTAATAGGTAATACACTGAAATGCAAATATTAATTTAAGACAATTAGCAAGGGTATCTCTCATCTCTGTAGTTCTGGTCTGTACAGTGGTTTTCTACACTAAAAGTGTAGAATATTCAAGTGAGGGAGAGGCATTAGTTGTCTGGGATTAACAGCCACTGGCAAAACTGGGATATTTCCAGTATTATTAATGACTACTCCCTGTGCAATGTGAGAGGGAATTCAGTATTCCCCAGTGATTCAGGAACAGGATCTTAGGTCAGGAGGACTTAAATCTGCACAATGTGCCTAAGTAATTAGGTGTTCGACAGACAGATTCCCCAGTAACAGAAGGAATTGTGTCAAATACTCCTGGTTTCCCTGGCTCTCCTGCTGTTTGTAACTGGGAAGCGGAGAAGGGATGAGAACTAGAGTCACTGACTCTAGTTGCACTGTGTGCAACAGAAACTTAATTTGAAACTTGACTTAGAGCGTTCAGCATTGGGCTGTCCCTTTGGGCTAGTGAAAATTGCTTGAGACTTTAATTCCAAGTCTTGACAGTTATATCACGTTAAGGGAAGTATATTAAGAGACACTTCAATATCATTGGTTGTCATCCTGAGTGTCTCTGAATAGACATCCCTCAAATAGCTTGAATGCAAGAGTAAACAGCCTCCTTATTATGCAAAATATCAAAGGTAAGAATAAAACCTATTTCATTTGTATGCAAAATATACACACAAACAAATACACGTGTTCTTGTCTATACCTTGAATGTATTTTAAAGCAAAAATAATAAATTCAAAGATACTAATTATGTTGAAAATCAAATGATGGTATATTCTGGGATAGATTAGTAATTCATTAGTACCTTTTTGATAGTTCTTCCTGCAGCAAAGGCAATAGTTTGAGCTGCTTTAAAAACAAACCAAAAATTAACAAGCAACAGGCATTCTTGTTTAATGCTGCTGACCTTTACTTTAGGACTGTTTTGTTCTCCTGCTGCTCTGAGTATAAACTGAAACATGACAGTGCCGCTTGTTTAGGTTTCCCGTTCTGAGAAACACAGCTCTGTCCAGCTAATGAAAAAGCCCTCTCACAGGTGACAGAGTGTTAGATTTATACTACATAGGAGACTTTTGCCTCTAAAATTTTCATAATCTTGTACTTAACTGCCTGCTTCTGCAGAATTAGAGCTGATGTTCAGTCTTTCCGCACCATACGAGCCAACTACAAAAATGTCTAAAAACCAAAGGGTGCCTATGCTTCTGTTGACTTAAAAGGAATTCAGTCACCTAAGTGACCTGATCCAGAAAAACAAGGTTAAGTGAAGCAAAGGAGCATTCAAAGGGCAGATCTAGAGCGCGAATCCTGGCTGTGTATAGAACAGTATAGATCGGGTTCAGGACTATAAAAGGTGAAGCTTCAATGTCAAGTTTAAAGTTTATATGAACTGGAGAGCTAAAATGTTGCTTAGCCTACTTTAATGTTACTTAATGTAACAGTATTTTAAGCAGTGTCAGGTAGTTTGACTGTGCTTTTGATTCCTTTCAGCCCAACAGTTTGCGTGAATACTCATAGAATTTGAGTTAGTCTTTGGTAGTAATATCTGTAGTCAGAATTGAAGGCACACGAGTTTTATTGTTATGGTTCCTTTACATTGATCTAATCACTAAGAACTAAATGCAGACTTTGCTCGCAAAATTTATTATTCTTTGTTGCCAGTAAAATACTTCAGTATTATGAGTACTGACAAAGACAACATCTGATTAAATAAAACCCATGATGTCCACCCCTGCATGCATTGTTCTAAGTAAAATTATCCTGTGTATCTTATGTGGAAGAAGTGGCTTTGTCATACGCACACAAAAAAATACAATGCTGTTTTAGCAGTCATACTGTTTGTGTGAATAAAAGTATATGTAATACGTACAATTTATAATGGAATCCAACAGGAACAGGTTGTACCATTCTCTCGGTCCGGGGACAAGATTGTCACGAAATGGCTATCGAGGCCACATGAAGGCCAGCAGGTACAATCCCCACTGCACACAGAGGTGTCAAACTCCTTCTGGTGTTGGTGATTTGGTTTGGTTTAATAATTAAGTGGGTGTTTTCTGATTTTATCTTTCTAACTTACGTGTCAAAATAAAGGTAGATGCCTTTATCTTCAGACTTAAGGCTTTTCTCCTCTCTGACTTAATCTGTCTCTCCATAACGGCTTTTGTTCGTTCTGGTCTGCAAATTCAAATTCTGAACCATTGGATCTTTATGTGAAGATTTAAAAGTGTTTATAACAGAGGTAGCTTTCTAACTGCCCACCGCTGCGTTAGCAGTGTTGATTGTTCTCGTGTGGACAACAAAGCTGTTTCTTGTGCTAATGGATGGCATTCAAGATGTTTTCTTTGCTCTGAGTTCAGTATTGAATTTATTTTCCCCTCTTGCCTGAAAGAAGAAATAGGGCTAAAAAGAGTAACCCATTAAAATTGGCCCTGAATCATCGTATATAGCATTTGCAAGCTGATTTAGGTAATATAGCTGATTATTCTCATTAATTAAAATACAAATGCTGTCTCCAGCTGTGTGGCACTGTAGTTGGGAAAGAGATGTCTGTTAATTGTGAAACTTTTTTCATGTCAAGAAGCAAGCATTGTCTCACTGAATTAAACTCATGCTCGCACCTATCAATGTCCAAACTTGTCTCCATATCATCATCCTCAGTAGATGCTGCAATGACAATGTTTGCTAGATTTCCAGTTTACTTTGAATGTACGTGAACGTTAGGATGGATGAAACAGCAAATCCTGGCTTACTTTTAAGCGAGTTTCAGGTGCTGTTCAATTGCTCAGCTTTTCTGGAAAGTTGCAGGGGTCAGAAGTCCGTTCTGTACTCTGACTTACACTGAAATGATTCCTGTAGTAATTTTTTTTCTGATGGAAAACATTTGGTACATCAGTCAGCTTCATCATTTTAATAGTTAAGTTTTCTTTTCATAGTGTTGTACCTGGCGTATTTTTTTTTGGCTTATTGCCCTTAGATCCCACATGGGATAGATGACTAGTGGAGCACCAGATGCATTAAAACACCTTAAAGCTGTGGTTTGGGTTTCTACTCTGTTACTGTTCTTGCCCACTCTTCTTGCCTTAAGATGTTGTAAAGATTTTGCATGCTTGGGCTGTGCTCTGGGTTTGGTGTGCTAATGATTCCAGCGGTCCTAACAAAAAAAATTATCTTTCTTGCAAGGGCTGAAAGAGAGGTTTTAACACGTATAGCCACAGTGTGAATGTACTTCAAACTTTTGCTTTTTAAAATTAATTGTTCCTGTATTCATTGTGTCTTGAGTTTTATTTCTTTTTAATTAAGGATTACTGACTTGGCTAACTAATTTTTCTGATCACTTTTGCTTGTGAGCATAAATTCCACAACAGCAATTCCTTGTAACAGCCAAAGTCTTTTTCCACAATGAAGTCCAATAAATAAAAAGTTGACATTTCTAAATTAAAATACAGCTGGTTGCATTAGTTTGTGGTAATGATTGGAAAACTACTTTAGGAAAAATATTTTTTCACACAAGTCTTCATGTGCTCCTTTCAGCTCTCTAGAATCTGAAGATCTGGCTGTTCATTTGTATCCAGGAGCGGTTACTATTCAAGGTGTTCTCAGGAGGAAGACTTTATTGAAAGAAGGCAAAAAACCTACAGTAAGACTTCTAATTTGTTTTCCCACCTTCTTCCTTTGCCCAGTTTTATATACAATAAATTGTCCTTTTACAGTTAAATTCATATCTGAGATCTCCTCTATGTTGCTGGTTAAGGTTTAGATCACTGTTAGAGTTTACATTCTTCTGTTCAGTGGTTTTATTCAGTTTATAAGACTGTACTCATAATCTAGGGAGCAGAAGTGAAGTGCAAGGCTGTATAAAATTTCTTACAATTATTGATAACTTTAGAAGAAAGAAGAGTGTTTTGTCTTCCTGAACGGTAGGTGGATCCTTCCAATTTATCAATAGATAATAACCCTCAATGTTTGCATTGCAAATGCTTGGATTTTGTATTCTAAATCAAAATGCATGTTCATAACCATGGGAGATACCTTTGAGCAGCACATAAAACTGAAAAGAAAGGGACAACTGTATTCTTAACTCAATTAGGTGTTCAATAAGGGTTGCAGGAAGTAGAGTGTAAAATGCAGAAAGCTTTTCTCAGATTAGTGAAGAAAGGCATGTGTTCTGTCTGCCTTGGAGATTCTTAATGCATTCGTAGGCCTGCAGGAATAACTTGAAACAGCAGCTCTGGAGACACGGTTGATGGCTTGGCTGGGCAGTTAGTGCCGTCATGTTCTTGCAGGATAATGCCTGCTACTTTACAGTTCAATATTATGAAACAATTTGCTTACCTGTTGCACTTTTTTCTGTCGCCTTTTCTTTCTAGGTAGCATCCTGGACAAAATACTGGGTAGCGCTGTGTGGAACCCAACTCTTTTACTACGCTGCAAAATCCCTGAAGGCTACAGAGAGGAAACATGTATGTAAAACAGGCGTATTCCACTATCCTCTGCCAAAATTCAAATGTGATTTCCTGATGTAAACACTGAGAGTAGTTTAGGACTTGCGTGATTTCTAGTCAGCACTGTCCTGTCTTCCAGTCAGTCACCTCATACAGATCTGCCCTAATGGAAATATCATGCCTGTTCATATGCTCCACCAAGAATATCTGCTTTGCATATGCCTTGGGTCTTTTTGAATGTGCTGGTCTCTAAGGAAAGGAACTATGTCATTGGGGCTGGCTGCTTTTCCAAGGTAGAAGTCATATCTTAATGATCGCAGAGTCTTACAGCAGTTTGTTGCTACTTGAAATCCAAACAAGCATTGATGTGGAAAGACTGAGAAGTCACTACATGTTACATTAAATATGTCCTGATTTCATAAATTAAATTAGACTACCTCCTTTTTCTGTTTAATCCTGTAAATCCATTAGCTACAATGGAGTACAAAACATTTGACATCTTAAGCATAGAGCTAACATATCGTATTATGCTGGCTTTCCTTTTATTCCATGCAAGTTTTTGAAAGAAGCTAAAAATACTTTACTTAAGTGGGGAAGTAGTAAAAGGATTTTCTGTAGGTGTTCTAGGGGTGTCACATGTGCATAGTTGTCTTTTCACTGGTTGCTTCTAATGGAAGGTGCTGCTGCTAAGAGATTCTGTTAAGAAACTGGGTAAAATTTGAGATGCTTGGATCTTTGTCCGAGTTCATTCACTACTGAGAGCTGTAACTTATAGCTGCCTTGGCCAGTGTTTCAGTAGAATTTATGGCAACTGTCACTGGAAAACATTTGCTTTGCATAAAGCTTATGTAATTTTACAAACTGAGATGTGCTTCTAGAATCCTTATAAGAGCACTATCTTATTTCCTTTTAGTATAAAACACTGGTTCCTTATTCTAGCCTTTTTATGTTCAGAAGGTGGAGGTTTAAAGCTTAAGATTTTTGATTAGAAGACTCCTAGATATTTGAATATTCTGTGTGGAAAATTTGTGTGTGTTAATCTGTTTGGTTTTTTTTAGGTTAAGATGGTATTTTCCACTTTTATTAAAAGTAGTTCTTTACAAAGCAGTATTATAGTACTCAGAATAATCTAATAATAGCTAATTACTTGTAGAAATATTTGCATAGTTTCTTTGCCACCATCCATCCACCCCACCTCTACCAGCTTTGATTGCTTGGGTGAAGTTGAAACTGATCCTACTTAATTTGGCTTGTCAGTGAAGACAGTGCTAGCCCAGACCAAAGGCCTGTTAGCCACGTGTGCAACCTCCTCAGTGTCTTTAGAGAAGTGTGTGTGTGTGGTTGCATTTGCCTCTGCTCTCAGTGAAAACCTTTATGGTACAAGTCTCTCTCATTAAAAAAAAAGAGGAGACTTGTAAGCTACCACGTGCAGAAATGCAAAGCATTAAAGCAAAAGCAAAAGAAAGAAGGAAGGGGGAATTTGTGCTGGCATTATGTCACTAACAGTTCATTGCTTGTTTTTTCTGGAAATGCTGAGAAATGGAAAAGAAATTTTTTGAATGTCAGTCTTTGCTCCTGTTACTGATGCGATGCCTTTAGTTTTTATGCCAAATTTTATTTTCTTTTAAGAATAGAATTTACATTTGTGGGTCTCTCTTGTCCACACTCTGTCAACGTACTGAATGGCTGAAGATTTTACCATACTTGTCAGAAGCTTTTTCAGTGCTGCGTGTAAATACTTTAAAACAAATAACATGTGTTTAGAGAACTTGGAAAAAAATGTATAGCTGGTAATTTTCTTGTTTGGAAATTAAGCATATCGAATTCTTTTGTGGTCCATTTGCTTATACATTTCCTTCTGAATAACAATTTAATCATTTAAATGGTCTTGCCCCTTCTTTATGGCAAGTAAATGAAGTAAAAAGGTTACAAAAGTAAAAGTGCAAGTCTGGTATCTGATCCTCTTGAGTCTTTGTTACTGCAAAAGACTTCACTTCTGTCTTGGAATGCAGTCATATCCATTTACCTTCCAAAAGTTTTCTCGATCTATTGAGTTGACTCTCAATATTCCCCAAGTCACCGATGTGTTGTGATACCTACAACAGCAAAAATACCAGTGAACAGACACTAGTGCCTAAGAAGCTAAAATCTGTCTCACATCCATATGTTCTCGTGTTTGTTTGTCTGTGGATGTGCCAACAGACCAATAACGACGTTTGCAGATAGAAGCTAGGTGACATTCAAGTTCGTATCCCTGGCAGGGTTACCCATCAGAAGCTTGCCAGCATTACGGCTTGCGAACGCTGAGCGGAGTTTGAGTTCTGCAATTCCTGGGAAAGGGAGATGGAGAAGCGGGAGTAGGAAGCGATGACTGCTAGAGGAGATTTGGTTTTTTAACAGTTAGCTTTGTGGAATTGAACTCTCCAGCACAACCTTGGATTCGTCTATAGACAGCTGATGTCTTGCTCTTAGCTTTTGAGGGCAGCAAATGTTCTGTTGTGGATGCAAAGCGTGTTTTGAAGCTCAGGTCTCTGATTTGGATTCCCAGGTGCAATCATGGTTAAGATAATTGAATACCCATTAGCTATGGTTTGGACTGTCTTTTATTTAAACAAATAGTTCACAGTGAATGCGCATGTACTTCTCTTCCAAAGGTGCTTATAACACAGAAAATAACCTTTGTGCTGGATTTAAGGTGGGAGACTGAGACTGGGGAATTAGAGGGAGAGGCTGCAGTTTATGGAACAGCCTAGTGATAGCTGCTCAGGAGCTCTTAGGCCAGTCAAGCTGTGTTGTACTTTTAGCCTAGGGGGTTATTGTACAAAGCCACGATTTTTGTTCTGAAGTCTGTGAAGATGACTTGTCAAGTGTCCTGCTTCAATTCACGTGGTTGCATTTTCAGAAAGAAAGTTAATCAAGAGGATAAACCGTAGTCAACCATCTGTAGGCAGCTCATGCGTGAGTACATGGTCACTGTACAAATACTGTCCAGTGATGTTCCTAAGAGGTCTGTTCTGCAAAACAGAAGTTTGAGGCTGGATCTAGGTTTTGTTTTGTTGCTGTCCACGTTAAATGGATAAAAAAGATGATGCTGTCTACTTCAAAGCAGGTTTCTTTTTCAAAGATTGATACGCTTGAGATTTGCATAGGTAAAATATTCCAGGCATCTTCTGGAGCTGTGTAAACATCTGTCTCTTCAGCTTCCTTTCTCAGGGCCTCTGTGACATGGGGAGGAACGCTGGCAATGAAAAAGCCAGGCTGCTATATAAATTTCCTGGCTAAAGCTCTCACGGTAGATGTGTCTTGATTACAGGCATGCTTTTGACCATTCTGCTGCTGCTATTGCATCAGGCAGCTGAGCCTGAGGGCTTGGAATGAGCCAACACTCAAAGCTCTTCCAGGCTTATAATAGCCAGCCTCTTTGGAAAATTACCTTGTAAAAATACCAGTGTAATCCAGCAAAAAAGGGCACTAAATCCCCTTTGTTATGGAAGCGGGCAAGCCAGCTCTTCTTCTCATGGCCTGTGGTCAAAGGCCTTCATCCAGGATAGTGTGTGTTCTAGATGTGAACATAGCCCAGAGGAAGGAGATAGGTGGATGTGACAAATTGTCTTGTGGTCCATCTACTAAGACAAAAACCAAAGCATTATATTATATTGTTATACCATTATATTTAACAGGCTAAGTATTGAACAGGTTACAGTTACTTCTGTGGTAGTGGAAAATTGCCTGTTATGAGCATGTGAACTTTGGAGCCCAGCGACGTGGTAGAGGAGAATCTGAAAGGAATGTGTGCAGAACGCTTAAGGTTTTATCTCTTGTGCTGAAATGGTACTCACAAACAAGCTTCTGTAATATAACTGTAGAACTCGCACACCTTTAGAAAAAGACAAAGTACAAATAGCCAACTTAGAATTAGTCTTAAAGGAAGCATTTGCTCTGAAAAATGAGTTACACCCATGAAAAACTTGGGCATTTTGATTAGGCTGGAAAAATCTTGCTGATTTCTGTGACAACATAGCATGCATGAAAGATCTTCCCATGTTTGGTACTTGAAGAAGCAACAGATGCTTTTTGAGACTTCACACTCGAGCATGAACCCTTGTTCATTCCAAGCCTTCTACTGCATGTTATGTTCAGAATTAGTCCCAATTCCTGGCACTCCAGAAAACTCCGTAGCTGTAGTTCTGGCACTTTCACTGCAATACCATGATAAAGAAAGCCGTAACTCTGGGAAGTATGTTCAGACACAGAGAAAATTATTTGAATATTAGAAAACTGTAAAATCTCAACAGGCAATTTGTAGGAGGAGGGGATTTGTAGGTGCCAAAAGGTTGGAGTGAAAAATCCGTTCACAGTTTAATTAATTTTTTTTTAATTCAAAGTTTTATATATAAATACCTTTGAGCTCTGAACAACAACAAAAGTCAGTTATGTGAAGCCCAGCATCAGAGCTGTGTAGTTTTCAATGTGCATAGTAAGTGTGTCATTCTAGCTGCCTGTAGGAAAAAAGCAAAAAGGAACCAGGAACATTAAATTACAATGAAGCTTTCATTCCCTTCATGTTAACAAAGCAGACTTGCTGTTAGCAAGGCTCTGTGCATCGGTGGAGAATGAGCTGCCCTGGGGGACAACATAAACATGGAACACAAATCGCACAGGGATGAAAAAACCGCGCACAGGGATGGAAAACTGACATGTGTTTCAAGTGATGATGGATTGATGCTGGCAGGAAAAGCTTCCCTTGTGTGGAGCTTTTTACTTTTTGGAGAAGTACCATGATTAACTAGATGTTTTTAATAAGATGAAAAGCAAGCAAGCTCTGGCAGTTTTGATTGGATGGTAATTTCACATATTGTACACCTACTGTTATGATACAGAACCAAGATGGGAAAGTACCAATGTGCTATTTTAATGAAATTCTAGAAATAGTACTGTTCAAGAAGTGTGTTGTTGATCTGTAACCTACTAGGACTGCTTTGGGATTCAAATTCCCACCTCTCTGAAAATCACCTATTATGGCTTTGTAGTGCTACTTAGAAGTTTGCATTTTGCAGGTCCCTTCTAAGTGTAAAGTTATTTTTCAAGACGATGTCTACACCAAATTCTGAATATGTACTTTTTTTTTTCTTTTAAGAACTCATGAGCTATGTCCTTATTTTGTTCCCTACCCCTGTCTTTATTCCTTCTTTCAGATAAAATTCCTTAATGGAACCTCCAAAGAGCTTTTAGTTTCTGTTTGGAAAGAAGTTGCATTATCCAGTCCTTACTGGGATGTAATGTTGTCTGACAGAGCTTTATGATTTACTTCCTCCTCTTATGAAGTGTCACCAAATCTGTCTGCCTCAGAGACACAGTAGACTAACTGAACTTTAGTAGATGTAGGTCTACAGGTTTTATTAGGAATGGTCTTTTCCCACAGTTTTATCCATAGCAATCCCAGAACAAAGGGCGTCCGTTCTGAAGCCAGGCAGGCAGATCTTTCCTAAGAGCAGTCATCATCACTTCTATGCTGAAGCTCTCTGTCCAGGCATCCCTTCCAAGTTTCCAAGTCTTCATATTTCCACTAACGTTATGCAAATGTCAGTTGAACATGACTGGTAGGAACTTGGGGTGGATGATTCCTGCAAGGGTAACTGTAGCACAACAGGGAGAGGGCAGTACACACATGATGTGTTCAGGAGGTTCTGAGAGAGACTGGGCCCTTAAATTGTTTTGAAATTGCTTAAATGCTTTTTTTTTTTTAAATATTGGTCTAATATTTGCTCATTTTAGGTCATTATATGTTTTAAACTGGGGTTTAAATGTAGCCTGTTGCACAAGTCCCAGACAGATAACTTACCTGGACATTGAAGGTCTCCTGGTAATCTATGGCACAGATTAGAATAGCTGACACTAGACTTGCACTGAAATTTTATTTAATAAGAATTATATTCCTATATAAAGAATATGCTTATAAACTCTTGCTTTGCTTGCGATATCCTCAGACGCAGCAGCAGTAATGCTTCCTTTTGCTGAACCAGAGTTCTAGATTTGTAATGGTAAAGCTGTGGTTCTAAAATGAAGCAAAGGATGTTTGATGCTTAATATTGTAAATGTAAATGCATGAGAAAAGTAAAAGTAATCTAGATAATACTGTATATTAATATTAATGACTTAGTGTAAAACTGGTTGGGTGGCCAGGCCCAGAGAGTGGTGCTAAATGGCATTAAATCCAGCTGGAGGCCAGTTACAAGTGGGGTTCCCCAGGGCTCAGTGTTCAATGTCTTTATCAATGACCTGGATGAAGGCATTGAGGGCAACCTTAGCAAGTTTGCAGGTGGTACTAAGTTCACAGAATAACCAAGGTGGAAGAGACCCACTGGATCATTGAGTCCAACCATTCCTATCAAACACTAAACCATGTCCCTCAGCACCTCATCCACCCGTGTCTTAAACGCCTCCAGGGAAGGTGAATCAACCACCTCCCTGGGCAGCCTCTGCCAGTGGCCAATGACCCTTACAGTGAAAAATTTTTTCGTAATGTCCAGCCTAAACCTCCCCTGGCAGAGCGTGAGGCCATTCCCTCTTGTCCTGTCTCCTGTCACTTGGGAGAAGAGCCCAGCTCCCTCCTCTCCACAACCTCCTTTCAGGTAGTTATAGAGAGCGATGAGATCTCCCCTCAGCCTCCTCTTCTCCAGGCTAAACACCCCCAGCTCTCTCAGCCGCTCTCATATGGCCTGTTCTCCAGCCCCTTCACCAGCTTCGTTGGGAGGAAGCATGGATCTGCTGGAGGGTCGGGAGGCTCCAAAGGGATCTCAACAGGCTGGACTGCTGGGCAGAGACCAATGGCATGAGGTTTAACAAGGCCAAATGCCAGGTCCTGCACTTGGGGCACAACAACCCTGTGCAGCTCCAGACTAGGAGAAGCCTGGCTGGAAACTGCCTGGAGGAGAGGGACCTGGGGGGGGTTGGTTGAACCTGAGCCAGCAGTGGCCCAGGTGGCCAAGAAGGCCAATGGCATCTTGGCTTGGATCAGAAACGGTGTGGCCAGCAGGGCCAGGGAGGTTCTTCTCCCTCTGCACTCGGCACTGGTGAGACCACTCCTCGAATCCTGTGTTCAGTTCTGGGCCCCTCACCACAAGAAGGATGTTGAGGCTCTGGAGCGAGTCCAGAGAAGAGCAACGAAGCTGGGGAAGGGGCTGGAGAACAGGCCTGATGAGGAGCGGCTGAGAGAGCTGGGGGTGTTTAGCCTGGAGAAGAGGAGGCTGAGGGGAGACCTCATTGCTCTCTACAACTGCCTGAAAGGAGGTTGTGGAGAGGAGGGTGCTGGGCTCTTCTCCCAAGGAACAGGGGACAGGGCAAGAGGGAATGGCCTCAAGCTCCGCCAGGGGAGGTTTAGGCTGAACATTAAGAAAAAACTTTTCACGGAAAAGGTCATTGGCCACTGGCAGAGGCTGCCCAGGGAGGTGGTTGATTCACCTTCCCTGGAGGGGTTCAAAGAACGGGTGGACAAGGTACTGAGGGACATGATTTAATATTTGATAGGAGTGGTTGGACTCAATGATCTGATGTGTCTTTTCCAACCTGGTTATTCTATGATTCTATGACTTGAAATGTCCTTGAGATCATTTCAGCTTTATTGTTTTTAAGGTAACTGCAGCGGATAAAATAGGTGCTGATAAAGAGGTTAGAATGGGGATTTCACTAGACAAGTGGAAGATACATCTGATAAGGACCAGCATCTAGCAGAGCTGGACCTTTTGGGCAGAGAAGTGAGATAAAATACTACAGAGGGCAAGAGTGCTAGGATTGATGAGAGAAGTATGCATCAGACTCATAAATGTGTAAGTGGAGTTCTGGCAACTAAAAACTTGAGAGAAACTGAGTGAATGAGGTATTGGGGAGTGAGTTGGTACTGCCTAAGCAAACAGCGAGAGTTTAGTTGTGAGGATCTGGGAGAAGGAAGCCTGTGGTTTGGAAATTAATTGGATTTAATGGACGAGTAGCCTGGAACTGAGAGGAGAAGGCTGAGAAGCAGAAAATACTACTGGCCAGGAGACTGAAAAGGAGAGTGTGACCAAGCAGCTGTCAAGACATTGACCAGTGTAGAAGAGAGGCGACGTGCTTAGGAGAGGCTGAAGTCATATGTTAATGCGTGAGCAACAATTCAAACAGGAAAATATCATTATGAATGTTTTGTCAATAAATGAGCATGTTATGTCCTGCACAATTCTTTATTGTAACTATACCCTCATCTGATCCATTTCGTTTGTCGGGTCATAATAATTACGTAGTTGCATTATCTTGTCTACAGAGCTTGTGCGATGTGTAACTACAGGGTACTGTATTATATAATGTATGTTAACGTTGAATAAACATGACACAGACAAGTTTAGTTCTTCTGTTTGTTAACAGCAGAGGGATTAGCTGCGCGTTTGTTAATGCACTTTTTCTTGCACATGCGCAGCCTTGTGGCTAGGAACGCTGCAGTACGCATACAGTGCACTTTAGATATCTGACACACATTTGGGGGGATTGTGGTATTCCTTTTAATTTGTTTTGAATATCATTCATTGTGGTAAGTTCTGTTTTCACTAATCCCACGTAGAATTCATAAACTTTAAGTTTATGAAGTGCTATGCTTCCTTCGCAGTTACTCTATGTATTTAACAGCGTCACTAAGAAGTGCTGCCCTTTTGAATACTTGTTCTGTTCAGTGTAGCATGGCTGAAGCTTCTTGCTCTCCTTTAGTCTATGTGCCTGCTTGTTTTCAGTTCAAATCCACGCCGAGTAAGAACGTGTCGGTGGTGGGCTGGATGGTGATGATGGCAGATGACCCCGAACATCCAGATCTCTTCTTGTTGACCGATTCTGAAAAGGGTAAGCAGGAGCGCAGCAGAATAAACACTTGCTTTGCCGAGGTATTCATAAGCAGCTAAATGAAGCTGGAAGGATGTTACCTTTAACTTACTCGACTGCTCTCCAACATCTCATGTTTGTCTTTAGAATGCTATGGGAACAATTGTCTGTGTAGAATTCTTAGAGCCTTCCTTAAGTTCTAAGAGTGCTCTTTATTCTTAAAAATCCACTTGTGATTTTTATTGGAAATACTCCTCCGCATTCTTTTAAATTGCATTTAGACCACTCAGAGGCGTTTTCACGTATGTGAAAATGTAGGTAACAATAGAGAGTTCAGTATTCTTGTTAGGTGCTCTCCTCTCCAAATGAGAAACAAATGTAGTGTTCTTACTAGGGAGGGAAAAAAACCAACAAAACCTAAGAGACTTTGATCTCCCTTACTGCAACACAGCACATTCCTTTCAGTTTAAGCTGTGAAGAAATTGCTACTTTACCATAGTACTTCAAATTATACATGAAAAGCATCCTCAGGAGTTCTGATCCAGGAGGCTAACATTGTTTATTTGCTTCAAGTCTTAGTGGATTTTATTTCCAAGCATCTGTTCTAGTACCACTGATATATATATATAGTCATGTAAATTACGAATGCTTGCCAGCTTAAACTCAGCAACAGCAACCTTAGAAGTTTTTTTTAATGCTTGGCCTTTCTGAACCCAAGCAAGCACTGTGTAACACCAGGCACTGAAAATACTGGTCTGGAATGGATTATGTTGAATGGAATGGATGTTTAGGAGCAATCTTCAAATACTCTTGAACGTAGCTTTCTAGAGTTCGTTTCAATGCTGTCTTGCACTTCATTAAAATTGATGAAATTATATTATAAACAAATGGCAATAATGGCAATGAACAAGACCAGTTTTGCTGTATAGTTCTGAAAAACATTTTGTTCTTTCCTAGTTGACACTCGTGTTAGTTGAAATCTAGAATGTTGGAAAGGGAGCCTGGCAAGCTGAAACTTCTCTCGACTAGGTGAAACAATTGAGTTGCACCTGTGCCAGACAAACTGTAAAGTTATATGAACCTTCTGCTATGAAGTCTTCCCATAAGGTTTCAATTTAGACTTATTTGAATACGGATAGGATTTAAATATATAATATTGCTTCATTTCTTTATCAGTTTTTTTCTCTATCTTTCTCGCTTAGGAAATTCGTATAAATTTCAAGCTGGGAACAGAATGAATGCAATGCTCTGGTTTAAACACCTGAGCACTGCCTGCCAAAGCAACAGACAACAGGTAAGAGCAAGACATTGAAAAGGAAAATGAGCTGTCAAGATCTCCAGAGTGGCAGAGCTTCCGAATGACTGAGGTGTGACTGATGGCTTTGAACGAAGAGCAACCTGCTCCGAGCAGCCTGCACATCGATTTCACGTGCCTATTGATTTGCCTCAGCCTTTCTGTTTGTCTCTTTGCAAACAAGTCCTCAGAGCTTCTCTGATAATGAAGAAAGATTTGGGGCTATCTTGAGGCTAATTTAAAGCATTTGGGGAAGTTGAAGAAAAACTCTTAAAATATTTGCCCAAGTGGTAGGATTTTTGTCATTCCCTCTTTAAAAAGGCTGGTTTACAGTTCTAGAAAAAGCTGTAAATCATGGCATTCCATATCAGTGCCTGATAACTCCCCTGTTGTGCCATTTTGTCAGGTGTTGGGCATGCCTATTTTCTGTGGTTTTGTATATATTTCTAAAATGTTTTTAAAACATAGTTTAGTCCTGGGTACATTTGACAGATTTTGAAAGCAAGACTGGAATTTTCCATGAATTGTAAAGGAAGATAAGACTACACCAACCCCAATTAAATTCTGCTCCTCTATAAATTCTTACTGACATTTATCATCGGCAAAATCCTTTTTAAGTCAGCACTTTATCTCCCTGAAATCTCCCTTTTTCCTTTGCACATTCATTTATGGAGTTCTGAAAGCAAAAGTGCTACTGAATTTCAAGGGGGAAGAAGGTGAAGAAGACCTTTCCAGATCCTTCTGTGGTTTCTTGTTCAGCTCTGCTTCTGAGAGGAATCTAAGGAGTAAGGAGGGTTGCACAAGCTCCCTTGAAAGGGTTGGAGACAGCGCAAAGGAGAGGAGATTGTGTTTCCTGGCTGTAGAAGGTGGGAGTAGAAGCAAATAGTGGCAGAGAGATGGCAAAAATGGGATGACTTCCAGGCAAGCCTGAAAACTGCCCTGTGAGAGCAGCTTTTATTCAATAAGGCTCAACAATACAATTTACTGCAGTCCCATTTAAAGGAGTCAGGCCCTAGCTTGTGCAAAAGCAGCAGCCTTGGGGGTCTTGGCAGAGCCTCTGTGGAATATGAGACAGCAAAGCAGAGATAAGTGTAGGAGATCTTAAAAGAAAAAAAGGAGGGGAGGATTAACCAAAAAAAAACCCGAGACTACCACCTAAAGACCAAACCTCTCCTGCCATCATTTGTTGCATATTTTCTGTTTTCTGGTGTGTTGTGTAGTTGTACTATATGGGTTCACGCAGCATAGTTGCTCCCATAGAAGAAGCGAAGCAATGCTTCACACAAGCGTAGGTTACAAAGGTCGGTTTATAATGAGTAAAAATGATGGAGTGGAAAAAAGATCCTGTAAAATTTTTCTGTGGGTTGTGATCTGACTCCTGAGCAGTGCTGTCCCTAGAGATTCTTTATGGTACTGTTTAAAATCAAAGGTGTTGTTTGCGTATTAACAGTGTGGCTGCCTAAGAAAGACTGCATGTTTAAATGTGCTTTTTAACAGAATATAGGTACCTATATTCCTACCAGGAGCTGTTTTAATAGGCCTTATTTTTAATTTTAATGGTGGAGCTTTAGCCCAGTGATCATTATTGTTTCTACAGGTAACTGGTGAATGCAAAGCAAGAAGTGCTTGCTTCAAATGTGACCAAACTGAGTATTTATTGACAGTCGTCAGGAACGTGGTGGCTCTTTAATAACCCGAGTAAACAAGTAAACAAGAGATGTTCCTGTCAGGCAAATTCCTGTTGGAGAGAAAATGAGGGTATAAACTAATGTAATGCATACTAGCTTTAATCCTCATGAAAGAGAGCGATGTCTGCAGCAGGCATTCAGGTTTCGTATGAGAAAAGCCCAGGCAAGTGTTTATGCCTCATTTTTTCAAATTAGTCCTAAAAATACTAGAGGGCCAACATCAATCACTGAGCCGTGTGCCAAAAAATTCTCTAGCTGGGACTCAAGTGAGAAGGTTCTGCTTGTGTAGTTTGGTGCTGAGATTTATCATGTTAAGGTTGCATTGCTGACAACTTAAATCTTAAATGTCATCAAAATTAATAAGATCTAAAGCCATATAATAAAATTATAAACCATGTAGGAGTTTAATATTTTGGTTATACCTGGGTTTTCTACAGCTCTAAGAATACTTGTCCTGCTGAATGACAGTTGCGTTCCTCCTCCCCTGTTTTTGAGACAGAATGAGCATCAACAATGTGTACTTAAACAAGTGGCTTCTCAGTGAAGCAGCTGAATCTAAATAGCTACTACACAACATAACGTTGATTCTCAATTATATTTTTGTTTTCAGGTTCCTGCCAACTTGATGACCTTCGAATAATAGGCTAATTCAAGACAACAAAAGAACACTTTGAACCATCTCATAATTGAGAAACGAGGTCCTGATAAAAAATGTGCCAGCTGTATTCTGTGCCAGAACAGAGCCTGTCCACTTGATCTCTAAACTCTGGAGCCCTGAACAAAACCACTAATGGCTGGGGAGCGGAGCCCCCCAAACTAAACATGGAGTTGCAACATGAATTGCCATGGACCATGCTTCGTTATATTCTCTGAACTGACCTGTGGAAACCACTGCCTTAAAGAGTGAAAGGAAAACCAACATGAAACACCAAATAGTGTGTGTGAAACTTCTGGCGGTGCTGTGCTTGAGTTAAATAGATTGTAGCTAGTTTGAGTTTCTTTTAACTTTATACTAATTTTGAAAATAACTCACCTTTTTAGGTATTCTTAAGAAAACAAGTAGGCTGGTATTTAAGAGTTGTATCAAAAGCTATGTACGAACCGGGTAAAAGAGGTACTACAAGTTCTAGAGATGTTGTTTAGACTATACCAGGAGTGCTGGATGGGAGCTTGGCCCAGGCACATGCAGCCTGGAGCAATGTTATTTCTCTCAGACCTACACGTAAAAGAAATGGAACAACTGCAGGCTTCCACCAGCAGTAAGCTTGCAACTCTTGGTACTGTATGGGAGCTGTATTCCCCAAGAGTGGTACCAAGTCTGAGCACTTACACACCAAACACTTTTTTGGTACATTATTACCCAATTCCTGGTTAAAAAATGTAGTTCAAGGGGTTTGGGTGGTTGGCGCGTGTGTGTGGAAGAGACAAAACTTGAAAGCGCTGTTGGATCAGAACTGTTTTCTTCCCCTTTGTTTCTACACCTGTCAGTCTCCTGCATACGAATGCTGAATGATGAAAAAACCCCAACACCGGGGGGTATAGTTCACTGAGATGTTTTACTTCTCTGGGTATCTGTTAATTATCAGTTAGGGACCACTGTCAGTGTATGGTGTTTCATAATTTCACGTAAAAGTTTGACATTCTACAAAGTTAGAGTCACAGTTTCAAGCTTTCATATTCTCATTTGGCAATAACTGATTTTAGTATCTGTCTAGGTCAAAATAGTTGACGTTGTGTGGTATTGATAACATGGCCTAAAGCAGACTTTACATACAGAAGCTCTTTTGATCTTCAGGCAAATAGGTGATTTATTAGAAGGTAGGATAACGTAAGGAAAGAAAAGGTGTGGGTCTATCAAAATTCCATCCTTGATGGGAATAGTTCTTGGTCACTGAAATTACTCACAGAGAAAAACATGGTTGTAAAAAGAGAGCCATGCTTTATATGTGTGTTTTTTGCTTAAGGCTTTGATTCCTGCTTTATTTGGGTTTCCTTGACATCACTTAGATGTAGTTTCCTGGATGAGTAGTCTTTCTTTAATCTTTGGAAGTATGATCTTTGTAAAGCAAGGAAACATTGTCCAAAATATGACTCGGATAGCAGAACTTCGAAGTCTGTGAAAAAGTAGTAACTGTTCCATTGCCGTTGTGGTTTAGTGGCCGTAAATACGCTTGCAGAGTCCACCATGAAAACTCCTTTTTAAAAAGAAATAAGCTACCTACCAGTCTGTGGCCGAGTTCTCTGTCTAATAAAGGTTTCTACTAGTAGTGGTTATTTTGAAAATGTACAGTTTGTTTATTGCATCTGAGTAGAAGCCTATAAATCCACTTTTGGGGTTTTATCCAGAGTCAAATCAATCTCTGAAAGGCAACGAATAATTTCTGATTTATGGGGGGGCGTGGGCAAAAAAAGAACGATCTTCCAATCGTACACTGAAAATCCAAAACACAACACAACCCCAACCACGTGGTGGCGTAGAGGGTAATGAGGTGATTTGTGTTTCCAAGAATTGTTCTTGTGAACTGGCTCTTGGTAGAAAGAAAACAGTAGAAGGATGATTCTGTCGGGATTGCGCCACAAGCACCGCAGGGTTTTGTACACCTTTTCAATTGCTTTTGTGATTTTAAAGGGGAACGCATGGTCTGTTGTGATCTCAGAGTCGCCTGTTTTGGGAAGGGGTTGCTGGTGCTGAATCCCTCTACGATTCACACATCTCCCAAGTTTAACCACATTGGGTGTAGCGTAAAAGCAGCATCTTCGTAGCCAGCAGTGTTACCGTAGTAGACTTTGCACAACTTTTGTTTTGTTTTTTTATTTTAAAAATTACTCGATGTCTGTGGTTTTTTAACAATGTGTGTACTTTTTTAAGCATTGTGGATAATAGCCTGTGGATTTTGAAATTTTAAATAAGCTACTGTAGGTTCATTGCAGCTTAACTGTATCTGTCCTTCTGCTAGTGAAAGGAAACACGCAACTGGGAGCCACAGCCTGATATCACGCAGCTTTGCCTAAGACAGCCAGGTCAGGAGGTGTCATTTGTGTTTTATTTTATTTTTCCAGCTGTTTTGAGTTAGGATTTTATGGTAGGAAGATGATGGGGGGAAACACTTCGCAAGTCATCATGTAGTAAATTGCTGCTGTTACCAACTTGCATTATTACTAGGCTTTCTACTCTTTCTCGCCTCCTACTCTTTCTTGGTTTTCCACCCTCAGATATGCTGGTTTTCATGGGAGAGATTGAATATTGTGGGAGGAGTTCCTTAAAATGTGTTGCCAGAATAGCTGGAGTGACTGATGACGACAGGGAAAATGTTATTGGCACTTGTTACAATGAGCAGTTCAGTACTTCCCTGTTTCTCTCCTGTTTAGCCACACGTCTTACAGGGCAACACAGAAATACTCAATTGTTACGTATTTTGAGATAAATGGTGCTCAGAAAGAGGGAAGGCTGCCTCAGCTAAGCTTTGCAAAGCCTCAGACAGGTGAAAAACACTGTTAAGAAATGTAGCTATGCTCTTTTTTTTTTTTAAAAAAAAAAAAAGGAGAGTCAAAAAATAATTAAAATATTTAAAAATAATTAAAATAATTAAAGCCAATGCTGAGAAAACAAGGACAGGAACAAGCTCATGGTATTCAGGTAAGACTCATCCTGACTTATGATAGTTGGCATCTTCTTTTTGATTTCTAATTATAATGAATTGCTCTAATTCTTTATCTTGTTAATACCTGCTGAAATACTCCAGCTAACGTTTGTCACTTCATTTCTTAATTTTTTGATTTTGAAACTAAAGATGCCCCTTACAGTCCCCTGATTTGGAGGGATGTGAGCAAAAAGCATTTGGAGTAGATCTTCATAGCAAGACTTCGCGTGGAGACGCTCATCCCTGGCTGACTGCTAACTGCTGTGGTAGGAAAGGTGGAACAACAGGGGCTGCCTGGTCCGCGCAACTGGTGTGATGCACTAGAAATACACAGCACTGCACTGGTTATTGCAAACTTACTGCTAACTTATATCTTTCTGACTTAATCTGTGCTTGTTTTGGCTAGATTTCCCAATCCTAATTTCTATTCCACTGTTCCTAGAAAGGAAATAAGGAGATTTAGTTTTTAAAACTGATCATTTGAGTAAACATTGCTCATCCCAGACACATTTCATTTCATAGAAATGTTGTGCCAAGGGAGCCTTACTCGGGCTGTTATGATTCATTGAGTATTTAGGTGCAAGTTACAGGTATTAAAACGACAAATACTAAATGAATGGATACGAGTACTTAATGAATGAGCTTGAGCACCCACCTTTAAAAGCGTATTGGTGTTGGCTCTTTTGTACGACTGTGGAAACCGTACCCTCCTTAAGAAGGATCTGAAAGGAGAGCGCTGGAGTGGCAGGCATCGTTAGCTGCCTCTGCAGCCGGCGTACCAGCAGCCCATGGGTCATGCAGGTGTGTTACCTCCTGCTTGAGAAATCAGAGTCTCTCCTGAGAAAACAGCTGATTCGCTTTGCCTTCACAGAAAAGCAACTGCAGAGCATTTGAGCTTTTACCAAGAGAAGCGTTTATAGCAGTATGCATATTTGGAAAAATAATGAGAGGAAAAGAAAGCCTAAAAACCCACTGCAGGATTTTATGAGTTATCTTTTCCACACTGAAAGTAAATTCATCTAATCTAATATTTGCAACTTCAGCCTCCTCTGTTTGCGTTTCTACGTTTCCAGCAACAGTCGTCTCCTGTTAGTGTCAGACACAACAGATGTTGAAAGGAAACGCTTCCCCTCCCAGCAGGAGTAACTGCGGTTCCTGCGCTGCCGAGGCCCTTGAGGAGGCGAGGTCCTTTTTGGTAAGAAACAAAGTGATCTTGTAGTTTGGGTTAACCGTAGCAAAGCTTGTCCAAATCAAGATAAGATAAAGCATGGGGTGTTTGTTTCTTCTGGCTCTGGCAGCAGCGTTTTTCTTCGATTTGTCCCTTGTTTGGTTTAGTAACTCACCAGCATTAGTCGTTCCAATCTTTTCCATGGCCGGCTGTAGTCTGCTGCCTGTTGGAAGCATCGAGACACCCCAGGGCTGGTACTCAACCACACTCATTAACGGCTTATTCTCCGTGCAAGGGCAAGTTTGAAAACTTTTATCGTTATTTAAGTATTGTCCTCTTTTATTTTCTTCTCTAAAAGTGGCTTCTGCATAGGGTGACCTGACTTGGGAAAGTTGTCATTAGAAGAATCCATGTGAGTGGACAGTTAACTGGTTGGTAGGAGTTATCCTTTTTTTAAAACCATCGTTGTAATTTGTCATGTATTGAGAGGAGGAGCGCTTGGATTTAAGGAGGACTTTCTGTCAGTGCCTTATTCATTTGAAGAATAATTCCTTTAGTTCTGTGCTGAGAGTACCGCAGCAGTAGAGTCACCTGGGGCGTCCTTGGTGTACCGAGGGGTGACAGTCCTTACAGCCATCACATTTCTACGGGAGTTTGTCGTTTCGACCAATGCAAAATAGTTGTGGCTTGAGTTGCTTTAGTATTTTTTTTTTTCAGTAGTTGTGTAGCCTCTTGAGAAAACCACAGAGGCGTTTGGTAGCTTGGACCTGTTCAGCTTTTATCAGAAGTAGCTCAAAGTTCTTCAAAATCAGTTTATTTTTACTTTAGGGTAGATTTAGTAGGGAGGAAAATTGCAAAAGGTCATCTGAATCATGGCCTAGACCCCATGAACTTAAGAGCTCACATTATTAGAAAGGAGTTCGCTTTTCTCCCATTTTGATTTAAACATTGCAGAGTATTCTTATGAGAAGATTTATTTCCTACAAGCTTTCTGTTAATGTAAAATAACTACTACAGGAAAAAAACAATTTGGAGAAAGAAAAGGCTTGGATAAATCTTCTTAGTATAACGTAAACTCAGTTTTGTGTGTTGTATTTCTAGAGCAAACACTATGTAGAGAGCACTGACCTCACTGCAACGACTGCTAGAGGTTGCTTTTGGAAAGGGAGATGAGGGAAAGAATGTATTATTCTTAAGCAGTTAAATATTTGTTTTCCTGAAATGCATCCTTACAAAATCGTAGCAGCTTTACTGCAGTGTTTCTAAATTCAGAAGTTGAAAAAGGAAGGATAATTTGAAAATTAATCTCATGCTTTTTAAGACTCCTAAAGACAATATAAGGGTTATCTCAAATGAGAATAGGCAAATTATTGCGTTTAGCCATGCCTGTTGCAGAACAGAGCTGACGATTCCTTGAAGTTCATGTTGCTGGGACAAAAGGTGTTAATGAAATGCAAGGTCCTGCAGCTCACGCGTGGTTGTGGCTGTTAACCTGATCCTGCTCTGGAGCAACTCAAGCGTCCCCAGTATTCTGTTTCCTTTCTGTGGTTGATGAGCTTATTATTTCACTGTACTTGGGTAGGTTCTGGCCTTCACGCGTGTTTCTTGAAGGCATTTCGTACCATTCCTAAGCTTTTCACACATAAAACTGAAAAGCAGTGTATAAATTGATTAACTGCGTCTTGAAAGAAAGCGTTCTGGGTGCTTAGTTTACAGGCACTTCTGTCTCCTGCGTGCAGGGGAGCATCCATTCCAATACCGCTGTGCTGAAATGTGAAAAGCACCAGGAAATCATGTGTCTACTTGATAGGAATCCTGTGAGGACCAACCATCACTGGAAGGGGGGTCAAGTTTGTTGCACAGTGAACACAAGCCATTTGTAATATTCCCTGCAGGTGTGAGGTGTCACAATGGCAGAGAGATTGCACTATGATCTCACGGAGTGACGTGCAGTTTGGCTGTCCTCTAGCCTTTGTTCTCCAACTTTTTTAATACTTTATTCTCTGTGTGCGTGTGAAAATTGTGTGTTTGCATAAGCTAGTTTAAATGACTTTAAGTGCAGGTTTCAAAAAAACTTTCCTACTGAAATAAATGATTTAAACGACGGCCTGTGTCTGACGTTTTAATTTCTCATAGGAAAACTACATTGATGCTGCACCCAGGTTTTGCAACATGGAATTTGGGCAGCTTTCAGAATGATGCTGAAGTCAGCTGGGATTTTAGTAGCTTTTTCCAGTGAGCCTCTGAAGTACATCACTGCCTGTTGGTACAAAAGGAATCCAAAAACTAGCCACAGAATACAGTTTGTTTAAGAGATTTATGTTTGGTTTCAGAGATCATTCTGTTAAATGATGCGAGTTTCACTCCGTGGTAGTGGATCAGATTTGTTTTTTCTGTTGTCTCTGTACTTACAGGTGTGCTAAATCTAAACTCGCTGAAAGCAGTCGTCAGGCAGATTCATTCTTAACTTAAGCAGCTGCATGGAACATAAACCAAAATTGCAGAACAGATGAATAGCGTCTGAAGCCTTGAGCTGCATTCACCTTTCTTTGGTGCTGCTTCTCTATCTTCTGTGCCTTTTTTCTCCACTTTCTTGTGCCTTTCTGTTGAGCCTTACTGCACAGGATCGCACGGCGCAGGGGCGATGCTGTGGGGTGAGGTTATGGAATGCTTGTCAGATTATGAGCCTTAATGGAACAATTCATAGAATCCTAGAATGATTTTCCCCATTTTAGTTCCATTTGGTACTTAAAACACAAATCCAAAGTAAAACCTGCTGCCTGTCCTCTGGAAGCAGTACAAGAGACTGTTCATTGCTGCTCTGCGAAACCAGCCTTTAGTGATGTCTTTATCTTGTCCTTTAAAAGAGTGGTTTGTACATAGTGTTTAACATGATAGAGGGTGTCAGGGATCTGGTAAAAAGTTCCAGCGTGTACGGTACTGCAGTTATTATTCTGAAATATTCAAAAGGGCCTGCTGCAAGGAGATCTGCAAAAAGGAAAAGAATGTATTTTCAGATTGTAACTCCGGGGGGATGGAGCAGGTGTATAGGCAGCAAAACACAAAACTAATCCAAGCTGGTTTTTAAGCTAAAAAGAGACCTCATATAAGAATATGGCCAGCAGCCAATGCTAGTACAAGTTTCATTTTCTTTTCAGGTAGGAAAATGTTTCCCTTTGATTATCAGAAAGGGATGAGGGCTGAATTATTTTAAGGTCAAATGATGTGGCTAAACAATTAAGTAGAAGGTGCGTGTTACAGGCAAGGGTAAACGGTGGCTTATGTTGCTCACTACGTGACTGAGCAGAATTCCTTCAGTGTTATAGCATGACTGCCTGGAATACAGAAAGCAGCTCATTCCATAGGCGGAGATGTATGAAAATGCAGTGAGCAAGCGTGAGAAGAGGGAGCCATTGCCTTGTTCAGGAGAAATCTCAAAGCACTGGCTTAGAGAAAAATGCATGATGTTGTGAATAGCTCAGTAGCGTTATATGATAGAGCTGGGAAAAGAGTATGCAAATTCCCAGGCTGAAACAGCAGTAAGCTCTGTAATGAGTATAAACATGTATCTAGGGTTTATTAAGAGCAAGACAATCTAAATGTAATCTCTTGTATTTATTGATGGGGGGTATCTGGTATGAGGAAGCATTTTAGAAATTTCAGCTTGTGCTACATATCCCAAGTACTGTGTCTAGGCAGTTTAAACCCAAGTTACTCCCACCTCAGTAATTGGTTTCACATCAGCACGAACTCCAGAGTGTTACACCAGTGCTGCTTTTGTTTTAATATCCTGTCTCTGATGATGCCTGTGTCACAGAATCATAGAATCTGTAGGTTGGAAAAGACCTTTTGAGATCATCAAGTCCAACCCTACCTGCCCACAACTAAACCAGCTCCCTAAGCACTTCATCCACCTGTCTTTTAAATGCACCACTGCCCTGGGCAGCCTCTGAGAACCCTTTTGGTGAAGAAGTTTTTCCTAATATCCAATCTAAACCTCCCGTGGTGCAGCTTGAGGCCATTCCCTCTCATCCTATCACCAACACCCCCCTCACTACAGCCTCCTTTTAGGTACTTGCAGACAGTGATATGGTCTCCCCTCAGCCTCCTCCAGGCTAAACAAACCCAGGGCCCTGAGCCGCTCCTCATAAGACTTGTTCTCCAGATGCTTCCGAGGAGAGAGTAACCCACAGGGTGCAGAAGAGGAGTCAGCTTCTAGCAGGGTAAGTAACTCCTGGCACTTGATGCCTGGCTTATGTATTGAAAGCTTTGTAGCATTATTCTTTTAATATGGTGATGGCTGTAATAATGGCAATGCTTCTGTTAATCTCATCATTTCCTAGATAGAAACGTATGTTTTGATGGATTATGAAAATTAAGACACTTCTGATAAAAAGCTTTTGCGATCTGTGTTGAAAACCCTCCTCCAGAAGCTTGCTGGATCCAGCAGTCTGGGTGGCTAAGCAGGCCCACGGTCAGCACAGCTCTAGGGAATTCTCAGGTAAGAGTAAATAATAATTTAAAAAGTAACACATACCTACACAATTTCTAATCTTGTTTTGACCCAGAAGCCTCTGGTTGACAGCGTGAGGCGTTACCAGGGAGCTCTCAGCAGCCTCACCTCCCATTGCAGAATGAATCTCTCAAAGAGTGGGCAGCATCTGAATGGCTCGAGAATCATCTTGGTCCATCAGGAAAGGGTCCGGTCTGTGTATTTGCAAGGAATCAGATACACAGAGATAACTCATAGCCGTCATGTAGCTTGCCTTGAAATGTAGCAGGTGTAATTGCTTGGAGAGACCGTTTTCTCCAGCCCATTTGGCATTCTTTGGTACTGAACCTTTTAAAAAAGTGCTAGATAGAAAATAAAGGTCTTGTCCTCTGTATACTTGCTGAGTTTTAATTTAACCCAGTCTTGCTTCTACTGATCTCTGAATTTCACAGCCATAGAGAAACGTGAATCCGTTCAGGATGTCTCTTGCCTGCAGCACGGGCACTGCCAAAGCTGCGAGAGGGTGTTGTGAGTGTCGGCTAGAAGTGAGGTTGTACCTGAAGCCCTTTCTATGAAGCTGACATTCTTCCCAAGCCCCGAAGTGTGTTTGGGGAGTGAACGGAGGGAGGGGAGATCCAGTGCTTTGGGTCCCTTTTCTAGAAAGAATGTTTACCAGAAAGGGGCTTGAGCTTTGCATGAAAGATGATAAAGAGCAGAACCAGTGTGGCCAGAATGCTGAACGTAGAGCCACTGAGAAATATGCACCGGGCTTTGTGTTAAATCTTGATTTTCATCATGTCAGACGCATCTGTATATTATTACTTATTTTTAGGAGTAAAATACTTTATGTAATGTCTACACATAAAGCTATTGCACACATCTTCACATTTAATACGTGAGGTATTGGAATAAGGGAAGTATTTCAGGATTAATGTCTCAGCTGTTAGTTATCTGAGGATGTCTGCTAGCTGTCAAACCAAGACAGATCATGCTTGTTACTATGGTATCTGATAAATGTTTGCTAAACAACGTCTTGCTTAAATCAGATTTCTTGTGCTGCTGCTCTCCCAGTCTCATTTGGCTGAGTGAAAGGTGTCAAATTAAGTAACTTGATTATAAGATTTCAGGGGACGTTGTGGGGATGCCTTACTGACCAATTCTCTACATCAGCAAGCTGTTAATACCTCTGCTCTCACCATGGGATTCATCAGGGCCTTGCAGAGAAAACTGATAGCAATCGGCCTGTCCTTGTGCCGCGGATGGGGAAACTGAGGCACAGCAGTGAGTGTCGTCCAGGGAGGTTCTTCTCCCTCTGTACTCGGCACTGGTGAGACCTCACCTCGAATCCTGTGTTCAGTTCTGGGCCCCTCACCACAAGAAGGATGTTGAGGCTCTGGAGCGAGTCCAGAGAAGAGCAACAAAGCTGGTGAAGGGGCTGGAGAACAGGCCTTACGAGGAGCGGCTGAGAGAGCTGGGGGTGTTCAGCCTAGAGAAGAGGAGGCTGAGGGGAGACCTTATTGCTCTCTACAACTACCTGAAGGGAGGTTGTGGAGAGGAGGGAGCTGGGCTCTTCTCCCAAGTGACAGGGGACAGGACGAGAGGGAATGGCCTCAAGCTCCGCCAGGGGAGATTTAGGCTTGAGATTAGGAAGAAATTCTTCACAGAGAGGGTGGTTAGGCATTGGAACGGTCTGCCCAGGGAGGTGGTTGAGTCGCCGTCCCTGGAGGTATTTAAGGTTAGGGTAGATGAGGTGCTTAGGAGCATGATTTAGGGACTGGTGGGAATGGTTGGACTCGACGATCCAGTGGGTCTCTTCCAACCTGGTCATTCTGTGATTCTGTGATTCTGTTTGGCGTGTGGCAGTAACAGTGCCAGCCTGGAGATATAACACAGCTCTGCTGAGATTGTGTCTGGTGTGCTTTCCAATGGCTCACAAAGGCATAAAATAATCAAGGAAGAACTTGTCAGAGCACATCTGCTCCAGTGTTCCTGGTTAAAGTGTGTCCGTTGTCCTGATTTAATTCAGAGTTTTTGACACTGATGATGTGTGGAGGTAAAGCCATCAGTGGCCTGCCTGTGTCTCTCACACAGTTAGACCAAGAAAAATGTTGGGCGAGCTAAATCATTTAAAAAGTGGTACTGCCAGGGTTTTAAGCGCACGTACTTGGAAGTGGAACCCCGGAGATTTTGATGGGACTCCATGCAGACGAAGTAATCTTTCTCACTCAAAGGAGCTTATAATATCAAAACCACTGTGAGAAAACCATCTCTAGGCAAAGCTTACTGAGCTGAAGGCTTTCCAAGAGCACATCAGGTGATGCTCCATAAAAAGTGGTTTACTGAAGATGAATAATGCATTTGGATGACTGTGAGATAGCCTGCTGCTCCTGTTAGGTCTTCTGCCAGCCTTGGAAAGGGTGAGCCACCAGTCCTCTTGCAGTTTTGTTCGCATAGAAGTGGCATGGGGAAATATGAGTGAAGTACTCTCTTCAAACCAAACAGGTAAAGGAAAACATGATTGATTAGATTCAAGTACAAAAAGGAAAGTACATAAACCTCTGTATTCACCCCAATTTGGTCCTTTTCAGGAGCAAAAGGAGGTAAAAAAAAATCCTGCAAGGCTTATATATTTATTATTGTCTATAACTCAGCGCTTTGTTTTGCCTTTTGATCCTTGAAGTGCTGCATTTCCAGTGCTGAGTGTAAACGAACAGATACCGCAGGGTTTTTCTCCTCCTACCATATGTGTATGAAAAGCATCCAAAGGATGCTTTTGTGATCCATTAGACCGGTTCACCTTGAGCTCATCAAGTCCTTCAGTTAAGCACGGGTTCGTTAATGCATTGCTCTGCCTGTCACTTCTATTTAGGTAATGGCATTGAATGCTCTGATGATATCAGCCCGGTATTGTTCCTTCAGTGTCAAAGATAAGCAATAGAAATGTCACAGGCAGTTAGATTAAAGTGCCCCTGCTGCTGGTAAAGAAATTGGACTAACTCATCAGTGCTGTTTTGAATGTTGGTAACTGTTCTTGTGGTAGCTTTAAAGAGCTAGTTAGGCACCCAGCACTCCATGTTTTAAGGTTAAGTTGCTGTTTTACATCTGCTTCCTAACTCACTTAAGTATTTTAAGAATGGGTAATTCCCACATTCTGAAACCTGAAGAGACTCTAAACCCACATTCTGAAACGCAACAAATGGAAAGAAACACCCAAAGTAGAAGATTGTCACGTGAACCGAGATGTATAAACTGGCTATAAATAAAAGAGATTTCACACCATCGGAATCATAGAATCACCAGGTTGGAAGAGACCCACCGGATCTTCCAGTCCAACCATTCCTATCAATCACTAACCCATGTCCCTCAGCACCTCATCCACCCGTCCCTTAAACCCCTCCAGGGAAGGTGACTCAACCCCCTCCCTGGGCAGCCTCTGCCAGGGACCAATGACCCTTTCCAGGAAAAATTCTTCCCTAATGTGCAGCCTGAACCTCCCCTGGTGCAGCTTGAGGCCGTTCCCTCTCGTCACTTGGGAGAAGAGTCCAGCACCCTCCTCTCCACAACCTCCTTTCAGGGAGTTCTAGAGAGCAATGAGGTCTCCCCTCAGCCTCCTCTTCTCCAGGCTGAACACCCCCAGCTCTCTCAGCTGCTCCTCATAAGGCCTCTTCTCCAGCCCCTTCCCCAGCTTCGTTGCTCTTCTCTGGACTCGCTCCAGAGCCTCAACATCCTTCTTGTGGTGAGGGGCCCAGAACTGAACACAGGACTCGAGGTGCGGTCTCACCAGTGCCGAGTACAGAGGGAGAAGAACCTCCCTGGACCTGCTGGCCACGCCGTCTCTGATCCAAGCCAAGATGCCATTGGCCTTCTTGGCCACCTGGGCCACTGCTGGCTCATGTTCAGTCGCTGTCAACCAACACCCCCAGGTCCTTCCCCTCCAGGCAGCTTTCCAGCCAGGCTTCTCCTAGTCTGGAGCTGCTCAGGGTTGTTGTGCTCCAAGTGCAGGACGTGGCACTTGTCCGTGTTAAACCTCATGTCGTTGGTCTCAGCCCAGCAGTCCAGCCTGTTCAGATCCCTTTGGAGCCTCCCGACCCTCCAGCAGATCCACACTTCCACCCAGCTTGGTGTCATCCACAAACTTGCTAATGGAGCACTCGATGCCTTCATCCAGGTCGTTGATAAAGACATTGAACAGGACTGGACCCAGGACTGAGCCCTGGGGAACCCCACTTGTCACTGGCCTCCAGCTGGATTTAACTCCATTTCCCACCACCCTCTGGGCCCTCCAGCCAACCAGTTTTCCACCCAGGACAGTGTGTGCCCGTCCAGGCCAGAGGTGACAGTTTCCGAAGCAGAATGCTGTGAGAAACTGTGTCAAAGGCTTTACTGAGGTCCAGAAAGATCCATCCACAGCCTTTCCCTCGTCCAGTAGCCGAGTCACTTTGCCATAGAAGGCGATCAGATTACTCTGGCAAGACCTGCCCTTTGTAAACCCGTGTTGACTGGGCCTGATCACCTGGTTCTCTTGCACGTGCTTCATGATCGCACTCAAGATCACCCGCTCCATGACTTTCCCTGGCACTGAGGTCAGACTGACAGGCCTGTAGTTCCCTGGATCCTCTCTGTGACCCTTCTTGTAGATGGGCACGACATCAGCCTCCAGTCCAGTGGACCTTGCCCAGTCTTCCAGGACTGTTGGAAGATGATGGAAAGGGGTTTGGCCAGCACATCCACCAGCTCCTTCAATACCCTTGGGTGAATTCCATCCAGCCCCATAGACTTGTGGGTTTCTTGTCGGGCTAGCAAGGCTCTGACCACTCCTCTTGGACCATGGGAGCCTCATTTTGCTCCTCTAGCTCCTGGGTTTGTACAGAATGGGAACAACTTTCTTTACAATTAAAGACTGAGGCGAAGAAGGCATTAAGCACCTCAGCCTTTTCCTCATCCCCTGGCACTGTTGTTCCTTGTGCATCCAACAGGGACTGTATGGTCTCCCTATTCCTCCTTTTATTATTTATATATTTATAGAAAGATTTTTTTGTTATCTTTCACAGACTTTGCCCATCTGATTTCTAGTTGAGCCTTAGCCCTTCTGATTTTTTCTCTAATAGAATCATAGATAGAATTAGGTAGGGAAAGCTCCTGTTGCAGCTTCTCTAAGGCACAGTGGAGAGCAAGACCCTGTCTGTAGGCAGTGGGAGGTAGGGCTTGATCAGGCCATGAAAGAATTGGTTCTGCTGCTTGGATGTCTGCAGTATCCGGAGGCGGCGCTGAGTGATGTAAGAAGTCTCTTCCAGGCTGCGGGCTCTTACGAATGGTCTCAGGCTGTGAAATGTTGAAGGAAATGTCATCCTCTAAAGGTACTTTTTAAAATCACAGAATGATTTGGGTTGGAAGGGACCTTAAGGATCATCCAGTTCCATCCCCTGCCCAAGGCCCATCCAACCTGGCCTTGGACCACCCCCAGGGATGGGGCAGCCACAGCTTCCCTGGGCCAGGGCCTCCCCACCCTCATGGTGAAGAAATTCTTCCTAGTATCTAGTCCAAATCTGCCTCTCTCCAGTTTATCCCCATTGCCCCTCGTCCTGTCACCACAAGCCTTTGTGAACAGCCCCTCCCCAGCTTTCCTGGAGCCCCTTCAGCTACTGGAGGGTCGCTATCAGGTCTCCCTGTGGCCTTCTCTTCTCCTGGCTGAACAACCCCAACTCTCTCAGCCTGTCCTCATATGGGAGGTGCTGCAACCCTCGGATGTCTCGGTAGCCTCCTCTGGGCCTGTTCCAACAGCTCCATCTCCTCCTTATGTTGAGGGTTCCAGAACTGGACACAGAGCTCCAGACGAGGTCTCACAGGAGAGCAATAAAGGGGCAGAATCCCATCCCTCGCCCTGCTGGCCGCGCTGCTTTGGATGCAGCCCAGGACACAATTGGCCTTCTGGGCTGTGAGCGAACGTTGCCGGCTCATGTCGAGCTTCTCATCGTATCTGTGTTAGTTCTAGTCTGTAAGTAATTGGAGTCTAGCTGTGGCAAAGGGACAAGCATGGTGCAACCTTTACTGAAATCTACTGCTTTCTGGGAGCTCCCAGGTAGCCCAGAATTTCCTTAGTTTATGCCTTCAATCAGCAGTCAAGTGTGTTAGATGAAAATTATCAAGGTATGATGTCAGAACATCAAAGACCTTGAGGTTTCAAATATCTACAAGCTTCTGTTTGTCTTAAACTGTGCAGGTCTCAGCTACTGATTTAACTGATGTGGCTTCTCCAAAGATGGACCCTGGTTCCTTTATCAGCATTAGAAGATTAATCAGAACAACAGAAAAACAGATATTCCGTACATAAGTAATTACAAGCTATGGAAAAATGTTCTTTTCATTTTCCTTAAAGGATCAAGCTAAAGATCTGAATTCGTAACACATTCCTTTTGGTAACGCAAGTTTAAGTCATGTGAACTGAGGTTCCATTAGCACACGCGGAAAGTGGGATTGCATCTGTAAAAGCATTGACACCGTGACCTGTTCAGAAGTATCTTTTTTATATTATCAAGTAGTTTTATAGTTCATTGACGTGCCAGCATGCTTTAATTTCCATTAAAACTGAAGTTGCCACACTCTTCATTTTAAGTGGAAATAGTGTTCTGCTGATCCCACTGCTGAGCTTTATTTTCTCTTAGTAAAACTACGTTTGTCTTAGAGTAACTTTCGACAGGAAATCCCTGTGAGTACGTTTGTCTTGGTGATCTGCTGCTTTAAAAGAAAATGGCTATAGCGGTCAGCTTGTGGGAGCAGAAATCTTTATTTCATTTTAATTCTGTCAATCTAGATCCAATGTGCTCTACTAGGCATTGGAATAAGCGTGGGCTGTTTCTGCCTGGAAGCCTGGTCTGGGAAGGGGCGTCTCATCCCAGTGCACAAAGGCTGTTTCTCATTTCGTTGATTTTCAGAGCAATGTCTCTCTTCGCTGCTGGAACGTGTCCATTAATGCGTGTGTATAAACAAATCTGGGAAACCCTCTCTCATACTTCAGACTTCTGCTTCTCTTGTTTCCTTCCCCGTCCCTCAAAGCAGCCGCGTGGCCGTGCCAGGCTGCCCTGGCGACTGCTGCTGGGGATCCTCAGGCCCCTCCGATGCTCTGGAGGAGCAGCTGCTGGGTTCGCATGCGCCCTGCGCTTGGTCTCTATGAGCTTCCCAGCAGCGCGTTGGGCAGAGGTGTTTGTATGGGCTGCAGCAAAGCCCAGACCTCCCGCCTGCCCTGTCGCAGCTCTGCAGGCAGAGCCCCTCCGAGCAACGGGGAGTAGCCTACAGTCTGTTTTTCTGCTGCCATGAGACTAAATGCTCCATCAACATGCAGCAGTCCTCAATGGGACCATGAGGGAAACGTCGTTACCCACGTTCTCCAGTGTTGTAAGAAATATGACTAATTCTTGCTGGGGAAAAAAAAGAAAATATCAAGTTTAGCTGATGTAGAGAACTTTTCTCAGTTGATTCCCAAAATGTAGCATTTCACTTGAGTGCAACAGAGATTTTTTTTTTTCCTTTTCCCTTCATACAGCTTTCATCAAAAAGGAATTGTGAACTGCTCTACATGTCGTACAGAAAAAAAAAAAGAAATCATTTCTGATCAGCCAACAGTAAGTAACCACTTTACACAACTCATACAATACAGAACCTGATTTTGCTAGCATGTTCGAATCTTACCAAACAAAAGAAAACCCAATCCAGTGCAACCTGTCACTTGCCAAATTTGCCTCTGTTATTGCAATAACAGCCAATGGGTTTTTGGTTATTTCAGCGGGCACGACGTAGTCATTTGTGTTTGCGTTGAAAGGCGGTCGGTCCCGTGATGTGTATTTCCATAGCACAGCATCAAAATTTAGTGCCGGCTGTGCCTTTCTGTCAGTGATTTTTGGAAGGTGCTTCCCTAGTGAAGTGTTTGGAGGAGAGGCACGTCTGTCAGAGAAGCTTCCCTCAGCCTAGAAGGGCTGGGAAATTAGAAGCTCCAGAAACACATTTCCATAAGAGCCAGTTGGTACGTGTGTCTGAATGAGCATAGGCTTAAACCTGTCACAGACACTTCTTCTAAAGCTGCATTTCGAGAGCAGATGGCAAAATTACCTCCTTTTTTCCTTAGTGTGAACTCTAGGAAAAGTAGTGATGTACTTCCCAATGGGATTTGCGCCAGGGAGATGTGGCTTTTGTGGGATCCGCTGGCTCTTCTCCAGGAGAAGGCTTTCTCTGCTCTGTTCGGTCACCAATTCTCTTCCACAGGGTGACCAAGCAGAGCTCTCCGCAGGTGGGTGACGTGGCTGTCACACAAGGTGGGTTCTAGCACCAAAGTCTCTGAAAACCCAGGCCCAACAAAATCCTGGTTGCTTCTTTTTTCTCATTTTTTGCTTTTTGCTCTCTTCCTTCTTGCCCATGTTTTTAAGGCTGTCTTGATGTCCTATCAGTTCAGAGTGAAACGATTAAGCAAAATCCCACCTCAGATTCCTGATGATCCCCCCTCTGTTTTGTATTAACACTGAGAATTTGTTTCAGTTTTGTTGGCAATTCAGAGGCCTTTTTCCCTGCCCCCTGCCTGAGATTGTTCAATAAATACTGAACGGAGTGCTTAATGATTTCCAGTGCTTTCTCTTGACATTTTAGTTTTGGAGAATGAGCAATGCCTCCACTGGGGACTTCCCTGGCAGATCCATGTCTGAGAAGCCAGGGCTGGTTTCCAAGAACATTAAATTCCAGCTGCTTTTCCATCCAAGGCAAGGTTAGTTTAGTATCCCCCTTCCTCCCTGTGTCTTTACAGCAGGAGTTATTCTAGCCAACGTATTTGTCATGTTTCTGAGCCTCCCCGCTGCTTGATTTATGCAGAGGGGAGGAGAAAGAGAGAGATTCCAGAGCTGTACGCCAAGTGTGAGCTACCTGCAGGTGCGATAACCCAGCACAGCTCGGTCCACGCTGGTTTGTCTCCATGCACAGACAGAGCTGAGATTGTATCCTGCACCTTCAAACGCACAAAACCGGGCCGTGTCGGTGCCGTTTCCATCATGCAGATGGAACCTTGTAAAATGCTGTGGAGCAGCACAGGAAGGCTGAGCTGGAGTGAGGGATGCTGAGACAGTTAAGTCTGGGATCTCACATTGCCTTCCTCATTTATGAAAAGTCTGGGATCTCACATTACCTTCCTCATTTATGAAAAGTCTGGGATCTCACATTGCCTTCCTCATTTATGAAAAGCAGCAGGATGGTGAAATAGTAAGTTAAGCTGTAGGTAACTTCAGGAAAATCCCCCTTATCCCTCCATGTTTCTCCCTGTTGTTTCTCGATGTTATGCGATTCACACACTATGAGAGCCAAAGTAAGTGATTTATGCCTGTTTATTTTAAGATCAGTTATGCATGTTTGGTGCCTGCCTTAACATTTGAAGGGACATAATTTTCAGTGGTATAACGGACTGTTGGAGTCTCTCTTGTCAACTGGGAGATCAAGTGTGCATCAAGTTTGGAAATTCTGCCCATCCTGACCTAGCAAGTGGCAAAGGAGAAATGCCAACCTATCAGCTGCTATTGAAACCTGAGCTTTCTGCTCGCTTTTGCCTCACCTGAGCACACTAAAATGTACCTCGTGCTCTCTCGGAGTTGGTTTCACATGTGCAGTCGCATGATGAAAGGCACTGCAGTGTTTTCAGAACCCCCAAACGTAGCCAGTCTCCAGCTGGTAAAATTGTCATCATTCCCAGCCTGATTGAACTACGGAAATTTCCTCACGGAGAGGACCAGGTCCAGTGTACACAGCTGGGAACCAGGCTGAGCTGGGTGCGTGTGCGCAGTACTCAGCCCCAAGCCAAGGGAGCTGCGCGCAGGTAGCCACACGCGGATCAATGTCCTCTTCTTCGCTTCTATCCATGTTGTCCCCTGTTCTCCTTTCCCTTCTAATCAAGCAATGCCTCGCTGACGCCAGCGGGGAAAGGCACCACAGATGAAAACCGATCACCTTTGCCTGATGGTTCAGAGAAAAACCTTGCTGCCTTTACACATGAACTTCACCAACAGTGGTTACAATTTGCTATGTACCTTTTCCTTGTTTGTGAAACAAGTGTGAGTTGCAGTTGGTGTGAGTACGTGAGAGAGCAAAAATAGATATTTAGGGATGGCCATTGATAGCACTATTGTAACGGAGAAAACTTAAGGAAGGTTTTGTTTAGGTCTTTTATTTTTCTGTGACTTTGTGGTCACAATTTTTTCCTGAAGCTTGTCTACAAATCGGTACTAGGACCCAAAATGGTAAAATGCTTTAAAGTCAATCCTTTGCCTCACTGTCTTCAGTCAATATGGTAAAATGTTTTGGTTTTCTTTTTTTTTTTTTCCAGGGCCTATGAGATCATTCCAGTCTGGAGACTTGGCAGCTTCTCTCTGCTTACAAGGATGGTTGTTTGAATGTCAGACTGAGTGACTTTCTGGGTAAGGATAAATTATTTTGTGTGTTAAATGAGGATTTGTTGCTTTATCTGGCATGAATAAGGTTCTGTTATTATCAGCATCCATCATGATTTACACTGGGCTGCAATTTTCCATCCTTTGGGTTTTTTCATGTTTTATTACATCAAAACACGGGTGGGTTTTTTTAAAATATTTTGATAATAGAAAGGATTGTAGTAGTGAGTTAATGTGGTTTTAAGAAAGGCATTGCAAAACAAGAAAAAACAGGATTAAATATAAAAGTAATGGTAGGACTGAAAAAAAAAAAAGGTGAATGTTTGCTTGGCTTTACCTGTTCATTTACGTAGCAGCCCCTGTAGCATTGAACAGTCGCTATAAGCAGTGAAGAGGTGAACAGGGACTTTAGTAAACATGCAGCATTCTTGGTGAGGATAGAATTTACCAAAGAAAAAGTTAAAGAAAAATTGTTAATACTTTTGAAATTCAGGTTTGGTACTAAAATGCCTGGTAGCTCTCAAAGGAGGAGGAAACAAAAACTCACAGTCCAGTGGCCTGTGCTTATTGTCAGCCCAGAAAGTGGGTGCGGTTTGTATGCGCTGGTGCCTCCTCTTTGAAGAGACGCTGTTTGAAGAGACGCTGTTTGAAGAGACTCTGTGGAAGTCTCTGTCTTGGCTTGGGAAGGAGCCGTTCACAGCGAGATCCGCTGCTTGAAGAAGAGTGTTGCTGGGGTCAAGTTCTCCACCTGTGCTCACTGCAGAAGGCGAGTGCTCTGCCCTGCTGAACTGCTTGGAGTGAAGAAGGGATGGAAGAAATGTCTTTATATACATATATATATTTTTTTTTTTTTTTTTTAATGAGCATTACAACTTGATTTACGATATATGGGTCCAACTTGAAATAGTGTTACAAAAAGTAAAACATCTGTACATACAAGCCAGAAGAGATTTATAGAGGTTTATTTGCTTCAAAGTCCTCCAGCACAGACCAACAGCGTACACCACCTCTCTCTCTTCATTTTTATTTAAGTTACACAGGCAGCTAGTCCATCTCTGTTGACGTTTGTGGTGCTGTAAAGCATAACTGCTCTGGTTTGGGCCCCTTTATTTGCACACAGTGCAAGTGAGTGTCCGTAGATATTCACCTTCATTTCTTAAACTGGCAGATTGCTTTGTTCTTCACAGAGATGGTACCCAGGCTCCCCACAGCTGGGGAAAGGAGGACTTGGGACAGTGTTTGGGATATGCGAAAAGCACAAGAATATGACAGTATATACATGTAGTTTCTACATACTATTTGGCTTGTCACCTAGTTCCATTCTTCAAGTCAGGAAACCAAGTCATTGCTGTTACTCACAAGGTGGACTCATTGTTAAAGCCCCATGCTTATTGAAGAAGAAGTATTCCTCTTTTGGTCGTCTTTCTAACCAGAAAGTCAAAATGTCAGATTCTGTATGGAAGAGCCTTTACTGGTAGCTCGAGAGTCTTGCAGAGCTGACTTCACAGTCAACTTTTCTTTCCTGAGCAGAGGAAAAAGAAAAGCGCCTACATTAAGGTTAAAAGGGAATAATATAGCCCATGGGTTTGTGATCACCAGCACCTTTTAGAGTAAGGGGATCTTGTGGGCTGCTCAATCAAAGAGTCCAGTCTCTGGGTCCTGTATTGTCTTGCTGTAGCCCTTCTCCTGGCAGGGCAGAATCAGAGAAGCGCTACTGAGCATCCTTGGCTCGAGATTGCTGGGAGCCCTGAAGTTCAAGACCGGGATTTCTTTTTCTCTTTGCACAATCAGAGCTGTGATAAAGTGCTGGAGCAGTATCTCAGCCTCAGGAGCTTAAACTGCTGCCTTTTTTCTTTTAGCAGCTCAAATTTTGTCAGCATTTCTCTGGATTAATTTCTAATGTACAGTGCGTTACAATTAAGTCAATGTTGGAGGCTGTAAGATGAAAGATAAGTGAGTGGGAGGGGAAAGAAAAATAGAACCATAACCAAGACTGCTGCCAATAAGAACTGAGGAAACAACACCAAACGGCTGGCAAAGTACCCTGTGGCTTCTTTTGATAGTCCCTCGTCACAAGTAATAAAACACCTCTTGAGTTGTTCTTCAACTACTGGTTGTAAATCCTAATGCAAAGCTGCCTGTGTTTCCCTGAGTCCTGGGGACCTCCCAAAAGCTTCTGGTCTCCCAAAATCCAGCCTGCCCGACACGCAGAGGAGCAGAAATGAAAGTGGGAATCGCTGAATTTCTCACTCTCCTTCAGAGGGAACAAGGGGAGATGTTAGGGTTATAGTGGGTCGTGAATGTGAACTCTATGGGCCATATTTTAAAACAAAACACTAGCACATTCAATGTTCTTTACTTTTGCTCCAAATCACTGCAGCTGTGGTATGTATGAAGCTGTTACTGTTGTGTCTTTTTTAATGTGTTTTAAAATGTGCCTGGAGGTTTGGGGAATTCCTTATTTCTTTTATTTGTATTTTTTTAATTCCGGCTGAAATGCTCTGCTGTTTACATTAAAGCAAAACCTCCAGCAGGAATGAATAAAATCAAAGAGCATCATAATCTTGAACGGCAGATCAGAGGCCGGCAGATAGGTCTGGCTGAAGGGGCCTTTTCACGAGGGATGGGGTGGGCAGGGTGTTGGGGAACAGAGCAGCCCCTTTCCCTTCCTATCTCTCCAGGTGCTCCCTTTCCCCATCCTCTCTCCTGCCCCATCCCCTCTGCGTGAAGCATCTATCAAAGCCAGCGTTTCAGCAACAGGGGCAGGTTTCAGCAGCATCAAAAGAAGTGGGGCTTGTTCAGCCGGGCAAAGCCATCCGGCCCCTTGGCTGCGCGCTCCCTCTCGCTCTCCAAAAGCAGCAGCGCTGCCTTGTACTTGGAGAAGCCGCCTCTTCTGTTTTCCAGTGGAATATCTGATGAGATTTCAGTTTCCACCCCATAATGCTCTTCAATTCGAATGCAATTTTTAGCAGCCTATTTTCGCTCAGGAGCATGAGAAAACTCAAAGTTTTTTTTCCTTTCATTAAGCTCCCCATGTCAAGTGACCTAGTGTCACATTGTTGGCCGAGGGAGCACTTTTGGCTGCAAGAGCGTGGGGTTCATTAGGAGTTCCTACCTTTATCCAGGAAAGAATCCAACAACGTGAGGCTCGTTCCTCACTATGCCTTCTCACTTCCAAAAGAAAATGCCAGCCAGGCTCGCAATGCAGCTGTGATGGGAATAGTGTGGAAAAACAAGCTTCAGTGCAAGGAAGGGCGGCTTGGAAAGGCGGAATGATGAGTCTGTGATTTATTCTGCTTTCTTGAATTGTGCAGTGAAGACCTATGTAAATTTTGGAGAGAGGACAACAGGGGAAATGATAGGGGGGCTTGGTTGTTGTGTGGGATTTTTGTGTAAGAATCCAGGTTTTCTTGCCTTTTTAATGCCAGAAATCTAGCACCCTGGCTATCTGAGGGAACTTGGTAAAACTCCTCAGCTAATGTTAGCCCTGGGTTAGCAGCGGCACGGAGTCTGTGCTCAGGGGAGCCCATCGCTTTCTGGCACACATTTACAGCCTTGTCAAATGGCTTCAACTGATGGAGAAAAAACGCTGGGAGCCGCTAGAGCCTCGTTTGCTAAGGTCGTCTGCTGGTGCTGATCTGCAAAGTGGGTTTTTGCAGTAGGCGTTTTCTTCTCCTCAAATTTACTGTGGTAAATGAGAAGTGGGGGTGATTTAATAACCTAGACTTGAACTTGGAGATAGGATGCCCCTTCACATTTTGCAAGGACACTGGAGGGAAGAAATCTTGGCAGTCCGGATGGCGTGGGTTTAGATAGGGAGACAGGGAAGTGGAACGCAAGCTCATGTACGTTCAGCACGCTGCGTTTCTACCATCAGCTTAGGGTCTCTGCTCCTCCCTCAGGCCAAGCTCGAACTATCTCTCTGAAATCTTTCCTATACGAATTTTTCTTACATGACTCTCTTGGCCAAGGATCAAGCCGTTTCCCCAAAGTCTCTCTTCCAGGAACAGCTCAGTGTTGGCTTTCAGGCAGGTGTACAGATGTGTAGCAGCAGACACTGTTTTCTGATTTACATCGTCTTTGTAGCATGCCTGCAAAATGGCATTCAGTTGGATTTTCAGCATCTCTTAATGCTAAGAGATTAACCACAGTTGGAATCAGTTCTTTGGATCTTGTCCATGGTAGTTTCAGCTGATGTAGAGCTACTTATAAAACCACCAAGGATCTATATAGAAATACCTATTTCCCTCATCTTTCAAGGTAGCCTTAGTTTGTAGTATTCTGACGGATCTTGCAGATTTATTGACGTTTGTCATGTTAGCTCTTTTTATTTTTAGTTTCAGGTGGCCTCTATGTTGCTACTTCACCTTTTTTGAAGGGCAAAAGAAAAACACTCCTTTAAAACAACCGTGTGATTCCAAGACAGGCAAGAGGACCAGAGGCAGTGACCCAGGGCAGTCCATACAGGCTTCTTTCTCTCTTGAATTGAATTGAAGAATAATCATCATCCAGATTTCCTGGATTAGTTTTTTTAAAAAAGCTCTGAACTGGTTTCACTGGTATCCCAAAGGCTGCAGCTGACTGCCTGTCTGAGCAAATATTTCAGTTACCTTTGATGCTGGACTCTGTCTTCCCTTTCTGGAGGACTATAAATCTTTTCTAGTTCTCCAAATGAGAATTGTGCAAGTGACAAACTATTTTGTCTTATATTAGAAAGCCTTTTCTCCAAGTACAGTTTGCTGTCCATATTCTTGGCCATTGGATTAAACAAGGTGTGTCCATTACACATCTATTTTTGTCATTAATTTTGAAAGTAAAGTGTACATATATGAGCAGCTGGTTTTACTGGCCTGAAGTCCTAAGCTGCCAAGGAACTTTCCTACTGGTTTTAACTCTTGAAATAACTAACGCTTGCAAGAATTTTATTTGGTTGTGTTTCAGATAGAAAAAAAACTCCAGTCTTGGATCTGGAGTATCCCTTTTAGCTCGAGCAGCAAAACCAAGCAGGAATGTCTGGGTTATTTCTGAACTCCACTAATGTGGACCTCCCTCGTGAAAGAAAGAGCATGATGTCATGTGCAGCAGTGCAGGAGAGGATGGGAACACGCTCCTACCCACTCCACATGCCCCAGAGGTAATTATGGGCTAATACCCCATAATAAGACAATACCTGCTGCTTACTTTTTTGTATATAAATGTGTGCATGCTTATATATGGGTGTTTAAGAACTACTTTTACAGGCTCTTAGAAGAAAAAGAATTTTTAAAGGGAGTTTTGGTTTCTTGTGGATTTCTTTTCTAACCTGTAATGAGTTCCCTTGGTGTTTTGCGGCAGAAGGTGAGGTTTTGGTCACAGGCTCGTTCAGAAGCTTTGTGCTTCACTTTATTTTGTATTTCTGATATTTCAGTGGGTCAAAAAAAAAAAGCAGAAGTGGTATCATTTGACCTTCTGAAACTGGCAATGTCTTTTCTTTTTCTTCCCTTTCCCTTTATCCTTGTCTTTTCATGATGAAGTAGTAGCGTCCAACATGCAGCATTTGTTTCCAGATGATCTGTTCTTTTTCACCCTTCTCCTCTCTCCCTTGAGACGGAGGCCCCTGCCATCCTTTGAGATGTCAGGAATTTTAGGAGAAGATTTATGCAGCAGCATAAAAAGGCATTGGACCATGCAGCAAAAGTCAGGCATATGGTAGCAATGATTGCACACCCCGGTAAAGCTGCTCACCTGCATATATTTATGTACAATTGGACTCGATGATTTTAAAGGTCTTTTCTAACCTACGTGGTTCTATTTGAACACATTATGAGAAATCTGTCCCGGGCAGCAAAGAGCTTAATGACGACACCACGTATTCTGGTCTTGTCAGATACACAGTGTGCAAAACACCTGTGGGAGTAAACAAATAGCTATTTTTCTTGCCCCAAATAAGTTAAAAACATTTCCGTTTGGAAATGAGATTGAAGTCCTCAATTTCTTTCTATCTTGACTCTAGCTGCTGAAAATAGCAGCTGCTCTGGTCGCTGATAATGTAGTCTTCACTTCAAATAGGGATTCTAAAATACTTAAGCGTCCCTCTTGTGAGGCTTCTTGTTTCCTATTTGTTTTCTGTTGCTAAGCAATGCGTTTATACCCCCAAACTTAAAATTTACAACTCTCAAATTGTCCCTCAGCCTTACTCTCCAAACCTCACATCTGTAATGGGTTTTCCATCTGCCAGTTTTCCCACGTCGCCCCATCCATCCTCGAGTCTGCAGAGGAAAAAGCCTTGTGGTTTAGGGTTTTGGGGTTTTTTTCCCCCTTTTTCTTAGCTTCCATCTGTAATTAATTTCTTGCAAAGCCATATCTGTCTGTTTGGGGCAGGGGAAGTGGGGAAAGGGAGGTAAAAAGTGAAGTCACTCTCTCCCTTTCCCAATAAAATGCAGAATTTGGCAAGTGTGATTGTAGTTCCTCGGGGCATTTCAGCCTCTGCCTTCCACCCTCCAGCCCTCGCCACCCCCTTGCTCCAGTCAAAGCTCCTAGAGACGGGTGAGGAGCTGCTGGAGCTCAGCTGGTTGCTCTCCCGCCGGCGTGGAGCTTGTGGCTTTGGTCTGTGCTACAGCCCACATCTGACTCCGCTGTGTGTTTCTGCTGCTGGGGCTGCTGCGAAAGCTGCTGGCATCCTTCGGAAAACTTCCTTCTGTCAATATTTGAATTTTCAAAACCATACTAAATAGCTGCCATGATGTTTCTTTTTTGAAGACTTAAGAAACAGCCACAGTGGTCCCAGTCAATATTCCTTCTCTACCACCATCTACAGCAGCTGTTCTGAAATCTTTTTGTGCTCTGCAGACCACCAGGTAGCTTCAAGAAGGAGCAGGGCTTGCTGTGAGGCCAGCAGCCCACCCGGTGCCCTGCTCTGCTGTGGTGGGGGAACGCAGAAAGGTCCGGCTGTCTGTGTCCAGGCAGGACAAACCCATAATGCAGCATTTGCTCTGGACTCTTGGGGAAGCTCTGCAAGATGCTCCCTCATTCTGGAGGGGTTTTTTTTTGGGGGGGGGGTTCTGATTTGAGCTGATGTAGAATCAGTTTTCTACCTTTTCAGCTAAGTCTCATCTAAGTAACTTAATTTTCTAATAGGTTACTACATGTTTTTCAGACAGGGTTTCTCTCTGGCAGTGATCACACGGGGCCCTGGGATGCAGAAAGGCCATTGCTTAGGCTTATTCCGATAGAAACCAAGGCCATCCCTGAGCTGGTGGAGCCGTAAGTGAAAGGGGTGTAGAAGGTCACACCTGCATGGAGGGGCAGACAGGACAGGTGACCCCAAACTGATCAGCAGAGGATTCCATCCCATATACATCATACTCAGGTTAAAGCTGAGGGATCGTGAGGGTGTCTCTCTCTCTTCTTTGATGGCCGACATCCAGTGAGGACTTCGTCTGTCTTTTTGACCCATGTATTCCTGAATCCAGCTCCCTCCTGCTGCTGAGTCCAGCCCAGGATGCTGTTCCTTGTGCCTGCTATGCAGCATCTCTAGTGATTTAATCATTGAGAGAGGAAGCTATTTCATTTATTTGTATATATTTTATTAGTTCCTTATTAATAATATTTTCTACATGACTATTTCACTAAAGCTGTTCTAGTTTCCAACCCACAAGTCTTTCCTCTCGTTTCCCTTTCCCTTTTCCTGGGGGTGGAGGAAAGGGAATAGGTAGTCCAGCTGCTCACATTTTGAGTATCGAATTGGACTGGGCTGGAGATAAACCGTGATACTGGGGCATATGATCTATCTCCCTTTCCTTCTGAGAATTGCAGCCAGGGAAAATATCCCCCTCAGCTGCCTCTGTGCTGGAAGTAGTCGGCAGAGGTCCCAGAGCTTGGCCTTCCACTGAGTCACCTGCCCGATGCAAGGTCCTTATCCCCTTGAGTGTCCTGCTCCCATTATGTCCCAACTCCTCCAGCTGCTTCAAATTGAAAGAGCAGTCATCGTTTATTAGAGGTAGTGGTCATCCTTACAGAAAGGTCTCTGAGAAGGGCTGTAGCTGGGAACGTTGGCCGCTGCGTGGAGGACCCATCGATGAGCTAACTGTAATCCTGTGAACAAACATCTGGGAGCTGCTGAGCTTGTGACGTGAGTATCGACTTAAGGATGATGAGTCCAACTGCCCCTTCCCAGCCTCTGGTCTTGTCTGCCTGCAGAGCTTGTGACAGATTCATCAGACACAGCTAGCTGGTTGCTTGTGTAGGAGGAACACAAGAACCCTGAAATCTATGGGAAACCAGACCCCTCTGTATTTTTTGAGCTCCGGGACTTCATCTCTTGGTTCTCTAATGCAGGTCAGACACCAAGGTATAGATTGAACATCGCTGCTGCCAGCAGTGCTGGTTGGAGCAGCCAGCGCCTCCTTCCCATTCACCGCTCCTCCCGTGCACGTTCCTCATGGCACAACTACTGTGAGGCCAGTTAGTGAGTTAGATGGGATAATTAATCAGGGTTAAATATATACTTACTCACTTCGCTGCCAGATGATTTTTAACTGAGGTCAGTTCTGCAGCAAAGTTTACTGCACAGCCTCCCAGGCTACTGTCCTGGCACAACCGAAGGGCTGGCACAGGGATGGGAGGATAAATAGTGACAAGTTCGGCAGAGGGGCAACTTTAAATTGATGGTTTTGCTGAAAAACACTGCTGCTTGTCAAACTACTGCCTAATAGCTAAGGCAGAGCTCGTCCTCTGCAGGGCTGGGCACCCAGCACGTTGCCTGTTTGCTACGGGTCCCTCTGCAAACGTGCAGAGGGGAAAGTTCTTTGGGATGGTGTCCTTAATACTGACAAGAAATGAGCTGGTTTAGAATAACAGCTGGAGAGCTGCCTGGAGGAGAAAAGACCTGGGGGTGTTGGTTGACAGGGACTGAACATGAGCCAGCAGTGGCCCAGGTGGACAAGAAGGCCAATGGTATCTTGACTTGGATCAGAAACGGCGTGGCCAGCAGGACCAGGGAGGTTCTTCTCCCTCTGTGCTCGGCACTGGTGAGACCGCTCCTCGAGTCCTGTGTTCAGTTCTGGGCCCCTCACCACAAGAAGGATGTTGAGGCTCGGGAGCGAGTCCAGAGAAGAGCAACGAAGCTGGGGAAGGGGCTGGAGAACAGGCCTTATAAGGAGCGGCTGAGAGAGCTGGGGGTGTTTATCCTGGAGAAGAGGAGGCTGAGGGGAGACCTCATTGCTCTCTCCAACTACCTGAAAGGAGGTTGTGGAGAGGAGGGAGCTGGCCTCTTCTCCCAAGGGACAGGGGACAGGACAAGAGGGAATGGCCTCAAGCTCCACCAGGGGAGGTTTAGGCTGGACATTAGGAAAAAACGTTTCACAGAAAGGGTGATTGGTCTGTGGCAGAGGCTGCCCAGGGAGGGGGTTGAGTCACCTTCCCTGGAGGGGTTTAAGGGACGGGTGGACGAGGTGCTGAGGGACATGGTTGAGTGATTGATAGGAATGGTTGGACTTGATGATCATGTGGGTCTCTTCCAACCTGGTGATTCTATGATTCTACTATTCTATGATTCTATGAACATGATAAAGAACTGAAATGCTGAGTATTTAATAACATTAGAAACTTCCTAACCCAGGATTCATCCCTGCTGGACATACAAACTGAGTTTCGCCTCCAAGAATTACAGGTTAGGGGGAAAACTATCATACAAATGAGGTGAAGTCTTGAAGAAGGCAGGCTGGGCTGATGGACACTGAAGAAAGCCCCTCAGAATGGGAGCACCGGTTCAGAGAGCGCCCTTGCAGAGCTCCTGCAGAAGAACTGAATTTGGCTTGTGCGGTCACCTGGAGAACACAGGGCGGTGGGGACACTGTGTGTCATCACACCACACATCTGGCACAGCTGCCAGAGTACACTGGGACCTTGTTCCAGCACAGCCGTATTAGTAACGTGTCTGGAGAAGAATTTCTGGCAAGGGTCAGCTGAAACAGCTTTATTCTGCCTCAGAGCCGGCTCTCAAAAGGCTTTAAAACCCAGAATGTGTTGGAGCAGTCTCGAAGCCCTGGTGGCAGTCATGGTTGTGGCTATAGATTTGGCAAAGAAAGCCCTTGGAGCTCTGAATCCGCTGTGGAAAGGTCATCACGGAGCAGGAAGTGGGAATCCCACCAGTGAACTGGTAACAGGTATGGAGTGGGGAACTTCAACGCTGATTCAGATCTCTCTGAAATCCTTCCCTTGTCCTCAGACCACCGTGATGGTGTTCATCTCCCCGTTTCAATAAATTTCATCCCTATGCTGACCACGGGAGGAAAGGGGACGCGCTCTGACAAGCAAGCTGGGATGGCAGCAGTTCTCCGAGGAGCAGACTCACAAAAATGATGGGGTGAGAAAACCAGATTCCAGTGTAAAATGACCCAAAACTGAAATAACACTGACACCCTGTGGAGCCGTGTGGAGGGACATTCTGCTGAGCCTTGTTCCTGACACTGTAGGCCAGTAATTAGATTCCTTTGTGGCCTCTGTTATATAAACCTTTTTTTTAATTTTCCAGTGAAAAGTCTCATGTTTTTTCTAAGCCAAATTAAAAAAATGGAAAAAATATTTTTCTTCTATTAGAAATATTTAAAAAAAAAAAAAAGAAATTCTGTAGCTAAACCCAGAAAAGCTCATTTGCCAAAAAGATAATGATAAGGAATATTCTACAAAACCTGAAGAACGAACGTTGCTGTAACGGGTTGAGTTTCCCAAAGCCTTTCCTTCTGTACAGATAGAACCATTGGAGGGAGCTGCTCCACCCGAGGTAAGGTCAGGACACTAATCACTCCCCCTCCTGTCTGGACTACTGTTTAAAGAAGTGTAAATGTGCATTTTGAATAGGCAGAGCAACAACTCTGCGTTTAGCTTGTTCTTGCTGCAAACCATTTATTGACTCTCTGGTTCTTTGGAGCGTGTCTTGAGATGCCACCCACTGCCACGGGCAAGGACACCTCCCGCTGAATCAGGGGGCTCAAACCCCCATCCAACTTGGCCTTGGACGCCTCCAGGGATGGAACATCCATGGTGTCTCTGGGCAACGTGTGCCAGTGCTTCACCACCCCGTCCAGCTGCTGTCCCTGCACAAGACAACCCCGACATTCACACCGTGTGTCTGATGGCGTTGTCCAAACGCTTCTGGAATATTGTCAGGCTTGATGCCGTGACTGCTTCCCTGGGAGCCGTTCCAGTACTCCACCACCCTCTAGGTGAAGAACCTTTTCCTAATGTCCATCTTAAGCCTCTCCTGGCATCTTCCTGCCATACCCTCAGGTCCTGTCATTGGTCATCTTAGAGAAAAGATCAGCACCTGCTTCTCTTCCTTCCTCTGTGAGGAAGCTGGGGACCACGATGAGGTCTCCCCTCAGCCTCCTCTTCTCCAAGCTGAACAGACCAAATGACTTCAGCTGCTCCTCATCTGTCAGTCCCCACCCTCACAGGAGAACCTTTCTCCCTAAGGTCTCATCTCAATCTCCCCTCCTTCAACTGAAACCCATTCCCCCTCGTCCTGTGCCTGCACTTCCCTGATCAAGAGCCCTTCCCCAGCTTTCCCGTAGCCCTTTTCAGTACTGGAAGGCTGCTGCATGGTCTCCCCAGAGTGTCTCTGCTCCATGCCAAACAACTCTTATCTACCTCAGCTTGTCCTCGTACAGGAGATGCTCCAGCCCTTGGATCATCTCCGTGGCCTCCTCTGGACTCACTCCAACAGCTCCGTGTCCTTTCTGTGCTGAGGACTCCAGAACTGAAGGTAGGGCTCCAGGTGAGGTCTCACGAGAGCAGAGTTGAGGGACAGAATCCCCACCCTCACCCTACAAATGAACCTCTACAAATGAACCACGTTGAGTTTTCCCCAAAGCAGAATGGGAAGTGATGATGCAGAACTCCTCAGCGGGCAGAAATCTGGTGCCAGTGACTTTAACTGCTGCGAGTGACCAGTGGCTGGGGGGGCATGGCAGCTCATGCTGGATCTGGAAAGAGAGGTCTGTTCCCATCCTTCTCTCTGGACAGGTCCGGGAGAAAGAAGCAAGCCCTCCCTGGCCTTGTCTGCTCCTTAGGTGCTGTCAAACCAACTGTCAACTTATTAGGTCACCTTGATGGAGTTATCATGCATCGTACTTGCTTTTCTGGTTTGCTTGAGAGCCTCCTGCATGCTTTATTCCTTGTCCAAAGCCAGGATCCCATCCATCTGATCCTAATACTAAGGATCTGGCCTTTTTAACCATATAATGAGGGACCTCTTTGCCAAATTCCAGTCACAGTGAAAGCTTTCTTGTGTCATCTTTCCTTCAAACAACAACCTTGTGGCCCTTCGTCTTGTCTGAAGGCAGCACTACAAGGAGGATGCAGGAAGGGTGGCCACCGGGATGCATTAACCAATATAGCATCGTAGAGTGTCCTGAGTTGGAAGGGACCCATAAGGACCATCAAGTCCAACTGCTGTCCCTGCATAGGACAATCCCAGTGTTCACACCATGCGTCTGTGGGCATTGTCTAAATGCTTCTGGAATATTGTTAGTCTTGGAACCATGACTGCTTCCCTGATAAGCCCCTTCCAGTGCTCCACCACCCTCTGGACGAAGAACCTTTTCCTAATACCCAACCCAAACCTCTCCTGGCACATCTTTCTGCCATTCCCTTGGGTCCCATGATGGGATGCAGCAAGTCTGGGCCAGATGGAGAAGACTCCATGTTCTCCTGCCCTGTCTTTCCCAGGCTCTGACTCATCTCTGCAGCCCACGAGTGTGGAGCCGGTCCCACTATTTCAGATTCTTTCATCATTCCTGTTTCACAACAGCCCAGAACTCCTCCTCAGAGGCAAGTCAAGGCATTGATACCTGTTCTCCTCACCACTGTCTAGCAGGGAGAGATGTAGAGAGTTGAGGGTAGCACCGATTAAGTTCAAGAGTTTCTCTCCGAGAGACTGTGCTCGATACCTGACCTCTGCATCGTCCTGCCTGAATTTATTGCTGCAATTTTAGCTTACTGTTTCCATTGGAAATTGGTTTTATTTCACACAGCTATCTTCTGCAAAGTGACATTTCACATGCTTCGCTGGGTCTAAGCGGTGTTCTTGATTCAGGAATTTCTTTTGTATTGTATAAATCGGATTTCAGTCCATTGCCAGGATCACACACCTCTTTGAATGGGAAGATCTGTGCAGCATCTGGTGACAGTGTATACGCTGATTTAAAGCTTTTCCCTTCCGAGCACACAGAGATTTTCCTGGAGCAGATAGAATTATTTAACAGCCTCCTTGGCTTCCTTCCCACACCAGCCCCAGCTTCTGAGACACTCTTTTGACTGCTGTTCCCCAGCCAGACCTTGTTCTCCAGCCCGAGACAGTCCTTGTTCCTTTGACCTACAGATTTCTGTATGGAGCCCCATTTCCACCGGCTCTTTTCCTTGATCTTCTCACAACCTGTTTTCTCTTTGGCAAGGGATAATGGAGCTCTTCTGCTTGCCAACTTCAGAAGATGATGGCTTGTCGTGACTATCTTTTTATCTCTTTATGAGGGAGTGCAGGGAAAGGATGAGGGGAAACTGTTTTAAGCTGAAAGAGGGGAGATTGAGATGAGATCTTAGGGAGAAATGTTTTCCTGTGAGGGTGGGGAGGCCCTGGCCCATGTGGCCCAGAGCAGTGGTGGCTGCTCCATCCCTGGAGGGGTTCAAGGCCAGGTTTTATGCCTCTTGAAGCAACCAGATCCAGGTTGCTTCAATCCAGGGAGGTGTCTCTGCCCATGGCAGGGAGTTGGAACTGAATGGGCTTTAAGGTCCCTTCCAACCCAAACCATTCCATGATTCTATAACTGCCCTGCCTCCTGCTGGTCCATCTGTCATCCCATACCCAGCTCTGTGTCTTGTTTATAACTCAACCGCTTCTAGCTCCTAACGTTTCTGTACCTGTAGTCAAATGTTCAGTGCTTAAATATTAATGTGCTAATCAATAATAAAAACCCTAATTGTAGTTAGCTTTAAAATTTTAATTCTATGAGGAATTAGCAGAGATATATTATCTAATGATGAAACTGTGCTATTAATATATATATTTAATTATCTTTCCCTCTAGCAATAACATTGCACAAGGAAAGTATCCTGTGTATGGATGTCTGTGAAGACATTTGCTTGCAACGCTTGGAAGCTCGAGTAGGAAGCTGTAAAGTGCTAGGTATGACTTTTTTTCAAAGGGGTTTTAAAAGTCCCATTAAAAAGGAGTTTGTTTTTTCATTCCAAGGCTTAAAAATCGAGGAGGGGAGGGGAAAACTCCTGAAAAGGAATATATTTATTTTCCACTTCAGGCAGGCCAGTCTGCAAATGCAGTATTTGTTGTAATCTTAAAGCAGCTGAAAGTATTGTACTTACGAAGTCACAGCCGGCCAATGATAATAAATATTGTGCTGTTAAGATGCACGGTACCAAACAATTCTGGAAGGGGCTGCATAGGAAAGGTCAGATCCATGTGTAAGATGAAAAATTCCCCACCAATTTCTGTCCATCTCTCTGCAAGGGATTGCTTTCCAGAAACTTTCTCTGGCTTGGGGAGAGATTTGGTGGAATCCAGTTGGATAGGGATGTAGCCGCAGCATGTTTCTCTGCAAGATCCCCTCTTCCCTGACAGACAAAGCCATGACTGCATTCCCACCACACCTGGGCATGACTTTCTTCCCTTCCAGCTTGGCAGAAGATTGCTGAGGTATGGAGCTGCTGTATGGCAGCCCACTTCCCACACTGTTTTCTTCCACAATGGAAATCCTGTACTACTACTCACTGTCCTGGTTAATAGAGACGTGGCACTCCTCGTTGATGATGTGGCCTTCAGAGCTGCTTCCTTAGCATTTCTCACCCAACGGCATGGAGCAGTTTGCGGAGGAGACCATCTTCCAAGTTGATATGCAAAGGTCTTAACCCTTTCCCGCACTCAAATAAAGAAAAAAATGAAGAGTGTTCAGTCTCAAGTAACAATTTGTGCAACAAAAAGCAAGGTGCAGTTGAGGAAGATTTGGATGGGGGGTACAGAGTTTGTTATAGAGGTGGGTGCTGGTCTCTTCTCCCAAGTAACAAGTGGCAGCATAAGAGGAAATGGCCTCAAGCTGCACCAGGGGAGCTTTAGATTTAAAATTAGGAAGAATTTCTTTACCAAAAGAAGGGTGAAGCACTGGCAGAGGCTGCACAGAGAAATGATGGAGTCACTGTCCCTGGAGGTGTTTAAAAAACTTGTAGACGTGGCACTTCATGACATTTAGTATGCACGGTGGTGTTGTGTGATGCCTGGATTTTATCATCTTGGAGGTCTTTTCCAAGCTTAATGATTCTGCGATTCTAAGAGCTACAGGAGGTGCCCTCGGGAGGTCTGAAGAAAGGCAAGGAGTGATCTTCCATGGTTTGAAGGACTGATTCCAAGAATAGGTGGGAATAGGTTGGGCAAAAGGAACAAAAAAAGGATCAAAAGCAGCAAGCGGGGCAGCAACAGTGGAGGGAAGTCTTCTGGACAGTGAGGGGCTGCGGAGGCACAGGCCGTATAGGCTGAGGCTAGGGATCGTGGATAGCGCCTGTGTGCCTGGGATGGTCTGCGCGAGCAGAACGCCTGTGCTTGTCATCCCCTGCTCCGCTGCCTTCCCTGCTGCGATACTTTTCTGGGAACATTTCTGGCCTGTTCGGTGGTGACTCCTGTGGAGATGGGTTGGCGCTGCACCAGCGCTGCCTTCCCTGCCAAACTTCGAGTAACGCCTGCTGGCTTAAACCGACCCCAGAGCCTTATTTTTAATTAGGAATGTGCAAATATGGGGGAAAAATATAAATTGCAACATTATTTGGAGCAGCATGGGAACAAATATATAAATTCTATCCATGCCATGGCTGAATTTTAAGAGGAGGCATGTTGTTTAGGACTAAAAGAAAGACCTGGGGGTGTTGGTTGACAGGGACTGAACATGAGCCAGCAGTGGCCCAGGTGGACAAGAAGGCCAATGGCATCTTGGCTTGGATCAGAGACGGCGTGGCCAGCAGGTCCAGGGAGGTTCTTCTCCCTCTGTACTCGGCACCGGTGAGACCAAACCTCGAATCCTGTGTTCAGTTCTGGGCCCCTCACCACAAGAAGGATGTTGAGGCTCTGGAGCGAGTCCAGAGAAGAGCAACGAAGCTGGTGAAGGGGCTGGAGAACAGGCCTTATGAGGAGCGACTGAGAGAGCTGGGGGTGTTTATCCTGGAGAAGAGGAGGCTGGGGGGAGACCTTATTGCTCTCTCCAACTACCTGAAGGGAGGTTGTAGAGAGGAGGGAGCTGGGCTCTTTTCCCAAGTGACAGGGGACAGGACGAGAGGGAATGGCCTCAAGCTCCACCAGGGGAGATTTAGGCTGGACATTAGGAAAAAATTTTTCCCAGAAAGGGTCATTGGTCCCTGGCAGAGGCTGCCCAGGGAGGGGGTTGAGTCACCTTCCCTGGAGGGGTTTAAGGGACGGGTGGACGAGGTGCTGAGGGACATGGTTTAGTGTTTGATGGGAATGGTTGGACTCGATGATCATATGTGTCTTTTCCAACCTGGTGGTTCTATGATTCTATGAAATATGTCCAAATACATAGAGTAACAGGCCTGTATGGTATACTAGGGTTATGTTCAACACGAGTGAACAGCGTGCTGCAGCAGCAAAGGATGGAAGTGAAATATTTCTTATTTAAGCCAGAGTTGTTTCCTCTAAGTAATTGTGTTCTTTTAAAATTAGACAGAATGTGCCTCTGACAGCAAGTTTTCTTTAAAATGGTGTTTTTCCAGGCCCTGCTCGTTCTCTGGAGGTGATAACGCCTTGTGTTTGGTGTGATCTGTGCTGGTTCTGCCATCCCCCCATCTCAAACGCAGGGTCAGACAGAGCCAGAGCCACAGCTCCAAATCAGCGAGAGCTTTGGCTGTTGCAAAGTTCATGATAACATTAAAATTAGACCTTGGAAAGTGATAGAATATTTCTTGTAAAATTTATGGATGTGCATGGAAGTGGGAAGTGTGTCCCAGCTCTCAGGGATGCTCCTTTCTCCAACTCCAAGGTGACTCTTAGGGACTCTTCGCCTTTGCTGGCCGTTTGGGTATCATTCCAGTACCGACAGGGCGTCCGGCCCAGGGGATGGAGGCGCCTTTTTATGAGGAGCCACAAGGAAAAGACAAAGGGTAATGGGTGCGAGTCGCTCCCGGGGAAGAGGCGGGTTGGGTTCCAGGTTTTTCACCCTGAGAGCAAACCCGCTGCTGTGCTCCCTTCGCTCCCTTCCAGCCTGGCACTCGGGGATCCCCTGCCTCTGGCCATCGGCTGCACGTAGCCACAACCTAAGCGTGTTTAGAAACGCCCCTTTCCCTCGCCTCCACCCCAAACCGCCCAGAACAGCCCGTCCGCCCGGGCAGGACAGGGTTAACTCCACCATCACACTCCCCTTCCCGCTCCGACGCTCCTATTGGCTGCGGCGCGCCGGGTGCCCATTGGCCGGGGGTGGGACGAGTGAGCCAGGGCCGATTTCCATTGGCTGCCGTGCAAGGGGGCGGGGCTAGCGGCGAGCGGACATCGACGGCGGCGCGGGGCGGGTGGGCGGTTCCCATTTGCGGTCGCGAGCTGGGGGCGTGGCTAGCGGCTGGCGCCCATTGGCCGCGACGGAGGGGGCGGGGTTAGTGGCGGGCTCCCATTGGCGGGGCGGGGCTCGAGGCGGGTTCCCATTGGCCGCGGCGGGGGCGGGGCGGGGCTCGAGGCGGGCTCCCATTGGCCGCGGCGGGGGCGGGGCGGGGCTCGAGGCGGGTTCCCATTGGCCGCGGCGGGGGCGGGGCGGGGCTCGAGGCGGGCTCCCATTGGCCGCGGCGGGGCGGGGGCGGGGCTGCCGGGCGGCACCATGTTGGGGAGGTGGCGGCGGCGGCGGCCGCGGAGGGCGGGCGGTGGATGCGGCCGGGCCGTCCCGTGCGGGCGGTGAGGGGTTCCCCCGCTCGGCTGAGCCCGGGGAGGGTGAGGGTGGTGCATCTCCCCGGGCCTGGCGAAACCCGGGAAGCGTTTGGACGAGGCGCTCGTTCGCGCGGGGTGAGTGCGGGGTTTGTCCTGTGCCGCGACTGGAGGGGGAGTCGATGATCGGGGTGGGTTTGGGTGGGAAGGGACCTCAGAGCCCACCCAGTCCCCTCCCTGCCACGGGCAGGGACACCTTCCCCTGGCTGAGGGGCTCCCAGCTTGGCCTGGAGCAGCTCCCGCTGCCTGGGCAGCCCCAGCCTCGCCACTCTTATCATTAAGGATTTCTTCTTGCTGTCTAATCTAAACCTTCCCCCATTCCATTTTATAGTCGCTCACCCTTGTCCTATCGCTCTGGGCTCTTGTAAAAGTTCTTCCTCGGCTTTCTTGTACAGCTCCTTCAGGCACTGGAAGGTCACTATAAGGTCTTCTTGGAGCCTTCTCTTCTCCAGGCTGAACAACCCCAACCCTCTCAGCCTGTGGGTCCTTCCCAGCTCCGGACGCTCTGTGGTTCTGTGAGCCTTGTGTTCGGTTCTGGGCCCCTCCTTACAAGGACGTTGGGCTGCTGGAGCACATCCAGAGAGGGGCCGTGAAACTGGTGAAGGGCTGGAGAACAAGTGTTCTGAGGAGCAGCTGAGGGAGCTGGGGTTGTTTTATCTTGGAGAAAAGGAGGTTGAGGGGCAACCTTATCGCTCTCTACAGCTTCCTGAAAGGAGGTTGTAGCAAGATGGGTGCTGGTGCCTTCTCTCAAGCAACAGAATGCAAGGGCACGGCCTCGAGTTGCGCCGGGGGAGGTTTATATCGGACATCAGAAAAAAATTCTTCACCTGAAGGATTCTTAGGCACCAGTAGAGGCTGCCCGGGGAGGTGGCTGTGTCCCCATCCCTGGAGGTGTGTAAAAGACTGGTGGGTGAAGTGCTTAGGGTAGTGTATGGGTATGGTTGAACTTGATGATCTTAAAGTTGTTTTCTGACCTAGGGATTCCATGAGTGTGTGACAGGGCGCATGCTCCCCGCTTCCAGCTGCAGGGGATGCACTGAGTGCTGCTGGCCAGACCTGGCTGTCAAGGCTGTGGGTTTCCCTGCCGGGGAGCGCCGTCTGCCACCAGCTCCACTCCAGTGAAGTCAGGCAGCAGCCCTGTAGCTGGCTTGGTTTGTTCTAGCCAAGGTGCTTGTCCCACAGCAGCCACTCAGGCTCGGGGGCTGAGCAGATGGAGAGAGCAGTGACAGGTATGCTCTGCTCCTGCAGGAAATTCTGTCTGAGTCCGTCTCACCCAGTGCTTGTTACAGGGTAGTTGTTAATACTGCAGTCTCCTTTTACTTTGGAAGTGGACCCCTTGTGTCCTTCACTCTGACCTGCGCGGCTGGGACAAGATTAATCTCCAGCTCACATCTCTCCTCCTCTGGTTTGTCATCTCCTACCTCTCTTCTTGGGAGGAAGGGAAATGGTTTGGCGCTGCCTTATAGCAGAGATGGGCTGCTTGTTACTGCGTGTTGGATGGACGCACAGGCTGTGGTTGAGGTTTTGGTGCCCATCTATAGTATAGTTCAAATAAACCTAAGAACCTCAAGTTGAGAAGGACCTACAGAATTCTCTCACTGCGTTGGCTTTACTTCCAAGGTGAACAAAGCTCCTCAAACATTTCCAGCTCACTTTATTGTTGTCTGTTCGCCCCCTGTGGGCAGGTGGGACCTTAGTAAGAGGGATGGGGGGCTGTTATTTCTTTAGTGTTGAAATGGGCCTTTTTTCTTTTGTTTTCTGCTCAGGTCCTAGCACTCTCCTCTCTGGTGCCCTCAGCTCCTGTCCTTTCTCTTCTGTCTCACATTTCGCAGTATTTTCGATTCCTTCCCTCACGCGCAGCGTTTCCAGCTCCCTCCATGCACCAGCTGTGTGCACACTGGTTGCCCAGATGGCCAGGGCCAACATGTAACTGTTGAGCTGACGCTGCAGCCTTTCCCTCAGCGGTCCCCAGCTGCCAGCCTCCAATAAACACACAAACTCCCTCTTCAAAACATCTACTGTTCTCTCAGATGGGTTTGAAATCAACCAGCAGAGCCAAGAGCTTACTGGTGAAAAGTGTGATTATATAAATTTTGTTTCCATACGAAACTCTGCTTGAAGGAACTTGTTCTGCGAGGAGAACTATTGAAACCCCATTTCCTGAGTTGTTTGCCATATCCCACCCTAGTAACTCCTGCCTGTCTCCTGCCACCTTCGGTCCCCTGGTAGCCAGTGTCCCGATCTGCCCCATCGTTATGCGTGCAGCCAGTGAGCCAGGCATTCGCATGTTCTGAGTGCCCAGGCTGCTGGCAGAGAGGGAAGGCGCATTCTGAGTTGTCCCTGGCTTTCTGAGCCTTCTGTCCTCCATCTGGCCAGTTGTTTTATGTAAAGCTCTGACAAATTTGGCAGAACCACGGGGACAGGATTCTAAAGTTAGTAACGGGGCAAGGTGGGCGGACAGATCGACATGGTTATTTCATTTCTCAGAAGCTGTGTGAGAATATATTGGGCAATTACTGACTTTTGCAGGTACAAAAAAAGGGTGCAACGGTTAAAATGCATGTGGTCTTTTATATTTGTCTCTAGCTCTCAAGCAGGGATGCAGTTGTGCATGTGGGAAGGAAAGTCTGAGCAGACACTGTCATAAAGATTTTGCCCATAGATAGTGAGGTGGTAACAGAAGAGAGATGGAGAAATAGCAGAGAGGTAAACGCGTGTGGAGCCTCGATCACTGGTTTGCTGAACTCTTACACAAACTCTTACAGAAAGGCAGGATGGTTGGACTCGATGGTCCGGTGGCTCTCTTCCAGCCTGGTTATTCTATGATTCTATGGTATAGAGAGCAGCAATGACAGAATGAATCTGAAAAGTCTCAGCCAAGGTCTGTGGAGCTGGCCTGTGAAACCTGAAATAGCAAGGCTTCGTTGGAGAGGGGAAGCCGGAGCCACCAAGGAGCTGGCCAGGGAGGGGAGGATAGGGAGAAAGATCAGTCTGGTGAGATTGAAGTGTTTTTTGGGGAAAGGAAAACATCACTGTTCTATATGCTGTTTCTGGGATATACTGGTTCACTTAAAGACCTGTTGACAGGAGATCCTAGAAGGTATAGTTTGTTTGGGGTGAGAAAAATGTGCCTTTAAACAGGAGTTAGAGCATACTTAACTCTTTATTTCAGTTTGGTGTCTGTTTGAGCTATGATTTTTTTGTGTCCTTGTGCTGACAGACTGAACTCGGACCCTATCTGTCATCTGAAGTGTAACAAAATCCTTTCAAATTGTGCACAAGCATTCTTGAGACAGTAGCTTTCTGATATGAAAACAAGATTTTATGGGGTATAGCATTGATCTTGTAACTCTATTAAACATGGTTTTGGGGGATGTTATTCTGTGCTGAGGCTGTAGGCTGATAATGGTGGCTGTGGCTTTGCTGCTGTTTGCAGCAGGCGAGTTTCCAGCTGCTTCTTGAACTTGGAGTGAAGTGATGTGGTGTTGGTATTTAATGCCAGTGGACATAGCTTGGTTCAGGCGTTTGTGTGCACAGTAACCCCCCTGCGATGCTGAGAAGACGCTGTTGTTTGTGTATTGAGTCGGAAGGCTTGTTACTTTGCTGAGAACACCGACCTGTCTGGAATGAGAGAACATCGATCAGGAGACATCCCGAAGGCATAGCACGAACAGGGGCTACTTCTTAGGCAGACCTGCCAGTCAACAGCGCTATTAATATGCTGTTGTGGTTGGTTTTTTCCTGACTGTTTTCTTTTTTTTAGTTAATCAAGGATGTGATAAAATGGTAAAGAGGAAAGTGGGATTTTTCGTAGAGATGGAGTTCGGGTGGTAAAGAAACAAAACTCTTTGGATTATGTCTTTCTAGTAATGGTAACAGGAGGTGATGCTAAGCAGAAACTCAAGAAAAAAAGAAAAAGGGAAAAAACCCCTCACATTTAGAGTTCCCTGCCATTGGTAAGAGATACGGGACTGCAGGCCAACAGCAGGAGGAAACACGTTGTCCTGGGACTGTGGGTGTCTCTGTTGTTGTATCGTGTTAGTTCTGGTTGGGGGCTTAAGATGTACTTGACTTCTGAAAACTTGAGTTTTTCTTCTCTCACGGCTTCTCATTCAAAGAGTGTCTGGTATCATCCAGTACATCCCATATTCCCACAACTCTTATGTAGAAAGAAGGGGCTGCTCTATCCCCTTGTGCCTTTTGTCAAGCACAAAGATCTTTGCATTATTCTCTCACTCCTGCCAGTTTCTGGAACCATCTCCTCTTTAGGTCTTCTCCTGAGATTATCCCTGCATTCACCCTGTTGCTCTTTGTTCCAGAGTCCTGCTCACAGCTCGCTCTGTTTTTCCCTTTTTAAAACTTTGGAGGGTTGTTATTATTTCATTTGTTTCTGTGGCTGCTTTCGCCGTCTCTGTCCTCATTCCAGGACCAGTTTTGTGTTTCCTGAGCTTTCATAATGCTCTTTTCCAATCCAAGTCTTTTCCAAAACTGGGTAAGCATTTTCTTACAACACCTTGACACATACAGTCTTCCAATCTTCAGCTGAAAGCAATAAAGTGTTAAGTTCTCATTCCATGGTGCATTTCTCCACGAAGGGGTTCATTTTTCTTGGCTTGTACTGCAAGGAGCATAGTGCTGGTACGGAAGGAGTGATGTACAGGTTTTGACGGCAGCCTGTGAAATCCATCGCGTAGCAACCTCGGGGTGGTTTGCTGTTTGTTGGAGACCGTTGATGACTCACTTGGACAGATGTCAACAAAAGCCAAAGTCGACTCACCTGCTGAAAGCTGCAGAGAGCAAAATCAAGGAGTAATTGTGGAACTTTGGGAGGAACGTTTGGGGAGGACTTGGTGTGCAGTCAAGGGAATTACTTAAACATCTGATAGCAAATGTTTAATTTTTCTTTTTTCATTCTGTCTACGTCGTTGGAGGGTTTCAGCTAAAATTAATTTCAAAGCTGTCACAAAAGATCAACTTAATGACCTTTAACATAAGTGGTGGTTCTAGTGATGTTCTGCCTCCAGCCCCCGAGAAGAATACCCCTAAAGAAACTTGGCCTTCCTGGAAATAAGTCTGAGAAAGTGTGAGCCCAGCTTGAGCTCCAAAGGTGCAAAATGGTTCTGTCCTGTGCTTTCACTGGCTGCCACTGGGCTGCGGGGTCTTCTTGGAGCGTATGTCTGTGTATACAAGTCTCATAAAGAGGAGTGACAGTTTGGAAATGAACTGCGTTCTTCTGTGAAACTTCTTACAAACACCCAGGGATTTTAAAAATGAATGAAAGCAGATCTTGATAACATCAACGTTAAGAATGATTTAGAATGACGCTTTCAAAGAAGTAAAATTATGATATTACAATGAGAGGGTGCCGCAGCAGCCTGGTGCGCTTCGCTTGCTTTCTTGGCTCTAAGAATACTGTTGCAATATATGGCTTTGTATGAGTGATTGTGTATTGGCAAGAGCTGGGGGCAGGCGCATTGTCCTTGCCTGTGCTTCTCCTCCTCACGCTTGCGGTGTGTAATATGCATATTGCCACGCTGGTTAGAGAAATACAGGCTGCCCAAACAGGACTGAGATGAACAGTAATTTGCTTAGATTTCCATATGAACGTGTGGCTTGTTGTCTTTCACTATGAATACAAGTGCTTATTTTCTTGTAGGTTCCAACTGGTGTAACATAGTTAATGGGACTGTAGTGCTGATTTGAATCACAGAATCACAGAATAACCAGGTTGGAAGAGACCCACCGGATCGTCGAGTCCAACCATTCCCACCAATCCCTAAATCATGCTCCTAAGTACCTCATCCACCCTCACCTTAAACACTTCCAGGGACCGCGACTCAACCACCTCCCTGGGCAGACCGTTCCAATGCCTAACCACCCTCTCCGTGAAGAATTTTTTCCTAATCTCAAGCCTAAATCTCCCCTGGTGGAGCTTGAGGCCATTCCCTCTCGTCCTGTCCCCTGAAGCATCCCTGAGGCTTGGTAGCCTTCTCTCACCCTCCACTCTACCCTTCATGAGGGTTCTGTGTTACTGTTTTCTGGTTGCTGTTAACATTAAACAACTTGTTCAGTTTTAACTCACTGTGACCGGGAGACTTTCGCTCTCTTTCCTGCTTCTGCAGACAGGTTTTAGGAGAACTGTTTGAGAGACAGAATGTGTAACTGAGGAAGAGTCAAACTAAACTGAGCTTAGACCTGAGGTAAGAATATTCAGACAGTGATTGGGGCTAAAAGCCATATATCTGCATCGTCACAGCATGATGCCTGTAAGCGAAATGATGTTCGGCTGGTGGCTGTGCTGGAAGGAGCAGGTTTGAAAATGGGAGATCTGAAAGTGCGTTACAGAATTTCCTGGTCCCCGTTGAGATCTGTGGCTGTTTCTGAGCCGTTCTGCTGCGTACTGCTTGTTGGGCTGTAGTTTTGCCTCCACGTGTAATCGCTGGTGCTGCTGCCGGAGGAAACGCTCATTCTTGGCCTCGTGGTGTGTCCTCGGATGCTTGTGAAATGATGTTGGAGATCAGATTTGGGGGGAGGAGGGATGAAGCCAGAAATTAATAAATAAAAATTATGAAGCTTTAACAGCGATCAGATAATTCATATGTTCATTGCAAGAAGGTTGGCAGTATGGGGAGGACTGGGACGTTCTTTAGGTGGCAGTGCTGGCTTGAGCAGCTTACTCCGTAGATGAGTAGGGTTTGTAGACACTCAGTGGGTCATCTCCTGTCGCACCAGTTGCAGTGTATTGCTGTCAGGTGATAAACTGTGCATAGGCTCAAAACCTCAGCATAGTAGGGGGTTCACACACAAACCAGAGGTGGTGGTCGATGGGCCATCAGCCCGACCTTTGCGCTGCTTTTCAGCTGGGCGGTAGGAATGCTGCTAACTCTGACGCACACGGAGATGGGAGAGCCGGGCGGCTGGCAGGTAGGGTGGGTCCACAACAGACCTAATCTGAATTTGTTTAAGGTGCTGCGGTGTCATTCTTGGACTTGCACGTGGCTTTAGACTGTGACAAGCCTGGTTCTGCACTGACTACTTGCTCAAAAGATGCGTTACTGCCGTCTGTGGTTTGCCACTCTTTGGTGGGGATCTACTCCAACCCGTGGAATCATGATGCCCCCGTGAGCTCCACAAAGAGGGCACGGCATCCAGACACTGAAGGTGGCTGCATTCTACATTTGTCCGCCAAGTCATAGTCCTGTGGTTCTTGCTGGTAAATTAACTTAGCCTGTGCAGCTTGTTCCTCTGCTGACATGATTAGTAATGACTGGTTTATTACCAGCTTATTGTTCAATCACATGAGAAGGCTTTTCTATATTAGTCCTACCACAGCTCAGGGTGCCGTTTGTGGTTTTCATGATTAGCATAGCTCATGCAAAGGGAAATCTCAGCCGGCTCCAAGCGTTTCTCAAAGATGTGTGTTAGTATCTCTTTCCATTTGGGTTTTGACTTCGTTTAACTAATATTCTGAAGATAATTTCTGCCCTCATAACTGAAATACAGTTGATCATGTGTTATGTGGTCCTTGCATGCTGATACTGTGCTGACCCAGGCTTGCTGAGGGGCCAGATATCTTGCAGCCCATTGTAGCTACAGAAACAAAGATGTGGCTTCAACTCTCCTGTAGGTGAAGTTTCTGAGAAGAGGCAGTATTAGTGTTTGGGGTTTCTTCTTGTTAATTTGGTGCTAAGATTACAGATACTTTGTATATTCCCTGTGGTTATGGGTTTTACAGTTAGTTGCAGAAGACTTATCACTAACCACAGAGAAGTGAAGATGTCGTCCTCCACTCTTTTTTTTGAAGAATGGAAGAAAGCTGTGCAAGCAATAGTGGCAACGAATGAAAGGCAATAAACAAATTAAATCTGTTCTGCCCTTCTGTCTTATACCGTGCCCTGGGCTGGGCAGCTGTTCTCACCCATTGTCGGATGTCAGAAAATCTACCTAGGAGGTTGCTCTTGAGGGACAAATCTGTAGGAAAGCAGCAGTCTTGGATTCTCATATTAATGGAAATTCTTAATGGAAAGGGTCGTTAGGCATTGGAACAATCTGCCCAGGGAGGTGGTTGACTCACCTTCCCTGGAGGTGTTTGAGGTGAGGGTGGATGAGGTATTTAGGGATTGGTGGGAATGGTTGGACTCAACGATCCGGTGGGTCTCTTCCAACCTGGTTATTCTGTGATTCTGTGATTCTGTGTTTGTGAGATTGGAGCCGTTAACTTAAACTACAATTCTCGGCAGAAGTCTTGCGCATGGTAGTTGCAGCTGTTATGATTTCAATCACGTATCGGGCAATTCCCCTGCTCATGCAGGACACTGAAAGGCTGCAGGAAGACAGCAAACCCCTTGTGTTTCAACAGAAATGTTTGGGCTTTAAGATGCACATGTACATAAATGCAGACTTATGTCCCGAGAATAAAATTGATGTTGAGTTTGGTGGGATCTGCGGGAATACAGTTTTGTAAGTTTGCTTTGTTTAATTTTAGGGGCACCAGAAGATGCTTCAGTGGTGATACTTCAGTCACAATGCAAGTTATGAATGAAATCCATCAACTACCACCCCCTTCCTCACCTTGATCTCCCATAGACTTCCTGTAACGTGTGGAAGAAAGGGTCAGGGGAGAAGGGTTGAAGGTCGCCATGAAGCTAAAGCAGCGAGTTGTTTTGTTGGCCATCCTTCTTGTCATCTTCATTTTCACAAAAGTTTTCCTCATTGACAACTTGGACACCTCAGCTGCCAATCGAGAGGACCAGCGCGCCTTTCACCGTATGATGGCCAGCCTCCACGTAGAACTGGACCCCAGGCTCGACCACACGCTGCAGTCCCCTTGGGAGATTGCAGCCCAGTGGGTGGTGCCCCGGGAGGTGTATCCGGAGGAAACGCCCGAGCTAGGGGCTGTTATGCATGCCATGACAACAAAGAAAATAATAAAAGCTGATGTGGGATACAAAGGGACCCAACTGAAAGCTTTGCTTATACTTGAAGGAGGACAGAAGGTTGTCTTCAAACCCAAGAGGTAAATGTTCCCTTCAGTGACTGAACTAATAACTGCCTGATGTCTATTTTTTTTTAATCTTCATGTTGTTGCATTAATGTTTGTGACATATTTACACGTGAATGGAAAGACCACCCTGTTACTTGTGAGATAGGCAGTACACAGCCTCGCTGATCTTTTAGTAATATCAGAGTCATAGAATCGTTAAGGTTGGAAAAGACCTCTAAGTTCATCCAGTCCAATTGTCAGCCCAACACCACCATGCCTGCTAAACCGTGTCCCAGAGTCCCACATCTACACACTTTTTGAACACCTCCAGGGAAGGGGACTCCATCACTGCTCTGGGGAGCCTGTTCCAAAGTTTCACCACCCTTTTGGTAAAGATTCTTTTTTTTCTAAAATCCAATCTAAACCTCCCCTGGTGCAACTTGAGGCAACTTCTCGTTGTTCTATTGCTTGTCACTTGGGAGAAGAGATCAGCAGCCACCTCCCTACAACCTCCTTTCAGGGAGCTGTAGAGGGTTATGAGGTATCCCCTCAGCCTCCTCTTCTCCAGACTAAACAATCAGGTTGCTGTGCCAACTCTCTCTCAGGCTGCATGGCTTTGATGCTCGAAACAGCCTGTCTTTCGGTTAAAAGAATTATCACTGTGTTCGGTCCGGAGGGAATGTTGGTTAAACCTGATGTTTTTAAGCGGTGTCTTCCTGCCTGTGAAGTGCAGCTTCTAGCAGTGTGGAGAAAAGTCTTGCCTGCTCTTTCTGAGTAAGGGTCACATCAGCCTGGCAAAGAGAATGCAGCTTAGGAACAGGGAAGGAGTGAAAGGTGACACGGGTCTTAAGAGTAGGTCTGTGTGTCCGATGTAGGAGCATGAAGACTGTGAAAATGGCTTGGTAGGTCAGAAGGAGAGCCCCAAGATTTCCATCTGCCAATAGCGAATACTGGAAAAGCACTGTAAGAATGGGCAGGTAGCGATACTTCCCTGTCAAGGCCTCTGTTTACAGAGATCCACAGGGAAATTTGACATGATTGAGCAATTTTGAGGAGTCGTGTGTGTGTCTGTCAAGCTTTTTGAACTGTTTGCCTTCAGGGAAAAGGAGATATAAAAAAAAGGTAAGGTAGGTGTGTTTGATGGGAGAGCACTGCCATCATTGGGGAATGAGTTCATCTCTCTCCAGAGGGCGTGAGGTTGAGCAAGCCTGATGTTTTTGTCATGTTAATGAGCAGTTAGAGAATGAGAAATCTGCCCTCCACTTCATGAATTGACAGCTCTGTTTCTGTGTGGTCAAGTACTCCTCTGACTAGAGCTTCACTGTGGGGCTGGGCTGTGTTTGCACAGTGTGAACCTTTCACACCAAAGTCTCAGTGGCACGACAGGCGGCTCGTCCAGGAAACGCAGTAACGAGACGTGGCATTTCTACAGTGCTTTTCTGTGTGAGTGAGCGCTGTAAGGCCTTTCGCATTAAATTACATTCCCATAATGGAATGTCTGTGCAGGTGAACGCTGACTGTGCTCCATCAAGGCCACGTGTAGCTGAGGTGCTTACCGGAGGGCTGCTGGCCCCGGGGAGGAGGGCTGGCTAGTATGGCCCTAGCCGTAGTGGTCGACACTCATTCTGTTGGCTGACTAGCTAGGGTTGTGGGTAGTGTCTTGTTCTGTCATTGCACGGTAGTCTCCTTAACTAGTTTTGTCCTGAAAGCTGTGTGAAAGTTACTGGAACACATGTTGAGGGAACTTACTGGTTGGGGAAGAGTGAATTCTCTTGATTTGCAACCTTTGCACTAGAAAGGATTAGATGCCTGCTGTGCATGGAAACAAGAAGCTGGTTGTGTTTTACCAATAAGCTTTAGCTCTGCAGCTTTCAAAATGTCACCATATTTTCAATATGCCCGTAAAGGCATATAAAAGACTTGATTTTGAGGACAGATTCTGAGATTTAGCGGTCTCATTTCAAAATTACTTAAAAATCCAGCCTATGTTACTGATGATGAACAGTTGTCACCATCATGTGCCAGTGGCGCATGTGGAATAAGAGGATTCTTTAGCGTGAGTTCTGATTTGGCAGGAATCTTTCAGGATTCTCCTCCAAAAAATTCCACACCACCCTGCACTGGTTAGTTCTCTTTTGAGCTGCCTTGCAGAGAAGCTAAGGCATTTGCTCAGGCTGATGAAATGGACTGTTTTGCCCGAGATGTCCTTTAGGCAGGGTTAAAACATCAAAGTAGAGCACCCTGGCTTCTTTTACATTGTCACTGCCACTGCTTGAACCCCAAATCAGTTGGGAATGATGCAGTTTACATAATTTGATACATAGACAGAAATGAGAAAATAGATTATCTAATTGGGCCTTACATTGTTTGAAAACGTAGTGCATTTCATCCATTTGCTTGGTATTGATTGCAGCGTTTTATGCTCATGAGATGTTATGAATCTCAGAAATTTGTGTTTGCCTTGACTGTTTAAGTAACATCTATTAGAAAGAGAAAAGGAAAAAAAAGCCTGCCACTTCACTGTTGTTGTAATGAGTGTCTAATTTCTATTTCTTGCTGTTCATTATGTCTTTCCTTCACCAGAATAGAGAGTCTTTTATATCCAGAGTTGTCCTCAGATTCACACTTGCTGGTCTTCTAGCTCCTAAAGATTGCACTTGGCATTTCTTCTACAATATCAGATTGTATTTTCACATTAATCTACAATCCATCCTAACACCAAAATCGTTTGTGGAGTTGCCACTTTCCAGTATAAATAATCCCCTGTTCTGTAGCCGTGTCTGTGCTCTTTGTTCTTAGATGTGACTTGGCATATGGTTGAATTAAAACTCATTAGTTTGAATTGGCACCATTTCCCAAGTTCTTGAGACCACTGTACGTTGCTGACCTTCTCTCCTTTAGTACTTCAACAGTCTGTACGCTATTTAATCTCATTAATGCTTTTCCCTCTCCCATTGACAATCATTTTGAAAGTGACCCAGGGTCTGTTTAACATAGCACTGTTATCGTACTCTGAACAGCAAAATTGATGGAAATCCTGCATGAATCACTTTATTTGACTTATTTCAATTACAGATATGCCAGGGATTATGTAGTGGAAGGAGAGCCATACGCTGGCTATGACAGACACAACGCAGAAGTGGCAGCCTTCCACTTGGACAGGTACGGAATTATTGGGTTACTTTGTTTTATTGTCTCTGGTAAACAGTTTTTCAGAGCTGGGGGAAAAAGGAAATGCTTGAAGAGTACACCTCAGATGTGAGCTATTTGTAGCCTGCCAATAGAGCACAGTGAAGCCAAAAATAAAACTTAATTTCAAAGATCTGTACAAGATCCTAACATATAAGGTTTTTGTTACCAATTTGAGGAGGATGAGAGCTGAAACCGCTGATATTTTATATTATATGGAAGAAAGTGCTTAGCCAAATACTGCGGAAGAGTCTAAAATGCTGAATGCATGTGCTAAGTACCCTAAAAAGTTAATGTCCGATGTCCAATTTAATCTAGACCAGATATGAATTGGTACATCCTAGAGAAGAAACAGCCATTCATATATTAATCGTATTCAGGGGTACCCAGGTGGTTTTGTGGACCAGAGCTATAGTTGAAATTACCAGAAGAAAAACAAAGTGACAGGACAACAAACAATGGGACAGAAAATCTCAAATGCTCAATGTGATAGCTATGAAATATTGTTAGTGGTGCAGTTTCATCTAGAATAAATGAGCACAGTCTGGTCTCATCATAAGAGGGCTGTGTTGGCACTTCAGAGAAGATTTCTGAAGATAATTGAAGATGCAAAAATTCTTATATGAAGAGACTTACAATCGTGGGAAAAGAAATAAGGAGGGACAAACGTAATCAAGAATACAATGGTTGAACTGAAATTGAGGTTTCTCAGGGCATAAATAATAGTTATTCACTGTTACTGAATTCATAAGCAGCAAAAGATACGTTTGTTAGTCCCAGTTCATCTGTGGAACACGTTGTACTGGCAGTGGACATAAGCGATTCAGGAAAGTTTTGGCAATAACTACTTATGTAAAATACATTGCTGCTGCTGCTGCACTCCTGAGGTGGTGAGCCCAAATCAGGATGTTTTAAGACCAGGAGACGATGTGGCCAGATACCTTGCCCCTTTGTGCTTTCAATAAACCTAAGACTTCAGGTTCCCTGAAAAAGGCAGATATAGTAAAGCAACAGTTCAAAGCCTCTTTCCAGTGGCCAGCCCCTTTCTTAGCTCTTCCTTGCTGTTTCTTTGGTTGTGGGCTTGTGCTTGTTTCACTGGCCTTTCTCCTCTCTTTGCACCTTTGTATTCTTCAAGAATGTGCTCACATAACTTGTGTGTACCTTTATTTTGAATGTTGGCAGCTATGTACTTGTCTGAGGATGCCGTCGTTCCCAGAAGGACCTGACCCGTATGGGGAAGGGAGTCTGTGGCTCCCAGGGTAGTGGCCTTTCAGCTGTGGATTTGACAACACAGGGAAAGGTTTTCCAGATTTGAGCTCTGTGCTTATTTACTTGGAATGGCTGGGTTTTCTCAAGCTACATATAACTCTCTGTATTTGCTGTGAATTTTCTCTTTATCCGTACATGATTTGCTCAGGCAGATGTTTTGTGTGGCCCTTCGTTAGAGGTACTTTATACTTATGGAAGGGGACTGACTTGTTGAATATCCAAACAAACCACTCAGCAGCTGTTAGAGTGACACTCCCAGTATCTCTGTGGAATAAAGAGTGTCCCTTTTTCAGAAGGGAGAGTCCCTTTCCAGTCCCTCTTTCTGAGATGCAGCTACTACCAAGAGGGTATCAGAAGTGCATCAAGAGTGTAGGGGGTGACATTGTGCTGATGTAAGTGCTCCTTCTTGAAGCCCTTTTAAAATTCCATTAAAAATACCCAAGTCACTTGTGGTCAGAGAGCAAAGACTGTGGCAGACATGGGAGTGGAACCTGGATCTTGTGACTGCCAGTTTTATCATTATTCTTCCCACCTCTCTTTTTTTTTTTCCAAACACTTCAAGCATTCAGTTCTGTTCTACCTTTCTCTCTTCCCTTCTCCCCCATCATGCCAAGCAAAGGAATTCTTAGATTGTTTACTTTCAAGTATAATTTAATTGGACTTAAACATAATATTTTAATAGATAGTAATTCCTGTGAGTTATAAATGGTCTTCCCATGTGACCAGCCCAAAGGCCATGTGGTTACTGCATCAGCCTGCACACAAGACGGATGATGGATATTCCTGCTATGAGGTCTGATTTCTGAGAGTTGGAGCTTGGTGCATCATGTGTTGGTGGGCTGCAAATGCTCTAATAAAGGAGTGTCACTGGCCTGTAAAGCAAATTTAGCATCTGGGCACTTAAGAAAAACGCGTTTCCTTACCTCGCCTTGGAGAAGAGAGGAGGTTGCTGCAGGATTCCAGCTTTATCCTTTGGTTTCAGTTTTTTCAGTTTCAGACAGTGGCACAGAGACTGTGGTTTTGTTTTGTTTTAATTGAGAACTGCTGCCTGTGTTGCAAATTCTCATGTCATTTTTATTTTTTTTTTTACCCCAAATCAGAATTCTGGGTTTCCGACGAGCACCGCTGGTGGTTGGCAGGTTTGTGAATCTACGTACGGAGATCAAACCAGTAGCCACAGAGCAGCTTCTAGGTACCTTCATGACTGTGGGTAAGTGTATCCCATAGATTGGGCAACGCAGTAAAGAAAAGCGTGTTTAATGGGGATAAAGAGCCGTGGGGATCTGACACAGTTCTAGAACACTAAACTGCGATGCAGGAAGCTGATAAGTCTCTCTCTGTGTCAAGATAGATCGAAACGTTTGTCTAACTCCATTTGGTGCGGGAGGAGGACTTGGTTTTCTCCAAGTAGTTTTTCCTCTGTAACTGCTCTGTGTTCCCTCATGCTGCTCTTACAGAGGAGATTAGTTTTTAAGTAAGAATTTTCTTGCTGCTCTTAGAGGTGGTTAGAAGAGTCTGTGATTAGACCTGAAAGGGGAAAAAAAAAAAAAGGGATTGTATTTAGTGCAAATGCAGTGGTAACTTACAGAGCTGATGTGTCAGGTGATGTTAGATATTTGTGCTGCATCAGAGCCTGCTGAGCATTCATAACTGAATGTGTCAGAGTGTCCGTGTGTTGTTTACAGTAATAGTGCTGTGAAGGGCATGTAATGGGAATTATTAATGTGAACTCCTACCAAGTGGTCATTACGCACCGAGAAATTACTTACATTGCAGCCTCAGCTCCTTCAGGCGTTTCATAAAATATCCAATTATTATTCTCCTTTTTTTTTTTTTTTAAATAAGAAGGCTCTAGAGATGATTATTCATTACAGCTGATAAACGTGTGTGCCTGCGCTTACTTCTATGGCCAGCACAGCTGGTAGTCTCACCTACTAAGTCTCCCCAACACTTTCAGTTATAAGGTGTAACTTTCAGATGAGAATTGCTCTGCCTGGCTGAACTGTTTTTGCGTTCGGGCAGACTTGACTTTTCCTAATTTCAGCCAAGATAACTAAGCAGTTTTATAGCAGAAACACTGACTTGAAAAGGCTCCAGGCTTTGAGCAACATGACCTAGTGGAACATGTCCGTGCCCATGGCATGGGGATTGGAACTGGCTAGGCTTTGAGATTCCTTCCAACCCAGACCATTCTATGATTCTATTATTTTCATTGCCTTTCCTTAGATTCCTTGGAACAGCCTGTTATGCAGAGCATGAGCCAAAGAAATGGGTGGGTCTGGGGAGAAGATTGTGACCTGTTGTCAAACTGAATTTCACCAGATTTCTGAGGTTCTGATAATTCATGCATACCCAGAGCAGATTTGCTGGAGTTGCTTCTAGAATCTCAAAGAACTCTGTTTCTTGCTAGAGCTGCTGCAGGCCATGGATAAGAAGAGAGGCTTGCAGGGTTTTCCGTACAAATAAGAGATCTGGTCTGTTGTGAGCTCTGTGTTGTAAATGGTATCTCTGCTCTCCTTGAGTTGTCAGACTGGGAATGGAGGAGCACAAGAGCTGGTTTTGGATGGAGGACTCCGAAGAAGTGCTGGCTGGCTAAGGAATTGTGATGTGGGATTTAGGCTCATTGTATAAGGATGAAAAGTGAAAACCACATCTGTCAGTGAGCTGGGCCTGGTTTGAGGAGGATGTTGGATGTTGGGCCGTGGGAAGAAAGGACAAGGAATAAGTGAAATCGCAAGGAAGTGAGGCAGAGGTGAAGGATGTGTTGGAAGAACATCTGTAAATATGGAACTGGCATTGATTTGGTGAGAGTCAAGGGAAGGCAGTTTAGAAGGGGGAAATAGAAAAGGTTAAGCTAAAAGTGTTGATCTAGGCTGTGTAGATCACTGTATGCTACAGGCTACATAGGCCTTAAGGGACAAAAGACTGCAGGGTTTCATCGTTCCTCTCCTACCAGAAGACACATGAAACTTTTGACAGATCTGCGTCCCTAGGTCATATAACAATGATAGTCATTTGTGTTGTCCCTGCTGAGTCAGTTCAAGTGACTGAGAGGTGTGGGAGATCTCAGGGCTCCACATCCATCCGAGTTCTGCAGAGTGTTTTTTAATTTGTCCCTTTTTGGTTAACTTTTTCAAAAAAAGTCAGAAATCTGAAACATGAAGTGTGAAATTTAAAAAACAAGGAGTGCTAAGGTTGCAAAGGTCCTAAGGACTAGGAGGGGATCACAAAAACATGCCGATAATACAATGTTGTGTTAACTCTCAGTGTTATTAAAACATTAGGTGATATAATTACTCTCTCCTTTGAATGAATAGACATCTGTTTCATCTCTTGAGCCTCTCCCTCTCAGAGGTAGGAGGCACGAGGTCAAGTGCAGTGAAATCCTGTTACAGGGAAGGCTTTGCTACAGCAGCATGCTCTGGGATTTCCTTTGGCGTCGCTCGGATTAAGTTCTGCTCTTTTGAAACCTGTTCATTATCTTTTTAAGGTAACAACACTTGCTTCTATGGGAAGTGCTACTACTGCCGGGAAACGGAGCCAGCCTGTGCAGATGGGGACATCATGGAGGGGTCGGTGACGCTGTGGCTGCCGGATGTCTGGCCTCTTCAGAAGCATCGGCACCCGTGGGGTAGGACTTACCGTGAAGGCAAACTGGCCAGGTATGAGAACATGGTAGTGTTGTTCTTTGTGGATGATGATTTGTACCAGAGTTACCCTTGCAACAAAGTGGCTGATTAAGGAGCAAGGGTTCTCAATCCCTAGAGTTTTTCTGACAGCTCTCCTGATATAAGACTAAGAGTCAAGGAGTCTGGGCTGCTATTTAAATTAAAATGAGCAAGAGAGAGATCTTCGTTGTTTTCCACGGGGTGCTAAGTGCTATGCTTTTTTATTTCTTGTCTGGAACAGAACCCCACCATACAGTCACTCCACACTCTGAAAGTCTTGGTCCTGGGCAAACCAAGACTCTTCTCTTGTGCCACCAGACCTTGCTTCGTCACTGTGTGTCTGTGTGGCCCACTGAAATACAATAACACTGTGCTGTTTTCTGCCAGGCCTGATTTTTCATGGTCATTGTAGTTTGTTTCAGAAGTTGTGGAGCTGTTTTAGCATAAGTAGGTTGGCAGTCACGCTCAGCATCTAAATGACGCTTTCAGAGAAGGACAAACATTGGATCTAGCAATCTTGCACGGTAGCTGTTAATTATTTGAGTTATTTGGGTTGGGGATGGGTTTTGCCATGACCAGATCAGGTGGTTTTGAGCTTGTTCAGTTTTTCAAAGTCTGCATCCTGGACAGGTGATTAGAAAGAGATTTTTAGTCCTTGATGTAAAATATCCATTTATTTTCAATAATGTGGTTGTTCTCAGAAAGAATCTCATCCAATGGCTTCATTGAATTGCTTTACTGTTAAATATACAGTTTGATTTTTGAGCAGCAGATGTTACCTTGTTTTCAACAGGTCAACGCTGGCTGTATATAATGCTTGTTAAATTGCAGTAATTAATTATCTGAATTTCTTGGAGGTGTTTCTTTTTTGAGAGACTATTCTTCATCATAAACTGCCTGCCTGCATATGCAGGATTCTACCCTGATACATAAGCTGATTTGATACTTGCTGGTTTTGAAACTTACTTCTGCCTCATTCAGATGGGATTGCCTGGCTCAGTTGGTTTGCTCCTTGTCATGTTGTGCTTTTCACTCTGAGAACATCAGGAACATTAAACGTTCTAGATGTCACACTTTCCTTTTTCCCTGCCCGATAATTAGAGGAAAAACAACTCTGCAGGAATTCTTTTTCTCTGATCTAGCTGCTTCTACTCTGTCCTGAGTTGACCCTTCGATCATAATTCAGAGTCACATTAGTGTACATAATTTTTAATGGACAGGCAATAGATAAAATCCCTGACCTTCCAAGTCCTATGCTAATACAATTTAAATTATCAGAAGTAAATGTCAGAGAAAGGTCTGTCTTGAAAGAGTGAATGAAAAATGAGAAGAGAGAGCCTAATATATCTGAAAAATTGGTGCAAGGAGATTAAGTACTGATCTAAGGTGAAATGAGAGAAAGAGAAACACTTGAGGGAGAGAGAGGTGTAGGATAAAGAAAAGGTATCCAGTACTAGGAGAAGTATGTTCTGAGACTTCTGCCATGTGGATTTATGCTGTAAGATGAGTGTGATTTGATGCAAAAGGACGAGAGAATTAGAGACAGCATTTGAGGAGTGTGTGTGACATTAATAAAATCATCGAGCAGATAAAATTTTGACCACTCCGATTTGGATAAGGGGAGGAAAGATGGGATACTGAGTGCTTCTAGAAGAGGAGGTAGGGTTTGTGGCAGCTTTAGTAGTTAAATTCTGGTCTTCTCCCTCCTTTGAAAACTGTGATGAAGAAAACGAAACTTTGATGAAGAGAATATAAAATCCTAGATTTGGAGAATTGAGACATGACGTCCTCGTTACAGACCACAAGTATGTGCCTAGGTTATGTATAGAAGGAGAGGAAAGAAAGGGAAGCTTGAAATCTTGCCACTGGATAAGAAATTGAGAGGCTCTGGAAACAAAGTGGGAGGAAGAAGGCGACTGTGAGTGAAGGAGAACGAAAAGATATGAGGCCCTTCTCTGAACAGAGGAGGAGGTCGTTAGTAACCTTGAGGAGGATGCTTACTTTAGAAAAATTAAGAGAATTGCTGGAAAGCAAGGCTGATGGAATCAGGTCAAGACAATAGAAGTAGGCGCAGTGCTTGAACTGCTTCATTAGGAAATTTAGGGAGTCAGGTTGTGATGGCAATCGTGTCATGTGGCAGCCTGGCCACTGCTGAACTGTGAGCCATGAGGAGGCAGACTCTGACCTTGTGTTCCGCAGGAAGAAGTAACATTGCACTGAAACCGTAGCTTGCTCCATACACCAAGGTGTCAATACAGGATCTGTTCTTTTCATAAAACTCTTTTGTCTAGGTCTTTCTTCTTTATATCGCCTTGACTGCTCACCTTTGCTTTATGCCTCATAAGTGAATCAAGGGGCAGCTGCAAATACTGATGATGCTCAATGATGGTGCTCCTTGAAGATGTGATTTTTCTCTTGATGGTTCTAGGTGGGAGTACGATGAAAGCTACTGTGATGCAGTGAAGAAGACTTCACCCTATGACTCTGGTCCTCGTCTCCTTGATATCATTGACACCGCTATCTTTGACTATTTGATTGGGAACGCTGACCGGCATCACTACGAGAGTTTCCAGGATGATGAAGGAGCCAGTATGCTCATCCTCTTGGATAATGCCAAAAGGTAAGGGAAATCCTGGTGGCCAGGCAGTGTTAAGCCCAGGGGCACACATTTATCTGCTGTGCATCTCTGTTTTCTCTTGCTAATATTTTCATTAATACCTTTTATGCTAAAAATCCAAAGCTTTCCTTCACAAATTGCTCGCCAGATATTAGGGTCCTTCGAAGGCTGTGGTGCTTATCCCGTGCTCTAGATAATAGAACTGCTTTGGGCAGTGTCTTACTCATACTGCAGAAATGCCCAAATTAGCACAGTATGACCTTTTTTCCCCAAGGAACTTTCAGAGTTTTGCTTGTGTCTCTCCTCATATCCCCAGATAAGCCCCTTCCTATATGCTTTTAATTAAGGGAAAATTTAAAAATTTTGATTTATTGTTTACTAATGAGTGTTAGTGAGTGCTTAACGTAAGTCTTTTCAAAAGGTTTCTCTGAATAATTTGACATTCTCTGCCTGATGGATCTGTCTGCTCTGGTTTTAAAAGGTTAAAGTTTAAAATGGAAGTAGAACTGATAGTCAGAGCAAAATATGGTCATGATGTGAAAGTGGACATTAAATACTGTGGAACTGAAGTGTGTGATAAATAAGAGGAGCTGATGAGAAGTCCTCCTCGAGGCCAAACTTTGCTATTAAGCATGTGTGTTTTTAAAACGTGAGTCCTTCTGTCTTTGCTGCAGTTTTTGTATGTTGGGCAGTATAGTTTAAGTTAAAAATTATTGAAAATTAAAAAATTAACTAAAAAAAATTAAATGAAAAAATTGTTTAAATCATAATAACGTACTTAATTTTCCTTAAAAACAAAGATAACCTATTCAGTTTCCTTGTGATTTAGTCCAGAGGCTCCTGAGTTGTTTTCTGATGGGCACTGCCATCTGCAGGGGCAGTTTCCCCTTCTGCAGACGGCCTGGCTCCTGATGGCTCTGCCAGGCTCGGCTCGGCTCGGCGGCACTTTGCACGCCACTTGTACGGTGTGTACACAGCAGCTGAGACCTCTGGTCTTGATGGATCCTTGGAAGGCTTTGAGTTACCCTTTCTTTCCCCATTTGCCTTTTGTGTAGTGGATTCCTTCCGTCCCTTACTTCTCTTGTTTCCGATTTGTCTGCAGTGTCCGAGTTGAGTGTTTTGTGTTTATCATAGAATCATAGAATCACCAGGTTGGAAGAGACCCACTGGATCATGGAGTCCAACCATTCCCATCAAACACTAAACCATGGCCCTCAGCACCTCGTCCACCCGTGCCTTAAACCCCTCCAGGGAAGGGGACTCAACCCCCTCCCTGGGCAGCCTCTGACAGGGACCAATCACCCTTCCTGGGAAAAATTTTTTCCTTATGTCCAGGCTGAACCTCCCCTGGTGGAGCTTGAGGCCATTCCCTCTCGTCCTGTCCCTTGGGAGAAGAGCCCAGCTCCCTCCTCTCCGCAACCTCCTTTCAGGTAGTTGTAGAGAGCAATGAGGTCTCCCCTCAGCCTCCTCTCCTCCAGGCTAAACACCCCCAGCTCCCTCAGCCGCTCCTCATAAGGCGTTTTATGCCTCAGCCTGTCCAGTAACAGCCCCTCAGCTGTGTCAGCAGGATGTGTCCCCCTGTTGAGACTGCTTGATTACTGCTGCTTTCAGACTACGTTAGGTGAATTTGGCAAAAATTGTCTTTCTGTAACACTCTGGCAGCGTGCTGGGCGGAAGATAATGTGTTATTCATGGACGCGCGTGTGATGGTTGACGGTTATGTCAGATCATTGTTGTACAACCTTGTAACTGTAGACAAACGTTTCTTGTGGGGCTTTGCAGGCCCAGATGAAGATTGTTTTCTTGAAAGCTTAATATGTTCTTTCAGCTCCTTTGAGATGAGGAATAGGAGGACAAGGTTTTTCATAGAATCATAGAAGACCTCAAGTTGGAAGGGATTTATAAGGATTATCGAGTCCAACTCCCTCCTCCACGCAAGACTTCCTAAAACTGAACCGTATGACTAAGAGCACCATCCAGACACTTCATGGACTCCAACAGGCGTGGTGCCGTGGCCGCTTCTCTGGGGAGCCTGTTCCAGTTTTAAAGCTACTATTAACAGAATTATTTGAGCAGAGTAATGCCAGGCTGAGTTATCTTTACTGAGGGGAAAGAAACTAAAAAAAAAAAAAAAAAGCATACGTTTAGGTAAAGCTTGCAATACTGTGAAATCCTTTTGCAAGACCTCCCTTAGCAAGTGTGATCATGGAATATTAAAGTTCATGACTGTTTTCTGAGCTAAGCTTGGCCGTCTAAAGCAGCACGTGGCTGCTGTTTAGTTCATTCGCGGTCCAGCTGCATCAAACAGGCAAAGCTCCCACTCTATATCCAGAAGAGCAATTATTCCTTTCCCTGGCTTCACAAAATTTCTAAACTACTCTTAAGTTCCTTTCTAGGGTGGCCTAGTCTGACAAGAGAACTGGGTACACTGGTGTGACTTCTGTCTACCTGGTATGTTAGCAGACGCTGTCGAGAATTATCTCTCTAATTGATCATGGCCTGTTTTTGTTTTAATTTAAATTATTTCATCTAATGGAGTGTGAAATTGCACAGTACTGGTTTCTTTTTAATTCCTTAAAGATGTGTTGATATTGAGAGCAATGTTAGGAATTCAACTGTTTCACTTGGTTTTAATTTTGCTTTTCAGCTTTGGAAACCCTGCCCTGGAAGAAAGAAGCATCTTGGCTCCTCTTTATCAGTGCTGCATGTAAGTGAAATGTCGGGATGCTGTTCACCTTACTCTTGTGATTGCTACCCCTTAAGTTTGTAATATAACTAAGTTTGATGCATTTTGGCAACCTGAAAACGTTCACTGAGGTTCACAGTCCTTTACTTTTTGAGGTACTGTGTGTTTGATTTGTTGTTGCTGCCTAAACTGGGAAATATCCATTTATCAAGGCAGTAGATCAGTCGGAAGGCTGTAGGAAGTAGTCTGGCCTGCAGGTCACTGGTGCAAATCTGTCCTTAGTCAGCGTGACAAGTCCTTTGCAGTGCAGCTCTCGCCATCCAGCTCCTGCTGAATCCAAGTTCACATCACAGCTTGAGTTCTCCATGACAGAAGCTCAGGACTTCACATCTGGCAAATAAAGTACCTTCATTTCTAAGTGTTCTTTCTAACTGAGGCTGCAGCACTGCTCGGAATGCTGCTCTCCAAGGGAAGCTGGTAGGTCATTTGCAGGGTTTTGTTTCCCCTTTGGCCTGATGAGCTGTGTGTTTGCTAATTTTATTTTTAGAGGCCGTGACTTGCTGATTTGTGTCCTCTGTGGCCTAGCTCTCACCAGGCCATCGCTGCTTCTCGCTAACAAACAGATAAAAGTACCAGGAAGGAAAATACTGATACATGTTTCCTGCATCTGTGACTTCAAGATAACATTAACTCCATTAAACCTTCCCAAATAAGCATTTAGTTGAGAGTTCCTCGAACCTGTCCTTGGAGGGTTCTGTCTCCCATATTCCTTGGGGCCTGTGAAACCTGGAAAATCTGCAGAAAGCCAGAGCTGTGGCTTTTTTTAAGAAGCGAGGCTCTATGGATTCCTGGCCTTACGTTCTGCAGGATTCTTGCAGCATCCATGTGGAGAATAAGTAAATAACTTCCAAATCCCTTACATCAATTCTCCTACATCAATTTTAAATATGTTCTTTATTTCTTGTTTTATGAGTAACTTTTGGAGTCCTTCTCACCTAGATTCCCCAAATATAGCCAGAAGAGAAGTTTATCTGTGTTGGAGACTTAGCAGTTCCCTGTTTTTCCTCTTGTTCTGATACCAGACAAATGCTGTATAAGAAGTCATATGTGTAATTGTTTTAACTGCAGGTTTGTTACGGTGCTTAAATTGCTGGTTTCTTTGGAGCTCATCAAAAGCCCTCAGTTTAGACCAGTGATGCCAAAACACAAAAATCTGGGGGAGAATCCCAAGAGACTTCACAGAACCAGGCAGTTGAGATGGGCTGACATGAGCAATGGCCAGGGAACCAAAGATCACCGTGGTGTTCACTTTCTGTGGAAGCTCAGCTGACTCATCCATGCCAATCAGCTGATCACCTGTGGGTCACTGATGCTCTTCCTGAGGTGACGTGAGGTTTGGTTTCAAATTAACAGCTGGGCTATTCGTTTTCTCTTCTTTTTCAAACTGTGTTCAGGAGGCTCCAGGACTGGAGAACTCCTTGCTGGCAGCTGAAAGCATTCCTATATAACATAGGAATTACACCACATTAGATTCTTTCTTCATCTTCTGCTTTCCGGTTTCACATAGATGTTGCACATAATCCAGTTATACCTGGAGCCTCCCACGCCCAAACCACCTCTGTAATACGACTGCTTTCTGCTTAAATAAAGCCACGCTGTGTCAGGCTCCCTCAGGAGGCTGGTTTTTGGTATTGCTGATGGGTCTTTGGTGTGATGGCATCTTTGTTTCTTTCCTTTGCAGCATCCGGGTTTCTACCTGGAACAGACTCAATTACCTGAAGAATGGAGTTCTGAAGTCTGCCTTAAAAACTGCTATGTCGCATGACCCCATCTCTCCAGTGCTTTCGGACCCTCATCTGGATGCCCTAGACCAGCGGCTTCTCAGCATTCTGGCTACAGTGAAGCAGTGCACAGACCAGTTTGGGTCAGATGTTGTGCTGGTGGAAGACAGGATGACGCTGTCTCATTTGTAATTGTGGTGGAACACGGATGAAACTCCCTTTTTTAAAAATAAACAAACAAAAAAAAGCGATAGAAAAACAGCACAATCTGTTTGGAAAGGCTGTGGCCAAGATGGACTGACGTAAGCCAGAGGAGCAGAGGTGATGCTGGCTTTTACCTTGGGCTGACGGCAGTGAGAGGTGGGAAGCTGGAGCCTCGCATGGCTCAGTGCCTGTAATGGCATCGCAGCCGTTGTGGCGTGTCCATTGCCGGCAGTGGACATGGCACTGGATGAAAATGGCTCTTGGTGTTGGCGGAAGTGTGTGGAATACAGACGCTGATTTGTGGACTGAATCTAGAGGGGACAAATGGAGATGGACAGTATCATCCTCTTCCCTTCTCCTCCCCACATATAGTCTTCAAGCTTTTGTCTGATTCAGGGTTGTATGTAATCAGCTGTGAGCTGGTTAGGTGTTTTACTACTTCTTCAGAGGAAGGGGAAGCGGTGAATAAAACAATTATTAGACTGAAGAGTTGTGCCACCCCCCCACGGGTGGGATGTTCTTCTCAATGCCATTAGGGATGAGAGGAGGACCCCTGCTGCTCTCTTGTCTTTTCTTCGTTAAAAGGCTAGGAATGGGGTTTGCCTCATATGTGTTCATGCTTCAGTATTTTCGCTGAGGTCCTATCAAAGATTTATCCACAGGGCTGGAGATTTAAGGGAGGACAGGGTGGTTATACAGCACTTGGTAAGTAGGGGGTTAAAGTAAGTTTCCATGTGTCCTGTCACTGTTTTCCATTTATAGGGAATCTGACAAGCTCCGAGTAGAGAAAATACCCTTGCAGCCCCGTGTCCCTGGTAAGCAAATCTTTGTTGTATTGCAGCCAAGGAGGGGGAGGACAGAGTCTGTCCTTGGAAGCAAGCTGTTAGCGAGGGTGTGCTGCTTGCTGTGCGCCCTGATCCGTGCGGGGGATTGAAGTGCAAAAGGGAGCATTGCTGGACATGCCCACAGCCGAGGGCTGATGAGTGGGGAGAACCCTGAGCGGTGCTCTTTCCTCATCGTCCCCCGTGGAGGGACCTTCCTGCTGCTCTGTGTTGTAACCACAGTTCTGTGGATGCCAGCAATACTTCAGTCCCACCCTATACCTGTTCCTGAGCTGTGAAGCTGTGGGCACTTCCAGTAAGTTTTCTGCCTTCCCCGGCTGCTCCCTGTAATCCCAGCTTTCATGTTCGGCTGGGGCACTCATCCTCACTGCTAATGGTTTTGCCGTAGATAGTAGAGAGTTGGTGTAAGCTGGCTTTTCAGGGCAGATTTGTAGTACCGCTAGTCCCATCATCCTTCAGCACTGCGTCAGCCTGCACTGCAGGTGAGTTTGTGGCCATAAAACTTCTCACCTGGTGGTAGGTCTGAATCTGTGCAGGGAAGCGACTTCGTCATTACGTTAACAAATTTAACAGCTTTGCATCAATTTTCAGCTCAGGCTGTATGATCATTAGGCAGAAGGAAAGAGCTCGCTTCCCAAAGTGATGATGGATCCTTGGACTTGTGAGTAGGAGCGGCACAAGGTCAGTTTAAGGCCTTTTCCTTATCTGTCAGACCGTAGCGCGGGGCAGGCCGGTGAAGAGCTGTTTCCCCTTCATGCAGCTGCTGCTCTATTCGATCACAGAGGTGTTGGTTTAAGAGTTTATTTTAAAAATGCAGGTTGATTTTGTTGAAGTCTTTGTATCATCACCTGAGCGGACTATCTTGAAAGCAGAATGCGACTGTTGACCGGATTGAATTTTCTGTTGTTTTGGATGACTCCTGCCTTGGCCACAACACAGCCGCGCAGCCAGGATGACACCTGGCGCTATTTTTGGTGTTACTAGCCAGGGCTGTGAGGCACAGCCAGCTTTTAGGACACTGCTGCTGAGCTGGTGCCTGTTTATTGCTTTACACACGCTTTAGAAGCCATGGTTCTGCGGTGAGTTTAACCCGCCGCCGTGGATTGTGCCTTGTGGGTTCCCTTAGGGCAGGAGGGAGTGCACCTAGTGGCTGGCAAGCGTGGGCAGGAGCCAGGTGGCCCCGTGCTTGGCTGGCCGGCAGGTTCGGTGACTGAGCCAAACGCAGTGGGGAACAATCGGGTGCTTAGGGAGCGCTCGTGTTGTAAAGCAGAACGAATACACACTGAGGCATTTTGGCATGAACCGTTTCCCAAGAAACTGAAGATGATTTACTGAAAGGGGAGGCAATGAAGCATGTGGTAGTGGCTCTGCAGCATTTTAAAAACCTGTTCTTCTCTCTCAGCTTAATCACAAGCACTTAATATTTTGGGAAGGATCTTCCAATGTCTGAAGTTTTGGGTTACAAACAATCCCTCTTGATGATCTACATTCAATTTAATAAGGGATTCCACAAAGTCTGTCTTTATGAAATTAAATCAGTGTTCAGGGCTTATGTGTTGCTTGTTTATGGGGCTCTAAGCTGAAGCTTTTGGTGAGTTTTCCCCAGTATGAATATCAAAAGATTCACAGCACTGTATTGATTTACTTGTGAACAAAAGGCATGGAGCGGCAGGAGCAGCAGGAGGCAAGAACCCACTGGTGGTTTGCGCTTTTTTGTCATGTTGACACTTCTGGTCACTGTAAACACCACTGGAGCCTGGTGTTCTGCAGCAGGGAGGAAGAATAAATTCCTATCTTACCCAAAGTCAGGAAGATCTGATTCTGGGCTTGTGATAAGCTGTGGTGTTCTGGCAGTAGTTGTCGTTTTGCCGGAATCCAGAACCCTGAGAAATTTTAAAATCAATTGTAACCATTGCATAGGGAATCGGAAGCGGCACCCGCATGCAAGCAGGGTCTAGTTGAGCCTCTGAGAAACAGCACTACCTGTGAGACGGGTGGTGTGCTCTGTCAGTGTGGTATTGGTGACACCTTTCAATTCCCTGACGCTGCACACGCTGTAATTCACTGGCTCCAGATGTTACAGAATGGTTGTATTGTGCATATTGGTAATACCAGAGCACTGAAAGCGCGGCAATCAAGAACTAATTGAAGAGAGAGCAGCATCAGCCATCTGCTATTTATCTCTTCCTTCCGAAGTCAGCAGTCAGACTGGAGGAGTCGCTGAAGCCGGCTCCTCTTCCAGCAGCTAATGAACTGGAGTGTGCTTTGCCAAACAAACTTCAATTCAAAAAATACTAATTTATTAAGAAGGTAATTTATTTGCTGTGGCAGCTGGAACGAGCTGCTGGAAATGGAACCCTTCTTGGAGTCGTCAGAGGATTGCCCCTGGGAGCAGCCGCTCAAGTGGAAGCTGTAATAAGAAAACAGAATGCAATTAGGACTTTCTACTTGTATCCCCCGGGGTCAGATTCTGCATAAAGCGACATTGTATGAATAAAGATTTTAATAAAGCAACATTGGTGAATTGTTTAAGTCAGGCTCTCTGTCTCCTCTCCCACTCTTGTTCCAGCAAGTGGTGGGCTGAATGTTTGAAGTGTTTTGTCACTGATGTTTCGCAGTTATTCCTGCGCTGTTATCAGTGGCTTTTATCTCAGCAATCTCAATCTTAGGATGGGGCCAAATGTGTGGGTTGTTGGGAAGAGCCTTGTTGGTAAGGAAAGTTGTGTTTAAGGGGAGTGTCCCGAAACGATGCAGAAGAACACACTTGTCTGGAAGTCGTCTTCCGAGCTTGTGAGAGTGCAGCCCGTGGCTCTGCATCTGCCAAGCAGCTGGGCTGACCTCGCAGGGATGTCCCCGTGGGGTGGCTGTGCTGTACGGAGCCAGGGGACAACGCTCGGTTGGCAAGTGATGCATATAGAGTTGCCAGGTGTTCGTGTTGGTTTTTCAAAGCTTTTATCGAAGCCCTTACGGGACAAGTAAATGGCCATCAAAATCTCTTCCTGCAGAGTGCAGGGGTTTAATCTGCCCGTATTTCCTTTATAACCCACTGCAGCAAGTGTCTCTGACGTGGCAGATGATGCTTATGCTTCGGAATCATAGAATGGTATGAATTGCAGGGGATCTTAAAGCTTACCCAGTCCCCTCAGGGCATGGGCAGGAGCACCTCCTGCTGCATCAGGTTGCTCAAAGCCTCATCCAGGTGGCTTCCATCCGCGAGGAAGCGACCAAGAGCTGGTGTGTCTTTCCAAGGACGGTGTGAGCCACTGCCAGGTGCTGCGTGACTCTTGGGGACAGAACACCCCAAACCACTGAGGTGCTGTGCATCTCCTGGGAATACAGGGATGGCCTTTGACCCGGCCCAGAGCACCCGTGTGGTGGCGGCGTGGAACAACCGAAGGCACCTGCTTTTGTATAAACTAGAGTTTCTTCATTGAAACATCAGGGTTCAGCATTGCTGAGCTTTATAAGAACTGTTTTGGGGGGTTTAAGGGGGAGGATGTTCTGGGGTTTTTGTCCCCTAGCAGTGTGTGGTGACAGTTTTTCATTGCATCCATCTCTATTTTTGAGGTGCTGGTTTGCTCAGGGAGCAGGACAGCATGCCTGCTTGTGTAGAACAACTTGCAGAAAATGATGGAGATGCTTTTGAGATTCACACACCTGAAGTCGCCGGTTTTGAGAGCTGTTTTTACAAGCACTTTGCTGCATCACTGCCATGTAATTCCGGAGTGCTTGGCCTTAGTAACTGGGTGAGAATTCATCCAACTGGAAGATTTTTAAAGTGCTTCTGATTATGTAATGAACATAATTTTACAGAAGAATGAGCAGAAACAACTCTGAACCAATGCAAAACCAAAGGGCTTTGGTAATAAGTACTTTCTATGAATTTCTTTCAAATTCTTTCCTTCCAAATTTTTATTGATTCTAAAAACTAGAAACGAAGTCCTTGGTTCATACGGCCCATGTGCTGGTGCCCTGTTTTGTTTGCTTTGTGGAGTCTCAATATTTTTGAGAGACTGGGGATAGGGCTTTGCGTGGAGAAAATAAAGGAAGGCTGGAGAAGGAATCCCCTTACGCCCTTTATTCCAGGTCTTTTACTTAGGGATCGAAGCTGTAGCTGTGTTCTGTTGAGCTGCTGGAGACTCTCCTCGTCCTGCCTGCTGTCAGAGTGCATCCATGGATGTGCAAAACTCCTTGCTGTGTGGAAAAGAGTCAAACCATGGAAGGATGGATGCAGAGTGTTTCCCTGTCCGGAAGATACAACCTGTACTATTAAATCCTGAATTGCAAGGTTCCCTCTGAGTGTTTGCCTGAACAAGGCAGGCACAACCACATATTCGTGGTGCTGGTTTTCCTTGCTGTTTAGGTGTATCCTGCACTGTGAGACCCGACTGGACCCAAGATCATGGATTTTTATTGAGGTAGTTGCTGCTCACCAGGATGGCTTTGGAGCAACCAGCCATGAGGTGAGAAGTCCTGTATCCTCGCATCATCTTAGGGGCCGCACAGATCTCTGCAGCTGCCTTTTCCTTCAAGGCTGGCAGCTGGTGAGGAGCAAACCCTATGGTGAGTGTTTCAGCAAAGGAAACAGGAAAAAGACGCGGGATATAATCCTAGCAGGCTGTTCTAGGGCAGCGGCTGCCGTGCTCACAAGCTGCGAGCGAGTTCCCCTCCAGGATCTCTTCCAGTCTAATGAGGAGGATGAACACCCTGCGCGAGGCCCTGCAAAGGGAACTGAAGTATTCAGGGTGTGGTGGTTTTCTCCCCTCATTTCAGTGCCCAGTTAACTTCAGAGCCACCTCAGAGGGGTGGAGTTGGCAGGTTACTGAGCAGTGACTCCCTCTGGCTCTGAGGACGTGCCCTGTCTGAGCCAGGCTGACATCCCAGGAATTACGCTGCGGTGCCATGAAGCTGGCGTAGTGTCAGACAATCATTTTTATCTTTCAAGACTTGCTTTTTCCAGCTTTTTTTTATTTGCTTTGGAACATGGGAGCATCTTTTTTTTATGAAGTCTGTCCTTTTTGATGAGCATCTTCAGCTGGAGCACTTACCCTCAGAGAGCAGACTTTAAATGTTACAGCTAGGATTATTCTTTTAATTAATGTGTGTAAATGCTTCAATTGAGGTGCTTCAACTCATGTTCAGGATGGCTGATAGTTTTATTTGCTGTGGCCACAGCAAGTTTGGGGCTTAATTGCCTTTTTTTAATGCCTGCTGGGTTTAATTCTGTTTAAGTTATTGCAACTGGTGTTCAGATTTCAGCCTTGCCGGTCATTTTTGAAGCCGGAGGGGGCGATGATGATAATGCCAGGATCTTTAATCCAATGTGTAATGTATACAGCCACCTGCAGATGGGGACATGCTCCGCTCCATGCCTTGGATCCATGCTGGATCCTGCTCCCATCCACCTCAGCCAGTGAAATGCCAGGCTGGATGAATTGCATAGAGTGTCTCTCTTGATTTTATTTTTCTGAGCTTATGGGATAACCTTGAAATCCTTTCCATGTCGGAAGCATCCTGGCCCCGTCTTGGTTAGGATAAGTTGAGTGGACTAGTCCTGGTGCAGCGGCGTCAGTCTCTTACAGTGAGCCAGCAGTGGGCACAGCTTAAAGCAAAATTCAGGTTCGATGGGGCTTAATCCCCTTTTCATCTCCCCACACAGACGAGTTCGTGTACTTAGCATGGTTGCCCTGACCAGCTGCGCTCTGGGGGCTTGAAGTGTTCCTGTGTCCAAACTCAAAGCCAGGCTCTGCACGGGGCGCAGGCATCTCCTGCCAAAGCGTGGAGAGCCAGCCCTGCGGCCGTGCCCTCTGCTTCCCACGCAGGAGGGGGGCACAGACGGTTGGGGGAGTTGCTGGAGAGCACTGGGTGGTGGTGGCGAGCGCGGTGGTGGTGGTGATGAGTTGTACCTCAGTTCTCAGATGCGGTTTTACCGTGGTTCTGTGCCGCTGTGAAAGGTTTTTCGAGAGGAGCCCACCCTCCCTGTCACTGTTTGGATGGTCTGGTGTAAAGAGCAACATTTCTAGGGGTCCGTGAGGAACACCACACAGTGTCCCGTCCTAGAGCCAGCAACGAATCCTTTTCTCCTAGGGCTTTGCTGTAGTTGCAGGGCTAAACTCGCAGCAAGGAGGGTATCGAAGGCGCCCAGGCAGCAGAGCTCCCCGTGCTGCCAACCTGACTCATCCTCCGCCTCCTGCTCCCTTTGGTTACGCGGCTGGTTTTATGTCCCCTTGAAAACGACCCAGACGAACAAGAACCGCTAGAGCCTCTCGAACTGCCAGAGCCTCTCGCGTTTGTGGCTGCAAAACTTCAGCTGAGCCACTGAGCTACTTAAAAAACCAGAGTGTTTACATTCCCCAGGCATGTGCACGTCTGCGGGAGCGGCGTCGGGGAGCTTCCTCGGGCATCTCTCCAGCGAGGGTTGGAGGTCTTGGGAGAGGACGAGGTCCACGCTTTGCACGGAACAGAGGCCGGAGGGGTGGCTGACGCCTCCCTTTTGGCAGCAGGGATGGATCGTGGAGCGTGGCGCTGGCGGGAGCCGCGCCGAGGCCGCCAGTGTCTCCATGGGACAGGTGGGCACGAGGCCGCGTCTTGGTGGCGGTGACGCCATCCCCGGCTTTCCCTCCGCCACTCCGGCTGCCGCCAGCCAGGAAGTGAGATCACGGCTCGGGCGCTTGACGGGAGGCTGGGAGCCCGCAAACAGCCAGCAGAGACGGAGCAGGGTCCATCTCCACCCCACAGGGACCCCGGTGCCATGGCCCCCGGGCTGGGGTGCTGCCTCCTGCTGCTGCTGCTGGGGGGCTCGGCGGGGCAGGGACCCCAGGCCGAGGAGGGACAGTGGGGCAGGGAGAGGTACGAAGCTGTCAAGAAGCACCTGGGAGCTGTGGGTGCCCTCTCCAAGCAGTACTGGCAGCACCTGGCGTGCCGGCTGTGGCAAGAGGGCTGCGAAGGGGAAGAGGAGGAGGAGGTGGTGGAGGAGGAGGAAGAATCGCGTGGCAACCCAGGTGAGCACCTTCCTCCTTTCTCTCCCTCTCTCACACTTAGGAGCTAAACACCCCACTCCCCCTGACCCAGGAGCCTGTGCCCCCGGCCCCTGTGGACGCTGCCCTTCCCTTCCCAAGGGCTGCTGCCCTGGGCATCCCCCTCCTCACCCAGCGTACCCCGGGTTCCCACAAACACATGTACTTCTGTGCCCCTCCCCGACACTCCCCGTCCCCACATCCCAGGCTGGGCAGTACCCGAGCCCCTGTGTGGGGCAGGACAGCTGCTGTTAGCCAGCTCTGCTGAGCATCCATGAAAAACGCAAACGAGACACTTGCTGGCTCATTTCTGCTCAGATCACCGCCTTTTCCAGGCTGGAGATTGCCGCTGGTGGGCCAGGATTACCTGGAGGTCCTCTCTGCCTGGTACTGCAGCTTTGGCAAGTGCTGCAAGACTGGAGACTGCAGGATCGTGAACAACATCACAGGTTAGATGCTGTGCTGGGCAGGGGAGACCTGAGCAGCATTTGTCTCTGCTACCTCACCCTGCTCGCTCGCTCTCGCTCTTGTTGGTTGTTTGAGGGGTTTTTTTCTTTTAAGAACTATATTTTAACAAGTGATGTAAGTAAAGGCATTTCTGAGCAGGGTGCTGAGCTGGTGGGAAGGCGGGGGACTGGGCTGAGTCCTCTTTCTCATTATTCACTTGCAGTTATGAGACTGCGAGCGAGTTTGCTCCTTACAGTACTGAGTATCTGATCTGGTTTGCCAGGAGTCCTCCCTCAATCCTGTAGCTCCCACGCGTGTGCAGCGGGACCAAAACTGGCCCCGTATGCGGCCCCAGCTGAGCAGGAGCACAGAGCCCCGTGTGCCAGCCCTGGGCGGGCGTCACCGCTCGTTGCTGGCCCTGAGCTTTCTGGCATCCATCGTCTCTGCTGGAAGCTCACGAGGGTGCTCTGCCGGGCCATCAAATACCTCCTTCTCTTCCCAAAGGAAAAAGGGAGTCAGTGGAAGATGTGAGTCTTTTAGCCGTCACAGGCAGCCTGTCCCGTTCACGTCGCTCAGGGCTTTGCTCAGACAGGCAGGGCCTGTGCGTTCTTGCTGCCCTGCCGCATTATCTCCTCGTACAGACACGGACACAAACACAGACACAGAATAACCAGGTTGGAAGAGACCCACTGGATCGTTGAGTCCAACCATTCCCACCAATCCCTAAATCATGCCCCTAAGTACCTCATCCACCCTAACCTTAAACACCTCCAGGGATGCCGACTCAACCACCTCCCTGGGCAGACCGTTCCAATGCCTAACCACCCTCTCCATGAAGAATTTTTTCCTTATCTCAAGCCTAAATCTCCCCTGGCGGAGCTTGAGGCCATTCCCTCTCGTCCTGTCCCCTGTCACTTGGGAGAAGACCCCAGCTCCCTCCTCTCCACAACCTCCTCTCAGGGAGTTGCAGAGAGCAATGAGGTCTCCCCTCAGCCTCCTCTTCTCCAGGCTAAACACCCCCAGCTCTCTCAGCCGCTCCTCATCAGGCCTGTTCTCCAGCCCCTTCACCAGCTTCGTTGCTCTTCTCTGGACTCGCTCCAGAGCCTCAGCATCCTTCTTGTGGTGAGGGGCCCAGAACTGAACACAGGATTCGAGGAGCGGCCTCACCAGCGCCGAGTACTCCACCTGCAGCAGTGGCACCAGCCCAGCCTGCAAGTTCAAGCTGAGCTCTTGCTCTCGTTCCCGCAGGGCTGGAAGCGGATCTCGACAGGCAGCTCCACGGGCAGCACTTGGCCAAAGAAATCCTCGTGCAGGCAGTGCGAGGGTTCCTGCAGAGCCCACGGCCACAGAAGCCTCTGGTCCTCTTCTTCCACGGCTGGTCCGGCACAGGCAAAAACTTTGCGACCCGTCTGCTGGCCAATCGCCTGTACCGGGATGGGCTGAAGAGCGAGTGTGTCGGGGTCTTCATCTCGCTCTTCCACTTCCCCCATCACAAGTATGTGGACGCGTACAAGGTGAGAGCCAGCATCACGGTGCTGCTGTGTGGGTGGCGCAGCGTGCAGGGCCTGGCTGGAATGAAGATCTTTTTCTTCACGAAAGGCTGTAGGGTACTGCGTATGGGATTTGTGAGAATAACAGTGTTAAGTTGCTGGTCTCTTCTCCCAGATAAAAAGGAACAGGATGAGAGGAAACGGCCTCAAGCTGCACCAGGAAAGGGCTAGACTGGATATTAGAAAAATTTTTTTACCGAAAGCGTGGTGAAGACTCTACCACCAGGGCAGTGGTCGAGTCCCCATCCCTTGAGACACTCAAAAAACCACGTAGATGTGGCACTTCAGGACATAGTTTAGCGGGCACAGTGGCGTTGGGCGCGTTGGGCTGATGTTGTTGACGCACAGTGGCTTTGGCCTGGGTGATCTCAGGGGTCTTTGCCAACCTTAATGATTCTACGATAACACAGCGGTGCTGCCTACTGCTGAGCAGCACTGGCACAGCCTCAAGGCCTTTTCCTTCTCCCGCTCTGCCCCTGCAGTCACTGGGTTGGGGCGTGGAAGAAGCTGGGGGGCACACATAGCAGAGAGCTGCCCACGACTGAAGGGACATTCCGTGCCATTTACTATCACTTCCAGCAATAAAAACTGAGAGGAGGGGGTTTTGGTGTCGGAAGCCACTGCTCGGACTGGCTGGGTATCAGCTCTAGGTGTGAGAGATTGCCTTTGCACCACTGGCTTTGATTTCTTCTTTCTCTTTCCCTTGCTCATTAAATGCCCACAGGTTTACTTGCTTTTGCTCCTCCTGTTTTCTTCCCTATCCTGCTGGGTGGGGGAGAATGAGCCAGGGCTCACCCTCTCCCCAATCTCCTGGTGCCGGTGCCAGCTGCTGGGCTTCTCACACTCCTCCCCGCTGCTCTGCAGGCTCAGCTGGAGAAGCAGATAAGTGAGACTGTGCAGCTCTGCAAGCAGTCTCTGTTCATCTTCGATGAGGCAGAGAAGCTTCATTTCAGCCTCCTGGATGCCATCAAGCCTTTCATGGCTCGACATGACAACCAAGTGGATTACCGGAGATCCATCTTCCTCTTCCTCAGGTGATTTCTGGGCCCCAAAGGGATGGGAAGGAACAAAGTGATGGAATTTATTCCTTGAGGTGTGCGACGTGAGGAGCTCGGGCTGCACGGGCAGGGAAAGAGATGTCCAAGGGGCTGTTGCCTCCATGGTGAGTTTGCTCATTGATGCCGGGCATCCTCCCTGGGCACGGAGCATCTGCAGGAGGAGCTGACATCCAGCCTAACTGGGACATCCGAGCCAGGATCTAGGCTTTGAGACAAGGAACCAGTGGGAGTGGGAGTGAGCGTGGTGTCACCTCGGAGAGGTGAGCAAGGAGATCCCAGGCTCCAGGGAGCAAAGCTGGGGCTGCAGGTCTTGGTGGGCATTGTTGGGAGTGGGAGGGGGTTGCTGCAGGCTGAGGTACCATCCCTCTGCTGTGCTGTGAGGGCTGATCCTGGTACCGGCTCACCCTCAGGTTTACTGATTGGAGGTTAGTTCCTTTTCCTTTGAGAGGGAGAAACATTTTATGGCATGTGTGCATCCCAGTACTGTCTCCGAACCAGGGCTAGGTGGGACACATCTGGAGAGAGAAGTGGGACATCTCCAAACGGAGATGTGAGGTAAGCACATGCCTGACATAGCCAGTGAGAAATGCTGAGGAGAGACAAGAAGCTTGGGCCCCCTTCGCTTTAGGATTTACAGCCTTCAGCTTAGGTCTGGGAAGAAGTATTCCCACAGGCTGCAGGTGGGCAGAGCATTTGTTCTCCATCTCCCATCATCCAGACAAGCTTTCTCAACTCCAAGCTTGGTGGTTGGAAAAAACTTCCCAGGGAAGTTTTTCTGCCCATGGAAGATTTGTATCTGCGCCGGGTGCTTGAGGAGCTGTGAACATTTCATAGAATCACCAGGTTGGAAGAGACCCACTGGATCATCGAGTCCAATCATTCCCATCAATCACTAAACCATGTCCCTCAGCACCTCGTCCACCCGTCCCTTAAACATCTCCAGGGAAGGTGACTCAACCACCTCCCTGGGCAGCCTCTGCCAGTGCCCAATCACCCTTTCTGGGAAAAAAAATTTCTTAATGTTCAGCCTGAACCTCCCCTGGCGGAGCTTGAGGCCATTCCCTCTCATCCTGTCCCTTGTCACTTGGGAGAAGAGCCCAGCACCCTCCTCTCCACAACCTCCTTTCAAGGGAGTTGGAGAGAGCAATGAGGTCTCCCCTCAGCCTCCTCTTCTCCAGGCTAGTCAGTCAGTCCTGCCTGCATGGTGGAGGGAGCAGATTATCCCTCATTCCTCGGGGCAGGGTGACCGTGTTGCCGGCTGCGCTGAGGTGACCTTGTGTCCTACCTGGCAAGCTGTGCCGGGTGGGGGACGTCAGACCCTTTGTGCCACCGAGCAGAGGGAGCAGGGTGCCTCGAACTGCAGCAGCGTGTAATCCTGGGGGAGGTTTCATCATAGCTGGTGGCAGGGTGACACAGGGATGCTGCAGGGCCGCTGGCTCTGCCCCAGGGCTCCTTTGGACACCAGCTTCAGCCAGGTTTGAGCGATGGGGGCAGGCTGGGACTGGCCGGCTGTCCTCAGCCAAAAGGTGCACGTAGGGGGGAACGGAACGGAGCGATCTTATTAGTTTTGCCTCCCCTCCATGTGGAGAATGGGTCCAGAGCCTCCAAAGAAGAGGAAAGACAGGTGCAGGCTCTGCGCCTCCCAGGGCCTCTCTGCCTCCCAACACTCCTACCCTGCAGCCTGCTGGTTCCCGGTATGTCCAGCTCTCTGGTGGTCGGGCGCTCAGGGCAGGGTCTGTCGTCCGAGGCTGCTGCAAACCCCTCACTCCGTGCGGTCCCTGCCTGGCCTGGAGCTGCTGGCCAGGGTGAGAGGCTGCCCCGGGAGCCTCAGTGACCGTCAGGGTCTCGTGGAGCCCTTGTGTGGGAACCGCTGTGCTTTGTCCCCCAGGCACGGGGCGCTTTGCCAAGTCCCAAGCTGCCACTTGAATCCCTGCCCTGGACCTTTACCTCTAGTGGGACTCCTGCCACGTGCTCTGCCTTGTAACTTGGACTTCCAGTGGTGGTTTCTTTGTTGTGGGGCCACGTGTGACCTCCAAGGTTGGTGGCCTCCCAGCCAGGACAGGGGACTGCCAGAGATGCAGGATTCCAGTGGCTTCTGGACCCACCTTGTGGGAGAAAGCTGCTGCCCCAGGCTCTGGGCTGGCGCAGGTGGAAAGCGGCTTCATCGATGTCTATAGAAAGGGGTTCTTTGGGCAGAAAGGTGGTTCCTCCACGGCGGGTGTTTCAGACGCTGATCCTACGCAGTGAATTTTTCATTGCTAGTGGAACCGCTGAGGCCCGTCCGTCCGGGAGGCTGCTGGCCGTCCTCAGCAGTGTCTCCGATGGCCTGACTGAATGGCTTCCCTTCTGCGTCCACAGCAATCTTGGCGGCAACACCATCAATGAGGTAGCCCTGGACTTCTGGCGAGCGGGCCGGGTGCGGGAGGAGATCTCCATGGAGTACTTGGAGCAGCGGCTGCGGCTGGAGCTGCTGGAGCCTGCAGGTAAGAGCTGGGCTTGCTTGCAGGGTGGTGTGGGAGGGCTGCCCCCAAACCCGCCCCTCCACACCAGCTCTCTCCTTGTTACCCAGCGCCAGGCACCTTCTGCTGCAGAACCACACGTGCTATGGAACAAGCCTTTATTCCAGCCCCCATCCCAGGCTTATTTCCAATGCGAAGCCCTCCCTTCATCCGCATTAGCAGCGAGGTGTGAGTCCTGCTTGTCCTGAAAAGGGCCAGGTTGCGCGAGGAAGCCAAACACCATGGCAAGACTTCTCTGGGGGTTCGGGCTTCTCTTGGCTTGAGGCGGCTTGAGACGTTCTGTGTTCAGACTAAGTGCTGGCCAGCTCTGTACAAGAGGAAGGCCGTCTCTCTCCCACCACATCTGGCTGGATAAGCTATGACAGCCCTCCCAGGGAGACCCAGAGGCGTGCCACCTCTCAGACGAAGCTTCTGATATTTGCTTTGTCTTGCTACAGAGAATGGTTACGCCCGCAGCCACCTCCTCAAGGAGAACCTCATTGATTTCTTCGTGCCGTTCCTGCCACTGGAGTACCAGCACGTGAAGCTCTGCGTACGGGACGCCTTCTTGGCTCGTGGACTTGCATACACAGAGGCAACCCTTGACGAGGTAGCCAGGATGATGGTGTTTGTCCCCAAAGAGGAGAAGCTTTTCTCTGCACAGGGCTGTAAATCTGTAGCCCAACGCATCAATTACTTCCTTCCTTGAACAGCAGGTAGGACTACACCAGTGGTGAGGACGATTCTGCACACGAGGAGCTGCTCTCCTTGCAGGTCAGGGCAGCGGTTTGCCCAGCCCTTGTGCTTATACAAGGACACATGAAACCCCTCGCTACTCTGAGGGCTGTTTGCAGGGAAGGAGGTGCACCCTGCCCAGCCTAACTCGTAGGACTTAGGGACAGCCTGGTGTTTTAAAGTCACTTCTTCTAGCAAGTAGTGCCGGAGGTGGTGATTTGGTTGTGATGCTTCTTTTCACATGAGCGGGGATATCCAAGCTCTTCATTTGTTATCATGTAATGAAGGATTTGGACAGCCTCCTCCTGTCGAGATGGTCCAGAAGCCACGTCCTCATCCCTGTCCTGTTTTCTCAGTCACTTTACAAGCTTTCAGATTACACAGAACTGTTTCGCTGGAGTTGAGGTCTTTCCTCTGTTGCTCTCCTGCGATCGCAAGGCATCTGCTGCTCAGGGATGCACATGCCAGGATTGTGGTTTGTGCAGGGAGGCCCTCACAGAGAAAATGCCTGAATAATCTCCTCTGGAGATGTCAAACCCGTAGCCTCTCACTTGGCAGTGTGCCTCTTCATTGGAGTCTTCCGTTGCATGGAAGCAGCCGTGGGGATAAGGTGAACTGCTGGAATAATTTCTCTAAGCAGTTTGGTGAGGAGTCCGTTTGCTTTTCTGCAAAAGGAAAAAGGGAAGACTAATTAATTCCCCTTTTGAGGGCAAAGAGCAGTTGAGGAGGATGGTGGCTGGAGGAACAGGCTGCAACTGAGTTTGGGTTTTCAGGGATGCAGTGAGCTTGGGTTTTTTTTTAACCCCTTTTCTTTCCAGAATGTTGTGTGCTGTGGATTTTTGGCTGGTATCAGCGTGACTACACTAAGGGGCTGTTTGCTGTCTGGGTACTTGCCAGGTGATAAGTATGTTACAGCAGGACCACAAAATTCCAACAGTGTTACGGGAATCACTTTGTGACCTCTGGGTCAAAACTCCCTTCCAACACAGCTGTGCTGGAGCGCTGAGGTGAAACAGTACATGCCAAGGACAGGGCTGAGCTCCCCGGACACTCCATGTGAGGACCTTGGATCTGTTTTAAGCTTTGAACCTCTGTGGTGCCAGGGATGAGCAGCATGACCTCTGGGAAAAGACTGACCAGACACTAGTCCTGCAGACTTCGGGTCTGCGTTTCCCTCCCGGCACACCGGCTCCGATATCTTAAGCGGCTTCACCATCCAAGGCAGGAAGAGGAGCAGCTGCTCCCTTACCGCTCACCCGATGTACAGTTAGTTTCAACCTACCTGGACCTTAGGGCTCTGTGATCAGAGACTTGGTTATGGACCATCTCATACTCGTGCGTGTGATGCCTCAAGCTTCAACTGCCAAAAGAGCAGAGGGAAACACACCCAGGGAAGTCAGCTGGGGAGGGAGGGCACAGCCCCACAGAAGGACACGGCTCAGGTTCTGCTTAGAACCTGGGCAGGAGGATGCTCAGACAGTTCACTTATTGCGGCAGCACAGGCCTGGATAACCTATGGGGATTTTAAAAGAGAAAAGAATCTTCAGCTGTCTAGGTGAGACTGATGCTGTTCAGAGCGGAAGGGGGTCACGTTGTCAGCTGTTTGACCAGCGCGGACTGGTATGAAGTTGACACGTTGAGCAGGTCTTGCTGTTACTCATTAAGGAGGTAGTGGTGTTACTATTTAGGGCAACTGTCAAACTGCTGATGCAAGACCCCGCGCTCTGCCACGTCACAGTCATGTATGCTTAAGTTGGGCTTTGATTGTGCAACCCCAACAGCTACAACTGCTCTCCTCCCACTGCTCCACAGCCATTTAATTTCAAAGGCATAAAGATTCTGTGTTTCTTTGCAATCTGGCAGAATTAAAATAATTTTCCTTTTTAAAAGTAATCATGTCTTTTCTACCCAAAATAAAAAAGTTTCAGGTCAGTACTGAGCAGCTTTAAATAGTCCTTAAAAAAAAAAAACAAACAAACAACCCAGCACATACTCGGGTGCTTTTTTGCCAATAAAATATTGCAACCTTTATTCAAAACAAAATGCAAATTGGCAAAACTTTGTGGAACGACAAGCAAAGAGGCCCTTCATAGGGCCTTATTTACATCAAATTTAACACTGTTCGCAGTTCACAGTCAGACCATAGTGAGAGAATTAAATTAGAAAAACAACCAAAATATATTACAATAACAATTAAAACCAAAAACAGTTGACGACACTGGCAGAGTGATTGGTGATTAACATGTGTCATTTTCATCCATTTCTGCCCTCAACGAGTTCACTACCAATAACAAACAGTGTGCGGAGCCGATCAGGCTTTACCCCCCCGTGCACAACGGACGCATTTGGAAAGATGACCTGCTTTGGTACAGACACTTCTTATTGTGTAGATATTACAAATAACTCGGGTGTCCCATAACCTCTGATTTCCTACCACCAGGGAAGACGTTGAAGGTTTTGTTCCACACTACGTGCCACAGGGGGTGCAACCCCAGTGCCCATCCATGCTAGATGGTGCCACTCACACCAGAGTGGGAGGTTTCCCAGCCTGCCGTAGCCACTACTCTTCACTTGTCCTGCCAGCTGCTGGTTAGCAGCAGGGCAGGCTGATTGTTTTAAAAGAGAAGACAGCAGCCCGTTATGCTTGCACAAGCAGATCATCTGGATTCATAAGCGCTTGTCACAGCTGCTGATGCCTAAGAACACCGACAAGCAAAACGCAGAGCGCCGCAGCTGCTGGGGAAGCCTTAGGTATGCGGCACAGACGTCGCGGTCTGGATTTCTTTATGACTGCACAGCATAACCCGTCCTCCCTGCCCACCTCCCCACTGTCTTTTGGGGAGGGGCTGCTCTGTTAACACAGCCGTCCCGCACAGCTCTTGCCCCACGCTGTGGGGTTTGGATGCTGCTGCCCGCAGAGCCGTGTGCCATAAAACTCTTGCGTAAGCCCACCTGGCGGGATGTCAACATGTGTATTTGGCTGTCTCACTGCCACAAGGCCAGTGGTGGTCAGGAGAAGTGTCCTGTGTGAGGAGGACGGAAACAAACACCCCCCCTTCCCCACTGTGTTCTGCATCAGCAATGCTGCTCCATTCAATTCCGCTTTCCCAGCAGCTAATTTCGGTGCAGTCCCAAAAGTCAGACTCTTAATTCAGTTTCACTCCTGTCAGCACTAATGAAAGAGATGATTAATTTCAAGTGCTGCCAGTCAGACAGCTGAGTGCCCCGCTGTGGGGGTTACAGAGAGCCTACAGTGCAGGGAGACAAGGAGAAGGAGAATTGCACCTGCGAGTCCCCACAGGAGCTGGGAAGAGAAAGTGCCCTGCGTCAGTTCACTTGGGTGAGCGCATGCTTTGTGCTTGGCATCCCCAGGCCCTACGTGACACCATCCCCTGGTGCAAAACCAACCACTTTAAATTCTGACCCAGACTAGTCCAAGTGAGAGAGCTGAAACTGCACCCTCACCCCACCAGGCCGCCCGACAGGAGTGAGGAAAGGAATCACAACAGGAGCTCGTGCCTTGTCCCAGCCATAAAGAGTGGAGCAAGAGGTGGTCTTCACCAGGACAAATAATGGGTCTCCACCATCGTTAGGCTACTCTGAACATACTGTGCAAGGCTGCAAGCAAAGAAGCTGCTCCAGTAGAGACCTTTAAGGCTGAGCAGAAAGCCAGACCTAGCAAAAGGGGGAACGAACGGCAACAATTTTGGCAGAGTAGCTGTGGAAGGAAGAACAGCTGAAGGGTGATTTGCAGCAGAATCGGCTTTCCCAGACATCATCGTTTTGCTCTCCTGCCAGAGGGTAAGGGAAATTCCAGTTTGGGAATAAAACTGTTGGGCACCAGGAGCAGCATCAATTCCTATTTAGGGGAAAATCCCCTCGAGCCAAATCAGCACTGCCTCCGCCACCATCCACCCACCTGATGTAAGACAACAGGTAAGAGCAGAAAAAAACACTTTCCATAGGAGCAATGACAGGCAAATCCCTGAATTGCACTATCCTTCATCTCCACCACTGGAGGATCAGCACTAAATAGGCTTCTGTGTTGGCCAGAGAGGTTGTGGAGTCTCCATCCCTGAAGATATTCAAAAGCCATCTAGACATGCTCCTGGGCAGCCTGCTCTAGGTGGCCCTGCCTGAGCAGGAGGGCTGGACCAGAAGGTGTCCAGAGGCCCCTTCTCGCTGGAGCCATTCTCTGACTCAGCAAAAGCAGGTGGGTTCTTCAGCTGTTCCTGCCCACTGTCCTGTCTCACTGCCCATCGCCCCTGCCATGGGGTGGAGAAACCAGACAGCATCTGAAAGGGAGTGGGGATGACGGGGGGAACCAGCCCTTTGCTGGGGCACAGTTTCTTTGGAAGGGTCAGAAAGGACTGAAAGAAGGGGTGGTTTAGTATTTAGAAATTCCAGGAATTGTTTGGTCTTCTGTCACTTTTGCTGGAGCTTTTCTGGAAGCCTAGCATTCAGGAGAAAAAAAAAGGCTTCTTTGAAAATAGTCATCAGAATGGGACTAATAGCCTTAAAATATTCTGGTTAAAATACCTTTACCCTGAGAATCACTCCAGTTTCAGTCTGTTTGTTCTGGCCTGAGCAGCAGCACAGTGGTGAAACCACATGATTGTCTGCAGGGCAAACAAGAGCCACCTTTCTGCCCCAAAGAAAGCTCCTGTACCTTTTCAACCCTTTTGATTATTTAAAAAGCCAAGTGAAGCAACACTTCAAGCTGCCTTCCCTTTGCAGGTCACCTTTCCAAAAGCAGTTTGGTGCGCAGCAATGTACACCTTTTGATAAAGATGACTGAAAGAGATAAGATAAATCACAAAAGCCCTCAGCAAAGTCTACAAGATAACGGTTTGATATTCTGCCTCACAGCTGAGCACTGCTGTTAAAAAGCCTGTACTCGGTACTGCTAAGTCAGGATGAGTTACCCGCGCTATACTTAAATTTGCCTCCACTTAGGAACCAGCTCACTGGAGTAAAACTGACTCGTAGGGATAATTAATTCACTTTAATGCTTCTCTGTTGGAGTGTAGGGGTTGCTTTTTTTAATTTGCCACCTCATTTACTTGGACAGCGTAGCTCACATGGCCCAATTTACATCACATTCTGCTCCCTTGGTGAGTATTCATGCATCGTGACAAAACTTTCTTTACCGCAGACCAGTAATAACACGAGGATTCTCACACAGCAGCCCATTTCTGAAGATTTTTTCAGGCTACCATCTCGCCGTGCTCATGAAAAAGACAGGGACATGCACCGAGACAGCCCAACCTACTCCCAAGCACCAGTGGGCAAGGGTTCTAGACAGAAATGGAAGTGCCCCTCTCCTAAAAATCACACCTGTGCCCCAGCTTGACACTAAATGCTTAAACTAAAAACAAGTTGAAAACTTGAAAAACAAGTTGAAAAAGTGTTTTAGCCAAAAATCAAAGATTTAAGGTGCAAAACAAGCCAGGTCCTCTACCGTCACCAACAGTGAGTAGCATGCAGAGTAACAATTATTTGGAGCCAGGTATCAGGCCTGATTTCTTTCTCTCTCAAACCAACGGTTAGTTGAGGTCTTCCTACTTGCCAACACGTTTACATCTCCAGGAGTTGTGCGTATATGCAGAAGTCCGGCTTTTTGGGGCCACAACAGTCTACAAACAGCACTAGGACCAAGGAAGACAGCCACAACCACACGACTGCTTTCATTCTGGGATTGGCAGTGGGCATCAGAGACCATAACCCAGTGGGAGACTTTCCAGGCAGAGCCATAATATTTGCTGTCACGTCTCAGGCAGAGAAGTGCACAGTTTATGTGCATGTTCCCTGTGCCACAGCGTGAGATTCTGGCCCAGCCTTGGAAATACAGGAATAAATACCCCCCCACCCACAGCTGTGCTTCACCCACGTGCTGACATATCCCGTCACCTTTGTATGCAGGGAAGCTGAAAGCCTGTGAGACCAGTAAGCACTAGAAGGCAGCCCAGGAAGCCATCAGTATGAAGCGTTAAGTGTTACACTAAAGAGTAGGAACTGGTCCAGGGAATCCTGCAGCAGTGAGAGCGCGTGACAGGCAGTCAAGGCTGCACTCCCTGGCTCTCCAGCTGGCCCTGCTGAGCTGTGACTGCCAAAGGAATGAGAAGAAAGGCCAGGGGCAGCGGAAGCTCTGCCTTACCTACCACGGGTACTTAAGGTGGTGAAACTAAACTGAGGAGTCAACCTGGTAACAAGTTAAAAATAATCTAGAGTTTATAAAACAAAACCACCCACCCACCCAATAACAACACTGGCAAGTTGTGCAAGAGCCCCAAACTACTCACAAAAGACCATCAAGCAGCACCCGTGCTAGACCACTAGAAATCCATATCAACTAAGTGAAGGCTGTGTGGTGGGGACGGGGTATTCCAGTGGTAAGTCTGCCCAGCATCCTTGATGCTTCCGATACAACAAAGATGAGAACATGTGATGGATGAGGTGGATGGGAGGGAAAAGGGATAGATTCATATATTAACTATTTTTGCAGTTCTCATTACAGCAGCAGCAGCGGTGCTGTGGAAGTAAGCCATCTGGGCTAGTGCATCAACCTCCAGCAGCTCCGAATACTGTCAGTGCATTAGACCTTCCCCCCAAACTCACCCTCCAGAGCTGCCTCAGCTCGGACTGCTCAGCAATTGGTACCAATGGAGCCCTGGTGCCTTTTCCTTTGCCTTGTCAGGAGGCCAAAGTATGAGTTAGTGCAGACAGGGGAGGGATCTGTACAGCCGAGCAGCCTGCAGCCACTCCAGTACTCCAACTATCAACCATCAAACCATCCTTCCCAGAGCGAGAACCTGCCGTCAATTCTCCCACCTCCAAGGGAGGAGCAAGGAACTTCCTTCCCTTGCCATACCAAGCAGATCAGACTAAATAGGGATAAATACTTGATGTTCTGCCCCTTACAACTTTAATCTACCCTCTCCATCCCCATTCTTTGAGATGAACCTGTAAACGTGAGGAGAACTCAGTGATCCGAGGTACTTCACATACTCAAGTATCAGTCTTTCCTTTTGAAAGCATCAGTACAGAAAAAAGTCCCCCCCTCCCCGTGTGTATTTCTCTTACCCCGATTGATAGTAGCTACCTTTGCACCACATCGCTGATTTCTTGGACACATGACAATAAGTTATTAAGGACGGGGTTTGCCCCAGGGATGCTAGCAGCTGTTGAAGACACCTGCAGTTCCTGCAGGCTGAGTTCCAGTTTGCTCACGGCTTCCCGGAAGGCAAATTTGTTGCGTGTATGCGGGATGCAGTCCACGTAGCCTGAGCAGTAATCCAACAGCTGGTGCCCTGTATCCACCAGCTGGCTGTTTGGTGTCGGCTCGGCAATAGCACTCGAGAGAAGATCTGCGCACTCCAGCAGGGCTTCCTTGCTGATTTTGTCTGCGGAGATTTTCTCAGCTGCCTGTTTGGTCTTTCTTAGTGCTACCTTTGCGCCAGCTGTGCCATTGGCCATTTTCACTGGGGAAGTGGAAGACGATGACAGAGGCACTTGAGGTGGAGGCATCACGGGCCTCCCAGATTTTCCACCAACAGGTGCTGCTGCCTTCTTACTCCCTTCGCTTGATTCCAGTCCATGCTGCGCTCCTGCCAAGTTGCTCAGCTCTTCCGCTGCATCTGAGCAGGCAGCTGGCTGTTGTAGGAGCTTCATCACTGGTGGTGGAGGTGGAGCACACTTTGGTTTTACCCGTCTGGGCCGGTCCCTGTCGCCAGAAGAAGTGACCTGATGCTCAGATAAGAGCTTAAATTTATTACCCTGAGAGTCTGTGCCAATGAGCTGCACGTCTGCTGGAGTGTGTTTTAGAGTGGGTGAGATTAGGACTGGCACTTTGTGGTTATGAGTGGTTGGAAGTATTGCTGCAGCCTTTACCGGAGATGACCACCCTGGTCTCTCCTCATCCTCAAGGACCCCCTGCCGTGGGCCGCTGTTTTTTTCTTTGCCCTTAGGAGCTGCTGTTAGTCCTGGACCCTCCTTTTCTTCCAGTGCGGAGGGGGTTCGGAAAGGGAGTGCTGTGGCACCCCTTGGCAAGAGTTTTGCTTTTGGTCTCTCTCTGGTCAAAGCAGGGCCTTCTTCAAACCTTTTGGGAAGCAGATCATTGGCCCTCCCCGTGATCTCATCAGGCTGAGAGGAGGTGGACACTGTCCGTTCCAGCTGGATTTTTGACCTCTGGGAATTTCGGGGAAGGGTCATTGCCATCCTATCCTGCTCTGGAAGCCCTGAGGACATGGAAGATGTAGAGTTTGACCTTGGAAAAGGCTTTGAAGCTTCTTCATTACCAGTGGATTTTCCTGGTCGTAAACCCAGCGTCTTTTTAATCAAGCGTGGTGTAAAGAAACCAGTGATGCCCGACCACCCACCACCGGTGCTTACGCCCCCACCACTGCTGGTACCAGTGCCATCGTCATTGTAGAAGGTCCTCTGCACAAAGCCCCCACCATAGCACTTGGGCGGCACTAGGCTTGCGTCCTGCTGCGTGTGAGCAAAAGAGAACCCGTCCACATGCTGCAAGGAAGCAACAGAGGAAAAGTTACCCGTCAGCTCGTATTTCTTATGGGGCTGATTCTCCATCTCCCGGAAGGAACTGCTGCGCTTGGGAGGTGTGGGAGCATTCCTCTTCTTCATAAAGGAGCTGAAGAAGCCTCCTTTTCTGTCCCTGGTGAAAGTGGTCTCTTTGGCATCCTCCAGCAGGCTGCTGGGTGACTTGTCCCTCTGCTTGCGAGGCAGTGCAGGAGACCCACTTGTTGGCTGTGTGCTTCTGATAAAACCTAGACAGAAGAAGAAAGAGAGAGTTTGCAAGATGCATTTCCATTTCCACCTCCCTATCTTGCAGCAGCTCTACAAGCCTGGCGCATTCAGCTGCCCAGATTCTGCAGAGAGCGAGAGAGGAACTTTGCACTTTTATTTTCATGCAAGGTTGGTGTGCTTTTGTTTTGTTTTTACTTTTTTCCTACTTCTGGATGTGTGACTTGTCTGCTGTCTATACAGAGAAAGCCACTTAGGAGAGAGTTCAGGAGAAAGTGAAGTTGCTCTTTTCTTCCAGTTTCTTATTCCCTTCCTGCAGTTTTTTCTTCCTCCCCAAAACACCGCAAGCATAAAAGAAAATCTCATTGCATTGTCAACTTTACTTTTGAAGCTGTCATTTCAAAAAAAAGCAGTGACACTAAATTTAAAAGAAAACATACAAAGGAATTTTCTGAAAGAACATTAAACAAGCTGCAGTGTTTTCTATTTGCTAGTAAACAATTGCGATGCTGAGGTGGGCAACATTCCTAATGAAAGAGCAGCGCAAAGCACCTTCCCATGTCACGTTGTCCTGTTTTCTTTCGTTTCTTTGGCAACTTATATCAGCAGCAAACCTATCCCAGAACCATGGCCTCTCTCCCGCTGTCCCAGCGCCCATACCTGGTGCTGAGCTGGAAGCCGAGTGCTCCGCAGTATCTTGCGTTCCTTCAATGTTCTCCTTGTTCTCTGTCTGTTTCTTCAATGTTCTCGTCTTGGAGGGAAGCATGGGTAACCGGGGCAAGTAAGGAACTATGGATGAGGAGGAAGCTGTTCTTCCAAGCTCTTCTGCTACCTCTGTAAGGTAAAAAACAAACAATAAAGGGAGTAGTCGGAATAGAGAACGGCAGGTGGAGAAGAAAACAAAATCTGGATCTTTACTGCAAATCCAGACTGGCAAGAAGAGATACGAGACTGCGAAATATGTATTGTGTGGATTTAGTTTTTGCTAAAGTCCAGAGGCATTCAGGGTAAGTAAGATGTTTTTTATAATACTTCCAAACACATTTACATCTTTATAAATTCAGAAAAAAAACCCCAGCAGTAGAATCTGTACAAGCTCTCTCTGCTGGATTAAGGGCTGCTCAAGAGCTAAAGCCAGCACTGAACGCATTTGCCTCTGTTTTTAATTAAGGTGCCTCCTGTCGATGTTCCTGGGCTCCGCCAAAAGTAGTGTCCTCTCCAGATCTAGATCTAAGCTGCTTTTCTTGAGGCAAAGCACTGCACCTCCCTACTGGAAATGAAGACTTCATGTTTCCTTCCCACCATCAGCACAAAGGTATGTGATCAAAAGAAACCAGAAAAGGCCAACAACCTCCTGGCGCTACCCAGGCTGGCATTTGTGTGGGCCACTTGACGTGCCTGTTATAGACTTCTCCCGGTAGAATTCAATTTGGTGGGTTTTTTATCCGTAGCAGAGGAGTGGATGGATTAGCTTCCTATTTAATTCAAACTTTAGAAGCTGCTCAGACATTTCTGCTTGTCTCCTGTATATTATCACACTTCTCATCAGTATTTACCTCCTAGTTGATTACATTTGAGAACTGAGTTGCGCAGATCTGCTCCTAAAAGTAGCTAAGTAGAAAATCCAGAGATTAAGGCACACTTTTTTAAAATGAAAGCTGCTAGAATAATATTCAATGACCTACTTCCTGCAGTCAGCAATGGACTGTGATATACACACACCTTTCTCTGTTTCTCAGCATCACTCCTTACTCTAGCTTGGAAAGCAAGAGGCCTCCTCTAACGGAGGAGACGATATTCTCCAAACTAATTCTTTGGCATCTTTATGCTCAATGAATTACTATACAGTCCCCTGCACAGGTACACGCCTAAAGTTTATTTTGTATTTGTGCACCAACTAAAAGCATGGATTTGCACACCAACTAAAAGCATGTATTTGCAGTCTTAAAGTTAAGAAATTAAGTAAGGGGCACAGCCTCTTGCAACTTCCACAGCTACCAGATGAACCTTAAGAGCCCATCCATAAGACATCTCAATCTGGGGGATAAACACCAGGACTGTTTCAGAAATAAAGCAAAAGGGGCTCTCACCCTCTGAGATGCTCGAGTCATGGAACATGGTTTCAAAGGCCTGGTGGGTCTCAGCAAAGGAAGGCCGGTCTGGTGGGTTCCACTTCCAACCTGCAATGTGAGAAAGCGGAGTAAGTCTTAATGCCTGAAACAGGTAGGAGATGATTTTTTATTCTTTCCAAGGAGATAGAAAAACATGCAAACTTTCCCAGCTGCAGCAAAACTTTGATCTCGTACTATTGCACAGGCTTTAGAGTCGTTCACAGTCGTTCATAGCATCAGTCAGTCACCCTACCATAACAAACAGGTCTTGAGAAGAAGAAATGATGATCTCTATGGTCTTTTCCAGCCTAATTATTCTATGATTAAGGAGCTTCCCATGGCATGCTTGGAGGATGCATTTTGTGCAGCCTTCTTAAACACGTGAGTCCTGCACAGGCACTGCATTTGCAGAGAACTGAATTTCCTTCTGATTTGGTGATTCTACAGTAAGGTTCCTACTAACAGAATACCAGTACAATTTGCCTCAGCGTGTCATCTAGCACAACTCAGAGATGACAGTTTCTGAGAGTGAATTCTTGTTCCCTAGAGACCAGACTTACTTTGCATCAGTAAGCAGGTACATCTCATAACCAGGTGACAGGGCCTTTTCTATACCAGCTAACAAAATGGCACATAAGAATCAAGGACTTCAGAGTTAGCTAGAGATTTCTCCCACCTCTCCCAGGCTTTGCCCCCAAATTCAAAGAAGATAGATACTCACATGCTCTCATCAGTTCATAGACCTTTGGAGGGCACCCCTCGGGTTGTTCCATCCGGTAGCCCTTTTCCAGGAGATCATACACCTGAGAGAGGTCAATGCCTGGATACGGTGACATCCCATAGGTAGCAATTTCCCATAACAGCACCCCAAAAGCTGCAAAAGGAGGAAAACAGGATTCCCGGTCGTAAGTCTGCCCTCTTTTTGTATAGCTCATTACATTGCGGACTGTACTGCAGCTTGAGGCAGTATCTCTTTCTTGCAGGTATTTCAGGCCAGCCTAGATGAAGACATGACATGCTGGTGCGCAACTGTCTCCTCCCTGAGTGCTTCTGCCCAAGCCAGAAAGCGAGTTACTATTGAGGGTGGCAAAGAAAACCAAAATAAAACAGCACAGACCACAGAAGTGAGGTTTTCTTACCCCACACATCTGATTTGATTGAAAAGGTGTTATAGGCCAGGCTCTCAGGAGCAGTCCATTTGATGGGGAACTTGGCTCCAGCATGAGCTGTGTAGGTATCTCCAGTCATAAGTCGACTTAAGCCAAAGTCAGCCACCTTCACCACATGATTTTCTCCAACTAAGCAGTTGCGTGCTGCCAGGTCCCTGGAAAAAGGAAAAAAGCATACTTCTTTACTGGAGCAACAGCAGGGCTTTTGAGTACAGTCTTCTGGTTGTATAGCCTGTCCCTCGCTTCCAATTTGGGAAGCACTCTTTTTAGACAGTGGGCAAAGGCAATGTGTCAGAAACTGAGTGGACTTCTTCTTAGAAGCAATAACGTAAATCAGCATTAGGCTTCATTCTTTACATTCTATTACATTCCCTGTATTGATAGCTGTTATGATGAGTTTATGTTTCCTAAGTCTAAGATGAGATCAGCAGCTCATCACACACAGGTAACAGCTTTATGGCACTTTATCTGACTGGATTAAAAAAGCAGTTGGGCTTGACAATGCCTTGCACAAAGGGGGTACGTCACAACAGGGTAATACCAACTTTCATAGCTGTCGGGCACTAGGATGTAAGCCCACTGCAGGAATAGAAGATTCCACTGTCCCGCATATGCTGGGACAAGCGGCCGATGCCTTGGCATACCTGTGATATTAGCAGCAAGCACAGAGCAAACGGACAGTGTTCTCATGCTTGCTAGCTTGTTGAGACCTTGGAATCTTTAGTAAGACCTGCGAGTTAATAAGAAAAGAATGCACTAGATGGAAAACATGAAGATAAGGGGCACATCTGTGGTAAATAGTCAGTTGCACTCTACCACTGTAACTGCAGGATTCTTACAGGTGGAAATTCACTGGCGTAGCTGCTGACTGGGTACAGAAACACTATATAAGGCTTTTGTCCACTCAATAAAGTGATCTCGCTTATTGCCTCAGAATGGGGTCCGTGCCTCAATTGCTACAGCCCACTATAAAAGTCAGGGGGAGAAGGTATTGCGAGATAATATTGATATCAAATCAGCCAATGGATAATCCAGTGTGAATGCTAACTCTGGAAGAAACCTCCCCAAAAGGAATAATTCCTGGGCTACCTTGCTAGTAGCCTGTTCATCAGTGCAACCTGAGATTGTACCAGCTCAGTGTGACTTCACTCACCTGTGAATGAAGTTCTTCTTCTCCAGGTACTCCATTGCAGAGGAGATCTGGGTGGCCATGTAGAGTAGCACAACAGCAGTCACTTCCTCCCGGTTGCACTCCCGTAAATAGTCCAGCAGGTTTCCATAGGGCATGTATTCTGTCACAATGTAAAAGGGTGGCTCCAGGGTACATACACCTAGCAGTCAAGAGGAGGCGGCACATGAATAAAGCTTCCTTTTCTCTCCCAGCTTACCACTGTTCCTGATTTAATATCCATTTGTTGCACTTTGTACAATGAGTGATTCTCTGAAAACTGAAGGCTCACATCTACAAGACCTGAATCAAACTTAAAATTCAGCGCTTACATCTATTTATCTGTCCATTCACTTTAAGGATAGAGAGCAATATGTCTATCAAAGCACCACTGTTCCCATATGATATAGATGCAGGTGTGGTTCCGTTCTTTGGAGGGTTACAGAATGAAACAGGAGTTATTTTGAGCATCTATGATTTGTTTTGCTTCCTTTCTCCTCGTTCATAAAGCCAAAGAGTGGCCAGCTGGAAGCAGGTACCTGTCAACTAGCAAGATTTCCAGACTGAAATGTCACTATCAATTAATGTGAAGCACTCCCATGAGTGCTAGCTGGGAAAGCCATCGGCACGGTGGGACCTGCTCCTAAAGCAGCATTCTCACACATTCCTCACATGGCTAGTTGCTGCAGTCACTGCAATCATGTACAAAGTATGCGTTAGCGGAGGAGGAGGGCAACAGGATACTCGTCAAATCTCTGAACTCCCCCTGCAGCACTGCTGACTGCCTGTTTACACCCTTACACACACACAGGAGTGAAACACAACTATGCTGTGCATCAGAAAGAGGAAAAATGCCTCTCTGTGATGAGAAATCTTTCCATCTCTGCTTCTGGAACCAGACAGGGCTGAGCAGACACTTCATCTGTGCCCATTTTTGAAATGGCTACAGAATAGTCGCCATTATTAAAAGCCTTCACATTCTTCACATTTCTCCTTTCATCCTAGGCTTGGCTTGACAGCTTTGCTCCTGAAAGCAGCAAAAGTCCAAAGGCAATTAAACACTAGTAAAGGCTTAGAGTGTCTCCTTAAGAATCTTTGTACATGTAGAATTAACAGATATGCAGACTATTTAGTGATCGCTTAATGCATTTGCCGGTGAGACAAACAGGGCACGGCCGAGCTGTGAAGCCTTTAGACTTCTTCCGTTTGTGTCCTGTTTGATCTGACTTGCATCTCCACTGCCTCAATCTCCTGTACTTATTTGGTGATACACAACGTCCCTTATAACAGCAGCGACTGAGTTGTCTTCTGCTTAATTATCAACTGATTTGTCTATTTAATGCAGCTTTTTCTACAAATGTCTCTGATTTGAGATGTACGAAGAATGGTATTTGTTGTGCTTCCAACATAATTGTTTTCTTCCACTTTGAATTTTCTTGTAATTTTGTTCAGTTCTATCAGAAAAATAAGTGATAGAAAATAACTCTGTAAATTCGATTTAACACAGCAGCAAAATCCGACCCTGATAACTGAACCCTGGAGCATGCCTGAGGCCAAGGGCACAAACTAACGGGAGGCTGATACTGCAAACTTTTACATAATGCATAGTCGTGCCTCAAGAGCAAAGCTGTCTACTAATGTAAGTAACTATACTTGATGTTTTATTTAAAATTATTGTCTCTTAGCTCCAAAGCAACATGAAGGATTAAGCTGTCAAAAATCCCATCCCATAACCTGACCTGATTCACAAAGTTATATAAGCACAGAAAATCTGCCACTGCTTTTAAACAAGACAGATTTCATTTTGGCAGAAACTCAAGTAAGAACTTAAAGAGCAAGGAATTTAACTGACCTAACAACTGCACTAGATTTGGGTGCTTGATCTCCTTCATCACAGCAGCTTCTTTCAAGAACTCTTCCACCTCCATGGTATCTTCCTAGATAAACAGAAAGGGGGAATTTTATCTTCATGATCGAGGTCTACTTTACATCACATATCCAAGCTGAATATAAACGATGGCAACCTTATATCCATCCTACTGTTCTGGCTTTTACCAAAGCAAAATATAACACCCCTGAAAAGCTGCCTGGCTGGCCTGCAGCGTGGCCAAGTGATAGCTCTGCAGGACCCAGAAAGTGCTAGGCTTTCTTGTTTAGTAGGTATTATAGCTATCAAAGCATCTGTGGCTGGCAAGAGGAAGACTCTTGGGATCACTGATTTGGTTCCTCTGCCTTGCTATAAAAATTAAGCTTGTAAGCTCCCTTACTCAGGGAGTATGCAGAATTGTAGCTTTTAATGTTGTGGCTCTGGAGCGAGTCCAGAGAAGAGCAACAAAGCTGGTGAAGGGGCTGGAGAACAAATCTTATGAGGAGCGACTGGGAGAGCTGGGGGTGTTTAGCCTGGAGAAGAGGAGGCTGAGGGGAGACCTTATTACTCTCTACAACTACCTGAAGGGAGGTTGTGGAGAGGAGGGTGCTGGCCTCTTCTCCAAGTGACAGGGGACAGGACGAGAGGGAATGGCCTCAAGCTCCGCCAGGGGAGATTTAGGCTTGAGATTAGGAAAAAATTCTTCACGGAGAGGGTGGTTAGGCATTGGAACGGTCTGCCCAGGGAGGTGGTTGAGTCGCCGTCCCTGGAGGTGTTTAAGGTGAGGGTGGATGAGATACTTAGGGGCATGATTTAGGGATTGGTGGGAATGGTTGGACTCGACGATCCAGTGGGTCTCTTCCAACCTGGTTATTCTGTGATTCTGTAATGTTGAAACAGAAGGCTTTGAAAAGGAAGACAAATGGGGAAGCTGAATTTTTTCCAGGAGTAGGCGTGAGGCTGTAGAAGATATATCCAAAACCTTTGATTTTTTTATAGCTTCCATGGTTCTTCTGAGGGCAGGGAAGTGGGCTTGGTAACCATTTCTACAGATCTGGTTTGGACATGCAGTTCTGCAGGTGCTTCCTGGGCCAAAATTTGAAATTGTTTCTAAACCACGTGCACTGGTGCAAGTTTGATAATCTTTGTTCTGCAAAGCTACCTTCAAGCATAGATTTTAGGCAGATCAGCACACACCATTTTCTGACATTCATGTCATTAGCTGACGTAATTGAGAACGTCACAATGTCCTACCCTTATCATAAATGGTGACCACATAAACAGTACATAACAACCTGAAAACTCACCTTTAATGTTTTCACAGCAACCGTGAGATTGTATTTCTTCCAGACACCAACGTACACCTCACCGTACTGCCCTCCACCGAGTTTGTGCTTCATGGTGATATCAGTCCGCTCCATCTCCCACTTGTCGTGGATGGGGGACACTCCGTAGACCGTGGGCTTATTGCACTTGGGTGCCGGGTAATGCAAAGTTGTCACCAGTCCATCCGCGACCGTTGAGTGATGGTGCACTAGCTCTGCCAGCGTGCTGAAACGGCTTTCTGCTGTCACATATACCTGTTAGGAACAAACCAAGAAATCTACTTAAATGCAGGCAGGTGGAAGCTTTCAGTAACACTGAAAAACAGGTACGATAAACATATTCTACCAAGTTTTAAAAAAAAGAAGGTACGGGGACCAGACGTTAGAGTATTTGTTCTGATGTTGTTGGGCAAATGAATATTAACCTGTGGGATTTCTACCTGCAGAAGGCAGCTACATATAAGCTGTAGCTGGGGAGCAGTCCTATCTCCTGCCTCATGCTTTACAAGGGTAGAAACTGGAATTGATGTAGCCAAGCAAACGGCCAGTTTCTGTGTCACTCAAGACATTATACTGATATTTGATCAAGGTTTCAAAATGCTGATCAAAACTGCTGACCTACCAAAGCTCTGCTTGATCACAACCGCTTTGCACCCTAGCTGCTTTCAGCCAGGGCAAGTACCATCTGCACTTCTCCCAAAGCGGTGTTCAGTGAGTTACCACCAAAATCTTGGCATACATCTCCTTTTGATATTAATCGATCGGCGAACCTCTTTCCTTTCGCGTACACCCCTCTGTTAACAGTCTGCAACTTGACATTCTGTACCACCTCTTAATTAGCATCCTTATTTCCTCTCCCCACAGCATTATCAAGACTTCCTTACCTTTCCATCTGAGGTGGTATTGATCCTGTAGTGGTAAACGCGTCCTTCGTACCTGAGCGAGATGGATAACTGCCCTGGGCTGCTCTCGCTTTCACGAACCAGGAAGCTGCCATTGATGAGACTGCTTAACAGATACTCAGCTGCACTCCGCGACACCGGCCCGTGGTACCATGAGTGCTTTTCCAGGCTGTTCACTGGCGTGATGTAGTTGCTTGGTACCCAGCCCTGCCCATTCTTCGAACGTACCTCACTCCATTCACCATTCTGGTTATAACCCAGGACTCGCAACTTCTCACCTGTGACCAGGAGGAAAGCAAAATTAGCACAGTGCAATCTGTTGGGTCTCATCAAGGGAGACGCTTGCTACCGGCTGAGTAAGCCTGGGTTTGTAGCTTAACGATAAAAATCTGCACCAGATATAACCAAAATGCTGTATATACAGCATTTATGAAGCAATGTTTCAGACACAATACCTAGGATACTGTTCCCCCATTTACTGCAGTGTGATGGAGGAACTCAAAAAGCTTTTCAGACTAGAAAGATTTTTTTTCCTGAAGAGATGACATTTATTGTCTTCTTGAAGCTTTAAATGGCATGTGATTTAATACAGTTCTGCAGCTGATATATGTACTGAACAGTAATAGAAAACCTGTGTGCGAGTCTTCATTCTTGATTTTGCCCCATTTGAAAGTGCTGAATTCTGTTACCATCAACAATGTAAAGGTTTTCCTCTGCTCCTCCCTAAAATAACTGGCATCTCGCAGTGCCAGTGGCCTGTGGAACCTAGAACAGAACAATTCTGGCTGAGCTAGAGTGTTGGGCAGCATTTTACAAAGCTGTATCTTTAGCAGGAGAACTGCCCAGCAGGTGTCTCCCCGACACAACTGAGAGAGAGATCGTCTGCTTACAATCATCAGTTTAGAGAATAATCTTCCCTAACTGTGCTCATTCCTATTCCTGTCTAGGGAAGGATCTAGCTTTCTATTTTCTGTTGCTAAGTTTTCAACCTAGTAGCTGCTTTGTGTTCACAACCTCACCTTTGGTGATGCTGAGCGTGTTGTCACCGCTTGCTACAAAATCGTAAAGTGCAACAAAGAGATTGGGATCGCTCTCGGTGGCTCCAAGCAGGTTCTCCTTGGAGCTCCATCTGATGGCTTCATTCAGTGCCTGGGGCTCAACATCGCAACCGTAGGGGCGGTGCAGAGCCTCTGCGAAAAGAACAGAAGAGGAAATTACTTTGTCTACAATTGTAAGTAGATCAAACCCCAGTGTAGAGCAGAGCAAAGCTGCTGCTGCACAATATGCTTTTTACAGAAAGGGAACACCACATCTGCACATCTTAGATCAATGGGTTTCAAACACCACTTTGCTGACTCTTCATTCTATAGGTTACTTTGAACAGGGGCTGGAGAAGGTGATTAACTCCCTCTACACCAAAGAGCAAGCTAGGTGTATGAAATTCCTATTCAATATTTATTGTATTATATATAATTCTATTTATATACATCTCTGTTGGAAAGTTTTTAAGCATTCATAGATAAAAAAATGGGTGAGAAATTAATTGTGCTTGTTTTTATTAGGTGAAGTAGTGAAGGAAACATTCTGATGCTGAAACAGTGTGTTATGCCTTTATTGTTTCTGTGGCTGAAGAAGACAGCCTGGATCTGAAACCAATATAATAAATGCAGGTAAAACAGCCTGAATGGCGCATACAAGACTGGGTACAGGGGGCAGTACCTGATACAGTGGTAGCAGAAATGATTTGGTGATTTGTCATCTTTTCTGGACTGTGTAAATAAGAGGTGGAAAAGTGACAGGGACAGAAAGGGGTAAGAGTAACACCAGGAATCTAGCAGTGTTTCTGAACACCTAGGGAGTCCTGCTTTGGTGTTTCAAAGGACAACTGATGAAAAGTTGATAGTACAAAGGACTGAGGGGAGGAATCAGACTTGTTTTATAGACAGAAATCCCTAGAGCTCCTGCGATGATGAAAACCAATCTAAATACACAGGGGTTTGGAAAGAACTGTAGTAGAAAGCAAAACTTCCCGAGCACTTTGCAGTAGCGCTACACTAAGACTATCGCTGGCTTTTCAGCCCACAGAGAGGTTTTTCAGGAACATGCAGCAGTGTAAATTTCAACAGTAAGACAAGACAAAGAACGATGACGTAGTTTCATACACATGGGCTGCTCAAGGGGGCAAAAAAATATAAAAATATAAAGGTGTAAAGATAAAAATATCTTCTCTGATTGCACAACCGACGTACGTTCCTGTCCCAATATGCATTTCCAAATTCTCTTGTTGAACTTACTTATGGAAAGCCACTGTAAAAAGGTTTACTTAAATGCACCAAATACAAAAAATCCTCTTTAAAAAGCTGGATGCTTTCTTCACTTTACAGTCATTGCTTTGGCCCAGTTCTAAGGGGCTGAGAAGTCTGGTTTAGCATGTTTTTAAGCAGGCCACCGCCAGAGAATGTGTGCGCAACACCCACCTCCCCGCACTCCCGTGGGGCTTACATTCACGAGCGAGAGCTAGTCTAGAAGCCACTTTCAAAGAAAACAAAGAGCTCAAATGCAATCCAGGAAGGGAAAACTGGGAAGTCAGCGAGACACAGAACAGGAAGAGGCCAGCGCTACGTAACAGGCAAACCGATGCCAAATCGGTGTCACGGGACAGAGCTCAGCCCTGGAAAATGAGGACGTAGAGGGGTTCCCAGCATCTACGTGCAATTTTTTGACCCCATCGTAGGTATGAGAGAAAGCGAATGGTCGAAGTTTGTTCTGGTTTTTTTTTAAACACCTAGCTAAGTGGCTTTTGCTTGCATTTCTGGAGATCAGTCAGAGTTAAACTGCTTGCCTAACCGGCTCATCTTGCAGTTATTGAAAAACCGACCTCCTGAGCCTTGCCAAAATAGCACTCTATCAAGGTTCTCTCCACAAGAACAGAGGTGACCAGAGATTAAGCTGCCAAAATGTCACTTTTTTTGGTTTCATTATCTGCAGATACTATATTTACACAGGCTGCTTGTTCCTAACCATCAACTGCAATTAGTTTTACAATACACTGACCCATCAGACTGGTGCTATCATGTAAAAGAGAGGAAATCCCCGTGTCTGCTCAGCTACCAACATTACAGTGTGGCTGCAACATCCCATGGTAATCTTTTAGGGCAAGAAGTGTGCACGTGCATGTTCAGCTGTTAAGCACCAGGAAAGAACATCAGTTCCTAAACCCAGCTCTCTTTATGAAATAAAGATACATATTTAATTAGAGAACACATTCTTTATACCTCTACGCTGACTTGTGTTAGTGCCTTACGCAAAGTCACTCAGAAAATGTGCTACGCAAGAAATCTGACTTGCCATCTCTGCTAAGGAGCAAGCGCAAAAGTAGGCAGTTTCCAAAAAATATCTGACCTTGCAGCTCCAAAATACCTTAATGGTGGTTAAATAACTGCTTACTTTCAATAATATATTTGCTCAAATGTGAATAAAAATGTATGCATCTGTTCTAAATCAAAGCATACTTTAAGATTCCTTCTCAAGTCAGAAAAACTTAAGAACTGAGCATCCAACTCCCACTTAACACAGAGTTAAGCATTTCACCAAGCATTCGATGGGCAAGGCTAACACCGCCAGGCATCAGCTCAGCTTCAGAGCCACTGCAGCACATCCCTTGGCCAGCTAAGCCTGACCACCCCGAGCCCAGCTGCAGGCCCTTGAACCACGGCAAACCCAGCAGAAATGCCACCTGCACCTCAGTGCTGAGCAGCTCTGCCCACATTAAACCATTTGTGGTGCTGTGCTGCATCGCCAACGAGGATTCAAAGCAGATGTGGGACTACCACCACTTCCTTGGGAATGCCTAGGAGGCTGGCACATGCTTGAACATTCACTTTATGTACCCAAAAAAGCCCACAGAAGTTAATATTTGATGAGGTGCTTCAATCACTTAGCTACAGTGCTTACCTAAAAATCAAATGCTTTTAAGAGTTCACGTCTCACTAACTTTCTTCATGTTCACTTTAGAGTGACTTGGATGCCTAAGTGGCCATAAAGGTTACCCAATATCCACTAAAGAGGAATTTACCAGGACATGAAAGCATCTATTGCAATCTATTATTACACAGTAATGCATGCTGCTCAGTGGGATCTATAGGATATGGAAGGCCAGCGATCGCATAGACCTCATGAAGGAAACCAAGATGACCAAAGCATATCACACATTATATCCCTTCAATTGAGCAGTCTGCAAGCTCCATTCACACCGTGAGTAAGGAAATGAGCTGGGAAGTTTATTTTTTTATCAGCTCCTGTTAAAGGCTAACCGTAAATCATACATGACCGCTTTCATTTCCTATACGAAGGAAAACTTCTATCGCCATTTAGTGGGCAAGTAATACACGGTGAGCGAGGAGGTTATGCTTCGCCCGGCTCCTTCCTTTTTTTTTATTCTGACAATACAATTTGCTTCTCTCCAGATACGAATGCTTTTCCTATTTAGCCACAAGTAAGGGGAGTTTTGTCCCCGACCCTGTGCTAACAACACAACAGTTACCAACCCCTTCAGACCAAGGGCAGGAGTTAAGATATGCTAAATCCTAAATTTTACAATTCTATTAAGTGCTGAAGTGTTCTCTACTACTGAAATAACAACAGTGTAACTCCTCATAAAACTGAAGCGTTTTAATAATCCTAAAAAAGAGATAAAAGCAAGCAATCTCAGTTCTGCCCACAGCTGGTCTCACTACAAGACAAAGATAGACTTGAAAGGATCCACATGCTCCCTGAAGCACTTGGAGAAGGACAGGAAAGGGATGGCACAGCATTATAGCCCTGATCACCATACCTGTGAGACTCATGCCAGGCTCAGAGGCTCCTTCGCCAAGGCAGCAGAGCAGCTTGCCCTCTTTGCCATAGCTGCTAGACTGGAAAAGGACCGTCCCCACAATCATGCCGTGCTTTGCAGCAAGCAGAAGAAGCTGCTGGACCCGAGAAAACCAGTGTGGCCACTGCCAGCACAAATGCCACCACGTGCAGAGGACCTCTGCTCGCAAGGCTGGCAGCCAAGGAGAAAGCAATTGCTGCCGAGCGGGTGAAGGAGAAACTGGGAAAACCGAGCAGTGGGTTAACATTGTTATTAGCTGGAAGTGAGGGTGGAGCTTCCCAGGGAACACTGAACAAACAGAGGATGTGGGGACTGGACAGCAAGTTGAAACAATTTTGAGATGAGCTAGAAAGACAGAGTTTTGTACCCCTAAGAGTTAGGCAACAAAGTGTTTGGGAAGAAAGCAAACAGTTTCCTTGGAGAAATTCCTTTGAACACATCACAAAACAGATCACCCATTCAGGGGACTGCCCAGATTGACTCATTTTTCCACTCCACATACCACTGCTGGAGCACTATTTACATGAATCAACAGGAAACAGCGAAAATACACGTCTAAGACATGTACAATCACTGAGCAAGTAAACGCTCTTGAGCATTTCAAGGTTTCAGAAAGAAAGGCTGTGGATGTGGAGAAGCACTACATGCAATGGTGACTGTGCTGTGGCGACAAGGTGTTGCTTTTCCCTCTGTGGTCTGTAATGCGTTACGAATGTATGTGGAAAAAATAACCAGGCAACCTTATGATACTGGCATACTGTTGTCTTCCTGGATTTCCGAGGAGTGGGTGGCTTCTTGTCCCAAGCTAAGCTTAATGAATCCTGCAGCGCCCTACTAGTAGCTATGGGTTGAGATGCCTTTGCTTCAGAGCTCCCACGGTCTTTTTCGTTGCCTCTCTGTTCCTGCCTCTTGCGGTTTGTCTTCTCCCCTCTTATTTGCTCCAAGCACTCTTAACTACACTAGTATCTGTGCTAACCTCAGCGTGCCTGTTATACACAAAGAATAAAATGAACTCGTAGAGAAAGATAGCATGGCCTGAGCTACGTGGATGAGCTTTGGTACAAAAACACCTCTCAGGTGGGTGAAGTGCTGGGGCCTGATCCACAAGCCTAGAGCAATGTGGGTGACCCATGGATGGTTTGTGTTGCATTGCGTCCTGTTCAGTCTGTAACTTTTCATGTTGCCATTATCAGTAGAATTGTCCTGTGATACTCTTAATACATGAGTGTGAGCAAGCGTTTTATTACCCGTGTGATTGTACTATGATATTCGTGGTGCAAGAAAGCCTGAAAAAAGGGAGGCAGTAAGCAGCTGGGGCTAGAGACCTTGCATTTTTAGGGTGATGCAAGTTGTTTGTTCAATGGTATAAAAGTTACGTCCCTCTCAGCAAGGGCTGGGGAGACCTCACCCATGCGTGAAGGCACTGCATGGGGTATCGTAGTTGCTTAGAACTTCTCCAAATCCCTGCCGTGAAAGGCCCTCCCAGTGATTGTGGATGTGGGTGGTGACAAGAAAGCAATTCATGGTGTATGTCTCTTAATTACTGTACTTCCTCTCATGGTAACGATTAGATGCAGTGCCTTTACAAGCTATTGCTGTTAACTGGTTGTTGATCGCTATTAATAATTTGTTATCTTTCTTGCTGTAATAACTTGAGCAAAACCTGATTTCAGAGTATTTGAGAGTTTGGGATTTTATGATTACTTTTGCTAAAAGCGTCTTTTGTGGTAAACAGTGATTCTGAAATGGTACCAGGAACAGCCGGCTTGATATGGATTTGTGGCTAAACTAGTCTTGGCTGTGATAGCTAACCTTTAGCTGAAATAACGAACTTACTTGCTAGTTAAAACACAAGAGCTGAGAAACTGAATTTTGGAACAAAGGAGGATTAGCTGAAAGTTAGATTGGATTAATAACATCACTTACAATTGTATCTATGGGCCCTATCAATTTTGGTCTCTGTCAGCAAAGCACTGTCAGCCAGAGCCCCGTTGGCTGGCTGGTCTGTTACCGAGCTCCTGGTGGGAATCAAGCAGTAGCCAGCGTTGGCATTACAGGCAAGTCACATTTTGGCCATAGGCTTCCCCTAACAGGGCAATTCTGTTCCTGCACCCTTCCAGCCTGCCTCCTGGAGACATTTCTCAGTGGGAAGGACACGGGGTGTACCTGCCTAGTGTGTAGCTGTTGATAAGGTCCTGTCAAACACACCAGGGCAGAATGAAACTGGGCATCCTTCTACCTTATGGAGGAGTGTAATTTCTTTTACACTGATCTTCCTAGATAGTTGTTTTGTACTGTAAGCCATTACTTTGGTGTCTTCATCCTGTTCCCATTCCCTTCACGGTAAGTGCACAATATAAAATCTTAATCCTGGTACACTCAGCTTCCTCGGTAGAAGAATCCTCCTTTCAGGCACAGTAGCTCTTTTCAGGTCTTTAGACTGTCTTCTGTGGTGCCCTTTAGAGCTGTTTCCTGAAAGTGGTTACCCTTCCTGTTCAACCTACAAGAGTCCTTTAAAAGCATTTCTTTAGTTGTTACAGCAGTGGGAAAAAGCTGAGTGTAAGGAAATCCTGCTGACAATGCTTCTTTGCAAGGTACAGCTCAGGAAGCTTCTAAAATATTCCTTGTACGCTGAATTTCTGAACCAACTGTCCATTTGTCTTAAACTCATGTGTAAATGGAAATACAGTTCTGAAAAGGACTTGAGTGTTGCTGGAGGCAGGCTGAAGTGACTGGTTTGTCAGTGGAAGGGAGACAAATAAAGGGCTACAAGGTAAATACTGGTTAGAGCATCCAGGCTCAATCTGATAACTTAGATTTCATACCAAAAACCCAAGGGTGTATGTATTTGTGTGTGTGTGTATATATATATACACACACGGTGTTCTGTCTTCTGGGTTCTCACACGCCTCTCTGTCACAAAGGGACACTTGAACACAAGGTCACCAAGATCCCTGTATCTTTCACTTTATTTTCACCTTGTGTTTCCAAATTAAACACCAACATTTTACACACAGGCTTATTTTTTAGGCATTGGTCAACTCTGAGCATAGAAAGCAGATCATCAAGGAGTTAATCCTTACTAGTACAATGGACATTTTCCACTGCATCTTCAAAACTTACATCATTAGACTTCAAGATCTTTACCTAGCTTGTTAGTGGGAGGATTTCTGCCTTAATGAATACAAGGAAACAAAATTGATAACGCAGCAGCAAGTGGGTTTCCTATTTTGCTAACACAGTTGGAATAGTATCAAGTTCTACAGTAGCTTTGCAACTGAAGCCAAGTCTCGGCACTTCCTACCAACCAAAAATACCCAAGGCAAACTACAGACTGAAAAGCAAACCCGTGCTTAACAGGCTGAGTTCCCACTGCCTAATCATGTGGTAGCACAGAAGCAGACCTATCGGCTTTCCTTACCCTATAACAGGCTTCGGCCCTCGCCTAAACAGACCACCTAGTCTTTCTGCTGACACACACGTGGTCATGAAAATCACCAGTTTAAAAGGACCAGACAACTCGCATATGGCTTTGGTAAAATGCAGGCAACCTAACTAAATGCCATTCTTAGGTGTTCCTCTCCTGCAGGCAACCACACTCTTAATAAGGTGGTTTACTCGAGCTAAGCCCGGATCCATAGTTAGTCTTTGGGCCTCCCACTGAGCGGTGCAGCATTTAAGTGCTGTAAACAATCCGCTAAATGAAGCCAAGAAACACAGCTCCAAGCCAAGAACTTGGGATGGGCAAGGAATAGGTTTCTATTTACGGTCCCTGGCTGGGAGAGACAGAATGGGAGGAGACATCAGAGTCTGTAACAAAACTACATCATGAACAGCTCCCATCACATAAAAAGAAATGTTTCAAGCCAAGCTGATAACACTGCCTTGCCTCCTTTATCAAAATCCATCTGAAACAGAAAAGGCTAATAAATTATTTTTTTGGTATTAGAGAAATATATGGAAAAACCTAAAAGTTCTCCATACCCCTCGCCTCTTAGGAGCAGGTTTACTTTGCAACATGGAAAAACTCTTGCATATGATACACCTCTGCACTTATTTAGTAGTGACTGTTTACCTGAAGATGTGTTTTTTGGCTAACTTGATATAAAATTCCAAAGTTTGGGGTTTTGGTGTTACTGAATTTTTAACCAGTAGGAGAAGAGACACATTGATTTCAACTGAGTTAGTAACATCATACATGAAGACTCTGAGATGCTGTCTCTCTACCTGAACATCACAAGAGGTTAGCTACATGAAGATTTTTACAAACCCAAAATACCAGTGTTGATAGAATTTGCCTGTGTTCTGTTCCACTGGTTTTAGTTCTCCCCTCCCTTTGTTACTGATGTTATCAGACAGAGGTGCCCCTCACCCTGTTTGTTTGCTCGGATGTCAGTGACACGTATGATACCATTTCCCCCAATATCAACCCAATGCAGCACTTCCCTAGCTTTCCTCAGCCAATTTCTGCTTAAGTGCAACCTTTTTGGCGCAGAATCCAGTGGGAAATAAATCAAGCTTAAGCTCCAAATAAATCAATTGAAAAACATTCATTCCTTGTTGAATGCGAGGCGTGTAACTCTTCACAGACTGACCACCACACAGGCTTTAAGTCACCAAACCTTTTACTGAAGCATTTGGTAGCACTGCTGCTTTAAGATTATTTCAAAGCAGATGAAGTATTGAGCATCCTCGGAACAAACGCTGCTAGGTTAACAGACTGACACTCAATATCTCTCAGATCTTCTGTCCTCCTAGAACTCTGGCAGAAAACTGACTATGGGATACATGCACGATGCAGTGTTCTTGATATGCTTAAGCACCTCAGGGTGAGGAACTCACCTCGGCAGAGATGCGAGGAGAGCTGGACCTAACAGTTATTAAAAGAGGCAAGGGATGTTTCCTGTTACAGGTACTGGGAATGGCCAGAAGCAGCAGAATATGCTCAAAGTACCAATCTAACTTCTTTGTGTCTCTGGGTGAGGAACCAAAACCCAACAGAGAGTAAGAAAAACACTTCCCTGTAGTGAGAAAATGCTTTAGTGCAATTAAAAATTTGCACACAAGGGATTATAGAATCAAAAGCTACAAGTGTAACCTCTTCTAAAAATCCTGAATGCTGCTAAGCGTTTGTTATCTTAATTACTAAAGATTTGCCCAGCTCCTGTAAAGCCAATCAGCTTTACAACCACTGGTATCTGGGAACAAGTAGAGACCACCAGTTTTAAATGCTCTGAATTACATACCTGTTTCCATTGAGTACTGAGGTGACGAAGTTCTGCTCTTTGTTCCTCTGAATCCTGCCTAGAGCGGACAGTAACTACTCCCAGTGATGCTTTGTGGGAAAGGAGTGCTCTGAAGGAACACCACGACTTCAAAGATAACTGGGAAACTGCACACATGCAGATGAAAAGTCTCCCACATCCTTATTCTGTCATAGTCAGTTCCAGTAAACCTCTCCAGTATGAGGGGTAAGGAGGATTAGGTCACCCAGCCCTTCTCCAGGAAAGGTGGGATGGCCAAACATTCTGACAGCTTACAGCAAGCCATTTAGCAGGTTTTTTTTAATCAGTACTTCGAAGGAAAAGTTGCTTCATGTGGATTACGCTTACTCCAATAGAATTCCTGAGAAGTCATAATCCTGGCCAGATCAAAGTAAGGTTATTATCTACCTCTACGCAAATCAAACAAATGACTATTTACTTACACAGCGTAAAGACAAACATTTGCAGTAAGGGCTCTTTTGCAAAAAGCATGCTTGAAAAATCATGGCCCAACCAACCTTCAAGCAAGCCAGAAAGACCTACACTAACGAAGCCTCACTGGCAAGAGGTTCATTTGCAGATGTAATGCACTATCTGATCAGACCTCTGACTTAACGTGACATAAATGTCCAAGCTGCTTTTCAAGTGACATAATTACACCTTTATTAATAAAGTCCGGCAGCATTAGGTGCTCTCCTACGACTTGGCACCTGGAACAATGACCACATTTCCCAGCTGGCTTTCTGAAATTTATTTTTAGCCTTCCTTGTTTAGAGAGAAAACTTGGAAGAAGAGGGTAAAGCCTAACTCACTGACTTTTAATTTCAGGAGCAAAAGACCGTGCCAATCTAACAGCCCAAACCTGAAATGATATAACAACTTGAGGCCCAAGCGATTATTTCTGCAAGAACCTTGGCAAGGCAGCACTGCTTACCTTTTGGAGGGTATTCGGAGGGCAGAGCTCCCCAGGTGAGCTGACACAGCTTCAGTTTCCAGTACATGAGTTAAATTTTTTAATGCAATCCCAAAATGCTTGTCAGCACAGATGTGACTTCTCAGTTCCATCCACCCACACTGAATATGCATCAACTGCCACAGCTACACAGTACTTCTGTGTTCAAATCCTCTCACTAAAAATAAATCGTGAAGCTGGTGGCCTCACTTATTGGCAACAAATGTGCTGCTTGAGCCGCTGTCCACAGCCATTTTCTTCTCTTGAACAAAGAAGGATTTTCCTTTTAAAATATTTACTTCATTTGACTAAAATACTCTTGAGATGTTGTCTCCTTTGAAATATATTTGTCTTAGAAAAGAAACTAGCGCTTCCTTTCCTCCAAGAAAAGCCAAACTTTAGTATGAATACTTGCCCAAAAATTGCATGCTGTCTTGTTAACTTCAGAATCAGGGAAAACTAATGTGGATGCTTGTCAGGAGATCCCTGGAGTCTGATGCTCGGCTGAGCCCAAGCTGTGGGAGCGTTGGTTGCCTTGCTCCTCCTCAGTCCTATGGGCTGATTCACTCTTGTAGGGGACAGTGTGAACACACGCGGATGAAGTCAAGGAAACGCATCCACTGCACTAAACTTAGCTACCGACTGCTGCACCGCTTCCCGTTGGCGAGACCCAGACGCTTGTAATTGGCTCCGCTCATCAGACAAGGGACTCCATTCACCAGTGCTGTTTCCAACAGCTGCTGAACAACCAGGGTAACACGAACCCCAGCCTTGGCAGCAGCAGAATTCCCAGCTCAGCCCCAACAGCTTTGCAGTTTCAGCCTCTGTCAGAACATTCGCTTTTTCAAATCTAACAGCACTGTTCAGCCCTTGTGTGTCCGAGTCCAGTATTAAGACAAAGATGTACTCACTGAAATTATGGCTTTGGAAAATCCTTTCTGGGTTATGACTGAATTAATAGAGCTTTGAAGGAAAAGTAGAGTTAAGACTGAGGAAGTTGAATACTCCTATTCTAAAAGTAATCAAAGCTATAAAAACATCACTGTTGGACTTGCTGGTGTGCTAATAAAATTAGTTTGATTATGAAGAAGGAAAAATTTTAATAATCTTTGTCTATTCATGTAGTTAAGTGGATCTGGATTGAAAATGCTTATATAATTTAACAGGTTTGGGATGGATGTCTCCAGTAGATCTGGTATTTTGAATAGAAGAAAAATAGTGTTTTAACAATAATCCATTTGGAGAGTTAAGACAAGCAAATATACTCAGCCTGAAGGAATTTCATGCAGCTAAGATACAGACGTGCATTTTATGCATGTCTGCTACAGTAGCAGTAGCTTCCACTGTGAAGTTAGACACTGAGATCGCTTTTTCTTTTTAAGAAGTATAAGTACTTCTTGACTGTTAAAACCAAAACGATAAGGGTCATTGGGCACTGGAACAGGCTGCCCAGGGAGGTGGTTGATTCATCTTCCCTGGAGGTGTTTAAGGCATGGGTGGACAAGGTGTTAAGGGGCATGGTTTAGTGTTTGATAGGAGTGGTTGGACTCGATGATCTGGTGGGTCTCTTCCAACCTGGTTATTCTATGATTCTATGATAAAATAGTTAAAGGATTTATGATAGGAAAAACAAGTCCAGCCTCTTGGATTCAACAAAATGCTTCAGAATATCAAAAGCACGTTTGCTGGCTGACAACTGGGACCCTTTAGGCATGCAACAACTGTACTGCGTCACTTCCAGCCTAGCATCCTGCTGTTACCACTGCAAACAGGAGCTGCCTGGGGAAATAAGAATGACATTATTCCAGAACGCTTGCCAAACCTCCAATGCATCGCATCTCACGGTCTTTCTGAGCCAGAGCTGATGTTGTAGTGAAACTTCCTATCAGGCTGCTTCCATCATTTCATCCAGTTCCCATCTGAAGCAATGCAAACTGAACTCACACAAACAACACCCTGCTGCAATCTTCCTGACGGTGCAGCCACACACTGTGCAATGTGCTCTTATTTCTTTTGAAAGCAACACGCTGGTTTCATTTGATGCCTCTCAGTCTGTACAGCAGCCAATGCTGAACAACCACGACCTGATGGTGCTTTCACTTGAGGTTTCTGCAGGCCTTGAACTTGCTCTACCTCAGCCACATCTCCTCTAGGCTGCAGAGTCTGTCTCAGGTGCTTTGATGCTGCCATCACTGGACACCTTCCAACAGCCCTCCTTTGAGTTTTGTCTAGCTCCTCCACACACACCACCAGACAACCAGATCAGCATTATGTGCAGAATTCCAATCACGGATTAGTGTAGGGGTAGAACTATTTTTCTATGCCTAATGCTCTGATTTTTAGACTAGAATTCCAAATGTTGTCACAATACCATCTTATTACAGCTCAAAGATTTATTTCTATTGTTGCAGCAGTCAGCTCAGAGCTAAATACCTCACGTGCAAAGCTCGAACCGTTTTCCTCTGTGCCACCTTCCACTGAATCTTGTACTACTTCAACCTTTGGCAATTCTTCAGCCAGCTTTTGTCTCTAGTGTCTTTAATAAATAAATATTATTAGCAAATTTACCATCACGCTTTTTGCTTTCTTTGTCTTCACATCATTTGTCATAGTCTTATGGCAGCTTTTAATTAAAAATCAGGTACATCAAAGAAGTTAAAGTTGACTAAAATACACTTTCCTTAGTCCTGTTTGATGGCTGCTTCACTCCTAGCACCTCTTCACTAAACAAAACTATTAATATGTTCCAGAAAGTTCCATACTATGATCAGTGCTTGGTACAGTGTATGATATAGTTAAGCCAGCAGATGTTGCTATCCTATGGTGAGTGGTATTAAAAAAAGGACAAAAATGACTTTGTAAAGGCAACTGCTGGAGGGAGGGATGGGTTAAAGAAAGTACAGAATTGGGTCTAGGGAGAAATACTCCAGAGATGGGAAACTTGAATGTGCCTGGATGCAAACAGAGTAGAAACATCCTGGAGGTGTTTGGTTTTTCCACTAATTCCTTTTCAGATCAGTAAAGAAAACCAAACAAAACATCAGTGTGAATAGGACTTAATTACCCAGAAACATTAGGCTGCATCTTTCAAAGAGGCTAAAGATTGCCACTTCAAAAACCAGAAACTGCAGGGAAAATGCTTAGAGTAGCCTTAAATCACACAAGCAAGAGGATCAGGCTAGCAAGGACAGACTCTGACCCAAGACAAACATTAGAAAGAAGGTGGCTGCAATTCCAGATTTATCTAATAATTTGTCAACAAACAAATCCCCACAAGAGCCAAGATCTGTTGCCAATTCACAATGCTAACTCCAACACTAACAGTTTGGGGTTTTGTAACACTGCAAACATTCCCTCCTTGTGCTGGGGAAATATGGGAGAGCAAAACAGTTGTATGGATTTATCTAGGATCATAATGGGGATTGAAGGATTCCTAGCTAAATGAAATGCTATTCTATGGAACTGGTACCACAAAGCCTCCTATTGACCCAGAATAAAGGCAGACAGGATAACTATGTCATAAGAGAAAGGCTGGCTTTTCAAGACTGGACTGGATTGTGCATGCTAACTTAAAAGCCTGCCAAGATTAACAATGAGAGGGGAAGGGACAAATACTGCCTCTGCCCCTCAAAATACAAAGCAAATACACCGACAAGTGTCCTTTTGGGCTACTTCAGAAGAGATCCAATAGCATGCTACTCCTGATTTTATCCACAACTAGTCCTCTTTCGTTCTGATTTTCATCTGTTGCTTGGTGGTGTTTGAACAGAAACACAAAATGACAAGGAAAGTATCTGCTGCCTTCTAAAATTGGCCCAGCAACTAGAAAAAAAAATTATATTTTGTCACTTGCTTGGCACACAAGCGCTTCACTAATTTTTCCTGTTCCGAGGGCGAAACAACAACTCAGTGTTGACACAGCCAGAAAATAAGATCACCGCTGGTTATTTTAAGAGCCTTCCTCCCACTTAATATTGGGATATCCGTCTGAGACACCTCCTGCCGCCAGTGTCTGTGGTGGGACGACTGGGATGCCCAGAGGATTGGTCAGTATATTGTCAGCTGTTGTTAGGTGAAGGCTACACGAGCCTCTGTTACTGCCTCCGCTGCTGGGTGCCACCTCCCTTAGTGCTTCATCGACTCTATTTACTATACATATTCCGAGGCAGGAAGGAAGAGGGAAAGAGCTGGAAATTCCCAGTGGAGGGGTCTAACACTGCAGCTCTCTCAGCAGTTTGCCTCCTCTCCCTCTGTAACGCACAGGGCAGTTCCTACCTCACATTCACCTAGAACACCACTTTTGGTGGGTAATAACGTGCTTTTCTGTACAGGCAAGGAGTACGACGTATCCTGGCTGGGAGGAGGCATCAATATTACCTTCCCCTTGTGGAATGGATAAGAGCTTTTGCGCCCACGGCAGTGGTGTAGTGGTGACTGGTAGAAAAGCATAGAAATTGCCACTCAAGAGTTATCACTGATCCACAATGTGTGTGAACAAGACAAAAATAAAATTTCAAGTCATACAAAGCAGAAATCAAACCACTCACGTAGCTCCTAGGAGTACTAGCAGCCCACAGGAGCAACGGCATCTGTACTGTAATGCCATCAATCAAGGAATTAGGAAGTAAGTGAAGTGCAAGATGACATTGCCTAAATTAAGATCTCTGACAAAGGAACATCAGCTGCGTTCAGTCTCATGGTAAGATTTTTGCCAGTTGTATCATGTAGCTTGCTTTGAGGTCTGTGAAAGCACTTAACGGTGGAGCATTTTTTTATGAAACGTGAATTTTGAACTGAGATTAAGACCAAAGTCTGACTGTGCCATCTAGAAGGGAACTTGCTTCCAGTGTCCCTGCAGCTTCTGCTCTGAAAGGCCAAGAAAGGTCCCTCTATCTTATCAAATTAAGTTTGGTTATTTTTTTTCTAATTTGACAGTTCCACCTCATTCCTTCTTCCTCCCACTCCACAGAAAAACATTCCCAGTTGTTGCTGGCCTGTATAGGCTGTCAGGACAGCTGGTTGCTTGGATTACACAGGGCTATATTGTATCCCTTCAAGAACCAGCCACCCTAAGTGCTTTCTCTGGGACCAGGGCTCACTACTGTGCTGCACCAGCACACCAGGTGCTGGCTTGAAGTTGGAAATTCCAAGACAACAGGCAACCCTGCAAATGCTCCTCTCAAAATCATTCTCCCTCTTAAGCCTCATGAGCACAAACCTCCTCCAAATCAGACATCTGAGTAAGTAAAAGATGGTGAAATTGCACTCTGTTCCAACTTAGCCTCTTAAAGCAGAGAGACAGAATGCTGCCCTTTGGTAGCTTGGGAGAGGATTTCTCAGTTACGTTGCTACTATTTACAGTAGTTACCTATGGCAATGCTGTATTTAAGTGTGTTCAGAATAACTGCAGCTCTCCTGCACGCAGTAGTTAGAAAGCAGAACACTTCCCATCCCATGCAGGTGCTGCTTCCAGCCAAGGAGCTCCTTCTCATCTTTGCAGAGACCTACATAGCGCTACTGCAAGACAGACAACGGCTGCCAGCTTCTCGAGATGCCACTGCATTATCAACTTAAACCCCTGTCTTTCAGGGCCATTCTCTATTAGATTCTATGCTGTTTGGACACACTTCTAGCTCTGAAATCTCTTTGTAAAGATATTCCCTGAGGTAAACGTGCCTCAGCTCAAGCACCACAGCACCCAGAAGCAGACACGACTAACTCCAGACTGAAAGCTGCTCTACCACATAGGTTTCAAATAGGTCTTCCAGCTTAGAAAGACATTACAGAATCGGAAGCTAATTAATATTTGAAAGCTATCTGAAGGATCCGCAGGATTAACAACATGATCCCTGCTCATCTACATCACTGCCAGAAACAGTTTTCCCATTGTTTTCAAGCCCCTTTAAGCACTTAAAGCCAAAGTAACTCCAGGTTGCTTAGAAGTAACAGCTCCTGGATAAGTTATAGAACTGAGCAGATGCCAGAATTGTCAAAACCATGAGGGACGTGAGGCAAGGAAAGCTGTTTATATGGACGTGCTGCTTTGAGATCCAAGCCTCCAACAATCTAAAGTAAACTGTACAAGCATAAGAATCTTAATTTTTTATAAAGCCTGCATGGACAGTGGCTGAAAAACTGAACCAAGAGCTAAAACTTGGAAACCTGGAAGCACACAGCACGTTTAAGTGCCTCCAGTGAGAATGCTGAAGCTCTTGCGTGAAGAAATCAGGAGAGATTCTGGGGCAAGCACCTCTTAAGGTCATGCTTCCATCAAGAACAATAGATTGCCCATGCCCTGAAAAAAAAAAAAAACCACAAAACAAAAACCTCTGAAACACCTGCAAAGACCAAGTGAAGCACCCATGAAGATGAACAGCACAGAAATGCATGACTGAAATACAGAGGTGAGAGCCCGGTGAATACCCAGCAGACCTGCACAGAGTAGGAAATCTTTTTCACTAAAAAGACCATTAAATTAAAATTACAGGGTCACACCTCCAGTTCTGAAGCTGGAAAAGCTGCGTAAAGGCAAGCATCAAATTGTCCTGATCAAATAGAGCAAGCGGAATCAGCCCTTAAAAGAACTGACTCATCTGGGAGGGCATGTTCTCTTTTTAGTAGCGTCCAACATGAGTGTTGAGCAGAACTTTTATATTGAGAGCTAAGTCTAATTAAAATGCTGCAGCAGATTACCAGTGTAAGAACTTAGTTCCTTACTACTTGAGGAACAAGACTAACAGATGTATTCACACAACTGAGACACTTTGAGCAGCAATATTAGTCAAATAATCTATTTGTTTACCCAACTTGCAGTTCACACCTAGTTCAGCTTCAAGGACAGCCAGTCTTTTTCCTTAGCTGTCAGTCTTGCCAACTCGATGATGGCAGCAAAGATTTGCTGTTCACGGGCGCTGGGTTATAACCAGCTTTTCATTCATGGTATACATAGAATCATAGAATCACCAGGTTGGAAGAGACCCACCAGATCATCGAGTTCAACCATTCCTATCAAACACTGAACCATGTCCCTCAGCACCTCGTTCACTCGTCCCTCAAACACCTCCAGGGAAGGTGACTCAACCTGACTCAAGCGTAGTGTGGTAGGAAAGCCATTAAGGCCAAGAACTTGATGAGCATCAAAGTAAAGTATATGTAAAAGAAAACCACACTTCAAACAGATAAGAGCTGATCCTATTCCTAGAAATTTGGAGAAGTAACCTCCTGTGAAGAGATATTGCCTTTTGACTCTCTCAGCATCCAAGTTAACCCATTTCTGAATGTCAAAGATTGTCAAAGGGCAAATTTCAGGGCCTCATTTCAGATAGCATCCTTGCTAAAGAGATAATACTAAGTCTATGAGTATAGCCTGTAAGATTATTTTTTAATTAATCCTAAACAGGATTCATCAAAGCCCTCCCCCAGACACAAGAGACCCTGAACTGCACCGAACCCAGTAGGCAGCTGCTGTCAGATCCATGGTTGTTTCCCTTGCTTCCAGCTGCTTCTTTGTTGCTTCCCACGTGCTTGTACCCGCATCCACCTGATGGACAGAATCACAGAAGCTCTAGGTTGGAAAAGACCTTTGAGATCAAGTCCAACCGTACCTGTCCACTACTAAATCATCTAAATCACAGTCCTAAGTACTTCGTTCACCCAGGTCAGGAAAACAAAGAGCACTCCTGAGTTTTTCTGCCAGCTGAGTTCCCAGGATTGGCTCACTGCAGGGCCAGGTGAGGACCAGCACTGGCAAAGGAGGAGTGTGGTGGTGGTGGAGACAAGCGCTCTTTTGACAAGTTTTCATTCATTCAGCCTTATCATACTGTTATTCAGGGAACTGGGATTCAAGCCAGCTGCACCCTGTAAAAGTTTACTTCTAGATGAGGTATTTCCTAGATCAACTTAAACCTTCTCCATCACAGGAAAACAGTAATGCAAGTAATCTTACTTTGAAAATCCCTGGCAAATCTTTTGGAAACTATGTATTGTGAATATTTTAGACAGCTACTGCTGGCCTTGTTAAAGAGAAATTACATTAGACACAATAAACATATGGTCTAGCAGCAGGACTGAAATGAAGTGACTCACCCAATTTAAAATACATGGAATCTGATTACTTCACCTCTAAAGAAAGGGCAGGGCTTCCTACATGATGACAGGTACATATACATATAATATATTTATGCGAAAATCAACAGTCTTGGCTTTGTTCTTACTACATGCAGGTGGCTGCTGTAATCTAAGACAAATACATAAAATGCAGGTTGTTCCATTAGACTGGGGAGGAAAAACATTCAGCTCTGGGTGTGGATGTCTCCAACCAGTCTTATCGGGCACTTTGCCAATGTTATGAAAGCAGGATTTCATGTAAGAGTGAGAACCTACTCCCAAGGAAAAAAATACAACTGGGAAAATCAGCGTGCACAAGAAAAGGTGCAACCTGAGCAGGGGAAAAGAGGAAGGAGACCTGGGAGAGCACCTGTAGAACACAGAGAAACACTGTGGTCTATATGAGCGCTCAGAAGGAGGTGGCATCCACACAGGCTTAAACCAGAACTCCACCTCTATAACGAGGTTAGCATTATCTTGACAACTTGAATGGGGATGCATAGACATTATCACCATCATTAGAGATTTATGAAAAGAAACAATTCAAATTGCTCCTTACCCTCACTAAGATTCATAAGCTGAACCTTTTGCAGCTGTTGAGGTTCATCACCCAGTTTTGTTTGGAGATGTGGGGTGGGGATCACTGCAGAGAGTGCAGACCCTGGCAGACACACATGCTAACTGCGCAGCTGTCCCAGGAGGCACGCTGCTGAAAGGACTCAGCATTCCTCCTTGGAGACCAGGCTGGAGATGCGCAGTTGTATTTTTCCAGATTTAAAATCGCATGAATGCCAACACACAAAGCTGAGAGCAAATACATGTCATCCAGTGATGGACCTGTTCTGTCACACAGGAGGCAGTCGGGAGATGGTAGTATAACATCTCATCCCAAACAGCAATGCTTTTCTAAATCTAGGCAATTGCTTTCTGGGGGCTGAATTCTTCTCCACACTCGTGACAAGATGCAATGATATTTTTTTGATGAGGATATGAATTCTAGGAAGATTATTTCCAGCCCCTCTAGTATGTAACCACTGAGCCTACTCAGATGTCTACAATTAACAATAAGATCCACACTCTTTGCTGAAATACTTTGTTGTTGGTTATTTAAGGAGAAAACAAAGATGATGTATCACATCTATGGCTTCTGCTGAGGCTGTACCCGTTTTGTGGGTGATACCCTCGCTAGCGCTAACTATGCTCTACTCTTCACCAGCAGTAACGTTATTCTTGCATGTGTTAAATTCACAGCCTACGGAACAACCTCAGGGCACGCTAATATGATGACTTGATACTACATGGGATATTTTCGTAGCACCTGATATCTAGAGTGCCTGGCAGTTCTGATATTTCATTCTCTTGACAGCCCTACAGAATAGGGCAAAGTCTGCACTATGCAGAAGGTGGTCTAAAGGAAAGAAACAACGTAATTGCTCAATATCAGACTGGAAGCTATAGCAGAGCAGGATTTAAACTGATGTCCACCAACCATCCTTCCTCAAGGATAATTCTTGCAGCTTTCCTTACTGTCTCTTGACTGACCAGTAACTTTGCATATAAAGACATACAACACTTTGCAAACAGCTACTGCCTGAACTACTGATGCTCTCTAAATAAAAGTTCTTACACTTCCTCACACCGATGAAGCAGGATTAAAACAAGTAGCTTTAAGTTCAGGCATCAAAAAGGGAATACAACCTTTCACAGGGCAAAGCACAACAGAAAGTGTCTGCAAGCTAACTTGGAAAAGAAAGTATGGTCCTGTGGAAAGGGCATCATGTTAGTGGTTCTGCTAGAGACTTGCTGCCTAAGTATTCTTGTGTGCTCGTGCCTCTCGCTTATCTGTGCAATGAAACAGTGTTCCTTATAAAAACTTACTACTCTACTGGTGGGGGAAAAAGTGAGACTAGAGAGCTAACTACTACAAAAAAGAGCTTTCTTAGCTGCAGGGATTTTAACTGTTGCCAATATCATTTTTTTAATATATAGTTTTTAAATAAGACTGTACCTTCATGGAGAGAAACAATTTTCTTCAGTTCCTGGAGGTCTGTATTCCTGGTTTTAGAGCCACCATCCTTTGGCTGTTAGAAAAGGCTAGGAATTTGGGAACAATCTGCTTCCCTGAGAGCACAGAGTCAGTAAGACAGTGTGCATCACCTGTCTCATTTTCAAGACAGATGAGGCTCCACACAAAGATACAGGCAGCTGAGTAAGAATATTAAATGCTTATAGGAAAGGAAATGGGTGTTTTTCCTAATCTGCCACCAGCACAAATTCCTAGACAACCAGTTCAGTTTCCCTTTAAGCCTCAAAAAAACTCATTTCACACAGTTTTCACCTCGCGATACAGGATCATTATCTTACCTCGCACAAGAGCAACCCCTGGTAGGGTAACCTTCCGTTTGGTGATACAAAGCACCGCTACACCAAGGCAGTTTATTCAACATACTAAAGCCTGCTTCTCTATTAACAAACCAAGATGCTACTTCTATAATAGGTTAAAACCTATTCAGGTTTCAGGCATTAGAAACCCACATCCCTGCAGACTTGGGGGATGGAGCACAGGGGGAACTGTATGATGTGTGTTTTAGTATTTCTGTAATGGGTCCTAGCGGGTGGGTGGACGTAACAAAGCCAGATGCCAAGGCTTGAAATGCATGCAAGACCTCAACCCCATAACAAATTAGGAAAGTGTGGGGGAGAAGAGGACAGCTACAGCATGCCAGAAGTCATGCCTTTGTGTTTACACAACTGTATGGAAGACAGGAAGTCTGTCTCGGTTGTATTTGAAACAGATTTTCACATATTTTCACATCTTCTTTCTAGTAGACTGGTTTGGGATTGATTAATGTGCTGCTTTTAATGTGGCCTTTCACCAACAAGTATTAAAAGGAATGATAAGTGACTTTTTAGAAAAACACAAATGCGTCCCAACTTAGTGTAACAACTACCCCTCAGCCGAGCAGTCATTGATGCAGTGTCAGGTGATCTCATTTTTTATTACAAGTGTAAACTCTAAAGGCCAGGTTTAGGATCTCTGCAGAGATCCTGATTGCCCGGAAGGCCAGGTTTAGGATCTCTCTCCAGAGATTCTCTCTCAAAGCCAACAACTCTTGTTCATTGTTCCGCCTCTAACCAACTAAATGGGGTAGACTGAAGTTTTCTATGTCCTAATTCACTGCAGCTTCAGCCTCTTTAGGGAAGTTTGACAGACAACATCTTGCACAGCACTTTGAACTTCCATTTCAAGTCCAACACCACAAACATTAATGTCTTTCAGGCCTATTATCATGCCAGAAGTGTTTTGAAATACAGGCTAGGACCACAACAAACATTTCTTTAACAGCCTATGGGAGTGCTCTGACTGAGGACATAGCTTGCAGACAACTTTGTTGTGTTTGTTTACACAAAAGTTAAGCCTAAACATCTCCACAAAACAAGCAAGCACTATTGCCATGCAGGCAGAAGTGCACAGAAGCAATAAGAAGTGACTCTTAAAACCTGAGGGCTCAGATTACCCAACAGAAATATCAGATTTAACAGCTCTTCACACATGAAAAGCTGCCTGCACTTTAACACATAAACAAGCTGGAAAACCTCTCTTACGAGCAGGTGGCGTTAAGTAGGATAAAGCCTAACAGAAATACAACATCTGAAAAGGAAGCAGTCCAGCTCTTAAAGGCAAAAGCAAATTTAACACCTACTCTCTTAAATTTTGAGACAGCAACATCTGCTTTTTGATATGTGGATCTTGCCTGCTTTCATAAACCAAGTTACTCTAAACACTCTCCACTGTAACACAGCTATGTTAGAAAAAAACTCTCTCTTTTCCTAACAGAAAAACGTTTCAGCAAGAGATGAATTAAGTGAAGGCATTGTAGCCCCCTCTCGTGGTAGGCTACAAAGTCATGCTCTCTATCTGCTGCAAATTGTTCCTTTTACTTTCCAGCTTTAACAGTTATTCCCGCAGCCTGGTGCGTGCTGCCCGGGCTCCTCACCCCCCATGGCAGTTCTGCCCTGCTGAGGCTCTGCTGTCTCACACTCACCTGCTCCTGCTGACAGCACATTCCAAAACTCAAACAGAATAAGGTGAGCTCTGTGGGGAGAAGGGAAGGGTAAAGAAAGCAGGAGGGCTCTGAAAGAGGTTCCTTGTAGTGAAGTTCTGTTCTTGTTCAGGAACAAAACGCTTGCTGGCAATACCTCAGGTGTTTCAGCCACAGTGTAGCTTTGTAACACCTGATGTGCAACAGAAAACATGCCAATAATCAGTACCTGGGGATACAATTCTCCATGGGTAAAGGAAGAAAATGAGCACAGCTCGCTCCAGTCTGACAGCCTGTAATTACATTGCCCTGAGGCGTGCCAGTACCCATAGCCCACCAGGCGAGTGAGTGCAGCCACGCTCAGCGTTATCCCAGAGCGACGCTGGACGCAGAAGCAGTTACGCGCTTTGCCACCAACCCCTAAAATGAGAAAAACAACATTTTATTTAGCAGAAACACTAACAAGGCACACAGAAAAAGTCATTGCACCCCTGCTATGATGGTGCAGCTCGTGTGCTGGTGGAAAGACACCCAACAAGTGTCTTATTCACATTTAGCTTAACCATTTCATATAAAATAGATGCAGCTACGCAGACTTACATCAGAATAAGAAAAAAACAGAACTTCTGTACAGGACTCCAGACAAGCTTAGTTTTGACAGACCTACACTGTGGCCTGTTCCAACAACTCAAAGCACATCTGTACTTCTAACTAGGTGCTAAAGTGCAGGAACCACCATGCAGTTAAATTACTCTGATTCAAACACTCTACCCCTAAAGAAGTTAAATATATTTAATCTAAAAAAAAAAAAAAAAAATTCTTCCCAACCAGATCTAGTACCATTAAGACAAAAGCAAGAATGAAACCTGGCAGATTTCTGTTTCACAGTGTACTGTGCCAGGCTACTCAAAGCTCATCACAGCTTGCTTACTGGCCAGTCAGTAAGAAAGCAGGTTTGAAAACAAAACAGAATTGAGTGATATCACCATAAAGTGATCAAAGAAACAACTTTAAGAGCATCCGTTCAAGGTCTTGCCTATCCCGTAGCCTTTATGCTTTGATCAACGTGCCACTCAAAGAAGAACTTTACCCAGGCTCAATACTATTAATGTGAAAAATATTCTAAAGAGCACATGTAGGACATCCAGCAATTTAAGGCTCAGATTTGAAGAATTTGCTATTTTAACATTAATATCTTAAATTTTCAGCCTGAGAGCTTCCAACTATTAGACCAAAATTTTTTATTTACTAGTTTATAAATGAAAAACAATTAACCTACAGGAGAAAGGGAACCACAAATGAGCACCTGTATGATAGTGAATGGTGGACACAGAGAAAGATACACAATTAAATTGCGTATTCTAAGAAAAAATAGGGCTAGACAATAGCAGTGCGCAGGTCCATGCTCATGCAGCCCACTCCAGCTCAGGCCAAAGTCAGCTTGCGTTCTGCTGTGTCCAGTGACCATATGGGGGAAGGAAGCAATGCCACTGACTATTTCCGAACATCTTCGAGGTTATTCAGATTTCCAATAAGAGTCAATTCACTCTTCCTAGATGATTGAACTTGTATCAATTTTTAAAAAGTCTGCATAAATAGACTTTTTTTCTCACTAAACAGTCACTATCGTTTCATTAATTGGCAAGTTTTGACATATTGGATTGCCTGACCAGAAAGAACACTAAAAAATTATTTCTTTTGAAGTCCCTTCAAGACTGGCCTAAATAATAACAGAAGAAGATGGGGAAAAATTAAGTAAATTTGAGATAGACTGGTATAGCTGAATCTTAGAATCATAGAATCATAGAATAACCAGGTTGGAAGAGACCCACCGGATCGTCGAGTCCAACCATTCCCACCAATCTCTAAACCATTCCCACCAATCTCTAAACCATCTTGTCTCTACTTTTGCTCTTGGCTACAATAAGCAGCAACAAAAAATTGATATTCTCATCAGTTGCACAGCCTCCCACAGGTCCCTGAATAGCAGCAGTAAAACTGAACAGTCTTGTTAACTTGTTAACTTCATGACATTGCTGGTTAGCAAAATGAACCCTGCACAGCAAAGGCTTTGAAATAATCTCAAGAAACTGAGTTGACCCTGTAAGCTAAGAAGTAGGCCACATTATATTAATTTATTTACATGTCAGCTCAGGTTTGAGGGGTCATCATCACAACACAGTGGCCACAGAATTAAAAGGTACAAAAGGGTTTGGGCTTTGTCTAGAACATAAATCTGTGCTCTGCAAACACCTTTTAGGCCCCTGCTGCAGGAGGTAATACTTATCTACTTGGATATGACAACATTTAAACAAACTTCTTGGCTAGGCTGTATTGGAGTGTTTGCAGATTTGTGATGAGGAAGTGTTTCTGCACTTTCCAATTTCCAAATGTTTTGCTCTTTCTACTGTACAGACACACTACAGTCAACTTCTCAAAAAATTATAGGTCTAATTAAACACAGAATCTGAAAACCAGGAACGCTTGCTGACCTATGCCACATGCTACCGCCATAAAAGCCAAAATTAGTATCAATTCTTTCAACCAATTCTCACATCACTACTGTCATAAAATACTTTTAAATCAATGTAGGTGAAGCTCCAAGTTTACTGACACATGTAATTATTTTAAATGGAAGTATCGTAGTAAGATTATGATCCTCGGGACAATGTTTGGGAGGGAGGGACACGAGAAAGGAAAGGAATTTGCTTTGAAAGTTCAATCTTGAAGATGTTTAAATGGCCTTTAAAGAGCACCGGAAGATTGAAATAAAAGCAATTTTTAGTGAAGTATTTCTGTGCATCTTTGCCTCCCTCCTCCCCCTCCCCCCAGTTTTGGACTGTTTTTTGAAATTCCTGTGCTGATTTGGCTGATACTGAACACCACCTACTAAAAAGTTAATTTATGTAGAGTTACAGATTAGCAATCGTATTGGGAGACGCATGCATCTTCATAGAAAACCCACAAAGCACATGAAACTTCCTCAGATATGGGTAATCTAACTAAGCTTTGCTGTTGCGGTTTACCGTGTTACCAACAGGAAGCCTCAATGGTTTTGTAAAAGTCTCTTATTCTAGAGAGAACAATTTCGATGGGCAATACCAAGACCAGCCTCTAAATTAAGTATTTCATAACCACAAAACCAAAGAAATGTCAGGGATGATGCAGTGACAGTGAGAGAACCATTACTATAGACTCAACAAGGCAACTGTGTCATCTGACTCGGTGCAAGCTTTTAATTCTTTCCTCCTAGCTGAGAGCTTGTGGTCCTAAGAGCCACAGGAAGTATTCCATGACCATTAACACCTTTCCAAAGGCTGTTACGAAGGAACCTGTGTGCCTGCTTTCACCTGCAAAGACAGTCAAGGGGCCATCCACACTGCTGCTACCAAGCTTTACATCACTGATAATTACACACTGCCCGAAAGGACCACTAACCCCTCGGCGAGCAGCAACTCAGGAATCCAGCAGGTGAGGCTTTGGGCTGCTTGGCTTTTTGAAACACAAACAAGTGAGAACAGTCTGGAGAAAAGCTCTGCGGAGACCTTAGGGCAACCTTCCAGTACTTGAAGGGGCTGCAGGAGAGCTGGCGAGGGACTTCTTGCAAGGGCATGGAGTGATAGGACGAGGGGGAATGGCTTTAAATTGGAGGGGGGAAGATTTAGATTAGTAGGAAGGAATTCTTCACGATGAGTGGGGTGGGGAGGCCCTGGCCCAGGTTGCCCAGAGCAGGGGTGGCTGCCCCATCCCTGAAGGGCTTCAAGGCCAGGCTGGATGGGGCTTGGAGCCCCATGATCCAGTGGAAGGTGTCCCTGCCCACGCTAGGGGGTGGGACTGGATGGGCTTTGAGGTCCCTTCCAACCTAAACCATTCTGTGATTCTATGAAAACAAACAGTAGGTCACTGAGCAAAACCTAAGTATTTTAATAGCTTTCACACACATCCCTACCAGAGCACGTATAAACTGCTGTTTCTTGGTTTATATTAGTTGGGTTTTAACATAGTTTCTTATGACTGTGAACGAGTCAGCTGTCGGCAGCGTTAGGAAAGCAGATATTAGATAACAAGTACACTGGAAACATTAAGTTGTGACTGCTAAGAGAAATTGTCTAGAATAAATCACACTAACGATCATCTGGCTTTATCTGAAAAACAAAGAAAGTATGATTTTACTTCAGCAAGGACTGGCTTGCTTTAAGAACAAGCAACCATGACATACGCTGAAGTGGAGTGCAGAACAGGTCACTTCTCCTGGACATCAGTGAAAACATGATTTCAAGCCTGCTGTCCCAGAATCTGTAATGAGAACCAGCCATAAAATATTCCCAAAGCCAACCCTGCTACAGCATCTCTAGGAGACAGTCCAACTACTTTCCAGCTCTAATTATGTGAGCTGTCAGTCCTGCTAGATTAGAAAAGATTATTTAAGCCACTCGTGACAATTTGCTTTTGTGTCCAACAGCTTACACATTTACTTCCCACCGATTTGCTCACTTGGCCACATCCCTATTTAAAAAAAAAAAAAAAATCCTACGTTTTTGGGGGTTTGTGTTGGTTTGTTTTTTTTTTTTTTCCCAAAACACTGCATGTGCAACATGAGCAAGTTTGTGAAATATTGCTGGAACAACTTGTACCACACCATCTGCTGTGCGCAGAGAACTGAGGCATCAGAGATCTGTCTGGGCTTTCAGTTGGGACTTGTAAGTTAGTTCTGATTAATGTCTTCTGAAGCAACTTCATTTCAGTCTTACCTTCTCCAGACTGTGTTCCCATCTGTGTGAAAAATACACAGGGAATACACACACGCCAGGAATTATAACGGATCGGTACTTGAGATTACATTGTCCCTTCCATTGAGCTGGCAGAGCCCTCTCATTTGCACCATACAGTGTGCAAAACCCCCACCTTAATGCAGGGTATAAAAATGAGTATTGAATGCAACTGAATGTGCAGGAATAGTTTAGATATCATGAGGACCAATACAACAGAGAACATACCTATAATTTCATTTTCTACAGATGTTCCTCTAGGCACTTAGCTGAACTACCCTTTATTCCCCAAATAATTAGTGAAGAGTTATTTATACATCATGGTCCCACAAGATTTCTGATTTACAGCACAAAGAGGCACTGAATACAGTGATTATACTCCATCTGCACAGGGCATTTACTGACAGGAAAGTCTGTGGGCAAGCAGCTCTGGCCCGAGCTTGCTGCATTTCACTGGGATGAAAAATAAAGAACATTTTAGGCAGCCTACAAAGTGCAGTTGTTAAACTGACTCTATTTTCTCTCCATCTTTCCATTTTCCTGCATTCAGCCCTTCAGTTTCACTGAATTTCAAAGGGATAGTGTTGTTTATGCTTCTTCCCATTTTAGAATGTTTTTATCATGTGGCTCAGCACTCCAACTGCCCTAGGGGAGCTTTAATGATAATTTTATTTTTAAAAGTATAGGCTTATCTTGCCTGACCTTGATGCACACAGTAAAAGGTTGCTGAACTCCTCCTCTGGAAAGCAAAACAGGGAACAAATGTCCTGCGCCTGCTCAAGTGTGGTAGAGCCTTCCGCTACTCCAAAATATATCACCAAGGCAACTGTAGCAGCATTGCAAGCAGGTACCGCAAAGGCTTCCCAGCCAGGATTTAAATAATCTGGTTTTCCTGCAGTATGTTTTTTATGACACTCAGCCAGTCTTTTTGGAGACGAAAAGCATGTTAAAACCATTCCAGAGGATATCTTGGTACATAAGGCAGTTATCACTGCTATTCAGAAGGAAAATTAGAGCCCGTCACTCTTCAAAGGTCACATGAGGAGCCAAGTAGAGCCCACGCAACTTGGAAGTTGTTGGTTGTCATCAGTTGTGTACCTTCCCTCAAATAAATTACTGAAAGGATAAGAAGATAACCTACTTCCCTGTTCTCTCTCCTACTCCTTCTGTGAAAGGCAAAGCAAGCTCATCCTGTAAGGGCACCACACACTTCTTTCCTGGTTGCTCTGATCAGGAAGAAATCTATAACTAGCGTTCGCTGCAGGTTCTCCCTCTGGAGTTGTCGTCCCTGCAGTACAGGTTAATTCTGGTGCAGGGTACATGGGAACAGTAGCATTTGAATCGCCCTTCCCTTTACAGTCTCCCTTTCTGCCACATTAGTAGCAACCATGGTGCTCTATGGTGCGTTGCTTGCTTTTACAAGTCACAGCATACATGCCACAAACGCTCGCAAAGGGGCACTTTGCAGAGCTAATACCAAAAGGCTGCAAAATCCACAACTATACTCTGCACCTTGGAGAACTCTGCTCCACGACTGACAAATCACACCAGACTATCAGCTTGTGCAGGGCTTTTTTGCTCAACTTCACAGCACTACTCACAGAATTCAATAGGCTGGTCAGCCGAAACCCACAGGAGTGTAGGAGTCCAGTCTCATGACAGAACAGTGGGGTCCCACAATACAGACTTTCTTGTTCTTTCCAGAAATTCCTCACTTCTCCCAAAAATACCTCCTGAAGCAGGGAGTGGCTATATACCTGTAACGCTTCTCCTTCTCTTCCTCCTCCTTCAGCCAACGTGCTAGGGACAAACTGGTTCAACTCAATCTCTCAATTTTTCAAGGACATCAAGACTTCAAGTTAGTTGAGTAAAAATTCTCTCATATCAGGTTTTTGGTACCACAGCATAAAAGATTTTACACTTCACTGATTTGGCACAAGCTGTTCCTCAAAATCCTGTAGCAAAATGCATTTGTTTATTTCCATCCATGGGTGCTCCAACAAGGAGCAACCCCTCAAAATGATCTTCAGTAAGAGCACCTAGTGAGGTTCATATTGCTCCTGGTACAGCATGACATCTGCCAACAAGAGCTGAGGCAGAGGAGGCTACGAGGATGATCAGAAAGCTGGAGCACCTCCCATATGATGACAGGCTGACAGAGTTGGGGTTGTTCAGCCTGGAGAAGAGAAGGCTCCAAGAAGACCTTATAGTGACCTGAAGGGGCTTACAAGAAAGCTGGGGAGGGAATTTTTACAAAGGCTTGGAGTGATAGGACATGGGGAAATGGTTTTAAACTGGAGAGGGGCAGATTTAGGCTAATCACAAGGAGGAATTTCTTCACAATGAGGGTGGAGAGGCCCTGGCCCAGGTTGCCCAGGGAAGCTGTGGCTGCCCCATCCCTGGAGGTGTCCAAGGCCAGGTTGGATGGGGCTTGGGCAGCCTGAGCCAGTGGGAGGTGTCCCTGCCCACGGCAGGGGGGTTGGAACGAGATGATCTTTAAAGTCCCTTCCAACTCAAACCATTCTGTGATTTTATGATTTTCTTTTCAACAGACACATCATCCTTTACAGTCTGCAAAGTAAATAACAAAAGCAACAAAAACCTAAGTAAAATAACATCCATTACCTTACTGCTGAAACTGATAACCTCTGCAATATAAACAGCAGAGATATCGTAAAAAATCAGCATGTTGGCTTTCCAGGCCCATCCTTGCTTCTAGTTCTATGAAGACAGAGCAGAAGGGCTGGCAGAGCACACAGTTTGTCTTCTTGGTATGCATGCATGCTTAAGAAAGCTTTTTCTCTTCATTTCCCAGCCACTACATGTAAATAATTCTGCTTCCCTTCTAATTTTAAAATGTGGTAGGGCAGAGGGAGGCCCGAGAAGGATGTGCTCAGGATGCTGAACTAAATTACTACCAAAACATGCAGCAATAACTGAAAAGATACACTGGAGTCAGGCGCAACTGTGTTATTCTGAAGTAACTACACATCCCCACTTGCTGTACCATGCTTCCCACAACCATCCTTTCCGTCCTTGCCTTGCGAGGGCAAGAACTAAAAAGTCCTTCCAGTACCAAAGCAGTTTGTCATCAGCAGTAGTGCTCCTGCCTGCTGTCGCAGTTTAAGTCATGCTTCACAGTCGCTACAGCAATTTTGCTTTGCTTTCAGCACATTGAAAGAAGCAGGGTACACGCATAACTTCTGACAACAGCTCCTAACATTGAGAATTCACAGTATTAGTTTATTTTACAGTAATGCTTTTGCCGAAGTGCCTTTGAAAGCACAAAAATAGAAAGACAACACAGTAAAACGTGAAGTTGATGACACTATGACTGAAAGATTAAACAAAAGAGTAATCCTTGGTTTTAATTGCAGTAATAGCAGGTCAGGCATTTCAGCAAGCACAGAGTTCTGTTTTGATTTTAAAGTTGATGCTGCTCCCTATGCTCAAAAGCTGTGATAACACTGAGATTTTAAAGAACCAGATTTAGCGCTGCGCTGTTGTTTTGATAAGATACTTATGTGTCAGCAGTCATAGCGGATTATATTTACATTTAGGCTGTTGGTTGCATGTTCCTTAATCTTTTTGCCTATGCTCATTCTATTGAGCAAAAGAAAACACATATTGTCAGAAGCAGCCCCACTCTATAAACACCGACTTTTCTCTCCACCCAAAGCCAAAGCAGCCTCCACAGTAGATTCAGGTCTTTAGGATTGGAGATGTGTCATCTGTGAGTCAGGGCAGACAGGTCGATTGTACCTTCCAAAACCTGTGTGTTTTATTAAGATGTTGCCAGATAGATACATTAAAAAAATCATAGTTAAAGGGGGACTTGAAGTTGTGGGGGCCTCCTAAGAGAGATGACAGAAACTAATGTTGCATTGAACATTTCTGGTATCGGTTTGCAGCAGTGAGAACAGAAATGGACAGGCAAAAAACTTCAGCTGAGAACCAGAGAGGGGCTGTAATACCCTGGTCGAATCAAAACCGCTTGCTCTGTTGGGAGCTACACAGTAACACAGAGATTGGGGGGGCACGTTGGGAGCATCTTAAAGATCTTGGGCAAGATGGAAGCGCCTCAGAGATCCCGGGGGGCAAGCAGGGACCGCCTCGGAGATCCCGGGGGGCAGGCAGGGAGTGCCTCGGAGATCTCGGGGGGCAGGCAGGGACCGCCTCGGAGATCTCGGGGAGCAGGCAGGGACCGCCTCGGAGATCCCGGGGGGCAGGCAGGGACCGCCTCGGAGATCCCGGGGGGCAGGCAGGGACCGCCTCGGAGATCTCGGGGGGCAGGCAGGGACCGCCTCGGAGATCTCGGGGAGCAGGCAGGGACCGCCTCGGAGATCCCGGGGGGCAGGCAGGGACCGCCTCGGAGATCCCGGGGGGCAGGCAGGGACCGCCTCGGAGATCTCGGGGAGCAGGCAGGGACCGCCTCGGAGATCCCGGGGAGCAGGCAGGGACCGCCTCGGAGATCCCGGGGAGCAGGCAGGGACCGCCTCGGAGATCCCGGGGGGCAGGCAGGGACCGCCTCGGAGATCTCGGGGGGCAGGCAGGGACCGCCTCGGAGATCTCGGGGAGCAGGCAGGGACCGCCTCGGAGATCTCGGGGGGCAGGCAGGGACCGCCTCGGAGATCCCGGGGGGCAGGCAGGGACCGCCTCGGAGATCCCGGGGAGCAGGCAGGGACCGCCTCGGAGATCCCGGGGAGCAGGCAGGGACCGCCTCGGAGATCCCGGGGGGCAGGCAGGGACCGCCTCGGAGATCCCGGGGAGCAGGCAGGGAGTGCCTCGGAGATCTCGGGGGGCAGGCAGGGACCGCCTCGGAGATCCCGGGGGGCAGGCAGGGACCGCCTCGGAGATCTCGGGGGGCAGGCAGGGAGTGCCTCGGAGATCCCGGGGGGCAGGCAGGGAGTGCCTCGGAGATCTCGGGGGGCAGGCAGGGAGTGCCTCGGAGATCTCGGGGGGCAGGCAGGGACCGCCTCGGAGATCCCGGGGGGCAGGCAGGGACCGCCTCGGAGATCCCGGGGAGCAGGCAGGGACCGCCTCGGAGATCCCGGGGGGCAGGCAGGGACCGCCTCGGAGATCCCGGGGAGCAGGCAGGGACCGCCTCGGAGATCCCGGGGGGCAGGCAGGGACCGCCTCAGCGGGCACATCGGGAGTCCTTTAGAGATCTAGGGGAGCCCAACAGGAGCGCCTTATTGATCTAGGGGGGTGCGCTGGGACCACCTTAGAGATCTGGAGGGCAAGCAGGGAGCGCCTTAGAGATCTCGCGGGGCACTTCGGGAGCGCTTTAGAGATCTCGAGGGGCAAGCAGGGAGCACTTTAGAGATCTCGAGGGGGCACGTCGAGAACGCATCAGTAAGCAGAAATAGAGAGCACATGCAGCGTTTACCTCTGTAAACAAACCCAGAGCAGGGACCCGCTCAGTGACAGCTATCAGCACCGCCGGTACCGTGAGCCTCGGGGCGGGCCGCGGCCCCCAGGGAGGCATCTCCGGCCCCGATCCCCGGCCGGTCCTGCCCCGCCGCCTCCCGACAACAAAAGGCGGAGGGGGAGGGAGGGCGACCCCGTCCCCGCCGCCGCTCACCGTGCTGGGTGAAGACGTTGAAGCCTCCCTCAGCGGCGCGTCCGGGCGGCTCCCGGCGGCGGCCCGGCCTCCCCGCGCCGCTGCCCCGCGGCCCCCGCTGCTGCTGCTGCGGCGGCGGCTGGAGCGCGGCGCCCGGCTCCCCGAGGCGGCCCACCTGCTGCCCCATGGCCGCGCCTCACATCCCGGCCCGCGGCCGCCGCTCCGGCCCGCGGCTCACGGCCGCGCCCCCGCGCCCCCCGCCGCCATCTTTAACCACAGAGTGCGGCGCGGCGCGCAGAGCGGCGCACGGGGAGGGCAGAGCGGCGCCGCCGCGGTCCGCCCGGGTCCGCCCAGGCGGGCGCCACCGCAGCGCGCGGGGCCGCAGCCGGGGACACGGCGGGAGGGACACGGGGGTAGCGGCGCAGGCAGGTAGGGACACACGCAGGGGACTTGTAGGAACACATGCAGGGTCACACACAGGGACCTGGGCAGGAGCACAGGCGTGCAGGGGCACACACAGGGTCACACACCCGCAGGGACACGTAGGGACGCAGTCAGGGTCACACGGAGGGATGCGGCCGCCGCCACAGGCAGGGTCACGCTGGCGGAGCGCCTGTGCGGGGACAGGCCCAGGGAGGAAGGCGTGGGGTGAGCAGCAGCAGCTTGGCCGCCGGCTGGGCCGTGCCCTTGTCTTGGCCAGGTGTAGGCCAGGCGTGTGGCCGGGCTGCCCCGGGGGTGGCAGAGCCGCACACCGGCCCCATGGAGAATCACAGAGTCACCAGGTTGGAAGAGACCCACCGGATCATCGAGTCCAACCATCCCTATCAAACACTAAACCATGTCCCTCAGCGCCTCGTCCACCCGTCCCTTAAACCCCTCCAGGGAAGGGGACTCAACCCCCTCCCTGGGCAGCCTCTGCCAGCGCCCAATGACCCTTTCTGTGAGAATTCTTCTAATGTTCAGCCTGAACCTCCCCTGGTAGAGTTTGAGGCCATTCCCTCTCGTCCTATCCCCTGTCACATGCAGGCTGTGGGCTAATGCTGGGCTAGTTCTCTTGCAAACCCCGGCAGGTACGAGGTGTGAAGGCTGGGTCATGTACCAGCTGCAGAGAGGAGTGGTGGTGGGCTCATCCCGAGCCCTGTGCACCTCCACCATGGCTCATCAGGCCCTGGGCTGCAACCAGGACCTACTGTCCTCCAGCTCCTGCTCTCCTGGCCGAGGGCATGGAGGAAGAGGATGACACGGCTGTACAAAGAACAGCACGTTGGTGCCCAGGCGTGGTTGGCAGCAGTGTCTTGTCATTATGCGGCTGAACGTACACTCTCTTCTGTGACTAACTAGTAAACCATCAGCTTTGCGCTTCTGTAGTAGTCACTTGAGGTTCTCCAAACCAGAAGGGAGGAGGTTTCATCGTTAAAACTGTGGTGCTTGTTGCAGTGTAGAGGACTTGGACACTTGGAAGTATTTCACTCTCAGTGCTAGCTGCTTTTTCGGCAATGCTTTGGCAACGTCCCTTCACAGTGGAAAAGCCGCAAGGCGGCTCATCCCAGATGCCCTCACCACATCACTGAGAACTGATGTGACAGCGGCAAACTGGCTTGGTGACCCTTAGCTAGCCAGCTTCCAAGGAGCCTCAGCAACCTGTGGCTGTCCTGGGGTGGCAGGTGAGGAGAAGCTCCTCCCTAAGCTTCATGAAAGACAGCTTTCTTGCATGAAGTTCCTAGTGACAGGAGTTCTAAGGTCATAGGCTACCTTTTCAGGGTCAGGATGTGCTACCGAAGTGCTATCCATACTGTCGGGTGCACTCAAACTGTGCCCTGCTGCAATCATAATTCTGCCTAAAATAGGAGTGGCTCATCCAGCTGGGCTGGTGTGTGGGCTCTGACCCAGGCTGAAGTAAACAGAGCGAGGAGCATGTGGAGCCCGAAACACCTTATCTCAGTAAATTAATGGACTAACCATTGAGGAGATTGGGAATTGCAGCCAGGCTTGCTAATAACACACAACAAAACAGTTCTTAAAATAGCGCTGGGAACATCTGGGGTGTAGCACGAGGTGTGCATTGCCAAGTTGGGGCCTCGTGTGGGCACGGTTATGTGCACATGAGCAGAGGGTGTCCCTGCAGGATGGACGGTCTCTGGCAGAACTGGCCCACGTGAGTAAACTCTGCAGTGGAGATATTTCCTGGTCTCATTCCAGCTTGAATTTGCAGGGTTTGGCATTTATAAATGGTTTGCCTGGTAAACAAAATATACGTTCTCTGGAGACTGTAGAGAGACAACAAACACAACTCCCCTGCGCCATTTGCAGTTGCCATGTAGGATAGAAACACTCTACAAATCAGCGGAAATAGTTCTTCTCTTTCTGAATGCCTCTTACTCGCTGGTCCCAAAGAACTCTGAAGGAAGGAAGCCTGTTGGCATTTTAAAAGAAGATGCCAGTATCACAAGACTATGATACTAAGCACACAAGACTATGATACTAAGCACACTAAGGAGAGTCCAGTTTAAATGCTTTTCTTATTCCTCAGAGCTCATGAAATCCCTCATTCTCTCTCCCAGCGGCTTGTGCATCTGTAGCATCTTGCTGTGGATTACGATCCTGTCTGATTGCGTTGGACTTGTCAGACGCACAGAAACCTCTTAACCTGGGGATGGAGTCAGCAGGGGCTTCCCAAAAAGGCCGGTTGCAAGGGCAAGAGGGCGGCAGCGTGGTTACCGTTTGCTGTTGTGCAGCGGTATTTTAAGAATAAGCTGTACCCCATCAGAAAAAGTTTCAGAACCAGTGCCTCAGCCATTTCTGGTTGTGTGCTAAACAAGCCATACTCCAGACTGTACCCGCTTGGTCCTCTCAACATTTCCGTGGTATCATAATGGGGAGAGGATGCTGAGCCCTGACTGGTGACCACTTTTCTAGAGTGCCTGCTGGAAGAGTAAAGGAGACGTAAACAAGGAACTCTCCAAACTGAAAATGAATCTGCACTACTGAATCACCAATGACACTGAGTCACACTGATCTTTTTGGTTAAGATGGGGGCTAATAAGTATTTACTTCATAAAATGTCATGGTTATTCAGCATGGAAAGGCTACAAAGTGCTTTGAAGAGGTAAAATCTGTAGCAATGCTACTTATTATTATCAGCTGTGAGGTGATTAGCCTCATGTAGTATCAGGAACAGGTTGCTTCTCAGAAGGTAGTTGCATTTGAAGAGGTCTGGCACCGTGCATTAATGAGGCATCAGTAGCAGTTATGGTCCTCCTGGCGACGTGGGGCTTCCAGTCAATCTGCGTCTCATGAGTTGTTCGAGTAAGGGATAAAAAGGAGCAAGGAACAAAGGCAGTGTTGAGGTTATAGTAATGCACCTGATGAGACATGTAATATTTCTAGAGCTGCTTCTGAACTGACTCTAAATAGGCACTGTATATCCACTTCTTGAAACTTCTTCTAAGCACTGACCATGAATTGCTCCACATCCACAGGGTGTTCCAAAAATCACACAATAATTGCTGGCTGAGCTGTCTGATGTGCTCAGCGTTACGTGTCATGAGCGTGCTGCTGTCATTTACCTGAAATACACATTCTGTGCCAGAAGAAACCCGTGGGCAAAGTGGAGACTCCTGAGCCTAGTGAAGTGTTAAGTCGGCTGGGCAGTTTCTGTTTGTAAATTAGGAAAAGTTAACCAGCAGTGCTGTGTAGGTAGCTTGAAAATTAATTCTAGGAGTAGTCGTTGCTCTTCCAGTTCAGATACCTTGTGTGTATCAAAGCTGCCCAGAGCAACAGATCTGTGCTGAACATTTGGCTGGTGTATTTAGGACCTGGATGGCATTATTTAAGGTATTATGTAAGTGCCTCCAACAACAGAAGCCTGATTGAGGTATTCGGAGCATTCTTGAGAGTTAGGGATATGTGAGCGTAACATATCAAGATTTTTATGCTTTTATTGTAAAAGCAGAGCAGGCTATGGAGCTCAGGACAGCTGTATGTCCCCTGGGATGTCTGCAGAGCCTGTGTGGGATGTCTGCTAGGTGGCCCGTGGCAGTGCTGCTCGGTGTCCCTCTGACAACCCAGGCTGCACCTGCCTGAAAATCAGGTGCCCCCTCTTAGTCTGGATGGAGGAGCGTGAGGGGAAGGCATTGAGAAAAAAAGAAAGATTTATCAGTCTGATAAAGGCTTTTTGACACAGGATTAGTTCCCCTGCAGGAAACATCAAAAGCTTGTAAGTGCTGAGCCATTTCGGAGGAGAATGTTGTTTCTTGGTGCAACAAGCGCTCACCCTTTCATCTCAGACTGACAGCTCTTCCCGTGTACTTTCTGCACAGATTTCATGGCACAATACATAGGGTTTCAAGGCTGTCTTAAAAGTTATTTCAAATCATTACTATGATTTAAAGTAGAATTTATGTACAGTGCATACAAGGTACCTTGGGGTACTCACATACCCACTGGAGAGCCTATGAACATAAAAGCTTTCTGGAGAAGGGTGGTTTTCTAACAGATTTTGCCCAACAGTGCAGAAGGGTTTACATGCAGCCCTTGACACGTGACATTTCCTCTCTTAGTAGCTGTTCTTTGTTCCACCATAGCTAAAATAAAAACTCCACACACACCTGTCTTCCCCCGAACACTGCGTCCTGCTTCCCAGTTCAGTACTTTCCTCAGTACACTCAAGCTTTTATTATCTCAACATCACCCTTATTCAAACTACTCTTCTGATGCTGTCAGTGACCAGTCTAAACACTGATGCCCACTGGGAGACTGAGCAAATGAAGGGCTCTGTGCGGAGCGAGGAAAGGGCCTGGGTGACCGGTGTTGCAGCAGAAAAGGCGAGTGTGATCGAGTGCAGAGACAGCCAGCTCACCACAGCCTCTCAGGTACCCCGATTCTTTTTTTTTTAATTTGGTCCTGTGGGTTTGCGTTAGATGTACTGGGTAACTAACCACCCTCCACTGATCTCGTGGCCGGTCCATGTGTATTTGTGCTGCTGTTTACAGTTAAAGATGTTAACTGTGCTGAGGTTCTGCATGCACTATGCCTCTCATGGTATAACCCGTAACCTTTTCACAGCCTCCATCAGAGTAAAGCCAGAGGTAAGGAGACATGGAACAGGCAGATCATAGCACTTCTTCAGTAATTGTTTTCCTGTCTGATACATTTGTGTAAGTACTACAGCTGCACTACCTTTCCCAAGCATCTGTTTAGCGCACAAAAGGCTGCACAAGGGTATGCTAAATAAGAACATTAAGAATATTGTTTGTTTGCCTTCTTCTCTGGAAAATGTTGACTCTAACAAACAAAAATGATGACAAGACTCTGCATCTGCTGGGAATTGCAAATCAGTACTCAGCTTGCATAGTGTGCTCACGGGTGAAGTACATTTGCTGAGGTAATTTGAGGTCCCTCGACAGTGCTGGTGATGACTCAGACTTTCAGGAATTCATCTGCAGGTGGGTCAATAGGAGTGTTTTGCCACCAGAGTTCCAGGGTTGCCTTAGTTCATGTTTAGGAGCCTAATTTTTTTGTTCCTAATTTGGCATTTTACTAGCTCATTGGCTAGCAAGGGGGTTCTCTGGTTTGCAGATGGAAGCTTTTCTTCTTGTGTTTTTTGTTTTCTCTCCCTAAGAAGACTGTAGCCAGGGAGCTGACATTTAGATAAGGGACAGCAATTGCTTCAGAGCACAACTGCACTACCTCCACCGATGCCTCTGAGACAAACCTCATCCCATCTCAGACTCCTCTGATGACTATTATACTGCATTTCCCATAGAAATAACCCCCACAACAGTCCAAAACAAAATAAAGGGTACCGTTGCCAGAAAAAACCCCGAACACTTATCCTCTTTTTTTAAGACACGCAGCTAATGCAAGACAGAATTAGAATCATAGAATTATTTAGGTTGAAAAGACCATTAAGACTCCAGACGTGGCAGTGCTTTCTCTCCATGCTCTTTGCTTCATGTGCTAGCTTGGCTTTATAGCCCCTTCACCTCTATATTCTCGCCTCCTCACGCTGTCACTCATGCTCAGGACGCTTTGCCAGCCAGTGAGTTGCTGGCACCTTCACATGCTTTTTCTAAATCACACTGAAAAACCTGTCTGCCAGATTTGCCCTCATTACACTGATCGATGTCTCTGTTACTGCACTCCTGGTGCTGTTTCAAGTTGTACACACTTATGAATTTAGTCTTCAGTCCTGTAAGGAAGCCTGAGGGTGCGACTTTTTGCAGGATTGGTGCTGTGTGTTATAAATTTAGGATGGCAGGGAATCCACTTTGGTAAATGCACATGTACTCTGGCCATGATTAGTGTCATGCTCTATGCAATGGTCCTAAATAATTAAATCACTTTTAAAAGTATGAGTTTGGTCTAAAAATATTATTATTGTTTCATTCTACTAAGTCCAGATAGGTTCCTCTTTGGCAGGCTTTTTATTTAATTATGCAAGAATTGTAAGGGATTATCTTTCAAGAGACATGGTGTGTGTTCCTGCCTCACAGTTATGTAGTATTAAATATCATCATAGAATAGTTTGGGTTGGAGGGGACCTTAAAAATCATCCAGTTCCAACCCTCCTGCCATGGATCCCACTGGATCAGGGGCTCTAAGCCCCATCCAACCTGGCCTTGAACCCCTCCAGGGATGGGGCAGCCACAACTTCCCTGGGAAACCTGTGCCAGAGCCTCACCACCCTCATCATGAAGAAATTCCCTCTTATATCTAGTCTAAATCTGCCCCTGTTCAGTTTAAAACCATCTCCCCATGTCCTGTCACTCCATGCCTTTGTAAAAATTCCCTCCCCAGCTTTCTTGTAGCCCCCTTCAGGTCACTATAAGGTCTCCTTGGAGCCTTGTCTTCTCCAGGCTGAACAACCCCAACTCTGTCAGTCTGTCGTCACATGGGAGGTGCTCCAGCTTTCTGATCATCCTCGTAGCCTCCTCTGGACCCGTTCCAATGGTTCTATATCCATCTTACGTTGAGGATTCTATATCCATGCTTTTTAGATTCCAGCTTCAACGTTATTTCTTTAAAAAATTCTCAGTAGCATGAAACTACCCTAAGGAAAAGTGTAATTGTGCAACTGAAGTTGAAGGAAGCATCAGGGTTTTGTAAGATGTTTCTGTGGATGCATATGTACGTGTGCATGCGCACAGAATAGACTGCAACCCAAGAGACCAGCATATACATTTAATCAAATCTCACTGAAATTTAAAACATGTTCCTTTTGTTAAACATGCAAATGTTTCATTTCTTTTTGCAAATTCTGCCTTTCCTACTCATTACCAAACCTTTCAGAAAAGACATAAGCCCAGATCTTCCTCTAATCGATCTCTTAATGTGTTTTGTGTGGTCTTTATTTAGACTGTAAACTTGCTGAAGTAGGAAACTTCTTATAAAAAACCAACTACACTCTCTCATTTCACATCCAAATTCTTCTCCCGTACCAGCTGTGTGTGTTTGCCTAGCAGCAAGTCTTCTGTTAATGAATGACTCGTTCTCATTAGCTTGCCAGTCTGTAGTTCCCACTCACGCAGAACAGCGCTCCTTCCCTTGTAGCTTCTGGTGAATCAAAGAATGAGATATAACAAAGCCTTGTGTCTCTGCGTGTGACCTTTGTACTTGTAATCATTAACTAACACAGACTGCCAAAATAAAGTAGCCAGCTGATGGTTAAATGTTTTCAGCATAAGCAGAGTCCCACGGGCTACCTGGTGCAGGGATTTTTGCAGGTTTTATCATGGGTTGCCACTTTAAAAAAAAGAGGAAGATCAACTCTTTGACCTGCAAAGCCAAAGGAGTTGCACTTGAGACATTTGTTTTACGAACCCAAGGTCCAGAGTGGATTTTCTGACATCTCAGAGGTTTTGAAAACAAAGCCCTGAGCAGCCTCATCTAACTTGGAAGCTGGCAGTGCTTTGAGCAGGAGACTGGACTAGATGAGCTCCAGCGACTCCTGCCAACTTAGATTCTTATTCTAATAAAAGATGGGTTCATCTGCAGGTTTCCTCCATTGAAAGCATTAATTAAGACTCTGTGCTCTAATTAGGCTGAATTTTTCACAAAACTCATGGGAACCAAATTTTTCTGGAATCTCTGTCTGATTTGTATAAAATTGGCCATCAGGTTCAAAAGTTACTGGGAGGTAAAAGAGCTGGGGCAGACAGACAGACAGACACTCCCTTCCCCCTCACACAGGACAACTGTATAAGTCTTGTTTTCTTAAGGAAACCTTTAAGTTTGTGCAGAAAACTTGTCAAGTGTGTATTTAATGAGGCCTGAAGTCATGCTACATATGCCCAGCTGCAGCCAACCTGAAATAATACCTCCCCAGAGCCAACAGTGCATTTCACACAGCTGAGGTATTCACTGCGCAATCCGAACTATGCGGAGAAGTTGAGACATCGAGGAGTGAAACCCCAGCATCTTCTTTCTAATAGTCAGAGATGATACCGACACGCTCACCCGAGCGTGTGTTTGAGTCTGCCTGGTGCCTTGTCCGTCTCCGCCGGCAGACACGGGAGTATGTGTGTCACCTCTCTGGGTCATCCTCAACTTTCCCATATCCGAGAGCCACGGAAAGGGGACTTTGACCTCAGCATGCGAGAGACCGCCTGGCTGTCTGCCTTTCCCTTTTTGTCTACTCTTTCTTTGGATGCAGTCACACTACAAAATTACCTTGAGTCATCTGCCTTGGAAGTGTTATCCAAGGGTTGCTTGTGATAAAGGACAGACATACTAGGCACGTTGATAATCTGCACTGCTAGAGGAGAGGCTGGTATGATGTGACTCCACTATGAATTGTAGTGTGCTCTTGAGGTATCCCTCTACCTGAGCCAACTTCACGTTCCTCTCTGTCTCTTCTGCGTGGGACCAGTTCTATATCTTCAGTCCACAAAGCTCAACTGATCAGCCAAGGTGTTCCTTTAGCAGCCAAGGCAGCAGATTATTCCATTTCTCTTTCTCCCAGTTTGCAGAGAATGCACTTGTCTTCCTCTGCTTTTCGTGGTCTTGGAAAACATTATTTCTGCGTTCATGGGAAAGAGCTTCGGAATGCTTATATCTTCTGCCTGACAGGGAAACAGGAGCTGTGAAATTGTCAGCATCATCTGTTTGTACGTTCCCTGGAGCTGTTATACTGCACAGTCTGAAATAGCAGTCTGCCCTCGGGGGGTTGCTAATGATGCATTCGGTCTCAGCATGGCACATGCTCATTCCTGGGGAGTTACTGAGTTAGCATTTATAGTCCCTACATTTTTCCTCTGAGTAGATGAAACCCTCTGATTTTTCCTCAGCACTGAGGTCTTGCGTGTTGGATTCTCTCCTCATGACAGCCTTCTTGGAATGCCACCAGAAAGCTTTCAGCCTGCAACTTTCCTCCTAAATTCATAGACTACAGTAACATCACACCAGTGATTATTCCTTAACTAGGTCTCAGATCAGTAGGTGACAGGAAAATGAGGTCTTGTAAGACGGTTTCAAAATTGTAAAAACAAAGACTTCTGCACAGAAGACAGGTGATTGCTGTTGTGGGCTCTGGAAGTCTTTTGCAGCCTGGTGAACAAGCTCACAAAGAGGAAGCAAGGAGCAAACAGTGGGTGAGGGAAGCACAAGAGGAACAGCAGTGGGGAGTAAGCACTGTTGACTGCTTTGATGATACTAATACGTGTCCCTGCAGTAGAGAGACAGCAGTGGAAAAGGATGCACTTGAGGTTTACCCTGTTCTCTGGTTAGTTTGTCAATTCGTGTTTCTCCAGCCTGTTTATGCAATGAGGGATTATTTGTGTGTGTGTGGGCAAGGGTTGACCTAACAGGAACACTTTTACTGTATTTCATATTAACTTGCTACTGAAGACAAGACCTTTCTTGCATGACCTGCATGCCTGAACTCAGAATCTTTCTCCTGGGCCTGCCACCTTCAGATTTAGATCCTTAAAACAAGCTGAAGTTTTCATCTCCTCATCTGTATTTCCAAAGCATATAAGCCTCAAGGCACTAGGCCAACAACAAAATAGTGCTGAGCACAAAGGTGTTTCTGTAGCCACATCAACTCAGCCCAAAGCAGACCAACTGCAGCAAACCCTGCAGACTGCTTCACCTCCCGGTGTAGTTCCATTATAAACTCCCATTTTTGCAGCTCCTCTCATGAGTTTAGAACAAAAGCTCCTCTTTCAGCTTCATAACTCTAACTCTTTTACATTTTTTTTTCAGTGAAATGCTGTTGAGAGCTGCCAGAGACTCAGCTGTGACGTAGATCTGTCTGAATTCAAGGTTTTGGAGGTGTTCCTTCATGCTTGCCATGTCCTTCAGTAAGCACTGCACTGTACCAGGTCTGTACATTCTTTACTGATCTACTTATCATAGAATCATATAATCACAAAATAACCAGGTTGGAAGAGACCCACTGGATCATCAAGTCCAACCATTCCTATCAATCACTAAACCATGTCCCTTAGCAACTCGTCCACCTGTCCCTTAAACCCCCCCCCAGGGAAGGTGACTCAACCCCCTCCCTGGGCAGCCTCTGCCAGGGACCAATCACCCTTTCTGGGAAAAATTTTTTCCTAATGTTCAGCCTGAACCTCCCCTGGCAGAGCTTGAGGCCATTCCCTCTCGTCCTGGCCCCTGTCACTGTGGAGAAGAGCCCAGCACCCTCCTCTCTACAAACTCCTTTCAGGTAGGTGTAGAGAGCGATGAGGTCTCCGATCAGCCTCCCCCAGGCTAAACACCCCCAGCTCTCTCAGTCGCTCCTCATAAGATTTGTTCTCCAGCCCCTTCACCAGCTTTGTTGCTCTTCTCTGGACTCGCTCCAGAGCCTCAACATCCTTCTTGTGGTGAGGGGCCCACAACTCAACACAGGATTCGAGGAGCGGTCTCACCAGTGCCGAGTCCAGAGGGAGAAGAACCTCCCTGGACCTGCTGGCCACGCCGTGTCTGATCCAAGCCAAGATGCCATTGGCTTCTTGGCCACCTGGGCCCCTGCTGGCTCATGTTCAGTCCCTGTCAACCAACACCCCCAGGTCCTTCTCCTCCAGGCAGTTTCCAGCCAGGCTTCTCCTAGTCTGGAGCTGCTCAGGGTTGTTGTGCCCCAAGCGCAGGACCCGGCATTTGGCATACTTGTTGCTATGGCTAGAGGTGCCAAGTTTCAGTCCGATTCTTTTAGGAGACTAGACAAAAATCTGGATTTTCTGTCTTCCCGCTTCGTTTATACTCCTGGCTCCTACTGTGTCCTCCCTTGCCGTTACCCAAAACGTCTTTCCAAGGCAGGAAAGTTGGAAAACCACTGCCCCCTTCAGACCCTCAATTAGTATAACCACCAGCGGTGCCTCCTTGGACTGAGTCACTGCAGAAGAGAAGTAACAGCCTCTATTTAAACAAGCCCACAATTACTACGCCAGCCCAGATGGCAATATTCGTTCTATTACTTCAACATGGTCGGGAAAGAAAAAATAATTTCCTCCTCAAAAAATAATGCAAGTTTCCCTTTTCAGCAATGGAATCACAGCAATTGAGTTGGCTGTTGCACCTCTTGCTTGGTTGTGGGAGTGCAGTGATAGGATGAGGGGGAACGGTTTTAAGATGAAAGAGGGAAGACCGAGGTAAGATCTTAGGAAGAAAAATTCTCCTTTGAGGTGGTGAGGCACTGGCACAAGTTTCCCAGAGCAGTAGTGGCTGCCCCATCCCTGGAGGCGTTCAAGGCCATGTTGGATGGGGCTTGAAGCAACCTGATCCAGTGGAAGCTGTCCCCGTGGCCGGGGCGTTGGAAATGGGTGATCTTTAATGCTTCTTCCAACTCAAACTGTTCTGTGATTCTGTGATTTCTGAGCTTAGAGAGGAATGTAGCAGCCTGCTGGCTGGCAGCAGGGCTTTACTTCTTTTTTCAAAGGATGATTTCAGTTCAGTACCAACAAGCTATGCAACGCCTGAGTGAGGATGCCACTGCCCTCTGTAGAGAGAGATGCGATTGTTTCTTTCCAACTGTTTCACCTGCCAGAAAATCCAGCAAGTTCATCGGTTAGAAAGCAAGAGTACAAGGAATTGCTCTCTCTTTCCTCAAACATCTGCTGATCTGAATCTCTTTTTTATCAAATATTTTGAAAACACCTCATGCAAAGTAAAGAGGAGCAAGGGTTGTTACACATGAAATCTTGACACGATGATAGCAGGAACTGTGAAAACTTGAAGCAGAGTTTTTAAAAAGCAGTCTTTATGATTTGTAAACACTTCAGGCACCCTCAATAATGTGATGTCTGCTGGAGCTAGTTTCCAGTTTTCCTGCCAAAATTCAATCATGCGTCAGCAGAACAGGCTGAAGTCCTCCAGTGTCTTAATTTTTTTTTTTACTGAAGCACTTTCCTGACTGAATTTTGGCCTCAGTCTTACATCCACCACTTTTTTTCTCATTATGAAACTTGTGACTATTTTTAACCACCTGAGGGAGCTCTTTCATTTATATTTTAGGCTGTTGCTGTAGTACATCATGCTGGGAAATTATGAACTAGAGTTTTAAACAGCTTGTTATAGGACATACAACATTTTACTGAAATATGTGAAAGTATTGAGGCTCTCAGATCCCTGACTTTAAAGCCCAGATAGACGCTTTCAATGAATGAATCATTCTGGTCAATAAATGCAGGCATCTAAAGCAGCCACAGCTACTTGGGTCCCAGGGCTGACTGACACCAGAAATCTTAAAATAGAAAGTAAATTAGAGTTACACAGAATTAAAAGTAGGCAGCATTAATCACATCTATTTTGCAGCAGTGCCAAAGACGATAGGAAGGAACAGATCCAGGCACAGATTTTATAGTGGGGTTGTGAAAGCCTCATCCCTCTGCCTCACCTCCCATCATCCCCACCTCTCCACAAGAGGGGACACCACAGGCCATGCTGGTGCCTCCCCTGGACTGCACAGACCCTATCAGCATCATATGGATGTTTCCATTCACCCTGGAAAGCACATAAGGATTAACAGCAAGGGCTTCTCCTTGTGCTCCCACTGAGCCGATAGGCGCAAGGCAGGCTTAGACATTGAGCACTGCGTCAAGCGTGTCTGCAGTCACCAGTGCGCAGTGTGCACGTGAGATCTCTAAATTGTGATGCAGGCTGCCTGGGGAGGGGGGAATATAGAGAGAAGAAATGGAAAAGGGGGCTGCCTGGCACAGGGTGGGTGAGAACACGTGAAGCTTAAGCAAAAGGCTGGGGTGTCAGGGCCACAGGTTCCCACGTCAGCGAACGACCACGCAGTGATTCAGCAAGGAGTGCTCAGCAGCTGCTGTGGTTAGGCATTGGTTGAGTAATGCAAGGGCCCGTGGAAAACATTCTAAAGCATCAAGATTTTAAGCACCATGGTGACAAGCAGAGTAAATGACACAGCTGACGAAACACTGCAGTAATTTGGACCAGTGAAGACAAAGGCAGAGGTGTAAGGTCGAAATGCTTTCTTCCAACTTCTTGTGCAAAGGATGGAAAGAAAGGTAACAAGAGTGGCTGCTTTGATTTTCACCCTCAGTGAGCTGCAGTAAACAGCCTCCAAATGGAAGGGAAGGGAAGCTGTGAAAGAGCTCTGCTAGGGAGAAACCAAGAGCCCAGGGAGAAAGTTGAGTGCCTGTAGCACTGTGCTGCTTTGGCCAGGGAGGTTTGTCAAGAGGCACTAGTAAAATCTGATGGCACGTATCCAGCACCTCTTGAAGGCAAAATAAGGAGAGGAAACTGAGCGGCTTTGAAGGTTATGTGCATTTTACTTTATATTAAAGGTATCTCATCTTCCCATCACTCAGAGTTAAGGGCTTGTAATTCTGATGAAACACTTTCATCAACAATTGGCTGAACTTCAGGAAAGTTTTGGATGTGGTATTGTTTGTTTTTTTTCCTTTCCACTGATGCTGGCACCACATGTAACTTCAGTGTAAGTAGCTAGCACAGTATTTTCATCACAAGGACACCAGTGATCACATACAGCTTGATTTCAGAGCCTCTCTAAGAAGTATATTAAAATTGACTTCTTAAGAGCAGGTCAAAGTTATGTGAAAATTCCCGGTGCTATCACCCATACTGCTGTTTGCACTTCAGCAATTACATGAATTTTTTTCTTTTAATTTTTACAGCAGTTTTCCTATCAAGCATCATGAAAGAGGGGCGGTGGTATAATTGTGTGAACACATATTGCAAACCGAATCACAAGATGGATGTTGAGGCTCTGGAGCGAGTCCAGAGAAGACCAACGAAGCTGGTGAGGGGGCTGGAGAAGAGGCCTTATGAGGAGCGACTGAGAGAGCTGGGGGTGTTTATCCTGGAGAAGAGGAGGCTGAGGAGAGACCTCATTGCTCTTTACAACTACCTGAAAGGAGGTTGTGGAGAGGAGGGAGCTGGGCTCTTCTCCCAAGGGACAGTGGACAGGACGAGAGGGAATGGCCTCAAGCTCCACCAGGGCAGGTTTAGGCTGGATATTAGGAAAAAAAATTCACAGAAAGGGTGATTGGTCCCTGGCAGAGGCTGCCCAGGGAAGGGGTTGAGTCACCTTCCCTGGAGGGTTTTAAGGGACGGGTGAATGAGGTGCTGAGGGACATGGGTTAGTGTTTGATAGGAATGGTTGGACTTGATGATCCGGTGGGTCTCTTCCAACCGGGTGATTCTATGATTCTATGATTCATTCCAGCCTGTGATTCCATCCACAGCTCTGCTCTGCGTCTCCACACGTTATTTAGAACCACTTCGAAACAGTTCCAGCAGTTAAATCTGCATCTTGGGTGTGTGTTGGTCAAAACCAAATTAATTTTATTCACAAGTCTGATGAGGTGAAATGCAATAGAGACGTTTAATAATTAGCTGCAGCTCCGTACCTTGGTTTGGGATGCTCTGTTGAGTCGCACGTGGGGATGCACCGTGTGCAGCTCAGGCCTGGAGCCGTGAGGAGGAGGAGAGACGTGCACCTGCCGGTAGCAAATTAACAGCTTAGGCCTCCTGACTTTGGGAAAACGTTCCCGTCTGGGCAGTAAAACGCGGCTCCCGAGAGGTTACTCGAGTTTGTTGGCTGGTGACACGTCCCAGTGACTCACCGGTGTCACGAGCCCGGGCAGAGGGAGAAAGCGGCGGCACCAACCCGGCCCTTCACCCAGTTTGTGTCCCTCTGGAGCACAGGACGGGGCCGGGCCCTGCCCAGCCACGCTCCTGCTCGCCCCTCGCAGCTCACGGGGGTCGGGGCGCCACTCAAACCGGCTCCGGTTTAACCCCGCGGCCGCCGCAGCCTTTCCAGAGGCTCCCCGGGGAGAACGTGCGCTCGCAGGGGACCCGGGGGCAGCGCTCCTTCAACAGGCCTCGCGTTCCCTCTGAAGGACGAGGACGGAGGAGGCTGCCAGGTCCTCGGCCTCGACCCTCGCGTCCTCCCTTTTCCTGGCAGCGAGTTCTCTACGTGCGGGGGGTGTCGGGAGGAGGGGGCGTCACGGCCGCGTCCTCGGGACGGACAAGGGGTCGGGAAGCGTCCCGGACCCGGAGCGCGGGGAGTTGGGGGGCGAGGGGGGGGTGTGTGGAGGAGGCGCAGAGCCGGAAGGCGCGGCGGGCGCGCGCCCCACGTGCGCGTGACGCGTCGCGCGGCCCCGCCCCGCGGGGGGCTGCTGGCGGCCAATGGGCGGCGCCGCTGCTCCCCCCGCCCTCTCCCCCCGCCCCCCGGCGGTGACGCGCGCGCCCCGGGCAGAGGCCCCGGCGGCTCCTCCTCGGCCTCCCGCGCGTGACGGTCCCCGGGGCTCGAGGGGGGCCCGGGGTCCCGCAGCCCCTCCGCCAGCGTTCGCGGGGGGGATCGGCGGGGCAGCAGGCGGCTCCGAGCCCGCGGGTTCCCGGGTGTCCCGTCCTTTCCCCTCTGACGCTGCAGGTGAGCCCCGGCGGGACCGTAGCTTGGCGGAGCCGGCCCGGCCCGGCGCGACAGGTGCTTGCGGTTACAAAACTGGAATATTTCTGACTTAACCCGAAGTGGAATTCCGTTTGGCCTAAGTGAGTGTATTTTTTTCGGAAGTTAGGATGTCCCTCTGAGAGCCTGTGGTCTTTCTCTGATAGCACGTGTGTTTCTCTGAGAGCAGATTTTCTATCAAACCGTGTTTTTCCAGGCCCTGCTCGTTCTCTGGAGGTGATAACGCCTTGTGTTCGGTGTGATCTGTGCTGGTTCTGCTATCCCCCCCGCCCCCGTCTCTCCCCATCTCAAACGCAAGGTCAGACAGAGCTGGAGTCAGAGCTCCAAGTCAGCGAGAGCTTTGACTGTTGTGAAGTTCGTAATAACATTTAAATTATACCTTGGAAAATAACAGAATTTCTGTTCTGTCCCAGCTCTTGATGGAGATCGCTGCCTTCTGTTCCTGGGCCCCACAAAGGATGCTCGCTCTCTGAAACGCCTAAGATGAGTCTTGGGAAGTTCAACCCTAAGATGAGTCTTGGGGAGTTCAACCCTAAGATCTGAGTCTTGGGGAGTTCAACCCTAAGATGAGTCTTGGGTAGTTCAGCCCCAAGATCTGAGTCTTGGGGAGTTCAGCCCTAAGATCTGAGTCTTGGGAAGTTAAGCCCTAAGATGAGTCTTGGGGAGTTCAGCCCTAAGATCTGAGTCTTGGAGAGCTCAACCCTAAGATCTGAGTCTTGGGGAGTTCAGTCCTAAGATGAGTCTTGGGGAGTTCTGCCCTAAGATCTGAGTCTTGGGGAGTTCAGCCCTAAGATGAGTCTTGGGGAGTTCAGCCCTAAGATCTGAGTCTTGGAGAGCTCAACCCTAAGATCTGAGTCTTGGGGAGTTCAGCCCTAAGATGAGTCTTGGGGAGTTCAGCCCCAAGATATGAGTCTTGGGGAGTTCAACCCCAAGATGATCCTTGGGGAGTTCATCTGCTGGCATTTTCCATATTGCTGCCCTGCCCGGGATGGAGGACGCCGGGTTGACACTATGCCCAGGGGCTGAAGGAAAACGCTGAGACCTGGAAGGTGTTGGGATGCGGTTATTGTTTAGCATAAGCGGTGCTGGAGGGAGGAGGTGGCTCGCTGGCTCCCGAGCCTTTTGGAATGCAAGAATGTGCTTCCCATAGGATGTTGTTTTTCTCCTAAGGCAGACTTGTAATTATGGGTGTTTCGAAAGGGAAGATGGAGAAAGAGAAACTCAAGGTATCTTTACATCTTTTTACGAGTGCGTAACGCAATCACGCCTATAAAATCAGGGAGTTTCTGCTGGGAGAGCTGATCGCGGGACGCGTTTGCGGCTCGATGCCCTGCAGAAGTGCCCAGACTGGGGGGAAAGGAGCGTACTAGTTGTGAAGAGTGGTTTCCTTTAAGTGGTGAGCATTTTGGACCTATTAGGGTGTGGCTCTGCGTGGTGATTGATGTTCTACCAGAGATTTGAGGGAAGAAGGTCTGATGCCTTCTTTAGGCGCTGACGCCTGCTTAGGTATTGTAGTGTTCTACCTCTTGTCTTATGGAAACTAGACTCGGAGAAATGTTTGGTTTTGTAGATTCTCCCTAGAACAGTTCTTATTTCATGTGAAAAAAGCATTTTTGTGATCCCTTGGCCTATCTGGATTTAATAACTCTTAAGCGCTTCAGTTCTGTTTTTTTTTTTTTCTCCCACGCATGATTTTTCTTACCCCCTTCCTGTGACTCTTTATTTCCTTCCTGTTAGCCCTTCAGTCGGCTACTCTAACCACTCAGCAAAGGAGAGGAAGGAGTGATGCTGTCACCTCTTGAAAGGATTGAAAAGTGTGCTGAGAAGAGGATGAAACTCGTGGCCTTCTGTTAGATCTGGAAAACCTGCACCTTTAAGGACAAATTTGGCTCACAAGCACAGCTTAGACTGGATCAGAAGACAGTGGAGGGCGGCTTACCAGTGGTCTAGGGAGTAGCTTATTAGTGTGTGAACACAAATGGCAACTTGATTCTAAGACTGAGGTGCTTTGCTGTCCCAATCTCAGCCTCGCTATACGCCCCAGGTGGGCAAAATTATCCTTGGCTCTCATGCTGCTGCATCATGTGGCTGTACCTGTACTGGAAACTGTGTGGGAGAGCTGGGAGGTGGAAAGAGCAATGTCTTCATGATGGTAACTGATTTGTGTTTTAAGAGGGGTATTCAGGCGGGTTGCAGCAGTTAGCCGTGTATAGAGCTGGTAGAAGTGGGTATGTCCTGCCAGCCACCTTTCCGTGCTTCTACAGCGTGGTTACTGTAGAGAGACTTACCGTGTTATCGCCTGGGTCTTCCCGTCCTTCGTGTAAATGCTTTTTGTGTTATGTAAACGTCATAGTATAGGCTATCAGATCTTGTAGAAAGCCAGCTGGGAAGTTTATCGTTTTTATGGTCTTTGGTTTATAGCTTGTAGACGTGGCTGTGATCTCCTGAGGCAGTGAGAGCTAGGAGGAGAGGCAGTGCTGCAGAAAATGATGTTGGATTTGAGTTAAGGATCTGTTGTTTAGTATTTCAAAAGGTTTTTTTCTCCTATATGCTGTGATGCCTGAAAGGAGAATGGGTGGCACTTCTACGGGGACAAACACGGGAAACCTGAGTCCTGATAACGTCTGATCCTAAGTCTTATTTCCCTTTTGCAGAAGTGTCAGCCTCAGTATTCTCAGGAAATCTGTCCTTAAGTAATTAAGTTCTATAGCTTTTCCCACAAGTACATGGATTTTCTGTGTCTGTCGCTCAACAGCTCATCTGTGCTGGTGCATGTATTCTGTTCACTAGCAACAAAACACAGGTCTATCTAAGAGTTTATGCCTAGGTAAAAAAAATACATCAAAAAGGAGAAGCATTAGTTTGAAAATGTGGTGGTGTACTTGTCTATGTGGGGTTTTGGAATTCCAGTTCTAAAAACTGTCTCTGGTTGTAGCTGCATCTCCGAGGTTCTTGAGCTGAATTTTGTGGTGGGATGTCACTTTGTCACCAAATTAGAATCCCCTTTCCTGTTTTCAGTAACTGAGGACTTTGTGTTTTCAGCCTGGCTGGGGTGTTTCAGGTGTTCCCTGCTAGCAGCAGTGACCTTTCTCACTGAATCCGGTGTAATTCACACCTGATCTTCTCTGCCTGCGTTCCCGTGGTTTGCAGTGCAGCGGTTGCCTGGCCAAGCAGAGTCTGAGGACCCGAGGAAGCTGCTGTCTCAGTGGGAACTGGTGACTTGGCAGGGAGGGGATTGGCTCAGGTGAAGTAATGCGGGTGATTCTGCAAAGCAAACCTGCCAGAGCTACCTGCAGACAAACTGTGCTGTCCGGCTGGCAATCGGAAAGCATTTTCAAGGGCTTTTTGGACTTCTGAAGATTTCACAAAGGCCTAAGTAATTTTAAATACTTAGAGGGTCTGTAGGGTAAAGAAGAGAGCTGTGAGGAGGTGTTTTGGTGGTGGATCTTGCTTGGTTACGTAGCTCCCTTACTGCTTGTGGTAAGGGAGTGTGATCCACCATAAATGACTAATGCAAATGTGTGCTTAATTTCTCCTGCCTTTGCTCTGAATCCATAATGGGGGGAAGAAAGTCTTAACTTTAGTGTAAAGGAGCCTATGTAAATTTATTTTTGGACCGTGTAAAGAGTAGATGCGTTTCTTTCGTCATTAATTTTCTGATATCCTTTTTCTGATCTAGCAAGGCAATAATGGCAGGTGAAGACTGTGTAAGGAAACGCCAGCCTGGCTCTACTACAACCTGCAAGACCCCTGAAAATGAAGAAACCCAGAGGATACCCGAGAGCGAGAGGCCGCTTCAAAACTCAAGCAATGGTGAGATTCTTTCACTCAGGATTAGTTGCAATCTCTGCCATGTGATCTCCTCTAAGGAGATCTTTCTGCCTCATGGTCCTTGCCTCTCTGCTCTTTCATTACAGTTTTCCTGCTCATGGGAAGGCTCCCAAGATGGAGCTCCCTGAGTACCATCTGCACTTGTTCAGCAGGTTCAGGTGCTTTGGAGTGCTGTCCCACAGAACTTTCCCTTGGGGGCTGTGTACTGTGATGCTTGCCAGGATCAGGAGTAGAGAGTGATTAATTGTCGTAGGGGAAATGTGTGTGAAGAGGAGATGCTTTAGCACTGCAAATGGTGCAAATACATCTTGACAACAATGCTGAGCAATCCTGTTAAATCATTTTTGTAGGACTTCATCTTGCTTCCTTTACAAGCTTCAAGTATGCGTCATTGTCAAGATTGAACAAAATGATCTTTAACATACCAGGCAAAGCTGGTGTGTCCATCCTGACAGACAAATGGAGGTAGGATGCCACAAAGAGTGATTCTCTGCTCCTGTAGGGCTCTGATAACATCAAAACAGCTCCCTTCTATCCAGTTTCAACCTTGGCTGCCATAAAAGGTATAGTAGAACAGTGAACAGTTGGGTTTGTATTCGTTTATATTGTGGTCACCTTAAAAGTCACATAGCTTATAGCTGGCTTTGTGGAAGGGTTGCTGCTGTGGATGTCCTGTCCCTGGAGTTGCAGGGACAGCTGCATCAAGCTTGAGTGGTTTTGCTTGTGGACTCTGTGGACGCCGTAACTGCCTCCAGTTCCTGAGTTATGCTGTACCACATTCCAGCCCAGTGATAAGAAGATTGTTTCCTTTCTCTTTGGGAGACAGAATAAGCAAAAGGTGGACTAGTTTATCGCAGTGTGCCACAAGAATATAAGTTCCAAAACTCTGGTGCTAGTGACTCAGGGAGATAATTCTTACTGGTGTGCTTCTGTATAATGTCACTATTTCACAGATCTTCTTTCAACTGAAACAGGAGTTGCAGCAAATTTAAGTTTAGGACAAGTCAGATTTCTTCTTGCAAAAAATACGTTGGAAAGAAAGCTTATCCTGTAGACTAATAGGAGACCTAGGATTTTAAGCTGTTAGTGTTACCATCATTTAATTGAATCAAATGTGACAGTTCCAGTAATGCTAGTTTTGGAAAATTGTGAGGAGTTGATAGCTACTGGGAAACAGTTACAGTGAGTTTAGAAGCAGACTTCTACCTTTTCATCTATAGAAACGTCTTCACTGTTATGTGTGAATAGATGGGTGTGCCGGTCTTTAAAAGTCTTCCATTTTAATGCCTCTGAGATGTGGCACAGTGTCACTTCGGGTGAGGTACTGTGTGTGTAGCAAGTAAACATTCTGGGGCAGATGTGTTGAAAGCGCAGTGAGCTTTCATGTGTATGTGCGTGCCTGGTAGACCAGCTTAGAGCAATGCAATAGGTTTCAATACAGTACAAACTGCAGTGGAGGACAGCTTGGAGGAATCCCAGTTTGTTCAGAGTAGGTACCTCTTGCCTTCCAGGGTTGCTGCAATTCAGCAGAGTTGTCACAAAAATGCTTCCCAGTTGCCAGTTCCTGCAGACTCTCAGCACGCTGATGGAAACAACTGAAACGCCACAGGGAAGTAGGAGACATGAGTCACGCTCTGAGGCCTGAGTGCATTTGTAATGGCCTGGGAAGAAGGTGCATCCGTCTGGTCAGGAATTCCTCTGTACGGTGGGGTCAGACCAGTTTCTCTGTGGCACAGAGGCTGAAGCTTTACAAAGCTGAAGCATTTACGGGTTCTGGGTAGTGGCCTCTTTGTACAGTCCTGTAAGCTTGTGTGAATAGGTTTGGCTTTCTGCAAAAGCAAGCTGAGGTAAAAGAATTTCTCAAAAGAAGTGGCCTTAGACTTCTAGTCTGGCAACATCTTCTTTCTACTTTAATAGCATAACACTGGGTGTTGTGTTGAATTTTAGACAAGCTGCATGCTTATTGCAGTCAAGGGATTCCAGCCAGGTCAAGGTGGTATCTGGTATGCCAGTAAACATGTAATATCTTTGTAACAACTATTTCTGTAGAAAAACTAAATTGCTAATGTGATTTCCCACCCTTGATCCTGATTAGCAAAGGCTTTTTAACTTAAGAGTTACTGCGTCAAGGGCCAACTGACTTCTTTCCAGAAGTGTGTGAACTTTATGCAGAAACTTCTAGACCGTTAATCCTTTCTTTATTAGAACTCAGATGCCTTGGCTAATCTGAAGTTGCTCGGAGGAATAATATTATTCCATATATTAGCTTTAGAGCTACATTAGATCTGACTCTTCTGTTTGTATAGCTTAGGTTATTTTTTTCCTTCTCACCAATTCTGCTGAAAACTGTCTCATCGCTTGCTGAGTTCTAAGACTGAATCACTTGTACTCAAGCACCCCTGTATTTATAGCAGTGTGGAAATACTCTGTGCTTTAAGATTGCTGGGAGAATTATTCTGTCCTTTGGTGTGTGTGTTTCTTTTAATCACTCAGCCTATAATTTCACTTCAACAGAGTAGTTGAACTTCAGTCTCATGTATCACTTCTCTTCCTTGAATTGGATCCAGTGTCATAATTAAACAACTGATTTGGTCCTGGCATAGAGTCCACGTGTGATCCAGGAGGCAGTAATCCCCTGTCAAAAGCTGGGCTTCCTTAATAAAATTGGTCTTACGTTTTCAGCTGGAGATATGCAAGTATAAAACTCTCCTGCTCAATGGGATATTGACATCAGGCAGTACCAATTACAAGAACACTTACCTGGAATGAGCGCAATACAAACTGGATGGGCAGATCTTAATGGGTTAGAGAGGATATGGCACTGAAGCATGTATCTGAATGCCTCTAAAATGCGAAGATTAGACCACTCAAAACAGTAAACCGATGGTTGTGGAGTCTGTCCTTGTTCCCTCAGAAATCAGAAAAGAATTAGAAGTGTCTGAGGAGACTGATCTACAAACAAGCTCTGTGACATCTTTGTTTGGTGTGAGTAAGCCTATTGTTGTGCAATGTTGGTCTTGGGAAGGGGTTGTTCTCAGCAGTGGGTTGTTCTCTTCCAGTGAAGAGGTTACTATTGATCATTCTCAGTGCAAAAGTTCATGAAGCTGTGCAAATTCGGTGGCTACTGATAGATTTAGGAGGAAGGAGCTCTAAAGTGGGGAGCAATTTGGAAAGCTTTAGGATTTGCTGTCTGACTCACAGCAGTAAGTGTTCGTTGTATCAACAGGCTTTTTCTTACAGGTTAAAGAATTTGAGATCAAGATGCCTGAATAGAGTTTCTTGGATGTGATTCAGGGAGGTGGATCAAACAGAGCTATCTTGTCTGAGACTAGATGGATTCTGGTAATTCTAGGCGCTCATGCTTTGCGACTCATTGGTTTGGTGAAGGCTGAGCAGCTTCTTGTGAAGAGCCTGTGGACGTGCTGGCATGACATAGAGAGTGCTGGTGTTTCTTCCTGCTGGTAAAGAGGTCCCACGGCCCTCTAGAAATAACTTTTTTAGCTGAATTCTTTGTCCAACTACAGCACGTTGCTCTGTACATTATTTAAGCAAATCTGCTGAGCTCTGGAAGGGAGCTAGTCATAACTTGCATCTTTTTGCTGAGTGGCCAAATAAATTACCCTAAGTCAGAATAAGGCTTATTAGCATCAGATTATTAACATGTGTTGTATAGTACCAGGTGTGGAATACTTCCACTCTTTACAACAGCCTTGCACTAGGTTGGCTTTAACATAGTTTTCCTTTATGTAACATCTTCAGCGTTTCTGAAACGTTTCTGAAAAGAATCCAGATTTCCAACAGGAACAGGGGAACCTTCTGGCTGCGTTGCATAACCTCTTGAGTGGTAAGCTGTCTGATCAAGACATAGTGAAGATAGTGTTTTTAAACCCTTTTAGAGAAGGGTAGTATTTGTCATAGCTTGGAACTGATTTTCCCTGAAGATCCTGAAGCCAAACAGATCCTGATGCCCTTAAGACAAAATGCTTCTTACCTGCAAGTGGTGCACTTGGTTGTAATGAGAAATGACCTTTTTTGATCTACCAGTGGCAAGAAACTGAAGTTTGTGAGCTTTTCCTAGCTTTTTTTTCTTTTTTTTTAAGAGACGTTTTTGTCTTGAATGCTGTGCAGGGTTTTCGATAGCAGTAGTCTCCTTGGGTTGTTCAAACTGCTCAATAATAAGCCAGGGCTCTGGAACAGCTGGAGTGATAGTGGTTCAGAGGGCTGGGTTGCAGGCAGCTTCTGTCACTGGTGAAGTCGCTACAGGCTGGAACTGTAACACTGCACACAAGCCACGGCTTAATCCCGCTTGTCCCACTGGTGGTAATGGCAGACTGAAGTGGTTAAATAAAATGAGTGCTTTTTAACACAGTTAATTTTTGAGAGCTGGGCTAGTATAGTGCTACCTTCTGTCTCACATATAAGCTGTTTTTTTGTGGATCCAAAGCTCCAGTGCTAACAGATCACGTGAAGGGGATGCTTCTCCACGCATCTCCAGTGTTGCTGGTCTGTAACGTGGACAAAAGTAGGTTGAAAAGAGAAAACAAGATCCTTTACAAAAGGCAGCTTGTAAATCTTATGGGTGCTGAAGGGCATGGTTTACTGATGGATAGGAACGGTTGGACTCAATGATCCTGTGGGTCTTTTCCAACCTGGTGATTCTGTGTGTGATCTTTTGTGAAAGTTGTTGCTCAGGTTTTTAACAGTGAGAATCTTTTTCAGTCTTCAGGTGGCCTTTTATTAGCCTGGTTTCTTATGGAAGTAAAGCTTGCATTCAAATTGCTCGCTTTTTTCTTCTGACTTTTGAACTTTCTTGGACCAACCTGGTGATTCTGTGTGTGATCTTTTGTGGAAGTTGTTGCTCAGGTTTTTAACAGTGAGAATCTTTTTCAGTCTTCAGGTGGCCTTTTATTAGCCTGGTTTCTTATGGAAGTAAAGCTTGCATTCAAATTGCTCGCTTTTTTCTTCTGACTTTTGAACCTTCTTGGAATTCGTGCTGCACGGAGGAGTCGCATCCTACAAGGATCAGCCCAAGACAAGTGGTCGACTAAAGATTTTATCTATGTCTTTGCTGATGAGAAGGGAATGCTACTCACATTAAGTTAAAACTTCTCCCTGTGAGCAAAGCTCTTTCAGAGCGAACTTTACTTCCATCTCTTGTGAAATTTGCTAGTATTTCATACTAGTCTCCAAAGTTTTTCTTCCTCAGACTTTATATTTACCATTTTCTTAAGCATAACCCATCTTGGTTTAAATGCTAAGATGTGCTTGCTTATATTCTGCAGCCTTGAGTCCATTTTTGTAATGATGTTGCAATCGCAAAGAAATACAGAGGATCCGGTCTCCATTTTCAGTGTCAAAAATGAAGGTTTGGACTTCAGCAGTGCAAGGGTTGCTAAAAATCATGTGATGATTCTCATCTCAAATAACCTTTTGGAACCTAAGTAGCAGCTTGCACAATAGAAGATGAGTGATTCAAGAAAATGATGAGTTTATGCGTTATCTGGTGTCAGCCTTGTTACACAACTTTAGTTCGTGGCGTGATGCAGCACAGTAGAATTTGCTGGTTTGGGATGAGTTTTTTTCCTGCAGGAGACACTTTGTTCTGGAAGAGAAGCAACACAAGCTTACAGGTGGTTTGACTTCAGTGTATGTATGCATCTCATATAACAAAGACACTGAAGATCTCGATGGTGAAGACTTCTAAAGGGTGCTGTGTTTCTAGTCTAGTTTGTGCATACGCATTGTGTGTGAGGGTGAATGAAGTGATAGGAGGGGCTCTGCTTAGAATTTAGCAGTTACAGCGTCAGCAGGTCAGAGACTGGCCTCGTTCCCCATACAACCAGGAGAGCTGTACGTTACGTATCTATAAAACTACCCATCTTGAAGGCCTTCTGTGTCAAAAAGGGTGTTTTATTTCCAGTGTGAGTCAAGAAGAGTGTTTTAGTTACAAAGTGAGCTGCTCCTGAGCAGTTATAATAGCTGAGGCTTTGAATGTGAGATCTGAGAGGAAATACATGGTCGAAGCAGTGTTTCTTTATTTTTAGCTTGGCTTACAAAGGAAATAACGCGGTCACTTAAGTCTCGTGTGTCCTGTCCTCTTTGGTCTTGTTGGATGGCTCCGAGCAAACTTTACATAGAGCCTTGGGGAAAGGCATCTGGGTAAGAGACACAAATTCTTGCTTTTTTTGCAGGAAGAGGTTAGTTGTACTTTGAGCTCTGATCTGCCTTTTAGCCCGTAAGCACAAGGTGGTTCCTAGCATAGTAGTGATGGAGAAGGGGGACTATAGATACAGCTGGAGAGTAGAGCCAATATGAAGGGAATACAGTTCTGCTGCTTGTGGAACAACGTGATGGTTTTTTTTTTAATTTATTGGAGGGGGTGGAAATCCATTTGAGACCAGAAAAAAGTGCACAAGCTGGGTGGGACAAGCAACTCTCTAGTGGTATGTTACACTCTCCTCTGAAATTGTTTCCCAAACTGCTGCTTTTTGGCAAGTGTAACAGCACGATGAGCTTAAATGCTGAGGTAATTTTTTTTGTTTTGGAGATGAGATGCTTAGCAACCAGGAATTCTGGTTTTGTAAAAATGCAGCCAAAAATTCGTGGTGTTAAGCAGTTTCTTTGCTTGCTGTCACATTACAAGGCTGCTAAGTAATAGGCTGTTGCTGGTCTTTTCTTAACTGCTGCACAAACCATAGACTTTTTTCAGACAAAAAGGGATCTTGATTGAGGGAGAAGGGGGAATTTAACAATTGAGCACAGCTTCATTGAAGATAAATCCTTTTTTTTCATTTAACTCTTCTCCATTATTAGAATCGGAGTCATCTCTGAAGCAAGTCTACCTAAACTTCGTCCTGGTTGCACGTGCGAGCACCCTCAGACTAGCGTGCATTGCAGAAGCGCTTGCTTCTGTTAAAACAGGACACTCAGCATTGGCTGTGCACACGCAAGGAGGACAGGACAGGGATGCTGCATTATGAACTGTGATATTGCCATAAATCTAACTTGTCATCATGCAGCAGCACAACATTGACACCTCTACTGCAAATCTGTTACCTCGTGCTTTGCTGGAAATGTTAGTAAAGAATCGGTTCAGGACCCTCTTTTCTAAAAGTGGTACTGTTGTCTTAGAAACTGAATGTGAAGGGTGTAACGCTAGGCATGTGTTACTGTGCAAGGCACTGTTGTAGCTATAACCACCACAGGACATGCATAAGGCAAGACAGCATCAGTTTGTTGCTATCGTTTCCCCCGACTAGTGTTTGGGGAGCGGGAGGGTGGGGTGGATACCGCGGCTTTAATCTTGCTTTCCCGTCACGCGCAAGATGCTCTGTTTTAAGTAGTTTCTGCATTGTCATTATTATTGCAGAAGTGAAACACCAGCTGGCTTGCCAGCACTATGCAAGCATTGAGAACAAACCTTGTTTTAAACCTCAGGTAGTCTGAAATGTCTGAGTTGTGTATGTTCAGCTTGATGTAATAGGGGCAGCTCGGATCTGTATAGTTCTTCATGCAAAAGAAAGGAGCCATCTGAGGCTTTACAAATGAGCCAATAGCATTAGTAATAGCTAAAGTCAGACAGTGGTCATGGCGTCCTTAGACCTGACTGTTTGCTTACAGGATGGAACATCCCGGGGGAGGAAAGGAGTAAGAGTAGCCAGGTTTAAGCAGAGAATAACCTTCCAACTTGTCATTTCAGGGCTGGTTACTTTATTTTACAGATAGTTGTGACTTGATTGCCTTGTCTGTTGACAACGTAGAGACCTCCAGACAACCTAATCTTATGTCTAGTTCACTCTGTGCAAGATAAAGCTCTGATAAAAGATAATCGTGCTTGAATATGACCTTCTAAGGGTAGTTCTAATTGCTGTTTCAAGGCTGAGTATGTTTAGGGACCTTGGGAAGACTTGCAGAGTTGCCGATTGAAAATAAAGCTTAAAAAAAAATCCAGCACTTTGCCAGCTGTTGACTGCCTTATAGTGCTGTTATCCTAAATGGCTGTTAGAAATACTGGGTCGTTGCTTATGAATTTTCTACAGCTTAGGTTTGAATTTATTGGTACCTTATTAGAAATTAGAAGTGCTAATCACAAATTGATGACTGAGCTACTTACTGTATGTTACGTTTTCTGTGTTTTCAGGCATGCAAATTGCTGCACTGACAATGTGACTGTTAAATGTTTGCTTTCCTTCCTCAGGCCGGGTTGATGTCGACCATGTGATAACACGAAAAATGCAGCTAATAGCAGAAGCTGAGGTGAGTGCACTGTGATGCTTGCTTGTGTGGAGGAGAGGGATGATTGACCCTGGGTGTCTTTTGGAGAGTCACTAGTCCTGAAACACAAATATCCCTCCAGTCATCGCTTGGGTGCAATGACTTTATACAGCCCTCTTTCTTTCCTCCTCTCTCCTGACTTTGCAGGAGAGTGGTAGTATTATCAAATGCAGCTCTATCTTAATTGACCCCAGTAGGCTGAAGTCCAAAGATAAGAATGAACTTTGAGGCCTGTAAATAAAATGGAACTTCCCTCACCACTAACTTTTGGCAGTGTGATTATCACCTGGCCTGCTTGCATATTTAGGCTTTAAACTGCTCCATGTTCTCCTACCCCTTGAATGAAGGGTAGCGAGTAGCCTGTATCCCACAGCTTCTGTTGCCCTGGCGGTGGAGATGACTTTCCTGAGCCTTGGTCCCACTGTTTTTGTCAGTGAGAAATATCCTCAAATAAACTAGCACTGGAATTTCTAACATCATCTGCATTTGCGTGAGCTGCTATTGTCTTAGCTTGTGTTAAGGTGATTTACGTCCACTTTAAATAAAGTTGGCTAACAATGAACTGCACCCTCCTTGTTAACCATTGTTACCATTGTTACTGAGCAGGTATGTTCTTCAGGGCAAATCGTCCTGCACTCTTGCTTCATTTTATTGCAAATAATCCCATGGTAAGGGTGAAGTAATCTAATTATGCTTCCCTTAAAGGGCAGAGACAAATATCTTGCACCTTTGAGAAGCTTTTGTGTTTAAAGTCTTTGTTTACCTTGATAGCTGGAGTTATTTATAATAATTATTTAGTTATTTCTATTTAAAATACACACAACTTAAAGTGTATTTAAATGTCTTCTACAAAGGGTGTGCTGCTTTTTGTGTTGCAACTCCTGAAATTCCTCACATTAGAGGGACAGTCAGCTCTGAGTTTTATTTCATACATTGTCTTCTCGGAATGTTTTTTACTGAGGATGTGATAGTGCAAGCCTTATGTCTATTCTGTGCAATCAAAACAGCCACTGCAAATCACTGTTAGCAACAGAGGCTTGCACGAGAAAGTTTTGACTGTTAAGCACATGTAGCTTTGAGTTCTAGGTTCCAGGGAGCACTAGCTGGTTGCAGGGAGACAACTCTAACTTGGATTTCTTTCTTCAGGACTATCTCTTGTTTCTAAGTGCTTTTTCCTGGCCAGCAGCTTTGAGGCACGATAATTTGCGGGCAAGGTGATTTTTTATCTGTCAAGAGAATTGAAGAAAGTGGATAGAGGTGCTTTAATTACTGAAGCTTCTCCCCAAACACAGCGAGTTGCAGACTGAACCTTGAGTTAAGCAGGCTGCGTAACTGCCTAACTATTCCTATAGTTAGGAATAGCTATTAGGCCAACTAAAAACCTCCATCTACTGCAAAGTTCCTGAGAACTCCTGGAGTGCCAGGCCCTCTTGTGGGATAACCCACTGAATAAAGGCTTAGATTGCAGTTTACCCTTTAGGTGATTGGTATCTGAGGCCTAGACATGTGCTTGACTTCAGAAGAGTGCTGGTTGCTTTGTCAGCTCCCACTGATTTGTAGATGCCAAGTGTCTTCATGCATAGGATGCCTTCATCCCTTTGCAGTACAGTCTGAAAATCCAGTCTTTTGTTCATCCTAAACTGAGTTGAGAATAGTGTGTTCTGGTCTTTGGCCACAGCTGGATATGGTCATGTTTCAGTGACTGAAATTACTAAATCTGTTGGAGTGAGTAAAATGCTGGGAACATTTGCAACTTTCTATTTAAGCTACAGGGTTACTCATCTCAACTTTCTCCAATTTCTTACCTATTATTGGCCAGCTTCTGCTTCTTATGGCATAGCGTTCTTTTCATAATTGCCCCCTCTTTTTGATTTTTTTTATGATCCGATCCTTTTTTTTTGAAACTTAATGGTAACAGCGAGTGGATCTGCCCAGTTCTTTGTCTGAGACTTGAAGCAAACTGTCTGTTGTAGAAAAGGAAGCATAAAAGATTCAGTTGGGATATTTGTTCCCCTTACTTTTTGGAACTTCAGTCTTGTTGCCCTCTTGTTTTGTCTCTCTCACTGCTCAGTCTTAATGCTTAGCAATGTTACTGTGTTCTCTTGCTGTAGTGAAAAATTTCTGTGCAGTCTGTAACTTCAGTGGTACAGAAAAGCTTTTGTTCAAACGGTGGTGGCAGTGGAATGATAAATTCGGTCCCCTTTCCTGTCCTAACATCATTCTGCATCAGTGCATGAGAGCATCAATGGTGATAGTTTAGCCAGAAGCATGGAAAGGTCCATTTTCCCCTGAATAACACTAAATGGACTAAAAAGTAAATCTTGTTGTACTTGTTGTGTACGCTAAGGACGTGACTGGTGAAAATTGAGAAATGTATTCTAGGGCTCATGTATTAAGTTTAACTCAGCCTTGTTGGCACCATAAAATATGTGAAATACCTGTCAAACATATATGAAGATCAGTAAGTTTACTTTGTTCCTTTGTGTTGCATCTAATAGAGAAGATAAACATAATTCAAAGTCCTCTGGCCTGAGGTGTATAAACAAGCTGGGATAAGCCCCTGATCTTGTCCAAGTTGGCTCCAGCTTTTGGCAAGTGGTACAGGAATGTTTTCTTCATGCCTTGCTCTGTCCTCCAGGGTAAAAAGGAATATAAATATTTTATGAAAATTTATCTAGAGCGTTAAACAATTTTCTGCTCTGTTTTCACTCTTATCAGCAACTGAAGCCAGCTTTCATGAAAGAAGTGGACAGTCACTTCACAGAATTTGTGAACAGTTTGGTAGCAAAATCAGCGCTCCTGGACTCCTCATCTTCCTCTTCCTTCCCAGCTTCCTGCTCAGAGAAGGAATTGCACAAAGCCAAGTAAGTCAGTCTTATGCTGTCCTTATAAAAAGGTTTTGTTTCCTGGAAGCCTTGTTTCCTTTCTGGTCTCAAATGTTCTCTTTGTTTGCAGGACCTTGAGGGCCCCTCCAGAACATGGAAAGATCTTTACTGCCAGAAGGTCCCTCTTGGAGTGAGTAACTTGACGTTTTCCATTCAATTGTCTGCAAATACCCTTGACGTCGAACTAGCTAGCCTTAGCTTTGAGGTCTTTTCCCCATCACCACTCATGGTCTTATGTCCAAACCTCTGTGGACTAATGTGTTTAAGCTTCTCTATTCTTTCCGAAACATCTCTGCTACAGCTTGGAGGCTTCCTCAGTGTAAACTTTAATTATGAACCTCTCATTACCACTAAGGTAATGGCTAATTATCCTTTGAGGATAAGCAGAGGAAGTATCCGTGTAGACTGGCACCCAAATTGTGTGTTGACTTCAGACTTTTGAATTGGGGTGGCAGGGATGTCATCTCGCCTTGCTGTGAAGCTCTGAAAGCTGACGTGCTGGAGGTGTGATGTGTTATGCCAATGGCCCAATAACATTTGAATCTATCCCTTAGTGAGCTGTTCGAAGTGAGTCACATCAGGACGATCTACCACATGTTCATCGCGCTTCTCATTGTCTTCATCCTCAGCACACTTTTAGTAGACTTCATTGATGAAGGAAGGTAAGAATGCGTTGGAAAGATGGGGACCGGGACTGGGAAATGCTCACTTCCAAAGCACCAGAGGTGCACGAAACTGCAAAACGGTGCAGAAGGAAGGGAGGAATCTTTCCTTGGGATGATGTTGGAAGTGGATTTTTAACTTGCCATGCTTAAAATATATGCCGGAATTTCTCTAGAGGGGATATGGTCCTTTTGAATCAGGTAGCTAGATGTTAGAAAAACCCTACAGGTTGGTGTATTCCATGAGCATTATGGCCAGCACAGTTCGGTGTGACGTGCTTAGTTTGTGACAAGGCTGGCGAAAGGGAGGGGTCTTCATTGAATGTGGACTGCTCTAGAGGAATATATTTAATTAAACAGTAGCTTTAGCTACTTGTGTTGCTTGAAGGAGGGCTATGTTTAAAAAAACTTTATAAACACTTCAGCAGTCCTTCCTCTGAAAAATGACAATTCTGGAACACTGTTCTTGTGCTTAAATAAAAATAGAACTTCTTGTTTTTCCCGGGGAAGAAATCTCAAGGGTATTGGCACAGCCTCTGTTAAGATCGTGCTTTGTGGGTAGCCAATTCTGAACAAGATTGTGAAAGACTGCCTTCCTCAGGCTTGCGTGTTGCTTACATAGTAGCTTTTGGCAAGCTGTATCCCATGTACACAAGCAGGTTTTCATGGTTGCCGTGCTGACTATCTGATCTTCAGTGCATAAAACTAGGAGCTCTGTCTTGATTATAATCATTATCTCTCTTGTCCAAGTAGAACAATAGGCTTGTGCGCTACTGAATATAGTTAAGCTGATCCTAACTTAATAGTGTATGGACACTGGGGGAGAACAGGTGTTTACCTCTAGAATCAACTAATAGGTGTGGATTCTCTGATTACCTAAAGAACCCTAACAACCAAACAAATCATTGTCATGTTCTCAGCCAGATCTGATAATTCAGATCCAGTTTGCAATTAAGCCTCCACATGAGAACAAATAAATTGTGTTGGTGTACTCTGGACTACCCCTCCACTGACCTTGGCTTAGAAGCGCTGCTTACGTGTAAGAGTAAGCTCTGGTGACTTTGATAGCCAGTGGGGTTGAACATCCTTTCGTTTATGTCCTTATGTTTTAAGCTTGATTAATGAAATAAAGTACCTGGCGCACACCATGTGGACATATTTGGAATGACTATGTAATGACCCTAAGCCTTTTGGGTGACTTCTAAGCTGAATCCATGTGGAACGCCTCCAGGTTTCACAAAGCAGAATTAAATTACATGTGAGTGCTAGATGGTAAAATACTTAATGCCAATAGAGGTGGGGTGAAAGCCTCCGTAGGTGTTAAACTCCTAGGAAGAACCGATTCTTAATGAAATAGTGATGGTATTTCGGGAGTGTTACCCAGGAGCAGTTTTGGACCCTGGTTCAGCAGTGGATCGTTTAGTCACGTGCTTGTTCTTATTGGGCATGAGCCTGAGCATACTTTTAAAGCGCATGCTGATCTTAAAAGATGTGCTTAAGCCCTGTGGGATTTGACGGTAAGCTGTGCCTGGCACCATCGATGGCATAAGTCCTTTATCTCTTATTTTCTGATGTGCTTATGGGTGGTCACTTTAATCTGCCAAAGGTAGCCCTCTGTTTCTGAGCTGAAAATTGTCGCAGTCGCTTCTATCTAGACTGTCAGTAATGATCTTGGAACTTAACTACACATTTTATAGTCACTTAGTGGAGTTAGAGGTATTCCTAATGAAACAGTGGACACTGAGTATTGTCTCTCTCCTTGTGCCTTCTAGGCTGGTCCTAGGATTTGATCTCCTGGTCTTTGTTTTTGGAAAGTTCCCAATAGTTTTCTGTACTTGGCTGTGCATGTTCAGTGCCACAGTTATCATTCCGTACAACCTTTTTGTCTGGTGGGCCCAAGGCTACAGCAGTTCTGCTCATCGCGCAATCCACTCTTTCTTCTATGGGATGTTATTCACGCTCTTCCAGACTGCTGGGCTTGGATTTGGACCAACCTATATTGCTATATCATATGCCCTGCCACCAGCTTCTCGTTTTATTGTAATACTGGAACAGGTAGGTTCCTGCCCGTTGTCTTTGGATATATTGAATCTTGTTTTCAAAATGGGGAAAAGGTCCTTTTCTTCTAAGGTGTCAAGTGTTCATTGTATTCACTAAATTAAGGCAGGGCTGTGGATGGAGTTTGTGTTTGACTTGAAGTCAGACTTACATGCAGCAGGTCTAGTGAGAAAAAAATGGATGGAAAACTTCATTTAGAGCTGGAAACCACTTGTTCTTCTTGCCCTGTATTTAAGATTTTACGGTGTTTGTTTTTCTGAACACACTTAAAGGCTGAAATTCCATTTATTTCTATTTGGTTTTTTGCTGCTAAACACTTAAAACCAGTTTCAGGAACATGTGCCATAGTTCTCAAGGAAGCTGTAATATTGTTGTTTTTTTTTTTTTTTAAAGAAAAAGGCAAGCATGTACATAGTTAACAAGTGGTTCCTGTTTCCCTTTTTGTTCCCAAGAAGCAGCCCTTTGTCCTGTAGTCAGAACTTTATTGAAAGTGGAATTTCCTTTTCTGGGAGGGAAGGAGGGGAAGAATTTCAGGAGTGTGGAGGACTGGTAAGACCATCAGGTTAAAACAGGGATGGTCTGAGATAAGATTGTAGGCTCGAAGAATTAACTTTGGATTAGCCTTCCTTTTTGTACTGCAGGTACTATTCGTGTGGAACTACCTTGTTCCAGAGTAGGGGGAGCTGCTGTAGAACACATCTGACTTGAAGGAGTCAGTTCCAAGTCTTGGAAGCATACTGGCCTATTGAAAAGGATATAATTTTATATTTTACTTCTATTTTGAGTTAATTGGTTAGTGACTTACTGATGTGATTGAGTCCTTGTGGATGCTGTGGTTCTACGAGTGTAAATGAGATGTGTTTTGACTCTCCTGAGTCACAGTCGTTACTGTGTGTTTCACCTTGCAGTGTTTTAAATTCATGTCAGTTGAACAGGTTTGTAGGCAGGGAAAGTAGTCCTTTCCTTGTAAAAAGGGTAAATTGGAGACAAACCAAGATTATGAAGGTGTTGCCTTAAAACGCTTGATCCAGTCTTTATGGGGAAGTTGGGAAAGTGAGAGTATTAAACTGACGTGTTCTCGGTTTTACAGGTTCGTCTTGTTATGAAGGCTCATTCATTTGTCCGGGAGAATGTGCCCAGAGTCCTGTCCTCTGTAAAGGACAAGTCCAGTAAGTAACTTGCTTTACTTTTTTTTTTTTTTTTTTTTTTTTTATTGACAGCAATGCGCATAGCCAGCTCCTCTTTTCCCTCCACGGCTTTCAGTTGCCCTCCCTCATTCATTGGAGAGGTAGAGTTTGAGTAGGTGACTTTGGATGGGCAGCCTGAACCTTTCCATTGATTAACAGGCAACGAGCTAGACTGTTGTTCAGGTCAAAGTTATCTCTGTCTTAAGTCTTACTTCAATGGGACTCCTTATTTCTGCTTTTAGGAGACAAGGTGCGTAGAGGCTGCCTGTACTCCCCCAGTCCAGTGCTCTAGTTGAAATGACAGCAGCTGTAGAAAAACAGAAGCTGTTTCAGCAAGCCCTGCCAGAGCTGAACATGAACCCACACGTTTACACAAACCCTGCAGCATCGTATTCCCTGGGAGGAAAGGAGATGTGATATCAAAGTGTTAGCACTGCACTATCTGTTAGTCATCCTCACTTGTTAACTGTGCTTCACGGGGGGTGATTCCATCTGAGCAGTCTGCTTTGTTTTATTTGCTGCAAATCCCGTACCTTTAGTTCCAGAAGTGCTAAGGGTTGTATGTTGTGAAAGGATGCTGGGGAAACCAAACCTTCAGTAAGCAGAAAAATTGCAGAGTCGTCTTTTTTTTACCTCCCCCTCTTCCAGGCACCGTACCTATTCCCAGAATTTCTCAATACCTGTACTTCCTCTTCGCTCCCACTCTCATCTACAGAGACAGCTATCCCAGGTAATGTGAGCAACACCAACAGAACAGTAAAGTGGTCTGAAAACTGAAGCTAACATCCCTGAACGTGATCTATTCAGTTTGAGTTGGAGCTTTCATAAAGATGTGGTTAAGCCAGTAACCTAGCAAGAGCAGGTTGCAGTCATGAGAACTCGCTCTAATGCTGGTGCTATTTTGACTTCACAGTTCTGGTTTTATTTCTTTGGGAAGCGCAGCTGAAGTGAAACAGATTAAGAACTTGCTACTGAACATCTGGTGATACGCAGTTTCTGCAGTAGGCTAGTGTGTGATGTGGTGCTGATAAGCAGCCCTGTCTCCTGAGTGTAAGGAGGAAGGCTGAAGCCTTTAAAACTGAGAACTCCAAAACTTTTCTATGCTTTGCTGGGCTGCACTTTGACAGTGTCAAGTCAGCAATCCTTTACGTAACTATCAGGCAGATCACCACCTCCTGCATGATTGCAAAATGCTGCCCTCCAGATACTTTTCCATTTATGGAATTGCCACAGTTGTCCTGCTGTAGTTCAACCAGCAATTCAGGCACATATTTTTTGCGTGTCAGGAGATTAAAAACTCCGGAATTCAAAAAACAGGTTTTTTCAGAGTATAAGTCAGTAAAGTTAGTCATTGAAGGGAAGGTTTTGTTTCTTTGAGGTCTTAACTAGGTACAATATTATGTGTTCTTTTTCCTAGAAATCCCACGATAAGATGGGGCTATGTGGCTACCAAGTTTGCACAAGTGAGTGAAGAATGCGCTTTCAGAGGTTATCTAAACTGTGTTACTAAACCATTCCCCATTTGGCATTAAATCAGTGTTTACTTGGCATGAACTTACCAAAAAGAATACTATTTAGTGCCTGAAAACAGAAATGGGAATCTTGCTGCACTAATGGTTGTGTCTGAAGGGGAGAAAAAAAATAATACTAAATCCTTGCTTAAACAAGCCTTTGGACTCTATTCCACACAAACAGAAGTTGTGTTTGTGTGTGTATGTAGCAGTACTCATACCCTGGCCCTGTCTCTTCACACTGACCTTATGTTGTAGTGCACTGGCACAGCTGCCCGTCTGCAGATATTCAGACCAACTTTGAAATAACGAGACCTGGAGTACAAATCTTCAGTGCTTATTTGAGCTTAAGGTTGACCTGATCTTCACATTCTGGCTTCTTGCAGATGTGTTTCCAAGTAATGGTTTTATTTGATTGAAACGGTTTACTGACGCAGAATGCATTCATGTTTTAAAAAGCAAAGCCATTTGTAAAAAGGAAACAAAAAGTCTGAAAAGGCCTTTGGCTGCTTGCTCTTTGACAAAAAAAGGTGACAAAGCGCTCACCTGGCTTATGGCAGTCAGAGTATTTAGAGCAGTGGCTTGCATTTTGACCTCAACATCCAGAACGTGAATTTATGAGCCAGAGAAGGGCTGAGTTGGTTTGGCCTGTAGACATCTCCTTTGGGATAAACAAGAGGTAGCTTTTATATTAGATTTAACTACAGTGAGTATTTTTCAGTTATTTCTGCCATTGTCTTGGACCTAGACCACAATGCTACTTACTTTGGCATTGTCATAAATCTTTTCTGTCATAACTTCTGAGTTGATGGGACTAGGAGAAACGTACAGCTGCTGTAGCAGAAAGGATCAGTTGATTTTTGCTCCTGGCTGTCGATGTGCTACAGAGATGGCTGTGGCTTCCTTTCTGCCTGGGCCCTTAGGGTAGTTTATTAGCAGCAATGTAAAATAAATTATTTTTACTTGTGTTGACAGCTTTTGTTCCTCTCCTAGAGCTGTCAAATCATGATATATTAATTGTGCACTTCTCTTATGGAATCTGACTTTTGATTTTGTTCCAGGTGCTTGGTTCACTTTTCTATGCTTACTATATCTTTGTGAGACTCTGCATTCCTCAGTTTCCCAACAGTAGTCAAGAAGCCTTCAATCTTCGAGGACTGGTCCTCTGCATCTTCAATTCTATTCTGCCAGGTAAGACCCAGATTCATGAGTGACTTTTGATGGAATTTGTAGAAGGGGGGGAGATGTGCTTTGTGTGAGATGCATTTGTGACAGAGATTGGCAAAGGAGGTCTTGTGGGGAGACGTCAGCATTATGGCACTAAACTTGAGTCAGCAGCACAAAATTAAAGATTGGGTTTGAACTTCACTGTCTTGGAAGTCAAGTTCTTGTCTCCGTGCGGCCTTGATGTTGCCCTCTGTTTCTCTGTGGTGAGAAAAACAAAGCAATTGTGCCTTTTTTTATAGATAACGGAAAGCCCATCTGTGTCAGTGCCCACAAGAACAGTCTTGACTTTGTTACATATTCTTGCTTGTATCTGAGTGAAAACACTACAAGACCAATCTGAGTCTACCTTGTTTCTAGGCGTACTGATTTTCTTCCTGGTGTTCTTTGCATTCCTTCATTGTTGGCTCAATGCATTTGCCGAGATGCTGCGCTTTGCAGATAGAATGTTCTACAAGGTAAGAAGCGGGAGTTATAGTTGATAAAGCAAGCTTTATTTAGTCTCTAAAATTTATTTCCCTAATGAAAAGAGGAGGAAACTGAAAATTGGTTTGCCAAATAAGGCATCCACAGGGTTTTGCTTTGTTTATGCTGTTAGGGCTTAAGTTTGTTGCTGTGCTGTAGAAAAGATCTGATTCTGACTTGACAGCCTGAATTACTTTTAAGATAATATACCCTGTGCACGAACAGAACTAGCCACCAGATCTACTCAGTAGCTCTGCTAGCACACTTTTTATTCTTTTACCATCTCTGTCACTGCAGTTTACGATAAAAGCAGACTTGGATGTATAGAGTAGAACGTTGAAAATGCAACACAGCATAACTTATATTGGCTTGATAATATTCTGATTTTATTTGTCAACTTGATATTCCAGAAAAGACCCGTAGAATGTTTTGTGCTTGGTTATATTTATACTCTTTCAACCATACTTTCAGGACTGGTGGAACTCCACTTCCTATGCAAACTACTACCGAACCTGGAACGTGGTGGTACATGACTGGCTCTATTACTACGCCTACAGGGACTTCCTCTGGGTGAGTAACAAGCAGATGCATTCGTTTTGTTGATTAAATGTTTAATCACCAAGTAAGGTGGTACATTTGTCAAGAGGCAGCATCACTGTCCATTGAGAAGCACAAAAATGTCTCGCCTCAGCTGTTGTGCATTTGAGAGATCCGTTGCTCATTTCCAGGTCCTTACTGTGCACAAAATGTGGGTCTGAGACATAGGAGTGTAAGGGTTGACTCAACAGCCTGAACTCCTGAACTTAGGTTGCACAGTTTTGATGAGCTACAGCAGATCTTTTGCAAATGGGCTCAACCTGAGTTCTTGTGCAGGAGACCAGAAATGTGCCTGAAGAAAAACGTCTAAATTCCAAGGTTCTCTGTAAAGTATGTAGCATTTCATGTGTACCTCTTGGCTGGAGCAGGCACCTCCTTAACTCGGGGGAAAAAAACAAAACAAAAAGGAACGTTAAACAACCAAACTAAACCCATAGCAGACCAGCTTATAATGCTTGGTATTCTTCTCTTGCAGTTTTTTGGTAAGAAGTCCAAAGCAGCAGCTATGCTGTCTGTCTTCACAATATCAGCTGCTGTGCACGAGTATGTTCTGAGCATCTGCTTCGGCTTCTTCTATCCAGTTCTCTTTTGCCTTTTTATGTGCTTTGGAAGTAAGTTCCCAGGGAGACTATGGGAGTGGGTTGTGGGGTTTGTGGCTCCCTTTTAAAGCAAGCATGCTTTGCTCTTCTGATGCCAGTTATCCTTTAGGCACTAACACACAGAACTGTTTCTTGTCCAAAAGTTCTGAATGGACTTTTACAGTCAAGTAGCTCAATAAATATATGTACACACACAGTGAGTGTGCGAGCTTGGGACTTGGATGAGCAAGGTCTGGGTGGGGAGGAAGAGAGGGATAGACTGCTGTTCATGTGATACTACGTATTTTAATAGCACTGCTTCCGCTTTGTCTAGCTGCATGTTAGCAGGCTGAAGATCTTCCTCTTTGAAGCCATAGAATCATAGAATTTTTTGGGTTGGAAGGGACCTCAAAGCCCATCCGGTTGCAACCCCTCCTTGCCATGGGCAGAGACACTTTCAACTGGACCAGGCTGCTCCAAGCCCCATCCAGCCTGGCCTTGAACTCCTCCAGGGATTGGGCAGCCACCACTTCTCTGGGCAACCTGAGCCAGTGATGTGTAAGATAAAGGCTTTGCAACTGCAGCAAAGGACAGAGACCATTTAGGAGTCAGAGCTCTTGCGTTTCATTTTGTGTTGTTTTGCTACGAGAAGTTAGGGGGCTCTAATAAACTCTAGGACACCTCTGCCAGCATGTGTTGATCAGAAGCGTAACACAAACAATATTGATCCCCAGAGGCATACATCTGGGCCAGCTGGCTGGCAAGCTTATTGGAAGTAAATGTCAGAATCAACTCCTGGTATTTGCTTTACTGCCAAGCATAATCAGATTTTCTTGCACCACATTGACCTCATGAGCAGCCTTGTTGCTCCAGAGGTGTAAGGTGAAGGGAGGGAAGAATACAGTGAATTCTGTTGGTCTTTAATCCTGAGTTTGTTTCTGAACGATGTTTCTCATTTCACTTCTTTCCAGTGGTCTTCAACTTCATCCTTAATGACCGACGGAAAGGGCCCATCTGGAATGTGATCATGTGGACATCCCTCTTCCTGGGCCAAGGAGTCATCATCTGTCTCTATAGCCAGGAGTGGTATGCACGCCAGTCCTGCCCGGCAGAAAATGTGAGTGGCTGATCTTTCCTTTGGGATAAGTGACCATGAAAGTGACTCGTCGTTTCTTGCTGTGAGGACAGAGAAGAAGTTAAATGGCACAAGCCTTTCTGGCAGTGTGCTGCATCACTTCATCAGGAGTTATTTAGACTAGAAACTGTAGGGAGTCTACGAAAGCCTTTTCTAATAAAAGCGCTTTCATTAACGCTCGTTCTGTACTGATAGTATTTCACTACTTGAAACCAAAGGGGGTTTTCCCACATTTCTGGGGATATGAGCCACTACTTGAGAGTATGTTAGGCCAGTCGGGGTGGGTGAACAGAACTGCAGCACTTGGCCCATTGGGGCCTGGAGGAACTTTGCTAGAGGCCTACAAAAACTGAGCCTGTTGTGCCTCTCCCAGGCTGGAGTGGGTGGCACTGATAATTGTCTGCCTAGAAATGGTCAGTTCATAGTTTTTTTGGTGTTACTTTCTCTGACTTATAACTTATTTTCTTGGTACCAGGTTCTGTCCTAAATAAAGCTTCTTGCTGTCCTAGCTGATTTTGATTTTAACCAAAGGTGCCCTCAGGCAAGCTCTATTTTAGGTTTGATTCTCCTTAATTAAAAGTTTGCCATTGTAAATGACTGACTACTTAATACAATATGCTTCTAGACACAGCATTTGCCTGATGTGTCAGAACTGGCGATAAAGGCGGGTGGCAGGCAAACTACTCCAACCTGGTTATTCTAGGATTCTATGATTCTGTGATTCTGTGATAGGAATGGTTGGACTCGATGATCCGGTGGGTCTCTTCCAACCTGGTTATTCTATGATTCTATGATTCTACTTCTGGCTGTAGCTGCACTGCCACACGCTATCTAGTGAGGGTAAGAGTAGGGCTGCAAGATGTGAAAATGCGGTTTGATCTTTCCATTTAAGGAAGTTTGACTCTAAGCTGACTTCACCACAGCTGGTGATGTTTGCCTGTGACTAACTTGCTACCTCTCCCTGTTTTGCAGTCCCCGTTCCTGGACTACTTAAAACCACGCTCATGGTCATGTCACGTGAAGATGTAAAGATGCGATGCCCTGGCTGCGTCATCACAGAAATTGGGAGTTGTCCTCAGAGTACTTGGACCAATGATCTAACTCACTCTGTACTTTTTCTAAGGGAAATTGTGCCTCCTGATTATTGGGGAGAAACTTTAACTTTTTTAAACATTACTGAGGCAAACCAGTTGACCTGGATTGCAGCAGGCTTCATAGGCAGCACCTACAATGTGCTGTCCCACTTTGAGCCATTTCCATGCCAGTAAAACATTGAGCTGAAGGTGGACTCTATGGAATCCTTCTCATCCGGGGGTCTCCCCGAGTTGCTGCTCTTCTGGACAGTAGATAATCTGATCAGATTTGCTCGTAGCTCATTTTTGGCATCCGTCCATCTTCCTTAGCCAGCCCTTGGCAATTTGTTTTTCTGTCTTTTTTGGCAATGGGATGTATGCAAAACTTTTGGTTCTTTGTGATCCTGTCTGCTGCTACAACACAATCAAGTGGCAGAGCAACAGGGTATTTTCCTCTTTGCTCTTAAAATAGCCAAAGCATTCCTGGATGGCTTTGAACTGTATTCTATATGTTGACTGCTTACAGATTTACAGAGGAAGAGGGGATTGCCAGTTTACTTGTGGCTGCATTGGAGATTCAGGTTCAGAAGCAGCGTACAGTGCGTGCAGTCTTCATGTAACTTTTTATACTGAAAATTTGTTTTCTGCATATTCTTTAAGTTCCAAGCTGACATATAGCATTTTTGTTCTCTAAGGCCTTTGTGACTTGAAGAATAGGTTTTCTTCTAGCTCTTCCTTTCTCTTGCTCCAGATAATCAATTCTCTTAATGCAATTAACTTGTAAAAGCTTTTGCTTTCATTTGGCAGGTGCTTTAAGGTATACAAGCTGTTAAAGCTTTCTTTAGTGCACAAGACTTGAAATACTATGACCTAACTGTAAGAAAATGCAATCAGTTTTACAGGTACAGGGTGCATTCTCATCTGAAACGGCTCCATCCAGTTCAATATGCCACACGTCTTGGTGCCTCTCGCCAGCCTGTATTGCAGCAGCTTCTGAGATTGTGGGTGGGAAATGAGGGTGGGCCCAGTGGCTGGAATCAGCTGCTTTTTCATCTGCCTGTGCCTGCCCTTAAGACAGTGGGCGCTTCAGGTGACGACCAGATTCCTAGGGATTGCCGTCTTTCTGAAAAGGCAGGACCTCCTCCTGTACACACTGTTAAAGAGAGTAATCGTTATGTGAATTTGGTGTTTCGGTATCTATTAATCAGATGTTCTTCCTGATGCTGAGCACAAAAATGACTCTGCATTGTCTGGGTACGTGTATGTCCAGTTTAACTTGAACTGCAGCTGCCGTTGTTGGAGGGGGAGAGTAACCTGAAGGAGGTAATTGATACCAGCAGTATCAGACCTGTTGATGGAATTGTCGCCCAATCCAGTTAAGACTGTCTTTTGGGCTTCTTTGAGTCAAAAGTGATTTCCTGAAAGCTAGGAGATACTTGAACTCTTCCAGGTTTTCAGTTTCCTGTAAGAAGGAATCTTGCTGTTTAGAAAGGACATTGTGTCAGGTCAAATTTGCCAAATACAGCGTTTGCATACATGGCTCTCCTCTGAAATATTTCCTACTGGAACTCGTTTGTGGAAACAGTTGGCTTTCTATTTCAGAGGAGTTCCTGTATATACTGAAACTTGGCAGTATTAGTGCATAAAAACCTGAGGAAATGGATTATGTTCTCCTCGTTCAGTTTGAATTAATCTAATTCTTTCACCGTACCTTTTGTGGGAGGAAGGGGTAGAAGTGCTGGAGCAACTAATCTTCCTTGTTTAAAAAACCTAATAAAAGCACCCATCCTTTGGCCAAACAGTTTTGTCACTTTATTAGTAGAGGATGAAAGTCAGTCCAGTACTTCCTGGCTGTGGTGCTCAAAACTCGCATGCGGCTGTAATTGCACTCAAAGAGGGTGTGAAGGGTTAGGGACTTGGTTTGTCTCCTTGATGCCTGTGTCAAGTCTTGCTGCTGTCTCAGTGTTCTCAAGAGGAGATCAAATCATGGCACTTTACGCCAGGCTTTGGTGTTTCTCTCACAGCCGGCATTGTCATATTCCTCAAGTACCAGCATTTACTGTGTCAGCATCCTGGGTGTTTGAAGCCTGAGAGCTCGAGCATCTGGCAACCTTGATCTACAGGGCATCTGGCAACCATGCTGTCAGGGCATTAGCAATTAGGTTTGCTTTCAATTTGTGGGTTTTTTAATTGCTTTTGAATGTGGACTTATTTTCATTTTTCTCAAGAGTACTGGAGGGGAAATACTAAGTCATTTGCATATTGCTTGTTTAATTAGAGTCAATTATGCCATTTTTTATTGGAGTTTTCTTAGGCTGAGAGTGCCAGAGCTGGCAGTACGGCATTCTGGTCAGTAGTGAGGGTGCTGAGGTTCACAGCCTGTCCTTTACAAGTTCTTAATAATAATGTTTGCTGTTTTCTGTGGTTCTTTCCAACACAAGAATTGTACAGCTTGCTTCTGTGGTAACTCTCCCTCAGTTTTGAGGTGAGAAGCCTCCAGCTTTGGAATGCCAGCCAGTACAGCTTCAGCTCCTTGCTCAATAACATGAAAGTCAGTAGTACCATGGAGAAACATGCCCCAGTCTTTGCACAGATAACGTTTCTTAGAAAGATTCTGGGGAGTCTTCATGCCTAGCGTGTCCTTTCTGCCAGGGCATTTAGTTCCCAGCCTCCAGAGGTGAAGAAGTCCTGCATCTGAGCTGCTGCGTGCTATCCCATGTCAGCATTCCGAGTGAGGCACATGCTCCATGGTGTGGTGAGAGAGGGGGAAACCCTGTTTTATTTTTTTAACAGGAGCTGGCATGGTTGATGTGAATCAGTGCGCCCACTAAAGGAAATCAACTGTGTGAGCTCCCACCCCCTGAATGTAGATGAGCTGGAAGGGCAGCAGCCCAGCTAAGTGTGAGCAAGCCCAGTACCTCTGAGCCAGCTGAGTTCAGCCTCATTTCTTCTCCCTTTGCATGCAGCTGGGGCTGAGAAGCCACCACGGCCCCTTCGCCTGTGGTAGCAGCTGCCACCTGCTGCTCTGGACCCAGGCCCCTTGCACACAACCTGTACTGTGTTCTGCCATGCAAAAAAGCCGTTTATAGTCTACTATATTACATCAGTTGAAATATATTTTGTTATTGGGAGAAAAAAAATATTGCTTTGGCCTGTTTCTTTATTCTGAGGCTCCTGGAGGAGAAGGTTGCAAGAGGGCAGGTGGAGAGATCATAGAATCACCAAGTTGGAAAAGACCTCTTGGATCATCGAGTCCAACCATTCCTATCTGCCCCTAAACCATGTCCCTGAGCACCTCATCTACCCCTCTTTTAAATACCCCCACAGGGATGGTGACTCAACCACCTCCCTGGGCAGCTTGTTCCACTGCCCGATGACCCTGTGAAAAATTTCTTTCTGATATGTAGTTTGAACTTCCCCTGGTGCAGCTTGAGGCCGTTGTCCCTTGTCCTGTCCCCTGTCACTCAGTTCAGGTACGTGTAGAGTGCAATAAGGTCTCCGATCAGCCTCCCCCAGGCTAAACACCCCCAGCTCCCTCAGCTGCTCCTCATAAGACTTGTTCTCCAGCTCCTTCACCAGCTTCATTGCTCTTCTCTGGACTCGCTCCAGAGCCTCAACATCCTTCTTGTGGTGAGGGGCCCAGAACTGAACACAGGATTCGAGGAGCGGTCTCACCAGGGCCAAGTCCAGAGGGAGAAGAACCTCCCTGGACCTGCTGGCCACACCGTTTCTGATCCAAGCCAAGATACCATTGGCCTTCTTGGCCACCTGGGCACACTGCTGGCTCATGTTCAGTCCCTGTCAACCAACACCCCCAGGTCCTTCTCCTCCAGGCAGTTTCCAGCCAGGCTTCTCTTAGTCTGGAGCTGCTCAGGGTTGTTGTGCCCCAAGTGCAGGACCCGGTGTTTGGCCTTGTTAAACCTCATGCCATTGGTCTCAGCCTGTTCAGATCCCTTTGGAGCCTCCCGACCCTCCAGCAGATCGACACTACCTCCCAGCTTAGTGTCATCCACAGCCTTGCTAAGGGAGCACTCGATGCCTTCATCCAGGTCGTTGATAAAGACATTGAACAGGGCTGGACCCAGGACTGAGCCCTGGGGAACCCCACTTGTCACTGGCCTCCAGCTGGATTTAACTCCATTTCCCACCACCCTCTGGGCCCTCCAGCCAACCAGTTTTCCACCCAGAAGAGCGTTCGTCTGTCCAGGCCTGAGGTGACAGTTTCTGAAGCAGAATGCTGGGAGAAACTGTGTCAAAGGCATTACTGAAGTCCAAGAAGATACATCCACAGCCTTTTCTTTAACGAGTGATGATGTGGATTAGAACTTTGTGGGGCTAGGGAGGGAAGGCATCTTCCAGAATGTGGGCAGCCCTCTGTTTCCATGGCCATGGAGCTAGGGAGCAGCTGCCCAGCGGGTATGGGGGCCCCTCTGCGTCTCCCTGTATGGGGTAGAGTCTGCAAGCCAGTGGCTGGAAGCTGTTTGTGCCCACAGTTCCAGGCAGTCCCTGCACAGCTGCCTCCCTGCCCTCCTGGATGGGGCTTTCCAAGGCTAAGAAGGGGACAAAGGGATGGAGGCAGCCGTGCTGTAGCAGACCCAAGCCTGGAGGTACCAGGCAAGACCGCTGGCAGCTGGGCGCGTAGCAGGGAGCTTGTACTCAGCCCTTCCACAGGTCTTTAAAAGCAGCAGGATTCCTGAGGGTTGATAAGCTGTGAATTGGCCATCACGTCTGCGTCTTCGAGAGGAGAGAGCATCCTTGGAAGTGCTGGAGAGGAGCACAGGGAAGGAGTTGATAGCTCTTGGAACAGACCTGAGTTTCTAACATCTTCCAATTTAATGCATATGGAATTGGAGCACCAGCCAAATGTATGTAGTGTTGGGGAATTCTGCCTTTATTTGAGACATGAAAAGGGTTCATGTGCCAAGAACTCATCTTGATATTTCCCAGCTGTGTACCACATGCTCTGGAGTCAACTCTTGTCTGTGTCCTTCAGCTGTAGCTGCTACAGAAGTGATATTAATCTTCCTGTCCTTCCTAGTGGGAGTATTGTGTGCTGCCAAACAGAGCTGTGGAAGCTGAAAAAAAAAGTCAGAATTTTTAAGCCAGTTTTTCTGTTTTCTTTCCAAGAAACAATTTGTGCAGGAAGATGTGAAACTACCTGGCGAGGATACTCCTAGATTGTATGTATGAACATGTATCTGAAAGCAAAGGAATGTCGTTAACCTCATTAGAAACCGCAGCACACAAAGATCCTGCTGATAATGAGGTCAGGAAGATTTCATTCCAAGAGCGTTTATAAAGAATAATGTCTGCTGGCAAGACTTGGAGGGGCTTTGGAAGGGAATTTGTGAAGGTTACAAAACTAATGGGAATATGATTTTTTTATTATTTATTAGTAAGATATTGCTAAGAAGAAAAGGTGATAAGAATTAAGAATTGCAGTATAATTATAGTCTGGCCCGGCTGGATGTATAAAAGCACTGGTTGTTCTTAACGCAGTTTGTAGATGGTCAATCAAACATCCATACATCCATACCAAGCATGTGGCAAAGCACAAGGGACTCCTTCCCTAACCACTGTCCCTACAGCTAGAGGAGGAGGATGACAACAAAACCCCTTGTTAATCCTATGAAGGTCAATTGTGGGTTTAGTAGTTTCCAGATTAGTCATTACTGCAAATTTCCTTGGCCAAGCGCTGGGTGCTGGTCTCTTCTCCCAGGTAACAAGTGATGAAATGGCCTGACATTGCACCAGGGGTGGTTTAGACTGGATATTAGGAAAAATCTCTTTACCAAAAATGTGTTGAAGCACTGGCAGAGGCTGCCCAGGGCAGACGTGGAGTCTCTGTCCCTGGAGGTGTTCAAAAACCATGTAGCCGTGGCACTCGGGGACAGAGTTTAGTAGGCACAGTGATGTTGGGCTGATGGTTGGACTGGATGATCTTGGAGGTCTTTTCCAACCTTTATGTTTCTATGGTTCTAGAAAAGAAAATAAACCTTCCCTGTGCCCACAACTGGAATGCCAGCTCCTGGCCCCAAAGGCAGTGGAGGGAAACAGAGCAGTGCCTCCTGGGCAGGCTTGATCAGTAAGGAGTGGGCTGTAAGGTGGGCTGGGTGGGAGCTGTACGCCTGCCTCACCGTCCCCCCAGCTCCCACTTAACAGCATCGTGCTTCTCAGCATTGAGTTTGGCCTCTTAGTTAGGCAACTGCTACTGTTTAAGAGTGTTAACATCCCTGCAGAAAGCTGACAGCTAGCCATCCACAAGCAGAAATGACTTTACAAAACCATGGGGGCTTTAGCTCTTCACAGCATCTTTGGTGTCTGCATACCTGCCAGCTTGGCACAGTTGTGTGAACAGTGCTCTTCCTCCCATTGTTTGAAGGTAACTTGTTCTAAGCCTCACTGGAGATCGCACAGCTGTTAAAAACTGGATTAGCTGCCTATGTTTTGGATGCTTCCTGAGAGCAGGCATCTTGTCACAGTTTTTCTCATCCCTGTATTTTATCAGTTTTGCTTTCTCTTTCACCAGCAGAAAAAAAATGCTGTGGAAATGATTCTGGCATGCTGCTTTCCAGGGACCCCCAAGATGAGTAGTAAGCAAGAATTCTTGGCCGTATGGGGCCTGTTTCTTCTTCCCTAGAGTATAGTTTTGTTCCAGCAGAGGTTTTCTGAAGCCTGAGCTGTGCCAACAGTTCTCTCTACCGCCCAGAGGACTTACAGTTCCCACAAACCACCAAAACGCCGATGGGCTTCTGGGTAAGCGTGTTTCCATCTCCTGCCATTCCCATCCGGACAGATTTGTCTCTTTACAGGGAGTGTATGTTTATTCCCTGGGCAATAGAAAAGTTTGCCAACCTCGTAAGATAAACTTATCTTCTATTGCAGCACTTCTCTCACCGTGCTGTTTGAAGCAGATCCAAAGTGCTGCCTCTCAGTCCCTGCAAAATGTGCTTGCACTCTGCTGCGAAGCCCCTGGGGAGGCTGTTTTGTCTGCACCAGTTTCTTTAGCCCCAAGACAGAAATAAAGACCTGGTGCTTGTTTAGACAGCCACCCTGACCTCTCCCAATCCTTGGCATCGCTCTTGCTAAGCAGTGTGACAGCCACATGTGCCTTTGTGGGCTGCCAACAAACCCCAGAGCAGCTTTGGCATTATCCTAATCTTTGGAGCAAGTTCAGACGCTTGACAGAGCCCTCTGTCAGTTTGATGGGTGCTGGAAGGGGAGCAAAGGAGGGATAAGGAGCTGAGGGTGGTGGAAGGATGTTAGAGCTGGGAATGCAGAGTTAGATCTCTCCCTTGGTCTTTTTTTTTTTTTTAATGGTAGGTGGCTGTGCTGCCTGAAGTGGCTGGATGAATAAACCAACTGTCCCGTCTGAGCTTGGGCTGGAGAGTTTTGAAGGAAAGATGTTTCAGGATTAATAAATAAAACAGTTGCTAAACGAGTAATTCTGAGAATGGTCCTTCCAAAGGATGCTAGGCTCATAGGGAGGCTCTGATCCGCAATTAAGATAAGAAGCTCTTCTGGCTTTAATGGACTTAGATGGAAAAAGCTTTACCCTTTTTTGTAAATATGCAATGCCTGATGGCGCTAGGCAGTGAAAAAAGTTTTGCCCTTTATTGGACGTTGGATACATCCACGATAGGATATTGGCAGCAGATGTGAAAAATGGTCTTCAGGCAGCAGCAGGCAGTGTGAGGTTAGTCTGCCTAAACCCCATCATCTCATCCATCTTTTTTTGGCCCAGGGGAGGGAGTCCTGGCATAACCCTGAACTCAGACCGAGCAGAACAAACCCCACCTGTGGTATAGCCTGGCACCAAGGGACTGGTGGGTTGCCTGTGGGGTGGGTCAGTGAACGAGCTCTTCCTTTCCGTTTCTGGGGACATCTCTTACCTGTGTGGTGTTGTGCCTGGTCAAGAAGCTGAGAAATCAAGGACTGGCAGAAGCTCTTCTGCTAAGAGCTGTTGGGACCAGAGAGGAGCCATGGTTCAGCCCGATGTACTCCTATGGGTGCTACCCTTCGGGTGCTGCGGTGTCCGGCACTAGAGGGGAGGTCCTCATACACATGTCCTGATGTCACCCTGATCCTAAAAATCCTCCCTCTCTCGCTGCACCCTTTTACTGCCAGCCATGCAGCACGGGGAGCACAGGATAAGGACAGAGCCACCTCCTTTCCTTAGCACACTGGGGGTTCATTGCGGGGGGGATTGCAGAAAGGGATTGTTGGAACACGTGTGCACTGGAAGAGGAAGTCTTCAATGTGCTTTCACCACTACAGAAGAGGATTGTGTGGGAGAAAGACAGCTCTGCATGATAGCAGAGACCTTAAGGTTGGGCTGAATTACAGCAAGAGTGTTCTGTGCTGTTGCAGCAGCTGTGTGAGGAACGAGAGCGTGGCTGCAAGGTGACCAGAGAAGCAGAGAAAGCTCAAGAGAAGCAACCTGCAACCATACAGGAGGCTGAAGAGAATACAAAGTGAGTTGCTTTCAAAGCGGAGGTTGGGAGGCTTCCACAGCAAGCTGGCATCGTTCCCTCAGGGATGTTGGGAAGGAGAGGTGAACATTTATTCCCTTTGGAGGAAGAGAACTTCGCTGTTTATTTATTTTGCTATAAATCCTAAATTCCTCAAAGGGATAGAAAGCTCTTCAAAACTTGTCTTGTTTTAAGATGTGAAAGTTGCGTTTGTTGCTGAAGTGCCGGCATGTCCTTTTCTTCACCCCACATCCAGAGCTGGTGACCCCATCGCAGTCCATGAGAGCCTGTGGCTCTGAACTCCCGAGGGGCCGGGGACACCCTGGGGCATCAAAGGATTTAGGTGCCGATGCCAGAGCTGTACATCCGTAGTCATGGATTGGAATTCCGTGTCTTTTCCTGCAGAGGGTCAGTTCTTCATAGAATCATAGAATCACTAGGTTAGAAGAGACCCACCGGATCATCGAGTCCAACCATTCCCATCAATCTGTGTTCGGTTCTGGGCCCCTCACCACAAGAAGGATGTTGTGGCTCTGGAGCGAGTCCCGAGAAGAGCAATGAAGCTGGTGAAGGGGCTGGAGAACAGGCCTTATGAGGCTGTCTAAACAAGCACCAGGTCTTTATTTCTGTCTTGGGGCTAAAGAAACTGGTGCAGACAAAACAGCCTCCCCAGGGGCTTCGCAGCAGAGTGCAAGCACATTTTGCAGGGACTGAGAGGCAGCACTTTGGATCTGCTTCAAACAGCACGGTGAGAGAAGTGCTGCAATAGAAGATAAGTTTATCTTACGAGGTTGGCTGAGAGAGCTGGGGGTGTTTAGCCTGGAGGAGGCTGAGGGGAGACCTCATTGCTCTCTACAACTACCTGAAAGGAGGTTGTGGAGAGGAGGGTGCTGGGCTCTTCTCCCAAGGGACAGGGGACAGGACGAGAGGGAATGGCCTCAAACTCCACCAGGGGAGGTTCAGGCTGGACATTAGGAAAAAAATTGTCCCAGAAAGGGTGATTGGTCCCTGGCAGAGGCTGCCCAGGGAGGGGGTTGAGTCCCCTTCCCTGGAGGGGTTTAAAGTGCAGGTGGATGAGGTGCTGAGGGGCGTGGGTTAGAGATTGGTGGGAATGGTTGGACTCGATGATCCAGTGGGTCTCTTCCAACCTGGTGATTCTATGATTCTATGATCAATCACTCAACCACATTCCTCAGCACCTCGTCCACCCGTCCCTTAAACCCCTCCAGGGAAGGGGACTCAACCCCCTCCCTGGGCAGCCTCTGCCAGGGACCAATGACCCTTTCTGGGAAACATTTTTTCCTAATGCTCAGCCTGAGCCTCCCCTGGTGCAGTTTGAGGCCATTCCCTCTCGTCCCGTCCCCTGTCGCCCCACAACGCAGGGCGAGCGGCCCGTGCGCCGCGGGACCGCAGCGAAGCGGCCCGAGGGCCGGAGCAGCGGGGGAGGTTTGCGGGAAACGGGGTCGATCCCGCAACGGGAGAGAACGGTAAAAATGGGAAAAACCGCCCCAATAGCTCCAGCCCGGCTCGGTGCTGCCGCGTCGTGGCCGCGCAGCGATACTGCAGAGAGAGTTCAAGGAACCGGCCCCCCGCCCCCTGACCGAACATGAGCCAGCAGGGGCCCAGGGGGCCAAGAAGGCCAATGGCATCTTGGCTTGGATCAGACACGGCGTGACCAGCAGGACCAGGGAGGTTCTTCTCCCTCTGGACTCAGCACTGGTGAGACTGCACCTCGAATCCTGTGTTCAGTTCTGGGCCCCTCACCACAAGAAGGGTGTTGAGGCTCTGGAGCGAGTCCAGAGAAGAGCAACAAAGCTGGTGAAGGGGCTGGAGAACAAATCTTATGAGGAGCGGCTGAGAGAGCTGGGGGTGTTCAGCCTGGAGAAGAGGAGGCTGAGGGGAGACCTCATTGCTCTCTGCAACTACCTGAAAAGAGGTTGTGGAGAGGAGGGAGCTGGGCTCTTCTCCCAAGGGACAGGACGAGAGGGAATGGCCTCAAGCTCCACCAGGGGAGGTTCAGACTGGACATTAGGAAAAAATGTTTCCCAGAAAGGGTCATTGGTCCCTGTCAGAGGCTGCCCAGGGAGGGGGTTGAGTCACCTTCCCTGTAGGGGTTTAAGGGACAGGGGGATGAGGCGCTGAGGGACATGGGTTAGTGTTTGATGGGAATGGTTGGACTCGATGATCCTGGGGGTCTTTTACAGCCTAATGATTCTGTGATTCTGTGTCTCTTTCCTGACAGCCCAAAAAGCCAGTTCAGAGAATGTCCTTGCTGCAGAAAACCGGGCAAAAGTCTCACAGAACAGCCCCCTTTTTTCAAAGCCCAGTATTCTTCTGCCTTCTGTCCCGTCGCAAGGAGTAACAGTGAGTTTCTTGTGCTTCTTGCTGCCTCCCCAATGTCTGTCACGTTCTTAATGGTAACCGTAGAGGTAAGGTACCTCAAGTGCCTTGGGGAAATGCACACGCACCTCTTAGACGTCCCTCGTCCTTGCAGGGTGCTGTGGAGCCTCCTCATCTCTCTCGTATGCTCGTGGCGGAAGAAGAGGAGGGCACCCATGGGTGAAACGGAAGCGGCTGCCATTCAGGTAAGAGGTGAATCGTAGAATCACCAGTCTGGAGAATGTCCTTGCTGCAGAAAACCTGGAAAAAGTCTTGCAGAACAACCCTGCTTTTTCAAAGTCTGGTACTCTTCCATCCCATTGCAAGATTTAGGCTTGAGATTAGGAAAAAGTTCTTCACGGAGAGGGTGGTTAGGCATTGGAACAGGCTGCCCAGGGAGGTGGTTGAGTCACCGTCCCTGGAGGTGTTTAAGGTGAGGGTGGATGAGGTGCTTAGGGGCATGATTTAGGGATTGGTGGGAATGGTTGGACTCGACGACCCAGTGGGTCTCTTCCAACCTGGTTATTCTGTGATTCTGTGAAGTAGTAACGGTGAGTGAGCTGGCACGACACGGGTCGGGGAGAGGGAGGGTGAACTTTACCTGCTCCCTGCTGGCTAGACTAAAAGGCCTCGTGCTGTTGCCATTTTAGCGTCCCTTCGCTCATGCGTACGTGCACGCTTACGCACAAGTTGATGTCACGTCACGGTTGTCAGGTGAAAGCCCCGGGGAAGGCGATGGCCGAGTGGAACGTGTGCAGGCCGGCCGGCCAGCTGATGCAGCTCCTCAGGAGGCGGTCGGATCCCTGACGAGCCCACAGAGGCGCCTCAGGGCCCCGCAAGGGTGAAATGTTCATGTTCGCTTGGTGTGGAGATGGACAACGGTGCAACTAAGTGGGTGGCTTTGCTGTTGGGATCTGCAGCTGGAGCTGTTGTGGGGTTGTCCCATGGGTCTGAAGTTCTCCAGCGCGGAGGCCATGTGCTGAGATCCCTATCTGCTTGCGAAGCCAGAGGGACCAGCTCTAGGGGTGGGAAGGCGGCATCGTGCGTCCTTGCCACATGAGAGCCGGCAGCACCAGGAGCCTCCGTAGCGTGAGAGTGTCTGCAGCTGAAGTGGTTTCTTTTGCCTCTCTCTGCCTGAATTGGGCAGATCTCATCCTTCAAGCGAATGCAGAAGGCTCCGTACGCTCCCTGATCCCATAAAAAGGGAGGTCTTTGGATTCCCCAACTACAGTAACCCCCGTCTGCTGCCTGTGAGTTGTGCTGAAGACGCCTTTCGCGTAGGAAGGGTCTGCGTGGGAGATGGGTGACACGCTGACGTAAATGGTGTCCTGGTGCCTCGGAGCCCTGCGAAAACTGACCTCCGCTTTTTCTTCCCCTCTAGACCAGGCAGAGGATGGGCTGCAAGGCCGAGAAAACCAGAGCAAGGCAAGCGGCCAGCTCGACTCAAAGTGGGGAGAAATGCTGGTGCCTGGTTAATAAGGGAGTTTCTGCTGGTGAAACGGATGAAAATGGATGTCACGAGCCTCTTTCTGTTTGGGGCTGGTTTTGTGAAGGAGAAGAAAGGGCTGTGAGACCTGAAGGCAGGGCTCTGCTTCGAGGCAGAGGTGAGTGAAATAAGCTTGAGTTTCTTGTACTTCTCACTGCTTGCTCAGCATCTGTCCTCTACTTCAAGTGTGGCTGAACCGGTGCCTCAGGAGGTCGTTGGGTGGCAAAGAGTCGCCGCTAAAATATTTCTCCCATTAGCTTAAGGGCTGCAGTATCCGGTGGCGCTGAGCTCAGGGTCAGGAGATGGAAGCATGGCCTTTCAGAGGCTGCTGTACTCGGGTGAGTCGGGGTACGGCTGCTTCCCTCGAGAAAAGTCTCCATGTGGAAAACTCCGTTGCTTGTCCTCCCTCTGACGGCCTCAGAGTGGCAGGGAGAGCTAGAGGAGCTCTGCTCCGTCCCGGGCCCGTCTGGCACAGCTTAGAGCTCACTGGGCGTTGGGGTATCCTGCGCAATGGTGAGAGCTGCGGAAGAGGGGAGTGGTTCATTTAAAGCATGGTTACTTGGAGTATTTTGTTGTAACAGCTCCTTGCTTTTGCTTTGTCAGCAGAGAGAATCTGACAGGAGTATTGGCAACAAGAGAGCCCCTGCGGGATCCAATCCCTCCACAGGGAAAGAGGGAGAAGCGATGTGGCGGTGCCCTCCAGGCCAGCAGCATTCAGGTATGTGGCTTTCTCAGGACTCGTCTTTGCTAATCATAGAATTATAGAATCATAGAATAAGCAGGTTGGAAGAGACCCACCGGATCATCGAGTCCAACCATTCCCATTAAACACTAAACCATGTCCCTTAGCACCTTGTCCACCCGTCCCTTAAACCCCTCCAGGGAAGGTGACTCAACCCCTTCCCTGGGCAGCCTCTGCCAGTGCCCAATGACCCTTTCTGGGAAAATTTTTTTCCAGCCTAAACCTGCCCTGGTGGAGCTTGAGGCCATTCCCTCTCGTCCTGTCCCCTGTCACTTGGGAGAAGAGGCCAGCTCCCTCCTCTCTACAACCTCCTTTCAGGCACACACGGTGGTGGCTCTGAGCTAGGGGCGCTATTTTCCCACTTTCTCCCCAACTTGTTCGAGGGGAGCTCGAGAGGCGGCCTGGAGTTCCCTAAAGGGGTTCTCTTGAGCCCTAGAGGGGTTCTGGGGTCAACAGGAAGGGGGTTAAGGAAGTCCTTTAGGGGTCCCGGGGGACTCCATAGGTGTCCTGGGGTCCCTAGTGGGATTCTAGGGGGTCCTAGAAGGGGCTCTGGGGTGTCCAAGAGGGGTTCTCAGGTCCCTAGAGGACTTCTGTGGGTCCTAGAGGGAGCCTGGGGGGCTCCAGTGGGGTCCTGGACTTCCTATAGGGGTCGTGGGGTCCTAACAGGTGTCCTGGGGGATCCTAGACAGATCCAGGGGGGGCGCAGAGGGGTCCTGGGTTCCCTCGAGCGGTTGTGAGTGGTTCTAGTGGGGCCCGTAGAAGAGTCCTGGGCTTCCCTATAGGGGTTTTGGGGGTCATAGAGGTGTCCAAAGGGATCTCCAGAGGGGTTCTAGGCTTCACCATAGGGGATCATAGTAGTGCTGGAGGGGTCCTGGGGTCCCTAGTGGGGTCCCTGTAAACCCCACTAGCACCTTGACCCCCCCTTAGGCTCCCGTCTCCCTCCAGCCCCCCAAATTCCCTCCCCACCACCCTTAGGGCTTAGCCCTAGCCCCGCCCTCAGGCCCCGCCCCAGCCAATGGGAGGGGCCCGTCCCCGCCCCAGCCAATGGGAGGGGCCCGTCTCCTCCCCAGCCAATCGGAGGGGCCCGTCCCGCCCCAGCCAATCGGAGGGGCCCGTCCCCGCCCCAGCCAATCGGAGGGGCCCGTTCCCGCCCCAGCCAATCGGAGGGGCCCGTCCCCGCCCCAGCCAATGGGAGGGGCCCGTCTCCTCCCCAGCCAATCGGAGGGGCCCGTCCCCGCCCCAGCCAATCGGAAGGGCCCGTCCCCGCCCCAGCCAATCGGAGGGGCCCGTCCCCGCCCCAGCCAATCGGAGGGGCCCGTCCCCGCCCAGCCAATCGGAGGGGCCCGTCCCCGCCCCAGCCAATCGGAGCCGCGTCCGCGCGGGTCCAACCGCCGTCGCGGGGCTGCGCGAGCCCCAACCGCATCGCGGAGGTTCGGGCGGCAGCAGGTCCGGGGGAGGCAGCGAGCGGCGGGTCCGGGGGAGGCGGGGAGGGGCGGGGAGAGGGGGAGAGAGGGAGGGGAGGGAAGGAGAGAAAGAGGAGAAGGGGCAGGGGAGGAGAATGGGGGCAGAGGGAGCGAGAGTGGGGGGAGAAGGGCTGGAGAGGGAGAGAAGAAGGGGAAAGGAGGTGGGGAGAGAGAAAGAAAGGGAGAGGAGAGGGAGAGCAGGGTGGGAGGGAGAGAGGGGAGAGGGAGAGGAGGGAAGGGAGAGAGAGAGAAAGAGGGGAGAGGGGGGGGTCAGGAGAAGGGGGGCAGAGGGAGAGGCGGGGGCAGAGGAGGCCTGAGTGCTGAGGGCGCTGAGGATCAGCCCAGGGCCCTGGCAGCCAGGCTGCAGCCCAGTCCCGTTGCTGCCCGCGCTGACGCCCTCGCCTGCGTCCCACGTGCAGCTGGTGCTGGACCCTTCCGCTCGAGGCGATTCCCGAGGCGATTCCCAAGGCGATTCCCGAGGCGATTCCCGAGGCGATCCCTGCAGTGATCCTGCGGCGCTGCTGCAGCCGCTCCCGGCGATCCCCGAGGCCCAGCAGAGCTCAGCCCCGGGCTCAGCCCCGTCACCCGCAGCTCCAGCGCCATGTGGTGCGGCGCAGCCGGTGAGCGGGGAGCCGAGGGGCTCTGGAGGCCGGGGGCACAGACCTCTGCAGCCTCTAGCGGGTGCGTTAGACGGGGGGCAGAGCCACGAGCCAGCTGGGCTTTGGCTGGCACGAGCGCTGGGCGTCCCGCTTGTCTGCGAGGGGGATGTGGCGAAGCGCCGGCTTTGCTGCCTCGGGAGGGCTCTGCTCTGGGCTGGTGCGGAGCTGTGAGACAATATTGATGCGTGCGAATGCAGGTAAACAAGGATCCAAAATGCAGAGGAGCCAAACGACCGCTAGGCCGGATCGCTACATTCCCAGCCGTCGCGCTCTGAGGATGGAGGTGGCCAAGTTCCTCCTGAGCAAAGAGAAGGGCCCTGCTGAGGTGTCACCCGCCAAGAAGGTGAGCGTGTTGCTGAGTTCCAGGGACTGTGCTGGTCCGTCCCAAACACCCTCCTGGCCTTTCCCAGGGAAGCAAACTGTAAGTTTTGTCCCGTGGTTGCGTGAGGCTGACAGCCCTGAGCACCGCTGCCTCCAGCTCTGCCCTTCAGGAGCCGGGGATGAGGTTGGAGCTGTAGGGCCTGGGAATGGAACGGGGACGCGGGACCCTGAGCGAAGCTGTTCTGTAGGGACGTTGCCCTGGGTGCAGGGAAGAGCCTCTGCCCCTTCAGGGAGCAAAACACAGCTTTGCTCCATTCTAAATTCTCATCAGCCCAGGGCATCTGACCTGGCTGCTGGTCTTTTGGTTTCAAACCGAGGGTGACGTAGATGCGATTGGATCCTCTGTTGGTTGCTTTGGGGTCACCTGTACTGTTCCACTTGCCTTGACAGGAGCGCCAGAAAGCCTGGGCAGTGAGGCTGAACGGCTTTGATGTGGAAGAGACAAAGATCCTGAGCTTCAATGGAAAGGCTCCGAGCACTGCGGCAGGTGAGGGACAGGGGCTGGGTGAGTGGACTCAGCTGGAGAGCCCTGGGCAGGGGAACAGCGGCACAGAGGCTCCGCATTTGGAGGCATCGACTGGCTTCTCGGAGCTGCTGTGGGCACGAGGGTCTCCCTAATCCTTAGGTTTCCAGCAGCTGAGGGGCTGTGTGACAGCTCCAGAGAACTGATTTACAAAAGGTGCTGGGTGCTTCCTGGTACTGCACATGGCAAGCCTTTGCGATGACTGCACAAGCTTCCAACTCCCTGCTGTTCCCTTTGTACCTTAACTGTCTCTAAAGGGAACGGGACACAGAAAGCCACGGGCTTGTCAGTTACACTCGTTCCTTTGAGTTCCAGCTCTGGAGCTGCCCCTGGTTCAGCATTTTCTCCTCAGGTGCGCAGGGCTTAGCTGGGAGGAAACGGGAACTCAGGTTAACAGAAGTGTTTCTCTGCACACAGGCTTTCAGAACACCGTCAAAGCGCTCTACGGGCACGAGGTGATGCCTGGGTCCGGCAGGAGGAAGGGCAGATACATTCCCTCCGAGGCAGAGCGGATCCTGGATGCCCCAGACATCCGTGATGACTATTGTAAGTGGGCAGCGGTGTGGAGTGCTGGGCATTTAGATCGTTGTGTAACGCAGTGCGGTTCCTAGGCCAGCATGGTCTGAGGAACTGCAGCTCTGCCTGGGCTGTTTCAGTCTCTTCTGCCCTGAGGCTGGCATTGGACCACTTCTGGGGTGAAGCCTTGTAGGAACAGTGGTGCCGAGTGCTGGGCAGGTGACTTGGATCGGGGCTGGGGGACCCCTAGCTGGGCACGGTGACACCCAGAAGGCTGCCCCTTCCCTGCCCGTGTGTCCATGCTGTGCACACGCACATCTGTTGGGGGTGGAAGGTGCAGCATCAGCACCGGTGAAGGGCAGGGCTCTCCAGGGCCGAGCAGTGTGGCCTGCATTGCATTGCTCTTCCAAACTGTAGATCTGAGTATCCTGGACTGGAGCCCTCAAAACCTTCTGGCGCTGGCTCTGGACACAACTGTCTACCTGTGGCACCACGTCTCTGGGGAGATCATCAACCTCATGGAGACGGAGCACATAGCTGATTATGTTTCCTCTGTGTCGTGGGGTAACGGAGGCAACTGCCTGGCTGTTGGCTTGAGCAACGGTGAGGTCCAGGTGAGTGCAGGAGTCAAGCTGGAGCTGTTTAGGGGTTGCTGGAGCTGTTTAGGGATTGCTGGAGCTGTGGGGCCTTGGGACAAAGGCTTGGCTACTGAGGCAGAGCTTGGGTTTGGGGTTTCTGACCTCTCACGTTCTCCTTCTGTTCTGCGGGCATGAGATACAAATTGTTCCCTGCTCCCAGAGTGAGCAGGCTGAGTGCCAGAGCCTGCATGGTGAGGATTTTAGGGCAAAGCAATGCGGCTGACGTTTCCTGGTACTCTGGAGAACTTGTTGCTCTGCTCCTGTAGCTGTGGGACGTCGAGTGTCAGAAACGTCTGCGCACTTTGAGCAGCCAGGTGTCCCGTGTCGGGTGTCTCAGCTGGAACAGCTACATCCTGTCCAGGTAAAGCGGTGGGTGGGGTTGGAAGGGCGGAGTGGAGCTGGTGCAGATTCTTGTGGATGTGCTTGGCTCACCCCGAGAGCCTGGATCTGCTGGTAGCAGTGGTGTGAAGCCCTGCGGCAGGTCCAGCAGTCCTGCCCCAGCGCCAGGATGGCTTTTGCCAGCCCTGTGTGCAGCCTGACCCTGTGAGCCTTCTCTCTGCAGCGGGGCTCGCAGTGGCCGCATCCAGCACCACGACGTCAGAGTCGCTCAGCAGCACGTGGCCACGCTTGCTGGTCACACGCAGGAGGTGTGTGGCCTCAAGTGGTGTCCAAACGGCCGCTTCCTCGCCAGTGGTGGTGACGACCACCTGGTGAACGTCTGGCCGAGCAGCCAGGGGGGCCGAGGAGGATTTGCTCCAGTGCAGACCTTCCGTCAGCACCAGGGTGCTGTCAAGGTGAGCGCGGGGCAGCTGTGGGCACGTGTTTGTGTGCGAGGCAGCCGTGCGGCACTGCCTGCGCGCTGGGTGCTTGTCGCAGGCCTTAGGATGAACCCTCTTCTGGCAGGCTTTGGCGTGGTGTCCGTGGCAGCCCAGCGTTCTGGCCACTGGAGGCGGAGCTGGCGACAAACGCATCCGCCTCTGGAACGTGTCTTCTGGCACCTGCCTCAGCAATATTGATGCCCGTTCCCAGGTGAGACGTGAACCTCGGCTTGGCTGTAAACAGCTTCTGGTGGGACGCCTGAGCGGAGTTGCTGGCTCCTGAGGCCCAGAGGCAGGGACGAGGAGGGGGCCGAGCTCCTCTCTGGGTGCTGAGCATGGGCACGAGCAGCTCGTCTTCCCTGCATTCCTGCCTCCTCCCAGGTCTGTTCCATCCTGTGGTCAACAACCTACAAGGAGCTCATTTCGAGCCACGGCTCTGGAGGGAATCAACTGGTGATCTGGAAGTATCCAGCCATGTCCAAGGTCACTGAGCTGCAAGGTAGGCAGGGCCCTTTGCCTGGGGAAGGGAGGGCTGCTGGCGGCTGAAGGAGATGTGACCCTTGGGTTGAGCGGAGCGGTGGCCCGAGCTGGAGCCCGGCTGGTGCAGGCTGGTGAGCAGAGGCGTGTGCTGCTCGAGGGAGGCCCTCCTGGGGGCTGCTGAAGGAACGCTGGTGGTGCCAATGCCCGCCTGGGCTGTGAGTTCCTGCTGCTGCAGCACGGTGCGGGGCCAGCTCTGCCAGCTGGTGGGGTTCCCGGGGCCCGCACAGTAAATGTGAGCGTGGTGGCAGAAGCAGAGGGAGCGGGGCGTGCGCCGAGTGGCCCGTCCCTGAGCGCACACCTCCTCTTCAGGTCACACCGCGAGAGTCTTGAGCCTGGCTCTGAGCCCTGATGGCGAAACAGTGGCCTCGGCTGCTGGTGATGAAACGCTGCGACTCTGGCGCTGCTTTGCGATGGATCCCATCAGGAAGAAGGAGAAGGAGAAGGCAGACAGAGTCCAAAGCAGCTTCATTCGCCAGGCCATACGATAAGGGCATGGCGGTGGTGGGGGGAGCGGGGAGACCTGATTTACCCTGTACATAGTTTAGATAGTTTACCCTGTACATAGTTTAAATGTTATTAAATGTTAATTAACGTTTTAAACTTAACAAAGTGTTTTCCTTTGTCTTTTTTATGGAGTGTGCTGGAAGAGAAGGCCGTGGCTGATAGGAGCAAGCCCAGCATGGATACGGAGGACGAGTCCCGCAGTGTCACAGCAGGACGGTCTCCTGCCTTCCTGCGCGCCGAGGAGGTTGCAGCGCCCTACGCCCTGCGTGCTGCTCACAGAGACAGCCCTGGGGTGACGGCTGGGATGTCAGCGACTCGGGAGCAATCACAGGGAAGCATCTGCAGAACTGCCGAGCCCAGAGCTGTGTGGGAGCTGAGAGACCTCCTAGGAATGGCTGGTGGTGTCGCCCGGGGATACCTCCTGATGGGCTTGTGGTAAAGCCTCTCTAGAAGGCCCTTAAGGCCTCTGGGGAAGGGCTGCTCGTGTGGGGACTCGAGGAGAGCGTTCAAAGCCAAGAGTTGCTTGTGCAGGAGGGACGGCATCCTGGAATCAGGAGCTCAAAACAGCTACAGGAGGAGATGCAGCTGCCTCTCTAGGGGTAAAGGTAACAGGGGAATTATCAAATCAGGACAGCTTTCAGAAGGTGAATATATGGATGGCCTCTAAATATGCTTTGGGGATGGTCCATGCCCATTGGGCAATGTGGAAAGGAAGAGGAGTGTGAACTGCACGAGGATCCCCCGTCAAGCACCAAGAAGAAATCCTGCAGTTGCAGGAAGACATTGGGAAATGGAGAGGAGCAGCGTTAATGCGTCGCAGGGTCCTCAGGTGGGAAAGTCCCTGATGAAGGTATGTAGTGGACTGGCAGAGGGAGCAGCTGGAGGGCAGCAGAAAAAGGAATCTTGGTATTAACCCCTCCTGTGGAGAGATAACTGAATATCCATTGGAGGGGGGGGGGTACGAATGTGTTTGAACAATAATCCTGTCCCTCTCAAGTGCCATTTCTAGTGATGCTGATCTGGAACTGGCAAAATGAATGAGGGCAACAGAAAACAACAGAGGGTGGATGGTGACCCCTACAAAAGAAGCTGTAGTTTCTTCACAGGTAGTGCTAAAATGTAATCGATGATTTAAGGGGTTAACGATGAGTAGCCTTGCTAAATCCATTGTGGGGAGACGTGAAATCTGTTTGAAAAATAATCCCGTCCCTCTCAAGTGCCCTCCCCTAGGAGCTGCTCGCAGAGAAAATGCCCCTGGTGATTCCTGGCAGAGAGATTTCTCTGAACTGCCCAGACGAGGCGGCTCCTGGGACCTGTGGGGACCAGGAGCCATATTTTGAGGCTGGCCAGAGGCATTGCCCTGCAGCACCATCAAAGCAAGAGAGGTGACTAAAACCTCATTGTAGGGAATTTGACCAAGGTTTGGAATTGCCATAGGTCTGTTGTCAGCTGGAGGTCCTCGCTTTCTAGCGGGGATTGTACAAGAGCTGAGCCAATTCCTAGGAATAAAATGGGCCCTGCACCCCACCTGGAGCCCCCAGAGTAGTGGGAAGGTGGAAAGGATGAATCAAAGTCAGGAGACTTCTTTGGGGTGGCCTCAAGCTCTTGTACTGGCTGTGCTGAGAACAAGGCTACAGCCAAGAGCTGAGACTAAGAGCAGTCTGTATGAATTAGTGCTTGGGAGGCCTCATCAAGTGACCGATTTTCCTCAAGATGGCGCTAGAAGGAGAATCAGAGCTAAAATCTTCTCTGCTGTTGTTGGGTAAAAGAGTGAATGACCTGGGGCGGTGTGTAACGTGTCCTGAGCCTCTTGCTTTAGGTTCTCCAGGACGCCTCTTGCAGCCCGGAAACTACGTCGACATCAAGATGAGGGAGAGCAGAAGTTCCAGGAAGCTGGAAGGGACCCTTTGAGGTGCTGATAACAACACGCAGCTCCAGGTTGAAGGAATCAACAGGTGGATACATTCCATGCGGGTCAAGACAGCGCCGAGTTGGGAGTGGAGAACTGTCCTTGAGCCCAGGAACCCTCTCCAGAGAAAACTGCAGAGAAGAACCAGGGACTGACATTTGAAAAGCAAGGAGGTGGGTTTTTGCCCGTGTCTGCATTTGGTGGATGGATGCACGTGACTTTCAGAGGTTGTTTCCACAATGGGGTAAAGGCCAGAACGTGAGGGAACTTTTAGCCAGAGAGGTGGTAAATAAATCCTCATTCCGCATGGGGTCAGGAAATCGGGTAGGAGAAATGTACAGCTCACGGATAACAGGAGTTCCCACTCCCCTCAGCTCACTTACTCTGAAAACTCTGCTTTTCTGGGGCTCCTAGAGTGTGCTCTGAAAGGCTTTGCCCTGCCGAGGGTCCTTGGTGCAACATTCCTTTGCGCAGATGCCTAAAGCTCCTTCAGCACCAGGCAACTGCTGTTGCTTCAAGGGATGTAGGAAGCTTCTCTGTTTTCAAGGATTGAAAATCCCTGTGCTTCTGTTGTGGCTTACCTTAGCGAGTGAAAAATGAACTCCTGGGATCGATCCCCATTTCTCCCCACAGAGGGAGCAGTGGCTGTGGCAGAGATGTTCTGTGCTGGCCAGAAGGAATCAGTTGGTGGCAGTGATCAGCCACTGACAGGCTGTTTAACTGATGAGGGAATATTTGAACAGCTCTTTTTGTCTGCTAGGCAGTCCCTTAGTAATAATTTTCTGCTAGGTCTTCCCAGACCGAGGGCTGTAACTGGATTCAAGTGTACTGTCTTCTCCTTCCAGAGATCAAAGGCACTGCTGTCCCCTCTCTGGATTTCGGAGACCTGAGAAACCTCTTTGGATCAGAGGAACCTGGAGACAGCATGTGCTTTTCTGGGTTGAACCAGTCTGAATGAAGATCTGCTTCAAAGCTTGTCCTGAAGGAAGCAGCTCCGGTTTGTTTGTGTCAGTTCTGACCCCAGCCCCCAAGAAACATGACGGGATGAGAAGCACCCGTGATGGATACGCCTGCAGCCCAGAAACCAGCGGTGTCCGGGGCTGTGTCTGAAGCAGTGGGAGCGGCGAGGGAGGGGATTCCGGCCCTCTGCTCCGCTCTGGTGAGACCCCACCTGGAGCCCTGTGTTCAGCTCTGGAATCCCCAACATACCAATGACACAGACCTGTTAGAGCGAGTCCAGACGAGGGTTCTGAAAAATCATAGAGAATTCCCCTCCAGACTGGAGCGGTGCTTATGGCTTCCTGGAGGTCCATGGTGCATCATTCCCTTACACAGATGCCTAAAGCTTCCTTGGACACAGAGCAACTGATGTTGCTTCAAGGGATGTAGGAAGCTTCTCTGTTGTCAAGGATTGAAAATCCTTGTGCTTCTGTTGTTGGTGACCTTAGTGAGTGGCAAATTATCTCCTGGGATTTAACGTCTTCTGTCCCCACAGAGGGAGCAGTGGCTGTGGCAGAGATGTTGTGCAGTGGGACCGGCGAGGGAGGTGACTGCGGCCCTCTGCTGCGCTTTGGTGAGACCCCACCTGGAGTCCCGTGTTCAGCTCTGGAATCCCCAACATGCCAATGACACAGGCCTGTTAGAGCCAGTCTGGACTAAATTGTGTTTGTATGGTTTACATAGATGTGCTAGGAAGTCGTTTAGGGATCCTCAAGCAATGCCCTTGTCTGACACCCTGGATGTGTCTCATAGTGTCACTCAAAGCGACCGAAGGCTTCAGATTTGGAAATCTTTCTTTGAGGGGTCCTGGTGGCAGCTGCTTAGATTTCAGGTGTTAGCATTGTCTTTGCTTCTGTGTTTCAGAGAGAGAGGCAACTGATGTTGCTTCAAGGGATGTAGGAAGCTTCTCTGTTGTCAAGGACTGAGAATCCTTGTGCTTCTGTTGTTGGTGACTATAGTGAGTGGAAAATTATCTCCTGAGATTTACGCTCTTTTGTCTCCACAGAGGGAGCAGTGGCTGTGGCAGAGATGTTGTGCAGTGGGACCGGCGAGGGAGGTGACTGCGGCCCTCTGCTGCGCTTTGGTGAGACCCCCCCTGGATCCCCGTGTTCAGCTCTGGGATCCCCAACATGCCAATGACACAGACCTGTTAGAGCGAGTCTGAACGAGGGCCACAAAATGATCCGAGGGCTGGAGCAGCTCTGCTGTGAGGACAGGCTGAGAGAGTTGGGGTTGTTCAGCCTCAGGGAGAGAAGGCTCTGGGGAGACCCTAGAGCAGCTTCCAGTGCTGAAAGGGGCTCTGGGAAAGCCGAGGAGGGACTTTTTACAAGGGCGTGGAGTGACAGTACAAGGGGGAATGGCTGTAAATTGGAGGGGGTAAGATTTAGATCAGGCAGTAGGAAGAAATTCTTGGTGATTGCGGGGTGAGGCCCTGGCCCAGGTTACTCATGGAAGTGGTGGGTGTCCCATCCCTGGAGGTGTTCAAGGCCAGGTTGGAAAGGGTTTCGAGCAACGTGATCCAGTGGGAGGTGTCCCTGCCCTTGGCAGGGAGTGGAACTGGATGGGCTTTTAGGTCCCTTCCCACCCAAACCGTTGTGTGACGTGATTTGCGATTTGAATACATTTGAAATATATTCGTACTCAGGAGCCCCTGGGTGGTTGGAGTCCAAATCTAGCCATGTGCAAGAGAAAGTCAGAGAGCAGTCAGCTTTGCCCGGGTTCTTAGGAGGGACAAAGGCAGCGCTACCAACCTAATCCTCACCGTGTCTCACAGGAACTGCAGCTGAAGCCTTAGCTTAAGGACCCTGTACTTTCTTCAGCCCGGGAAGAGCTTGAAGGTGAAGACGCCAACAGCTGCAGGAAGCACTTAGCAGAGGAAGAAACCTTGGAAGGAAAGGAGGAAATTGCTGTTGTGCAGGTGACTGTCGTAGCTGCAGGGCGCTGCTTTCCAGCAGGGCCTTTTTATTTCTCGCTGGGTGCATGCAATGGGAAACGGCACGAAGATCAGCATCTCGGCCTTTGGTGAAACACAGAGTTTTAAACTAAATTGCGTTTGCATGGTTTACATAGATGTGCTAGGAAGTCGTTTAGGGATCCTCAAGCAATGCCCTTGTCTGACACCCTGGATGTGTCTCATAGCGTCACTCAAAGCGACCGAAGGCTTCAGATTTGGAAATCTTTCTTTGAGGGGTCCTGGTGGCAGCTGCTTAGATTTCAGGTGTCAGCATTGTCTTTGCTTCTGTGTTTCAGAGAGAGAGGCAACTGGTGTTGCTTCAAGGGATGTAGGAAGCTTCTCTGTTGTCAAGGACTGAGAATCCTTGTGCTTCTGTTGTTGGTGACTATAGTGAGTGCAAAATAAACTCCTGGGCTTTACGCTCTTTTGTCTCCACAGAGGGAGCAGTGGCTGTGGCAGAGATGTTGTGCAGTGGGACCGGCGAGGGAGGTGACTGCGGCCCTCTGCTGCGCTTTGGTGAGACCCCACCTGGAGCCCTGTGTTCAGCTCTGGAATCCCCAACATGCCGATGACACAGACCTGTTAGAGCAAATAAGTCTGCTCTCCCAAACCGAGAGGGAGGCAATATTTAACTCCATGGAATTTTTAATGGATTTGGTTTGTTGTTTTGTTTTTCTTTCAGAAACATGTTTCCAAGGATGTATCTCCAAAGTCAAGGCTTGTCCAGTTCAAGGGATCCAGACAATCAAACATTAAAGAACAGCAATGCCCGAGTACTTTCTTGGTGTCCTTTCCTAGTAGCATTGCACTCCTCATCCCCTGCTGTTACTCCTTATCTCCTACCCCTACAACTCCGTGCTGTTTCAGCATCTCTGCTGCTCTTCTAGCTGGCTTTACGGCTTCCAGCTCTGTCTTTGCTTGTCCTCGACCGCCTCCCACAGCCCTGATATCTTTACAGCTTTGCCTTCCTTGTAAGAGCTCTGCTAGCCCAGCTCTCCCCTGCCCGCAGCTCTCCCGCCTGTGTGCCTCCTCCCTTCTCCTCAGCCCCTCAAGGGGTTTTTCCTCAGGGCCCGTGTGGCCTGGTTGCCTATCTGATCACAGGGACCTCCTCCTCCCTCTGGCTTCAGATGCTCCAGTTCCCAGCGGGCTGGTTGGGAAGAAATTGTAGAGAAGGGTTGGGGCAAATTTTTGTTCCCCTTTGAGTCCTTTTCCTTGGAAGGCTTCGTCCTTCTTTCCGAAGGTGTGAAGCAGCCTGAAGCTGGGCGTGATCCTGAAGACCTTTCTCAAGCTGCTGTCACTGGAGAGCTGCCTGCAGCCACGGTCACAAAATCAGAGCTGGGCTGATGCCGGTTAAGCCTCTTGGGGCGCTGGGATGGCATTTAACACCTGCTCCATCTCCCTGTGGTTTCCATGTCTGGCTCCCCACCCGCAGGAACCCCTACAGCCTCCCCCGGGAGGTGGCCACCAGGTCCCCACCCCAGGCAGTCTGGGTTTGACTCTGCACATTCTCCACTCCCAGCTCAGGAGAGGAGGCCGGGAATCTGTTAGGATCGGTGTCTGTTCAGACAGCCCTGGCCAGCTCCCCCAGAGTAAATGCTGCTTTGGAAACATTTCTATATCCCAAATCCTGAAGGACATTTGAAATGCTACCAAGTGCCTCAGTCTTGGCCTCTGCAGGTGGCCAGCGCGGGGACGTTGGGCTGGGAATGGCCCTGCAGGGGAGGTCTGCTCTGAAGCAAGGAGAGATGCTGCATGGCAAGCGAAAGGGCAGGAGCCGAGCTGAAGGGAGGAGGGCTGATGGGGGGCCGGGAGTCTCCAAATGACGGAGGAAATGGGTCATCACACAACGATCAATTTGATCCAAGTGAGCCATTTATTCAGAGTCCATAACACATTTTTATACCTAACTCAGTTCATACAGGCTCTTGTTTAGCAAGCTGATTTGACAATTCTCCTTCAGCAACAAGCAATCATTAGTTACATACAATATTTTACTTCCCCATGAGAAACCGCTGTGTGAGCATTCTAACTTAGCAATCGATATGCTACACAGTAAGAACTCAAGGAGTACCAAGGAAAGTTACCCGTGAGAAAGGAGAGGAGGATTAAGACAGAACCAACTCCCTAATGTTACAAAGAGAAACCTTGAGCCTGTGTATTCGTGGCGTACGTGCAAAGCCGTGTGTGCGAAGCTGTGAGGCCTTATGCTAAGGTGCCTTTATTTCATTTAGCATAAGCTGCTCAGTGGTCGGAGTGCTCATTAAATGACCTCTGGTCTGCAACCACCCACCAGCTCCCCACCCGCAGTAACCCCTACAGCCTCCCCCAGGAGGTGGCCACCAGGTCCCCACCCCAGGCAGTCTGGCTGTGACTCTGCTCATTCCTCCGCTCCCAGCTCAGAAGAGGAGGCCGGGAATCTGTTAGGAACGATGTCCCCTCAGACAGCCCTGGCCAGCTCCCCCAGAGTAAATGCTGCTTTGGAAACATTTCTATATCACAAATCCTGAAGGTCATTTCAAATTGTTTTCCTTCTGCAAGGTCTTTGAATGTAATATCTCAGCTTTTTGCCTTTTTTTGGGAAACAGGGCCCTGTTCCAGCAGCGTGAGAAACAAGCAGAACCAGCCCTAGAGCAGTAACTGCACAGCTCGTGTTCACCAGTGGAAGATGCCAGAGCTGTTCTTCCCAGAGCTTGTTTTCCATGAGCAAATCACTGCTGAGATCCCTTCCACAAGCCAGAGCCCCAGCCAGCCCGTTGCCCTCTCCTGAGATGCTGCACTGGGGGAGACTGGTATGTAAGGATGCCCCTGGAGCTCAGATGCTCGTGTGAGCAGAGAGAAGTGAAGGTGGGGAGGGGGGCGGATTTTTTCCACTTCCCAGCCACTTGTGAGGGGCCTGGTTTGCCCGGTGCCCTTGCTGTGAAAAAGCCAGCAAACACTTGCTGAGCGAGTATTATGGGAGCTCTGAGTGTTGAGAAGACGACTCCAGGGAGCTGAGGGGCTGGTTAAATACCACGTGAGCCGGATTCCCCCTTGTCAGCTCTTTGGGAGCTGGTTCAATGGATCGCTTCTCACACATGAGATGCCCATCAGCTGAGCTCTTGTCCTGCCGCACCTCCAGTGGAAGCAAGAGCAGCACAGCCTCCCTTCCCTCTAAAGAGCTGATGGACCTTGCAGGGAAGTGCCAAGCCATGAAGGCTGCCCTTTCTTCCTCTTCCTTTTCCTCTCAGCTCAGAACTAGGGCTAAAATCCTTGGTTGCCTGTGTGTGTTTGTGTGTGATTGAAATCTCACGCCCAGGGCTGCACACAGGACCCAGCTTGTTCTCCTGTCCCAGGAGAACCTGCCTGTACGCTGAGCCCCTTCCCGTTTCCAGGCTGTTCGGTTTGGGGACAGGGATGTTTAAGTCTGTCCTTGTTGTGGAGGTGATGGATTGATGGGTCGGAACCCAGGGACCGGGCTCTAGGGTGTCAATGTGCATCTAGCCCTGTGAAGGGGAAGGGATGACACCCATGTTCCCTCAGCCACTGCTCCTCACGCTCTATATTTTTCCCTTTCCAAAAAAACAGAGGTTTCTTCCATACACAACCCGCTTTATGTCACACGCCTGGGCTGCCTCCCCTCCTGCCTCCAGACCAGGACCCGCCAGTGGCTGCCAGTAGCCCAGCTCCACTCGGATTGACCAGAGGCAGCGTGGGACCCATTTCTGGGGCAGCTCTTAGAGCATGGGTGAGTCCTTCTTGTCTTTCGGGTTCTCTGGGAGCTTTGTGGTGTCTGCAGGGAGGCTGCTTACTCCTGCAGGACTGCGGGGAGCTGCCGAGCCCAGGTTCATGGCATCCAAAGGCAAAGGCAAGATGACAGCAGCGGGTTTCTCTGCAGTGAGGGAGTGCAGCGTGTGGAGGTAACGGAGCTGAGCAGCAGCTGGGGTGCCGGACAGGATCTCAGCTGCCATCCGCAGGGACTCAGAAGCAGCCTTTTCCCCCTCAGCAGCGATCACCTACCGAGCAGGGGAATAGAGAAGGTTTCTGTAAGGCTGGGAGTAAGGGGACATGGCCTGTTCATTAGAGAGAGGCTGCCCCTGTGAAATTCTCAGGGCCAGTGTCAATATTCCTGCTGTCTGAAGATCGCAGCATGTTCTGGTCCTGTTGATGCCCCTAAAAGCTTGGGAGCTCAGGTCTGATCTGGTTTCACATGGCCCAACAAGGCTCGCAATTGGGCATCCCCTTGCTGCCAAAGTGGGGAGAAGGCAGCCCCCAGGCTGGGCTCGTGGGAGGGCAAAGGCACCAACCTCCTCCAGGCTTCTGAGCAGCTCAGTGCAAGGGATGAGCAAGGGGCAGGGTGCATGGCAGCGGTGACAGCCCTGCCCTGGGCTCCTAGGGAACAGGGAAACCCTGAGGAGGAAGAGATCCCCGTGGGCATCCCCATGGGGCTGCCGATAACCCCACAGCTCTCTGTGTGTTGTTCTGTGCTGCCTGTGGGCCAGGGACCGGGGCTGGCCCAGGCTCTTGCTAGACACAGCTCTTGAACAGCAGTAAGAGGAGACCTGCTAGAGCCGAACCCTTGTGTGCTCAGGGATCTCAAACCAGGGATGGGGAAGGAAGTGGGGCTGCTTTGGAAGGAGATGGAGTATTCAGTGTTTTCATACCCGTGCTTTGGCCTGTCTCTGGGCCTCTGCTTCCACAGCCAGGGACTGCCGGACTTCAGCAGGCAGCTGCACGCTGTTGCTGGGGGGGGTAAGAGACAGGGATGAGCTGGGCTCTAGGCTCTCCTGGCAGCGCAGGATCATAGAATCACAGAATCATAAAATCACCAGGTTGGAAGAGACCCACCAGATCATCGAGTCCAACCATTCCTATCAATCACTAACCCATGTGCCTCAGCACCTTGTCCACTAGTGCCTTAAACCCCTCCAGGGAAGGTGACTCAACCACCTCCCTGGGGCACCTGACCTGAGGCTTGGAATGGGCTCATCAGTCAGTCTCTGCAGAGAAGTTCACTCCTGTTCTCTGCTCCCTGGGTTTCCCCTCTTTGTGGTTCTCACTTTAGCTTTCTACCCTCATTCCCTTTCTCTTACAGTGACCAGGCTTGCACGATTGCTCAGCAGCAGAGAGGCCTCTGTGCTGCTGAGGCCCAAGGGCTAAGCTTACTCTTTGTGAGGGAGCAGAGAGTCCAAAGAAAAACTGCTCTCCAAACACAACAGGAATTTCCTTCCGTTCATAGATGTCCTCATTCACCACTTGGCTCTCTCTTCCACAGGTCTCTGCACGATAAGCCTTTCTGCATGGCTTGTGAGTGATAAGCCCACCCCAACCAGCACGGAGCCCCTGGGGCTTTGGTCTGGAGTGGGACACAGAGGGTTCGGCGCCTGCTGCAACCCTCAGGCTCCCAGGACTGGGTGCAAATGCTGCCGGCAGCTGCAGAGAAATAGGGATGAGATCCCAGCTCAGGATCTGTCCCTGGCTGTCAGTGCAGGAGCAAGCACAGTCTGCGCGTATGGAAATTTTTCATGAGGCAGAGGCTGAAACGGATAGAGAAAAGGGGAAGGTGAGGGGTGAGGCTCTGCCCAGTGCAGAAGAGACACAAGGAGAGAGCCAGAGGCGAAGTGGGAAGAGGAGCCGGCAGCCGGGAGCAGGGCCAGGGGTGTCCCTTCTACCAACATTTCCTACCTACATTTCTGTTCTCTCCATTTTGATCCCCCAGCAGCCCGTGACCGCGTCCAAAGCCACCTGTGAAGAGGAAGATTTTAGAGCATGAGAACACCAGCCCTGGCCTAGGAGCTTTACAGGGACAAAGACAGTGCAGGGACGTCAATTCAAGGCAGTTCACGGCAGGACTGTAAGGCAGGTTTATTAGGTTTGTGTGCTGTTGTCTGAGGCCCCTCAGAAATAAAAGCACTTTACTTCTGATTTGTCTTTCCCCCAGCGGTTTAGCATGATTTAACTGGTCCATACTGGTTCAAGTGTGGAGCCAGTTCAGTTCCATAGGAAACATTCCACACCTGACTAGTATCATCATATCCGTGTGCCACGGCCAGAGAGAACAGCTGCTGGAGATCCCGTGTGTGCTGGGTTTGTGGCAGCTCAGGTGCAAATGTCCTCTCTAGGGTAAGTACTGAAGCTGGGGTATCACACAGCTGATCTAAGGTTTCGTTCATGCCCCTCACACCACACCATCTCCTCCTTGCTGTGGCCTGTGGGTCCCACACTGTACATCCTTCTCCTAAAGTGATCAGAGTCCAAAATCAAACAGAAGAAAAATCTCCTATTTTTCTGTGCAGACACATGTTGTTCTTGTACCCTTCTGCAAATCAGTATCTGCACTTTTGAGGCACGGATTACCCGAGCTGCTTTTCGGAGCCTCAGTTTGCCCTTTGCACTGCTGTCCCCTCCCTGTAGAAGCACCTTTATCTCCTGGCTGATGCTTTTCCTCTCCAAGAGAAGCTCTGAGAAGGCTCGATGTGCCAGGAGGCGCTTTGTGGTGGTCTGCACCAGCAGCTGGATGGCACTGGAGATGCTGGTCAGAGTGGTGAGGAGAAGCGAGGCATTCTCCAACCGGTAGTAGCAGACAGCATCTATCTCCAATGTAACCATGTCTTTGGTCACCACCTAAGCAGAAGAAGACATTAGGGGACAAGGAGCTGGTTCTGACAACTCTGAGGCAGCACAGAAAAGGACACAATGGAGAGAACAAAGAAGACTAGCTGGATTGTTAAGTCTTGGAGTTTCCACCTCTGCTACTGACTGACCTTGGGCAAACTCTAGGACCTCTGGATCCCAGAGCAGCATCTTTGTGCCTGTGTCTTCAGTCCCACAGCTCAGCTAAGAACCCTGACCAGGCCGTCATCCTGCACCGGGTTTCCTCACCCATTGTTGCCTGGTCCGTTCCTGTTCTGAGAGCATAAGCTGTGTCCTGAGGTGAGCGCTTGGACATTGCATCTCCAGAAGGATTTGTTCTGCACCCTGGAGCTGAGCCGGGACAAGCTCCCAGACAAGGACAGTCCTGCTGGCAAATGCAGCAGCCCAGACAACGCATCCCAAAAAGAGAGAGGGGCTGTGGCTAAGGAGATGCTTGTTCGAGGGTTAGAAGAGAAGGCTCAGACCTTTCTTCCTCCCAGCCTTATCCAGGAACAGAGGAGCGCCCCTACCTTGCTGTAAGACCTTAGTCTGAGCTCCTGCCCACGCCGCACGCACTCCTCAGTGTGCCTCTCATTATCAGTGTATGTTGCCACTAACATGGGTCAAACTGAGTGGGATTAAAAGCCGTAGTTTTAAAAAAGAAGAAATTTTGATATGGTGAATTTTTTTGCATTCCAGTTTCTGAGGTGTTAGAGTTACTTTGAGATGTTTTTCAAGCATTTCTATGCAGAGATGAAGCCTGCAAGGATAAGGTGTAGTGTTAAAGGGATCCAGAAGTTAATACAGGAACAGGGTGTGAGCCATACCTGATGGAAGGGGATCTCTAGAGTTTTGAGGCGCAGGTCAACTTTGTGATACGTGTCCAGACAGGGAAGGAAAAAGAAGAGGCCTGTGGGAAGAAGAGAAAGGCAGCTGGTGGTCATCAGAACCACAGGAATTGCCTCTCCTGCTCTGGAAAACGGAGGAGGGTTTCGCATGCAAAACTGCAAAGGAACATAACGTGGGCTTTAATTATGAGGCTCCTTCTGTGATGGGAAAAGGCATTAGAAGCCACTGGCCTTAGGAGGGAGCAAAGCCCTCCCTTCTCCTGTGTAGCTGTGCCTGCTTGGAGGGCACCAGCGTGTGAGCTTTGGTTCAGCACGAGGAAGGGGAGTGACACAGCTGGGGGGTCTCAGTAACCACCTTACCAGGCCCTCTGGCTTTGCCAGGAAGGAGGCGCCCAAGTCGGAAAACGATGGCTCTCTCATACTCCCGCACTACCTGCAGGGGAAACAAAAGCTGGGCTGGAGAAGAAGGCATGGGACCAGGGGAAGGAGCCTCACTGGTATGAGAGGAGTCTGTTCTGGGAAAGCACTGCAAAGGGAGGGTTTCGGCAGGTGTGAGCTGCTGGAGTTACCTGTGCCTGTGTCCCTTTACCCCCGCAGAGGACCTGGCCCAGAACTGGCTGGCCTTGTGTGTGAGCAGTGAAGGAGCAGCCACGAGACACCCAGGATTCGGGAGAGCAGCCCATGTTAGAGGTGCCTGGGGTTTCCCAGGATGAGGCCAGCGTTCAGCTTCCTCATAGACTGGCCAGACTCAAACATTCTGAGCTAAAATTTTGCATGCTGGTTGTTTGCCTCCAAGGGAACCATGTGTGCATGTGCTCATCCCTGTGAGATCCGAGCGATGACACACTGACACCCTTGTTGAGAACAAGATGCATGTGAAATTTCCCAAGAAGTGGGAATCAAAATATGCCTACTTGTAGCCATGCTAGAAATCTGAGAAAAGGGGAGAAAGAGGGGAAATCAGCTGCTACCTGAGAGATCAAACTCTCTTAACATTTTAAATTCAAAACCTATTTACCTGCTGCAATGCCACTGTCTCTGGGCTTGGTGTACTGAAGGTGATGTTTGAAAGCGATCAGACCTGCAAGCTGTTCAGCAAAAGAGAAACCTAAGCCCTTGCCTGCTGATAATTCAGCAGGAGTATTTGAGGGGTAGCGGAGGATCCCTGTGCAGCTCTTTGTTGCAGCAATGCATGATGAAGGAGAAGTCAAAATTAACAATGGGTTGAAGAAGTGTGAATAGAACCTAAGACCCAGAAGAAGCTTTATGCTCATGTCCAAAACATGCCGAACCAGTGAGTTACATCCACATCAGACACCGACTACTAAGCCTGGAGAGGCCCCATGACTATTCTCACCTTCATGCAGAACCAGACAGAAATGGGGAAGGTCATTATGATGAACAAGAAAGACAAGATGGTCAGAAGCCACTCACAGATGCCCAGACCTGGAGACTTTACTCCTAGGGAGAAACACAAAAGGACTGTGTTAGCAGAGGCCAGTTCCCAAAATACCAACAGCCTGACAAGTGCCTGGACCCATCACCTTCCGTGTTGTCCTTTGCCTAAACCTGGTGTATGTGAACCATTTGCTCTATCTGGAGCTGGGTCGGGTGAGCAGGAGCTGCCAGGATGCACTGACAGATTTTGTCCCTGCTTTACTGCCAGAAATGGAGCCGTGCTTCCCCATGGTGCCTCAGCTAGAGAGCAGCCTTTAGACTGAAGACCTGCAGCCACCAAGCAGTGTCCAAGGGTTTGGAATGGGCAATTTGTTGGCTGACCTGGGAGCTGAGAAGTTCATCGGGAGAGGTAAACTAAGGGCAAAGAGAAAGATTGCGAATAAGAAGTAGATTTCATAATGTACAACCTGAAGCGCCCTTCCCTATCAGAGGATCTCAGGTCCTTTGGAAGAGGATTTTAGTCGCATCCCAGCTCCCTGATGTGGTGGGACCAAGCCACTGGTGCTGCTGAAATCTCCCTGCACCCTCCAGCAGTCACACCAAGGCGTGGGGGCTGACTGAGATGCTCAGATCAATATTACTTTCCACATATCTCCAAAGCAAGTATGGGTTGTCTTGATCTGGGTGACCTTTGTTGTGAGGGAAAATCTGCAGGTATAGCCTGGAAATAGATTACTTCTGGGGTACTTAGACCCACAGGGTGGACCAGCAGTGAAGTTTTGCATCCCTGCATGTCTCCAATTTGGATCTACTCTAGCCCTTCCCTTCATGCCCCTTTGCCTTTGGAGCTCTCTGCAGAGCCAGCAGGTCTGGAGGGAGGTTCAGATCCCAAGAACCTGTGTGATCACTCTAGCTCTACAGCACCAGGAGGCTGTGTGGCTGGCTGGGGTCTCCCGTGTCTCACCCCAAGGAAAACTGTGTCTGTGCAAGGTGGGTGCGATGGCACTCACCATGCGGGGTTGTATTGTGGCCATACAGGGTCAAAGAGCCCACAGCTTTCCAGCCCTTCCCCTTCCATAATCCATACCTTCCTCTTGCTGCTCACTGTCCAGCAATGCCATTGCCTCCGTTTCTTCATCAGATATCACATCATCCACATCCACCACTGTGGATGCGTGCACTCTGCCATCAGTCCCTAGGGTGCTCTTGATCTCCTTTGCTTTCTCCGGCTTTCTGTCTCCCCGTCCTCTGCTGCCTTCTCTGCTGCTCGCCCTCTTCTCTCGTTTGCTCTCTGGAGCTGGCGACTCTCTGTGTCTCCTATGAGACTCCCGGGAAGAGCTCCGAGACCTCTTATCCATCCTCATCTGTGCCAAGAAGCGTGCAGCTGCCTGTGGGATTAGGATGAATTTGTGCTTGAATTTATTGCTGCAGGCAGGACAACAAGGCAGGGGAGGAGAGATGGGGAGGTGTCAGGTCAAGGAGGCTTGTTGAAGTTTGTCACAGGCTTATCAGACAGAACGGACAGCAGTGAAATGAGCAAGCTGCTTCCCAGCTGCTCTGCTCTCCGAGCACACTGCTGCGGAGATGGGAAGGAAGGGTTAGACATGGGCAGGGTGGACCCCAGGAGGATGTTCTGTTTGCATCTTCCTGCCTTTGGAAATAAAATACAATCAAAAGCCCTCAAATAATTTTTAATAGGTGGTTTCTGCAAAGCGGTTGAAAAGCAGCCTAAAAGTAACTGTCAGACATGTGACTCCGAAGACCTCGAATGGTGAGACTGGCCCAGAACAAAAACCACCAGTGTGGAAAACCTTAACTCAGGAGTGTTTGGAGGGGGTGCTGCAGAGAACAGCTGGGTGAGTAGCATCCCACACCGTCTGCTCTCTAGAAACCCTTTGTCTGGCACAGCAGTGGGATGGAAACCAGGGTCACCACACTGTCTAGCAGGGAGGCTGGTCCCAGTTTAGCCACGAGCTTTGAGGAAGGGGTGTAAAGCGTGGACACCGCTGCAGGGTTAGAGCTGTTGGATCAAAATTGTGGAACGAGCTAGTGCCCCATAGTTTTCCACAGCAAAAACGTGGCAGAGCAAACATAGGAGCTTTTTCTTTTCAAGTCGCATAGCCTGTGGTGAGAGCTGTGGAAACCTCTGCGAGAAACACTTGAAAAGTCACTGACCATCTTAAAAAATCAGCACTTGGCTAGAAGTGGTAAAAGAGCAAGACAAAGCCTGAACACAAAGCAGTGACAGCCCTGTCACCAGGGCAGTGCTGAGCTCAGGGATGCCTGTTTTCTAGTGTGGAGGAGCAGCTGGATGCAGCCAGGAAGCCAGCTGGGGAGTTGCTACTCTTGTTTTTTCATGGATTCCTGTTTTATTGGAAACCTATGGCTCTCCCAGAGACAGGATATTGCAGGCAGGGAGGACAGGAGCACGAGCTCCCTGCATTCTCTGCTCCGTCACGCTGGGTGCCTCGTCAGCAGGTCCCCAGGGAAGGGACGGATGGAGCAGGCTAATGGCAGAGGACAAAAGCTCTGTGGAAAAGAGGTATAATTAATAAATTCATAGTGTCTGTACGTGCTTTGGAAGTGCTCCAGAGACCATTTTAACTTTGAGTTTGTCACTTGGCCAGCGTGGGGCAGGGGGACATGGTCTCCAGCTGCTGAGAGGGCAGAGCAGCAGCAGTAAATGGCAGCTCAGGTCTGGTTTTGGCACAGCCTCTAGTTTTATAGAATCACCGAACGGTCGGATGCCCATCCGGTTCCAGTACCCTGCGGAGGCACCTCCCGCTGGATCAGGTTGCTCCAAATCCCATCCAACCTGGCCTTGAACTCCTCGAGGGATGGGGCAGCCACAACCTCTCTGGGCAACCTGTGCCAGTGCCTCCGCACCCTCACAGCAAAACCTTTCTTCCCAAAATCTCCTCTCAATCTCCTTTCTTTCAGCTTAAAACCATTCCCCCTCAACCTGTCCCTACACTCCCTGATCAAGAGCCCCTCTCCAGCTTTCCTGGAGCCCCTTCCCATGCTGGAAGCTGCTCTAAGGTCTCCCAGAGCCTTCTCTTCTCCAGGCTGAAAAACCTCAACTCTCTCAGCCTGTCCTCACTCGGGAGCTGCTCCAGCCCTCGGATCATCCCCATGGCCTCCTCTGGACTTGCTCTGACGTATCCATGTCCTTATGCCAGGGAAGCAGCAGCTAATAAAGGATTGGTTGACATAATCACACTGGCTTTTTCTGAAGGTAAATTCTAAATCCTGGATTTGTGCTGGGAATCGAGAGCGTTCAAGGGATGAACTCCAAGAACCTCTCCTTGCAGCCACAGGTGAAAAGAAAATCTGAAATTTAAAACGCAATGAAGTAAAGAACGTGGAATGCAGATAGAGCACATGGAAGGGGTGTTCTGTTCAGGGAGAGCGTGGTCAGTTTGTACTTGTGTAGACAACGGTTGGAGAAAAATGGGGACACGGGGGGTGATCCCCTTGCACTGGGATTATGGATGCAGGGAGCTCTGTGAGAGGCAAAGGGACACACAGGTGTGAGAATTAATTGATAAATTTTGCTGCAGCTGGTTTGTATGTTTAATTATCTCATCATATAAATCTGTCTTGTAAGATGTAGCTGCTTTAGGTTAAGAGATAACATGTTTTAGGGCTGCAGGAATTTATTGATAAGCTTAGTTGTCTTGTGAAATGTAGCAGTTTTAGGTCAGGAGATAACCTGAAGAGAGTCTCCAGACATGGTTGGATAATCTAAAAAAGAATGAACATTCTTGGAGGATTTACAGTATTCTTTGCCTAAAACTGGTATATATACCCACTGCTTTTGTAAGGCGTGATGCCTTTTTTTTTAGAAGGGCATCCAATTCAGCACCGAATTGTAAAATAAAAATATTATTGCCTTTGCTCCAAAGACTTTATTCTTTTCAATGTTTTACCAGAGAATGTGTGTTTCTCACTTGGGACACAGGGGGGACCCCCCACGCCAGGGATTAGGGATGCAGGGAGCTCTGTGATGGGCAAGGGAACACGTGGGATGGAGCAAGGAGTCCCCATGCCTGGGATTAGGGATGCAGGGAGCTCTGTGAGCGGCAAGGGAACATTTGGGATGGAGCAAGGAGTCTCCATGCCTGGGATTAGGGATGCAGGGAGCTCTGTGAGGGGCAAGGGAACACTTGGGATGGAGCAAGGAGTCTCCATGCCTGGGATTAGGGATGCAGGGAGCTCTGTGAGGGGCAAGGGAACACTTGGGATGGAGCAAGGAGTCTCCATGCCTGGGATTAGGGATGCAGGGAGCTCTGTGAGGGGCAAGGGAACACTTGGGATGGAGCAAGGAGTCTCCATGCCTGGGATTAGGGATGCAGGGAGCTCTGTGAGGGGCAAGGGAACACGTGGGATGGAGCAAGGAGTCTCCATGCCTGGGATTAGGGATGCAGGGAGCTCTGTGAGGGGCAAGGGAACACGTGGGATGGAGCAAGGAGTCCCCATGCCTGGGATTAGGGATGCAGGGAGCTCTGTGAGGGGCAAGGGAACACTTGGGATGGAGCAAGGAGTCTCCATGCCTGGGATTAGGGATGCAGGGAGCTCTGTGAGGGGCAAGGGAACACGTGGGATGGAGCAAGGAGTCTCCATGCCTGGGATTAGGGATGCAGGGAGCTCTGTGAGCGGCAAGGGAACATTTGGGATGGAGCAAGGAGTCCCCATGCCTGGGATTAGGGATGCAGGGAGCTCTGTGAGGGGCAAGGGAACACTTGGGATGGAGCAAGGAGTCTCCATGCCTGGGATTAGGGATGCAGGGAGCTCTGTGAGGGGCAAGGGAACACGTGGGATGGAGCAAGGAGTCTCCATGCCTGGGATTAGGGATGCAGGGAGCTCTGTGAGGGGCAAGGGAACACTTGGGATGGAGCAAGGAGTCTCCATGCCTGGGATTAGGGATGCAGGGAGCTCTGTGAGGGGCAAGGGAACATTTGGGATGGAGCAAGGAGTCTCCATGCCTGGGATTAGGGATGCAGGGAGCTCTGTGAGGGGCAAGGGAACACGTGGGACGGAGCAGGGAGTCCCCATGCCTGGGATTAGGGATGCAGGGAGCTCTGTGAGGGGCAAGGGAACACTTGGGATGGAGCAAGGAGTCTCCATGCCTGGGATTAGGGATGCAGGGGGCTCTGTGAGGGGCAGGGGAACACTTGGGATGGAGCAAGGAGTCTCCATGCCTGGGATTAGGGATGCAGGGAGCTCTGTGAGCGGCAAGGGAACGTTTGGGATGGAGACAAGGAGTCCCCATGCCTGGGATTAGGGATGCAGGGAGCTCTGTGAGGGGCAAGGGAACACTTGGGATGGAGCAAGGAGTCTCCATGCCTGGGATTAGGGATGCAGGGAGCTCTGTGAGGGGCAAGGGAACACTTGGGATGGAGCAAGGAGTCTCCATGCCTGGGATTAGGGATGCAGGGAGCTCTGTGAGGGGCAAGGGAACACTTGGGATGGAGCAAGGAGTCTCCATGCCTGGGATTAGGGATGCAGGGAGCTCTGTGAGCGGCAAGGGAACACGTGGGATGGAGCAAGGAGTCCCCATGCCTGGGATTAGGGATGCAGGGAGCTCTGTGAGGGGCAAGGGAACACGTGGGATGGAGCAAGGAGTCTCCATGCCTGGGATTAGGGATGCAGGGAGCTCTGTGAGGGGCAAGGGAACACGTGGGACGGAGCAGGGAGTCCCCATGCCTGGGATTAGGGATGCAGGGAGCTCTGTGAGGGGCAAGGGAACACTTGGGATGGAGCAAGGAGTCTCCATGCCTGGGATTAGGGATGCAGGGAGCTCTGTGAGGGGCAAGGGAACACTTGGGATGGAGCAAGGAGTCTCCATGCCTGGGATTAGGGATGCAGGGAGCTCTGTGAGCGGCAAGGGAACACGTGGGATGGAGCAAGGAGTCCCCATGCCTGGGATTAGGGATGCAGGGAGCTCTGTGAGGGGCAAGGGAACACGTGGGATGGAGCAAGGAGTCTCCATGCCTGGGATTAGGGATGCAGGGGGCTCTGTGAGGGGCAAGGGAACACGTGGGACGGAGCAGGGAGTCCCCATGCCTGGGATTAGGGATGCAGGGAGCTCTGTGAGGGGCAAGGGAACACTTGGGATGGAGCAAGGAGTCTCCATGCCTGGGATTAGGGATGCAGGGAGCTCTGTGAGGGGCAAGGGAACACGTGGGATGGAGCAAGGAGTCTCCATGCCTGGGATTAGGGATGCAGGGAGCTCTGTGAGGGGCAAGGGAACACTTGGGATGGAGCAAGGAGTCTCCATGCCTGGGATTAGGGATGCAGGGAGCTCTGTGAGCGGCAAGGGAACATTTGGGATGGAGCAAGGAGTCTCCATGCCTGGGATTATGGATGCAGGGAGCTCTGTGATGGGCAAGGGAACATTTGGGATGGAGCAAGGAGTCCCCATGCCTGGGATTAGGGATGCAGGGAGCTCTGTGATGGGCAAGGGAACATTTGGGATGGAGCAAGGAGTCCCCATGCCTGGGATTAGGGATGCAGGGAGCTCTGTGAACGGCAAGGGAACACGTGGGATGGAGCAAGGAGTCCCCATGCCTGGGATTAGGGATGCAGGGAGCTCTGTGAGCGGCAAGGGAACATTTGGGATGGAGCAAGGAGTCTCCATGCCTGGGATTAGGGATGCAGGGAGCTCTGTGAGGGGCAAGGGAACACTTGGGATGGAGCAAGGAGTCTCCATGCCTGGGATTAGGGATGCAGGGAGCTCTGTGAGGGGCAAGGGAACACTTGGGATGGAGCAAGGAGTCTCCATGCCTGGGATTAGGGATGCAGGGAGCTCTGTGAGGGGCAAGGGAACATTTGGGATGGAGCAAGGAGTCTCCATGCCTGGGATTAGGGATGCAGGGAGCTCTGTGAGGGGCAAGGGAACACGTGGGATGGAGCAAGGAGTCTCCATGCCTGGGATTAGGGATGCAGGGAGCTCTGTGAGCGGCAAGGGAACACGTGGGATGGAGCAAGGAGTCCCCATGCCTGGGATTAGGGATGCAGGGAGCTCTGTGAGCGGCAAGGGAACATTTGGGATGGAGCAAGGAGTCTCCATGCCTGGGATTAGGGATGCAGGGAGCTCTGTGAGGGGCAAGGGAACACGTGGGATGGAGCAAGGAGTCTCCATGCCTGGGATTAGGGATGCAGGGAGCTCTGTGAGCGGCAAGGGAACATTTGGGATGGAGCAAGGAGTCTCCATGCCTGGGATTATGGATGCAGGGAGCTCTGTGATGGGCAAGGGAACATTTGGGATGGAGCAAGGAGTCCCCATGCCTGGGATTAGGGATGCAGGGAGCTCTGTGATGGGCAAGGGAACATTTGGGATGGAGCAAGGAGTCCCCATGCCTGGGATTAGGGATGCAGGGAGCTCTGTGAACGGCAAGGGAACACGTGGGATGGAGCAAGGAGTCCCCATGCCTGGGATTAGGGATGCAGGGAGCTCTGTGAGCGGCAAGGGAACATTTGGGATGGAGCAAGGAGTCTCCATGCCTGGGATTAGGGATGCAGGGAGCTCTGTGAGGGGCAAGGGAACACTTGGGATGGAGCAAGGAGTCTCCATGCCTGGGATTAGGGATGCAGGGAGCTCTGTGAGGGGCAAGGGAACACTTGGGATGGAGCAAGGAGTCTCCATGCCTGGGATTAGGGATGCAGGGAGCTCTGTGAGGGGCAAGGGAACACTTGGGATGGAGCAAGGAGTCTCCATGCCTGGGATTAGGGATGCAGGGGGCTCTGTGAGGGGCAGGGGAACACTTGGGATGGAGCAAGGAGTCTCCATGCCTGGGATTAGGGATGCAGGGAGCTCTGCAGTGGACAAGAGGGCACGTGGAGCACAGCGGGGAAGCACAGCTGGTGCTTTTTAGCCCTCGGGCTCTGACATTTCCCCTCAGAGAGGGAGCACAGGTGCCATTTACCCGCAGGAGCTGCTCCAACAGCGGAAAATTCCCGCCTCACCCCCCCCCCCCCCCCCCCCCCCCCCGCCATTTTCCGCCAGGGGGCGGCGGCTCCGCCCTCACAGAGGAGAAGAAGGAGAAGCAGAAGCAGAAGCAGAAGGGAGTTAGGGATTCAGGTAGCTCTGTGATGGGCGCGGGAGCACTTAGGGGTACAGGGAAGGTTCTTCATACTCTGTGAGGGGCACGGGGGAATCCCCATTCCTGGAATTAGGGATGCCTGGAGTTCTGTGAGGGGCAAGGGAGCCCGTAGGACAGAGCAAGGAGACCCCACGCCTGGGATTAAGGGCAGAGGGGTCTCTCTGAGGGGCAGAAAATCCCCATGCCCGGGTTTAGGGGTGCAGGGAGCTCTGTGAGGGGCAAGGGAACACATGAGGCTGGAATTAGGGATGCAGGGAGCTCTGTGAGGGGCAAGGGAGCACATGGGACAGAGCAAGGAGTCCCCATGCTTGGGGTTAGGGGCGTGGGGGTCTCTGCGGGGCAAAGCAGAGAATCCCAAAACCTGGGTTTAGGGGTGCAGGTGTCTCTGTGCGGGGCACTGACCCATGGGGTGGAATCCCTGTGCTCAGGATTAGGGGTGCAGGGAGCTCTGTGAAGGGCAGGAAGGACATGGGGCACAGGGAGGATTCCCCAAATTCTGGGACCGGGGATTCAGGGAGCTCTGTGAGGGGCAAGGGAGCACATGGGACAGAGCAAGGGGTCCCATGCCTGGGATTAGGGGCATGGGGTCTCTCTGAGGGGCAGATAATCCCCATGCCCAGGTTTAGGGGGGCAGGGAGCATGTGGGACAGAGGGAGGAATCCCCATGCCTGTGATTAGGGATGCAGGTGTCTCTATGAGGGACAGAGGGCAGGATCCCCAGTCCCATGATTAGGGCTGCAGGGATTTCTGTGAGGGGCAGGGAGCCTATGGGGCAGAGCGGGAAATCCCCCTCCCCACATTTGGGTCCCACTTCACAGGGGTCTCTGTGAAGGGCAGAGAGCCCATGGAGTATTGGAATCATCAGGCAACAATTTAGGGGTAGAGGCCTGTCTGTTGAGTAGCAGGATTTCTACAAAACAGACCCTAGGGCAGGAGCTTAGGGGTGCTCTAAATTCTGGGGATAAAATGCTTGCAGTGGACATGATCCCATGGGGACACTCAGCAGATGCCAGAGGAGCCACGATCTTAGCTGGGACATTGGTTACCAGAGGATGGCAGCTCGAGGGGTGCAGGCAGGGAAATACTGGAGGGTTGGTAGGCAGTGGCTGTTGGTGAACCTGGCTTGCTGCCCTTTCCCCTCAACAGGAGCAGATGTGGTATGAGTTGTTTTCTGCTTGCTTGTGTTTCCCCTTTAGTGCAGACATGTCAAAGCAGGGGGACCTTATGGAGATGCTGAAGAAGGAGGTGAGGTCGCTGCTTATTACTGATAAAGAGGGTTTAACCCCAGCACAACTGGAGAGGGAGTACATGGCCATGATTGGCAAACCTCTCCCTCTACGTGACCTGGGCTTCCAATCTACCTTGGAGCTGATGGCAAAAATGCCTGAAGTTGTCAGAATCTGTCCTCAGGTGAAAGGCACGTTTATCCTCAAAGGTGAGGTTTTATTTCTGTAAAACTGGAGGAGTTGTTTGGAACCTCATACTGGTATGAAGTGATGCTCTAAAACCAGGATGTGCAGAATGAATTGCTAGAGCTGTAGGTCACGTATCTCTGTCACTCTTGTATAGCTCTGTTTAATTTTTTTGCCTTTGATGGTTCTTACTGTATCTTAATCTGCCTTTTTGTACTTTTCTTCTCTTTCCTCCTGGAAAATAACAGAGGCTTCCAGTTATTTTTGTACTTTTTGCACTCTACTCTTGGTTTAGAAACTGCAGTAATGTTTCTATAGGAAGTTCAGTCTGTATCAAAGAACTTTTATCATTTTCCCAACAAAACTTGCAGCAGCTGAGTTTCCTTTTGTGATCCTGTATCCAAGAATTAGGCCCACCTTTCTGCTTGGATCTGGATTTATAGGGATGAGGGTGCAGGTTGGTTCTTGGCTGTTTAATCTGGTTCATTTCAGTTCACAAAGGGAGAGTAAAAGTGGTTACCCTGTTGGAAATCCGATTTAGTGTGATTGGTTTTGAAAGACACACCTGCTTCTGAAGTGGATGGGGAGAACAGGAAAGAAGAGGAGCTTTGCTTGTATAGAGCTTTCAATAGTTTTCTGTCTTGGTAATCTAATAATTTCTTTCTTTCTTTGGTAGCCATTGCGGATGAGACCACCAAAGGTATTGCAGAACTGGTTGCCAGGCAGAAGAAAAGTGTTAAGTCACGAAAGAATGATGCTGCAAAGGCAGGTGCTGCTTTTTCCTGTAGGAACACAAAGTGTCTCCCTTGCAAAGCCAGTGCTCCAGTCCTGCCAGCGACTGTGAAGGCTGAGCTGCAGGATCTGCTGAGTTCCTCACCACTTCTGCTCATGAACTTTGAGAAGGCCTATCGCAGACGCTTTGGCCGGCCATTCCAGTATAGAAAATATGGATTTATCTCTATATTTCAAGTCCTTCAAAGTGTGTCCGATATCATTGTTGTTGAGCAGACAAAAGCAGGTTCCTTGCTGACCCTGAGGAAGTACCTGGAAAGTCAGACAGTGAAGGAAGAGGTGCCGCAAGGTGGGGAGCAAAAAGAGGTGCCAGAAGGTGAGGCAGTGTATTATATAACTGGAAGTACATAGCTGCCAAGCAGCTGCGTTTCGAGTCATGTTGCTGCATTTCCAGTAGCTGTAGTAGTCCTGATTTCCCTAAGCTTTAGTGCAGAAGGGCTGCGAGGTAATACAGAAGCAGCTGTTACAAGGGCGTTGTCGTGGTTGCAGAGAGCTTAACTGGAGGTTTTCTACAGTTTGCCGCTGTTTTCAGTGTGAGGTGAAAGAAGGGATGTTAAGCCCCTTTCTGAATGCGTGTATAGGACTGGAATTTCTAGTAATTCCAGGCAACAGATGATAAAACTAGAAGGATCTCTGGCACGTCTACTCCGCAGGCTGGTAAAGCCTTCCAGATGCACTTTTTGAGGCTGAAGGTTTAGCACTAATCTGAAAGGCATAGCTATAATGCTCCACTGAAGAAGAGCCTGTAGATGTCCCCCTAACAACTATCAGAGAAAGCAGAGGATCACATAAGGTTCCTGCCAAATTCCTGACTTTTCTCAGCATCGTTCTAGCAATTAATTTAACCCTTGGTGTGTTTGCCAGAGCTAATGTGTTTTATTTTGCTTTAATTTATTAGTACAGCGAAGGATGCCTCTCAAGCAAATCCCCACGACTGTGGGTGCTACAAGAGATGAGAAAAATGGCACTAGTGCTTTCATGTCCAGATGTATTCTCTTTCTGCTTAATATGTAAATAAAGAATAACAACTTAATTGTCTTTACAGCTGCACCTGCAATTGAGATGCCTCCTTTGGAACCTATCTGTGAGGCCAAGTGGTTCCACCTGCCAGCAGAGGAGAAGTCAGAGCCAGTGGAAACACAAGCAGCAGATCTGGGTGGTGGCCTCAAGCAAGTAAGTGGCAGGATGAGTGATCTGTGTGTAGCTTTATCATGTCTTCATCCAGGGGGTGATAATTTTTTTTCACTGCTTTTGTTTGGTTTGTATTGTTGATGCACTGCTGCTTCCAAAAAAAAAATGTACCTAATTTAGATGAGGCTGGAGGTGACCAGAGTCATACTGACCTGGTATATAGCTCTGTGTGCCCTCCAGACCAGGTTTTTTTCTTGTCTCTTTCTGATCTTGATATCTCTGTTGGAGATCATCCAAAGCCAGTAAAGCGTAATCTTGTTCCCTAATAAGAGTGGTGACATTTTTTTTTTTGTGTGTGTTCTAAATAGCCATCTTCTGAGAGTGGCTCATGTGGGATTTCCACTGCTGCAGTAGCGTGAATTTAAGCGTCAAGCAGCTGTGTGGCAGAGCTGAGGAATGGTCCTTGGAGACCTCAGTCCTGCAGGCACCACTCTGCTCTTTGGTTGGACTTTGAAGTTTTGTTGTTGTTGTGGTTTAGCAATGTATTTTCAGGAAGGGATTGGGAAGTACTGAGGCTCTGACCTGCCACACCTGACTGGGAGAATTTCTTTGTGCCCCCTCTATTTTTTTTCTATTTTGAGCATCTTTAGGCCTTCCTTTTCTCAGGAAAATTCTCCTGCTGAGAATTATTTCCTCTGCCGAGCTCATCTGGTGGTTCTACACAACTATATATTGGAGTACATAGACAGGGAAAGGGTTGCAAGGATTCTTTCTGAATTTGGTGTGCTGTTCACTTAATGAACTTGAAGGCCTAGAGCTACAAGTTGGACTTTCTGTGGTGTTTCAAGAAACATACCCTTTAGAGATCCTTGCCAGGCTCTTCTGATAAGAACTTGTAGTTTGTACAACTCATATTTGTCATGAAGCATGAATGTTGCTGGTTTGTTTTAAAAGTGCCCTAAAGAGGAAGAAAGTGAGCTGGGATGTGTTTGGGGATGCGATGAGCCAAGAGTTGGAGATGCTGCAAGGTAGAGGGGAAAGATGCGACCCGATTCCTGGCTTGCTGTAAGGTATCCAAGTATCTGGTTGTGAGACACCAATAAGCATTGTAAGGGACAAATGAGGGACAGGGGCCGAGTCAATCTGCTTGGCCCTGAGGAGGGTCAGATATATAGAGCTGCTGCTCTTGGCTTTTTCTTGCTGTGCCAAGCAGAAGTGAAGGTGTCACCCACACAACTCTTGGCAGCTGCCACTCTGGCTTAAGGCAAGGAGTTAGCCAGTCTTATGAGCCGTGCCTCGTCTAGGCCTAGTTTTACAGTGTGTTTGGTTGTTTGCCTTTTTTTTTATAATTTTGCTATTTTGTGAAGGTATTTTTAAGTAGACATTTCTACGTCTTTCAAAGAAATGTCTGTTGTCTCTACCAATGTGCGAACTACACGATGAACCTCATGTGTGCCTGTAACAGTCTGACTTGAGGAGCTTTCATAGAGCAAAACTGCCCCTTGGTGATATCACTGTTGACAGGCACTTCTGGGAGGAAATCCATGAAATGTAAGGGGATTTTAGAGGTGATGCTGCTGCTGAGGCAAGAATTCCCTCAGTTACTCATTAACTTACTGTTTAACTCAATGTTTTAGTCAAATTTTTTAACAAAAATAGTTCAAGGGTGTTATTCCTCGCTCAGTCTGCAGGAGAGTCCCTAATCTGCTTTTTTAAAAAAATGATTGGAAGGGCTAGTATTGTCTCTGGGTTGAATTTAGCTGTATAAGCAATGGGGTGTGCTGGAAGACAAATTTCCTGTAAGTGTGATGCAGTGGTAACTCATAGCATATTCACAATGAGTAAAATTGGAATAGTTTTGACTTCTGGACATTGGAGGAGTGCTGTTTGTTGGCACAAAACAAATCTCTTGAGACAGTGAAAGTAGCTGATGTCTGATTAAGGTTTCCATCCACGCTAGTTCAAGTGGAATAAAGCAGTTAAAGAGCTATGCAAAATTGCAAGCTGTGCAAACAACTGATGTACAAATTCACCTAGAATGAGAAAAGAATAGGATTTGTAGGGTTTGTGTGTTTTTATCTTTGGGGAAATAGCTCTGGTGTGAGATGCATTTGTGCCTTCTGTGACTTGACTTGTTTTCAGGTAGTTTTGCTAGTTCAGTCATGTGCTCTTTCATGGGGACAGAACATAGAAATAGCATCTTTGGGGTAAAATCCAACAAGCCAGTGGGTTTTTTTGGTGTGAGTTTCTGATGTTTTTTTCTCTCTTTAGCAACAGCCATTCAATATCTTTGCCTAAATACATAAAATTTCATCACTTCCTCTTCTTTGTTCCTTGAAGGAATATGAGGAAGGTATTTTTGTTGCACCCCTCTTTACAATGGAGAGAGGAAAGAAAAAGGAAGATGGAGGGTGTGGAAATAAATGTTAGGATCACAGGGACAGTTTTAATCCAAGTTTGCGCAATTTGTTGGGATTCTCTGATATTCAGTTATTCATGGGTTCCCAGGAAAGCAGAACTATTTTTTTACCTTAATGCAGAGGCCAGTTATGTGTGTTCAGGACATAGCAAGACTTCTGAGTGCCACTTTCCTCTTGTCCCTTTGTAGCGTCAAGATACAGATTTGAAGCTGCCAATCTTCAATGTGACAACGACTCCAGAAATTCCCCCTGATGCTGTTCAGGACAGAAGCCTTTGCTGTTTACCACCATTGGAGCGCTTGTGTTTGGTGGGAGTCTTTGTGGAATGTATAATCTCTCCTAGCCAGTTCTACATCCAAGTCTGCCACGCAGAAACATCTGATAAACTCCAGGATATGATGTTTGAGATGAGGTAAGGACGTGCTATGCTGATTCTGTGCTATTACCTGTGTATTTGCACTGAGGGAACAGGGCACCCAGCTGTTTGTTATGGTCACTACAGGCTTGACTTCTTGATCCGGACATGCCAGTGCTTTACTAAAACACATAATGCTTACCCATTCCTTTTATCTAGCAAGCAGTAAGTATCACTAATAGCTATTGATGGGAGTTTGGCTGTGTTCTAGACAGTCTTAAACTTTAAAAGTCTGGAAAAGTTGTGGAAAGGAACTTGAGGGTTCCTTTGTCCCGCTGTATTGTTGACGCTGCTGTTGCTAATGTGCTTGGTTGAGGCTTTCACTTCCACCTCCAGCACTTACCAAAAGCAACAGGTAACAAGCCTTAGTCATATCTATATTTGAAAGCAAAACCCCATCAGTGGGTTTGTTTGTCAGGTACGTTGTGCGCTTGGGACTCTCCCACTACGCTGCAGTTGCTGTTAGTCGTGTGCCAAAGTAAATACTGGATGTCTGTGGGGCAGGTGTAAGTGTGATCACAGGCTGCAGACAGGTACTGTGTGTGTAAGCTGGGGCTCTGGAACCTGGATCATGAGAAGCGCTGTGACAAGTCAGGGTAATGTTAAAAATATATTCAGTCGCTGATTAGTCCCCATTACTTAACTTTTTGTTGGACTCCAAGAATACAATTGAAATGTTAAAAGTTTAGGTTTGTGTATTTATTGTCACTCGGTTTAAGAAGAACATAAACTATTAAAACTACTCCTGAATAATCCATGTCATGGAGGCTTTGAGAAATCAGGATTCATCTGAATCCTGAAGTGTGTTCCTGTTTATTCATCTCCTGCATCCTAGGAAGCACAGATTTTCATTGTGATCTCTTGCAGACACTGTTACTCGAGTAAACTTGTTTCTGATCGTTATGTCATGCCTGAGTCTTCAGTACGTCCTGGACAGCTTTGCTGTGTAACGGTCTCAAAATGGTGGTACCGCGTTATCATCCACCGTGTGATCAATGACCAAGAAGTAGAGGTGTTCTATGCGGATTACGGAAACCTGGGAATTGTCCGAAGGTCTTGCCTGAGGTTCCTCAAGTACGTAAATGGCACATGGGTGACAGAATGGCAGAATGGTTGAGGTTGGAAGTGACCTCTGGAGGACGTCCTGTCCCGCCTCTCTGGGCTATCTAGAGCAGGCTGCACAGGACCATGCCCAGATGACTTTTGAATATCTCCCAGGATGGAGACTCCACGACCTCTCCGGGCAGCCTGTTCCACTGCTTGGGCACTCTGATGGTAAAAGTGCTGCTTCCCATTGGTCAGAGCCCAGCATGTACTGCTGTGTGGCAGTACCCTCCCCAAGGACAGGATTTTGTTGAACTTCACAAGGTTCCTGTCTGCCCCTTTTCTCTGTCCTGCCGAGGTCCCTCTGAATGGCAGCATGACCCTCTGGTGTATCAGCCACTCCTCCCGGTTTGAGATCATCATTCCTGTAACGGGTTTTGTTTTGCATTGTAGGTGGTGCTACTTGAAGCTCCCTGCCCAGGCCATCCCGTGTTCCTTGGCGTGGGTAAAACCCGTGGGGGTACGTGTTCACGTGCAGTTTTCTTTGATGTATGTACGATAGCCATCAAGTAGAAGTTGGCTTCTCCTGACAAGGGCAAACATTTGGAATAATTTGGGTCCTGCTGACGTTTACGGCAGGATTGCTGCTGTTATGTTCAGCAGAGTGTGACTGCCTAAGTGTCTGTCTCTGCAGGTGATTGCTCTTCTGCTGTCTGTTTTCCTTACAGTCAGAATATTCTAGCTCATATTGTTGCAGAAACAGATAGCTGCCGTTAAGCAAATGAACAGACTTATTTCTTCCCCTGCTGGTAGTTCTCCAGGGTCCTTCTGAAGTCTCGGTAGCTCCAGCCCTCTGTTTTAAAGATGTTTTCTCTGACAGAGCTTTCTTTGAGTGAGTTGGTTTGATGCAATCAGCATAGCCAAAGGATTATAGAGGTCATTAAAAAGTTCCTCTGTGCTGAGAAGCCTCTTGGTCGAGAGACCTGAGAAGTACAGTCTCTGAAGGAAAGCACATGAGCACAGTTGATTCTTCTGTGTTTTAAAGACATTATTTTAAAAAAGTTATTTCCTCTGTGTTTTGAGGGTTAAAGAATCGGTTTTCTTTGCAGTGAAGCTTAGCAGTTTCCAAAACCTGACACTTTTAAAGTCTATAATTGTGTGATTCCAGAAATTAAAAAAGAAAAACGCAGCAGTATTTTAGGCAGTTGTGATAAAAATCAGCAGTGAACACCGTTGAACTGTATTTGAAAACACATTTAGGGCGAAAGGGCTTCGCAGTGTGCCTAGCACTGCAGGCCCTGGGGTAGTTCTATTTACTTCAGTGCTGGGAAGCTTGTCTGCCTGACCTGGCTTCACTGCCTTTTTGACAAGTGCTCACAAGGGCAAATCTCAGACATTGGATGTTGATCTGTTTATAGAAACTTAACATTCTTGTTTCTTCTTCAGGGTTCATGGTCCAACGATGCGATTCTCCTATTCAAGAAGCTGTGTAATTCCAAGCTACTTGTGGGCATCGTGGATGAATATGTGAATAGCATTTGTCATCTATTCCTGTGTGACACAACCACTAAGGAAGATATCTACTTCCACACTGTCCTGAGCAGTAGGGGATGCGCTGACATCTGTGGGAAGAACATTCCTTCCCAGGTCAGGAGGGAGGCGTGTGCTTGTGACAGGAAAGGCAGGGAAAGGATGGCTTGGGTGACTGTAGTGGAAAGATCTTTATCTTGAAGCAAGTAGTTTTGTGAAGAGCAAAACTGGTATTCCCTGCTTCCCTGCAATTTACTGTTTTGGAGCTGTATCCCATGGTGTCTATGGTGACAGCTTGCTTTTTGGTTAAGGTGGAATTTGATGATACAGCAGAGATGTTCTGGTTTAGCAGAACAAATTCTTTTCATCCTGTCTTCTAACAGGAGGTTAGGAGATTTGGATATGTTTTTTTAAGTGGATTAGCTTGTTAATATTGCAGATTCATCTGGAGCTGAGACACTTCTTGTATCAATAACTCAGAAAAGGAAAAGAGGTGTTCTGAGCGTGAGGCCAAACTGGGATGGAACTGAGAAGTTGTATTTGTTACTTTTCTAAATGTTGTTAATTCCGGTAGGTTTTGTGAGTTGTAAGTTGAGGCCTTGGAGTCATCCAAACAATGAGAGCAAGTCCTTTAGACTTTGTTGTCTGGCTTAAAGTAGCACCGCATGGAATCAGAGTCGCCAGTTTGGAAAAGACCTCTTGGATCGTAGAGTCCAACCATTCCTATCTGCCACTAAACCATGTCCCTGAGCACCTTGTCTACCAGTCCCTTAAACACCTCCAGGAACAGTGGCTCAGCCCCCTCCCTGGGCAGCCTCTGCCAGTGCCCAATGACCCTTTCTATGAAAATTTTTTTTGTCTGATATCCAGTGGCACGGGCAGTTGAGTGAGGAACGGGGTAGTTAAATAAATTATTTTGGCCTTTCCTGCGCTAGGCCCTGAAGGTTGGTTGTGCCGTTAAACTGAATTATGGAAATGGTCTTGGCTTACAAAGTCTCTTTCTTTGCCAGTGACATGTATAGTGTTGGACAGCGTAACCAGGGTAGATTGCATGTTGTGCCTTGAGCAGAGAGTCAAGCTGTAAGCCAGCACAGAGAGCATTTATGATTTAGGCACATCAGTGTTATCTGAATGTCTCGTCTCAGTTTCAGCAAGAACTCTGTGGATGCAAAAACCTTTAGAAAGGTACTGCGGCAGTTTTGTATCTCAGCAGAAAGTCAGGCTTTGCAGCCTGGAGGGCCTGTTGTTTCGTTTAGTAGATGCAGAATGCATATTTTGGCAGGATTAAATCCAATAATTGTATTTTTCCGTGTCTATGTTCCATTTTGCGGGTAGGGGGCGATTGCTGGGTAATTTTGTTGCTGGAGGGAGCTGATCTTCATAGTCAGACAATTTCTACAAGAATTCAGAGCTAACTTGTGGGTGGTGTGCTTATTTGTAAAACCCATTAAAATTCTTTTTATTCTTTATGGTGGTTACAACTTACCTTTCTTGACTCTGCTGTTGGGGTTTTATTTGTTCGTAGGGATTTGAGGAACTGAATCCTTCAGCCTTGTATCTTGAGCCCAGCAGAAAGCAGGAGAATGCTGAACCAGGGAAGCCACACCTTCGCTTGCAGCAGGAATCTTTGAACGTAAATAGTGAAATAGCAAGCTCGAAGCTGGATGAGGATGAACTGTGGGAACAGGTGAGAGTTTGGCTGTGGTGTGACTATCATTCAGTGAAATTGGCTCCAGGGATCAGTAGATGTGTTGGCATAGTCCTATGCAGTTTCTTGTGGAGTGGCTTTTATTTCTTTGCTTTTATAAAAAGCAAGCAGAACCGTGACATAAAAACAATTACACGTGGACCATAAATACGTCCGTAGCTGCTTGTCCTCTGATCCCTTTGCAGACTTCAGGGAATCTGTGCTCAGTGATTTCTCCAGCCTTCCATATGCACCATCATTTTTGAGATAGAGGGAGAATGGACTCTGAAAACTCCAACGAGTACCAGATTCCTGAGATCAGTTTGACTTAGCAGTTTCATAATTTGCACCCCGAGAGCCAAGAAGTGGAGTGGTCTCCTCTAGTGTCTCTGGGGTTTGGCAAAGGATGTGTAATAACTCAGGGTGTCATTTAGGTGTGGGAAAAGACCAGAAGCACTAGTGTTGTGTTGTTTGCAGTCTTGATTGTTACAGGGGTTAAAGTTGTACACAACTACAGGGTTTTTTTTTAAAGTTAACTCTAAAAGCGACCGATACTCAGATCTGGATACTGCTGTGCGCCTTTGATTTCAGAGCAGGTTAAAGAGAAGAGCACTTTGCTATTATTTAATGGATGAAAAAAAAATTATGAACAGGGAGTAAAATCCAGGTCTTGAGTGCCATCTAACACAGTATTGTTAGAAACACCAGGGGTATTTGTTTACAGGTCACTCTCTCTACTTTTCTGTGTTATTTAAATTGTAGTATTTTCATGGCACATTTTACTACTGACGCCAAGTAAGTGTCAGCTGTTGAAGTGTTCAACTATAAGCTGCACATGTTGGGTATTGGTGGCCTTGCACTGTCAATACATCATCTGAATTGAAGGTCCCAAACATCTTTATGTGGGAGAAATTAATGTGACTGAAACTCTGCAAATCTGAGTTTATTGTGATTTTTATGGTAAAATCCGGCTAACTGCAGCAAGATCCATGTGTGTAAATGTCAGGCACAGCTGGCAATTTGGAGACTAGAGGAATGTAAGTGCATTCAGGTTTTCTTCTTTTTTTGAAGGGTCTTAGAATCGTTTTCCAGGAGTTGTAATCCTCTCTTTTCTGCTGTTCTGTTTAGTTGCTCAAAACCATTCCTCTCCTCCTTGGTGCATCACTAATGTCACCAACAATGTCAACTATAATAATTGCTCAAAATGTTTTGAACTGGGATGAAATATGTCTAGTATGACTCCTGGTACTGCTCGGCTGGCATTTTCTGGTAACTCCTCTTTGGCAGTGGGGAACTCCCTTTGTGTTGTCCAATCTTAGATTTGCCTTGTCAGGATTAACTCGAACCCCTCCTCTGCCCTTAAGTGCAAAATGGCTGGACACTGAGTTGTATCAGCTTCTCCATGGTAAAATTCCTCAGAAGGCAGCAAGCAATAACCAGAAAAGATTGCTTAAATAAAACTGTACTTTCCAAGTGATAAGTTTTACTATGGGGTACAGAAATTAAAGTGGGAGTCAGTACCTTTCCTTGCTTTGTCCATCTCCTTAGCCATGGCACCTCTCTGCTGAGGAGGAGCTAGAGGAGGATGTGTGGCCACCTTTGGATGAAGCCAGTGTCCAAAGAACAACTGACCAAGACCCTGAGCCTGCACAGGAGGATACAAATCAAAGTCCTCCACAGCTCATCACAGAGCTCAAGGTAAGGGCGCTGAGAAGAGCTATTGCAGTTGAGAAGGGTTATTCTTGGTTTTAGAGTACGTGAATTGCTTTGACCTGTGGTTTTCGGTTCTTTATTTAAAGTGACTGGCAATGAAGTAACGACTGGCTTTAGCATGGGCTCAGGGCTGTGTTTTCCTCTTAACTGTTGTTTCTGGTGTTACTGGTGATCCACTAGTGCTCTGCTGGTGCATTGAGGTGCGGTGGGAACAAGACTGAGGACTTTGGAGAGAAACCTGGCCCTTCTTCGCAACTCTTCTTTCTCTTTCATTCACAGTCCTGAGGGTTACTGGGAGTCATTGTGGGGCTTTCCTGGATCACTCAGGGATTTCCCCTGGGTTAGGGGGCTGGGTTTGAGAGGGTGGCACCGGTAACACAAATTTACTGCTTAAATAGTGGTTAAGGATGAGTCTGACAGGGCCTGCAGCACGGCCTTTGGCCAACGCTCTCCTTTGGGTTCAGCAGGGAGCCAGTGTCACTCAGGGTTTGTTGAGTCACAGAAGGTGTTATAGAGCTGGAAATGAGAGCGTGCCTGCAAGGTTTTGGATAACCACAGCTCCTTACACATCCGGAGATTGAGAGTGACTGAGACACAGCACTTTGTAGAAGGATGAGGGGGAAGTTGGCTCTCGGATAGTCTAAAGCAGAGCTGGAAGAACTGGTGGCACTGGGAGATGTTACCTGAAGGGGATGGAGGGAAAGCAAGCTGGAAAGGGACCTTGAGAGAATGAGAGAAGAGGAAATCCTCTCCTAGGAAGCATGGGGAGAAAGTACAATGAGAAGTAGGCAGATGAGCAGATAACAATAGGGTCCTTGTCAGCGGACTTAAATACTTCCCCACAAGTATTAAACTGTGTGAGTTCCAAAGCATAGGGATTGGCCAACTGGACCAGAGAAGGCCTGGCTACTCCCTGCTCCTCACAACACTCTTTAGGGTATCTTCTCTCATTCGCCTCTTCTGTGCTAACAGGCATTTTTAGCGTCCACCCTTGCACCCTGTCTGTTTCTGCTTTGCCGTGGGGTGGCAGTGATGCTGCCTGTCCCAGTGAGGATAGCATGAGTGGCAAGAGGGCATGATACTAATCTTAAATCTGTTTGGTTCTTTTTTTTAAAACTCTTGTCCTAACACTTTTTACTGCATGTCAGGTGGGGATTTTACAGTGGGCTGGTGGGTATCGTGCCGAGTCCAGTTGGTTAATTGGATTCACCTCTCATCCAAGTTATTCTGTATCCATGTCCTATCAGCACAGAATTTCTGCTGCCCAGCCGTGTAGCTCTCCGTGCTGCTTCAGGAGCACCTTGTGGTCCCCTGGGGAGGCCAGTTTATATTGTTTAAATCCCTTTTGGTGAAAACAATTGTTTTGTTCTGGGCTAATCCTCTGAACACACTTTCACCAAAGGGTGAAGCACCTTTGAATTGTGATTCACCCCTTCTGAAGATGGATGACTCTCTTCTGCTGCCTTGACAACAGAAGAAGCCTAGAGAGCAAGTACCTAATTTTTGAACAGCTGTAGTTGGGCAAGGGGAGTAGTTGCTTGTCTGTTATTTTGCTATTTTTCTCGTCCAGGCTGCATTAACAAATACAAACATTGGCTGTATTACCTGTCTGTGGCCGAAAGGTGGGTAATCATCCCTGGAACTTGCTTAATTTGTATTCTTGAGCAAAAATGCAGAGCGACGGCCTCTGACTCTGTTCCCACTCCCTTGCAGAAACTCCCTCTGCTGCCATAATTTGTTCTACGTGGGGCTGCTGAGAGATGAGCCAGCTGTTCCTTCTTTGCTAAGACGTGGTGATTTGTATCTTGTAATAATCTGTCCCTCCTTCCAGCTTGCTGTGCAGGAGAGCTGCCCTTTGGCCAAAGTTGTTAGTAATTACTGGTGTTTTGGTTTAAATTATCCAGTTGCTCTCCTTCCAATTGAGAGATGATACAGACCAGAGCAGCCGATGAACCGAATGTACTAATCATGCCCTCTCATGAGTTTTTGATGTACCTTTGCAGACGCTTCCCTCTCTTGAGTCCTCAATACCAGTTGTCTTACTCAAGTCAGTGGAAGACAGTTATACCTGCTCCAGGCAACCAACAGAAATGAGCCAAGCTGACCCTGATCAGACAGAAAGATTTCTCAACAAGGCCCAACGTCTTGCTCTGCATCCCGGTGTTCTACTTATGGCAGTGCCATTTGTGCTGGACGACCATAACAGTATGAACAGATTTGTCAGTAAACTTTGAACACAGCAGAAAACTGAGCAGCCTGTAACTGTGCTGCGACTCCTGCAGTTGCTGTTGGGTATCTTGGGACTAGTGCTGCTGTTTTGCTAGAACAGGTGAAAATGTTGGTGTTTCTGTGGGGTGGAGATATGACGATAGTAAATAACCAGATGCAAGGTGTCAGTTTGATCTTTACTGGGAACAAGTGAATTGAGGGTTCTTTCTCTGATTTTTGCTGTCTTTTCTAGACTTGCATCTGTTTTCATGCGGAAGTCTGTTTCTCCACGCCATATGCTAGCCTGTGTTCATTTCATATTGAATCTGACTCCCAGACATAAGGGACAAAAGCAGTTTTTTAACTTTGTAAGGTCCCTGTGTGGGCGTTCATCTTCCAAATGATGAAAGGATCCACAACACCTGTATGAGCATTGCCCATTTTACAAGGCCAGTTGACTTGCCAAAGGCAGGGCCTGTTGTTTGTGCCTTGGAGCGGATCTGTCTGCCCTCTCTGTGGAGTGGAGGCCCAGTTCTCCGGGCAGGAGCTACTCAATTCACATCTGACTTCCCACTTTGGGGAAACAAGTGGGAAATCAGATGTGAATTGAGTAGCAGCACTGGGAGGAGAGGGAGAGAGGCTCTCGGATTATATCGTGTTGGGCTCACCGAATAGATGTGCAGTAGAAAGCCCTCTTGGTGTGACCCAGTAAGGTCTAGGCAAAAGGGACATCAATCTAAACTGGAGCTTTTCAAGTTGCCATTGTTGATACATCTTTCTTTTCTGTGTTCCTCCTTATGCAGGTAAAGAGGAAATGAGGAACAAAGACGTGCCCAGAAGTCCCGAGGTTGGCCTGTGCGGTGCCAATGGGCTGTCTGACACAAAGCCATCTCTGAAACTGCTTGTCCCTCCTGTCACACTAGCTGCGGTGTTCCCAGCTGCTCGCTTAGCCCCTTCTGGTTCCTACTTCCAGTGGTTCCTCGGCCTGAGAAAGAACTGGAGAAGAGGGGAAGAAGCTGGAGCAACTGCCAAGGAAGGCTGCCTGGAGCAGCAAAGGACACCTGTATGACTATGCTGTTATTTTCTTTGTTCAGAAGTGTTTAATGTTTCAGAAAAAAAGTTTGGTTTCGTACTGGTTTATTGCTCTTGGTTTTTCTTCTGAAGCACTGCATTAGAGTGTCACGTTGTGCTATATATCTTCTAAGTTTAGGAGAGGGAAATGGACTACCTATCTCCCACTCCCTCAGTGCACAAGCAGTTTTGATGTTGTGTAGGGAAATGGTTTTTTGATTTTTGACTTCATGGATGCTCCACACACTCCTTGCTGTTAGGAGAGGTGGTTGTATCCCAGCTGTGGCCTCAGTCTATGTTGATGCTGAGAACTTGCAAAAGGAAATCTCCTTCCCCGAGAGAAGGATGCTCTGAATTGCTGATGAATCGGGATGCCACACATATGAAGCATCGGGAATCCCGTGATACAGATATTGAATGAGATCTATAATCCAGTAAGAAAAGGCTTGAAGCTTGACATTGGCCATGTTTTTGTAGCTCTTTGCCTGTGGCAAGAAATCCTCTTGGGCCTGAGTTTATTACTGCAGAGAAAAGTTGTGGAAACAGATGTGCCGACGTTCTGCTGCTTTGCTGCTGCCTGGACTGTTCTTCAGGTCTTCAGGGGCCATTCTGCCCCCCCACCAAGAAAGGCTCAAGGTGGCGTTTAACGCTAACGTTTAAACAGTTAAAAGCCCAGCATAAGAAGTTTATTGATGGTACGAGAGGATCTTTAAAGCTGTCTTTCAACCCAAACTATTTCAGGATGTTACAACTATTTTGTTGTGATTTCAGCATTTGGGGGTGGATTTGGATGTGAAAGGGCTAAAAAAAAACAATGCAGAGAGAATCTGGGGCTTATTAGGAGGGAAAGCTAATGAAGGAGAGGGGAGCAGAGAGGTGGGGAGCTATGGCTTGAGCAGGCAGGGGCTGTACAGCCCTGTGGGGATGTTTCTAGCTTCATACTGGGGGCTTGTCTCACGTGTTTGTCATCCCGTGAAGGGAGTGGATGAAAGGGAGCTGAGCTTGCTCGGAGCGCTCTGGGTGTTGGGGTGTTTGTCCCAACAGCACCCTTTCTGCTGCAGCATGTGAGACCTGGGACTGGGATGGGGTGTCCCAAGGAGACCCCCATGTCCTCCCCTGCTTGTCCCCTCTGCTGCCATGTCACTGCTGGGCTCCACAGCTTGGCTCCCTCCAGCATAGAACTCTTCTTCCCTGGGGGATGAGGAGCTGAAAAGACTGCTGGGTGGGCAGCAGCCCTGTTCCCAGCTGGGGTTGCCTCCATCCCCGTGCCCTGCCTGGGATGGAGTGGGTCCTGCAGCTACCTGGAAGTGTAGCTGGGGGCTTTTGGGGATGGGTTCCACTGCTGCTCAGCATGGGATGTCCCAGGGAATGGGGAGATTCTGTCAGGGTCTGGAAGACGGGGTGCGTGGACATCAAGGGCTTCTATGTGCAGAAGGGGAGCAGCCAGCAAGTGTTAAGCAGCATCAAGACGTTCCCTGTGACTTGGGAGCACCCTAACCTGCCAATCTGGGAGGGAGGAAGCATATTCTGGGCTGTTACCACTGCCCATCACTCTTCTTGCACAGTCCTGGGTACCTGCTGGAGGCAGGGTGCAGGGCTCTGCTGTGCTCCCATGTATCTTTCCTTGTGCTTCACTCGTCAGGATAGCATGTTTTCCTACAAGCTTTTGCCATTCACGTGTCTGCGAGTGCTTGAATAGTTTGCCGCACCCTTTCAATCAAGAGAAAAGGTGCACGAGGAGCTGAGCCTTAACCCTGAGCCCGATGAGAGACAGAAAACCCACCCGGAGCTGCTCCCTGCTCCAGGGTGGCCTGGGCTACTCTTCGCAGCTATGCGGTGTCATCTCCCTTCTCAGAGCAGCTCAGCTCACATTTCTCATGCCTGGCAGGTCCCTGTTTGTACATTTGTTGCTTAAGGTACTGGAAAAAGAGAAAGATGCCTCAGGGACTGTAAAGTGATGCTGCATTTGTGTCCCTGCTCCAGGGCATTCCCAGGCTGGTGCCGAGCAGCGGGGAAAGGAGAGGTGTCTGTGCCAGGTCAGACGCTGTGGCAGTGAGGTAAACCTGAGCAAGCTGTGAAGTTTGGAGGGGCCCAACGCCCCCCAAGATGTGTCTGATGAGAATGGAAATGTTCTGCCCTGCAACCACCAACCACCCTGTCTCTGCAGCCATCAAGGCCCTGGACGGGCCAGGGTGCACCCCTGTCCTCTCCCACGGAGAAGGGAAGCTGGAGGCCCTTTCACTGGAGCTCCCCGAGTGGGTGCCCCTCGTCCTGCTCTGCTGAAGGGGAACAGCTTGGGGCACGGAGCTGCTGTCCTTTGCTGCTCCTTTGCCCTCGTTTCCTCCCTCCCCATAGCTCTAGGGCAGCCGTGCTGCTGGCAGGGGTTATCGACTGGGGCTCCCTGGGGGAGAGGACCGAAATGTTTAGAGCAAATTAAAAATTGAAAAGCGGTGCAGCTCTGCAGCTCTCCCTAAAAGCTGGGGTTAAGGAAAATGCCAGTGAGGTGTGTGCTCCGGGGACTCGCTAATGGATGGTGTGTTGGGTCCAGGGTCAGCACTGCCAGGAGGAGGGAGCTGGGATGGTGAGAAGCAGGTGCTGGTGTTTCTGTGGTGGAAATGTGGATTTCCCTTGGCTGGGCCCACACACATGAGAGCAGAGCCAGACCTGGACCAGGCTGAGAAGGACCCCGGTGCCCCTCAGAGTACGTGCGTGTCTGGAAAGGGTGAGGAGTGATGCTCTGGGCAGGGATTTAATTTTCAGGGGGTTATGGAAGAGTTTCTCGTGGTGCCTGTTAGCCTGACCGTAGTGGTAATTGGGTGCTCTGAGTTTTAAATGGGCTGTCAGGAAGCATTTGTCTGGCTGAGAGGAGGCTGGAAAGCGACAGCTCGTTTTGGATAAACAAAGTGCTGTAGTGGCAGCCAAACCCCTTCTGCCCTGCGCCCTGGTGCTCGGTAGGAGCTGAGGTTGGGTCACTTGTGCCGCGGGCCAGCAGGGATCCCAGGCTGGCCCCGTGGTGGCCGCAGCCACCCGTGTGCTGCTGCTGTGCCTGCTGCTGCCTCAGCCCGGCTGAAATTTTCCAGGTCAGTGCTTCAGCACCATCCCCTCTCCACCCTTCTGTTCTCTTGGGTCGAACTGTGCTTTGCAAAGTGGGGTTCAACTCAGCATGTCATTTTGGCTTAAAACCCAAAATCGAGTGCTTCTGACTCCAAAAACCTTTCTCTCTTTATTTTTAGATGTTTTTTCACATGGAAATTGTATCTTTTCCGGGTTTAGGGAGGATAACAGCGCACTCAACCCTATATCAGATTATTTCACATGACCCATGGGTAAATGCTTTTCTTTCCTCTGACCTGGAAGGATTTCTTTCTTTTTGCATTTGGAAAGATAAAGGGAAAAGCCAGTTCTCTGTACAGGTCACTGCAAAACAAGGTCTGGAGCTGGAGCTATCTTTTCAGCCAGGGCCAAACCCACCAGCTCTTCCCACCGCTCCCGAACACACGCACCAGTCTCTGAGTGGCTTTCTCTTTCTTGTATTAAAAAGCTCTGCTTTCTCCTGCATTTTGCTGGGAACAAACGGCTGCCAGGTGGGAGAGCAGCCTCCAGACACCAGGTTCCAGATGAGCAGGGATGGGGACAGCACTTGTGCCTTGCTGGCTTTTCAGGGGGTAATTTATTGGCCCCAGGATTCTTTGCGCAAGCTGAACACCACTTCATCTCTGCAAAAGCTTCTTGGGTTGGGTTGGGTTCGGGATTGATGCTGATATATTCCTGCTTGAGGGAAGGAGGGTGAAGGAGACCTGAGGCAGCAATGCTGGAGCCTCCCTTGGGTTGGAAACAGGCCAGCGCAGCCTTTAAGTTGAACCAGGGCTGTTCTCTGGGGCAGGTGGGGCTTGGTGCCAGCTGCAAAGGTCTGTGTACATCCTGTTCCACAAAAATAGATGCTGCGGGTGTCCTCCAGAGCACCCATGTCTCTCTCAGACCCGCCTGCTTGGCTGTCGTTTCCAGCGTCGGTGGCACCGCTCCGAGAGCAGCACCCAGGTGACGGGAGAGGGGTCCTTGTGGGTGCTGTGCGATGCCTTGAGCTCACAGGCAGAGGTCGGAAGGGGTGAGCAGCACCCTCTGTGGGCAGGTCTGCATCTTTGGGGCAGAAGTGCCAGGCCATGGAGACAAGTTGGAATTGGGGCCGTTGCTGGTGAAACCCTTCACCAGTGCTGCCGGGGCAGGGAGATTGGCTCTTTCTGGTTGGCAGGGCAGGCGTGGAGGGTGTGGGATGGGTGAGGATTCCCCCAGTTCCTGCCACCCTCGCCCTGCCTGTGAGCTCCCACCCCTCCCCGTTGCCAGAAGGTTTCTTTTCTGGTTCAGCTCTTCCAAGGCAGAAGCTGATTGCAGAGGGGTTGCGATCTCACTTGTGCTTTTAATCTCACTGCTGTCAAGCTCCATTAGGAGGTTTGGCATCATCTCACTACCTCTGGGGCTGGGCTGCCACTTGCCCAGCCCGAAATGAGGACAAGCCTGGGCTACGCTGGAGCAGGCAGGGATGCTTTTAGGGGCCATCGCTCTCCCCGCTGGGCTCCCCAGCACTCCCAGCCCTCTGACGGGCTGCAAGGAGGTGGGAGACCACCTCATCCTGGTGGCCTGGTCCCTGTGGGAACCAGGTGGAGAGGAGCTGGAGTGGCAACAAGCAGCATTCCCTGGGCATTAAGGATGAGGAGGCTGAGGGGAGACCTCATTGCTCTCTACAACTACCTGAAAGGAGGTTGTGGAGAGGAGGGATCTGGGCTCTTCTCCCAAGTGACAGGGGACAGGACGAGAGGGAATGGCCTCAAGCTCTGCCAGGGGAGGTTTAGACTGACCATTAGGAATATTTTTTTCACAGAAAAGGTCATCAGGCACTGGCCCAGGGAGGGGGTTGAGTCCCCTTCCCTGGAGGGGTTTATGGGACAGGTGGATGAGGCGCTGAGGGACATGGGTTAGTGTTTGATGGGAATGGTTGGACTTGATGATCCGGTGGGTCTCTTCCAACCTGGTGATTCTATGATTCTATGTTTGGAAACCTTTTGGCACTGCAGCCTCAGCCCATACTCTTCTCCACCCCAGGAGCACAGCTGCATTTTGGTAACCCATTCATGACCTCCCCCTGGTCCTGTTGCAGCGTGTGCGGCTTTGTCCATGCTGCGTGCAGCCAGGCATCTCTCTCTGCGCTCACAGGGCCTGGGCTGGTAAAGCAGCTGGAGAAAGTGCCTGCGGGCAGGCGTGGTGGGAAGGGGAGCTAATAGGTCAGGATCTGGGGCTGAGCATCCTTCCCAGCCTGGCTAAATGGGCCTCACAGCTTGGCAGGGGAGGGGAATGGGCTGTCGCTCATCCCCACCCCAAGCACCGATGTCCCATCAGCACCTCCTGGGATTTCTAGGGTGCCTGCGCTCTGGTTTGGGGCTGCCCTAGGACCAGCCTAGTTCATCATTGCTCTCCTGAGCTTGTTCACAGCAGTTTCACAGCCCCATCTGCCCACGCAGCTACCTGGGAAGGAGCTGGTCTATGATAAGAGCATGAAGGAGGGCAAAAAGAAAGGCGAGGGCTCGTTGATGCTGGTGCCAGTCAGGTTAGCACCTCTGCACCCCCTGCCCCTCTCTGGTGGCTCCTGAGCTTTTCTCTGCCCAGAACACAAACTTGGCTTCGTCCCCATGGGTTTGTTGCGTGTCGCATGGACAGCCCGAGGCTGATCCTGGGGAGGATGCTCTGGCCGAACCACAGAGTGCGCGTTACCATGAGCCTGGAGGAGTGGCTGGTGTACATGTGGGAAGATCATGCTTGGCTGGGAGGAGTTAACTTTCTGCTTTTCCTTTCTTCCCGCTCCCCAGAGCATCACCCAAACCCCCTGGGAGCAAGGGGCCGTGGGGCTTGTTCCCATGCCGGGTGTTGGTTCCGCTTAGAGCCACGTGACCCTCAAGTCCCACAGGGCATGTTTTCCCTCTGAACCCAATGCCGAGCTGTGCCCACAGCGATCGATGAGCCCAAGCCAAGCAGGGCTGCAGCTCCTCAGACAGAGATACCCCCCTGCCGATCGATGCCCACGCTGCCCGAGGGAGTCCCTGGCTCACACGACAGCCACCCCGCGTTGCCTTACCCCTCACTGGGGGCTCTTGCACGGGCACCGGGGCAGAGTGAAGCCCCCAAGGGCTCGTTTTCCTTTCTAGAGAGCCCTGGGTTGCTTGCACGATGCAGCGTTTCCTTCCCACCTCCAGAAAAAGTTGTTTACTACATCAAATTTTTAGGCTTCAAGGTGGTGGGAGGGTGGAAGGAAAGGTGAACTCGTGGCAGCTGGTGATGGGGAGAGCGATGGCGCTTTCCCTCGTGTTCACCAGGGAAAATCTTGCTGCCTATGGGCGCTGGGTGATGGGGGGTGAAAAGCAATGGGTTTTTTTCCAGGTTTTCCATAGGTGCTGCCATTCTCAGAGCAGTCCCAGTGGATACAGCTGGAGGTTTTGCCTCAAAAGTGTGACATGGGACAGTTCCACTGTATCTTGATTATCTTGGGGTAAGGTAAAATGCATCCCCAGCCACTGGCAGAGCTTAGGAGCATGTGGATAATGCTCCGTGTTGCACTTTTGGCTCTAAGCAAGGAAAATAACCACGACAAATGGGGAGCAATCCAATGATCCTTAACTGGGCACTTAAAAATCACTGCACAGGGTGGAAAAAAAATCTCCTCTGACTGCTGCAAATGTGACTTATTTAAGTGTCTCATAAATCAGAAATAGCAGCGCTGGTTCAGAGCTGGGAGAGCCTCCTGTGACACAGATGCATGGGCACGTGTGAGCCCTGGCTGCATTGCACAGATAACGAGGTGAGGTCAGGGCTGCTGGGCAACTCTTCCTGAATGTTTCTTGTCCCCGTGACTTGGCTTGTTTTCCAGAAAGCAGGATGCTTTCCAGGTGCCTTGCTCTGCACGTGCTGCTGCTCACGCTGCCAGTGGCTGCGAGGGCCCTTTGGTGCTAGTGACGTGCAAGGCTTGTGCACCCCAAGGGCTGCATGGATTTCCCCTCAATAACCTAAAGTGCTGTGTCTTGGTCCCCTCAGGCTCTCCCACTTCTTCCCATGGACCAGGGATGGGGGTACTGAGGCAACTCCAGGAGGAAAGCTGAAAAGGCTCTTGCTCCTGGAGTGATGCTCCAGGAATGCGCTGGTTTAATACTACACTGCTGCCTAATTGCAGTCCAAAGCTGGAAACCCCCACCCAGGGAACATTTCGTGGAATCATTGAATAGTTTGGGTTGGAAGGGACCTCAAAGATCATCTAGAGCCAACCCCCCCCTGCCATGGGCAGGCACACCTCCCACTGGATCAGGTGCCCAAGCCCCATCCGACCTGGCCTTGGACACCTCCAGGGATTGGGCAGCCGCAGCTTCCCTGGGCAACCTGGGCCAGTCCCTTACCACCCTCATCGTGAAGAAATTCCTCCTAATGTCTAATCTAAATCTGCCCCTCTCCAGTTTATACCCATTGCCCCTCATCCTATCACCACAAGCCTTTGTAAACAATCCCTCTCCAGCTTTCTCATAGCCCCTTCAGGTACTGGAAGGTCGCTATAAGATCTCCTCGGAGCCTTCTCTTCTCCTGGCTGAACAACCCCAAGTCTCTCAGCCTGTCCTCAGATGGGAGATTCTCCAGCCCTCAGATCGTCTCTCTAGCTTCCTCTGGACCCGTTCCAACAGCTCCATATCCTTCTTATGTTGATTTGTCGCATCTCTGGATGTAAAATACACAAGGGCTGAGCCTTAATGACATTTATCTTTGTTTGGGAAGGAGACAGCGTAACTCTCGCCTAACAACGTTATGCGAGGCTCTTTCTGCCTCTCTTCCAGCACAGACGATGCCAGCGCTGCAGGCAGCCCCCTGTCTGTCCGCTGTGTGGCGTGGGCAGCCCTGGCCCTTGCCACCCAGGGCTGAGCTCCCAAGAGGTCACATGTGAGAGAGAAGGATCCTTTTTTGGAGGATGTGGCCTCCCTCGGCCAGCTCCTGAGGGAAAACAGCAAGGGTCATTGGGCACTGGAACAAGCTGCCCAGGGAGGGGGTTGAGTCACCTTCCCTGGAGGGGTTTAAGGCACCAGTGGATGAGGTGCCGAGGGGCATGGTTTAGTGTTTGATAGGAATGGTTGGACTCGATGATCCAGTGGGTCTCTTCCAGCCTAGTGATTCTATGATGAAGGGGTGTGCAGGTGCTGAGGCAGGTCTCTCCTCCAGCCCATGGGGTTGGAGGGGTCTCTGCTGTCCCCTAAACACATCAAATTTGGGGATGTGCAGCTGCAGAGAGACGTCCTGCGACACGGATGCGTGGGCACGTGTGATCCCTGGCTTGCACAATGGTTGCATCCCTGGCCACGTTGCTCAGATAACAAGGAGACCTCAACTCCCACTGAATGTTTCTTGTTCCTGTGATTGGGCTTGTTTTCCAGGGCTTGTGCAGGCAAACGCGAACACATCGGGGTGTGTAATGACTAATCCGCATCTGGGGGAACGTGCTGTGGAGGGGAAAGCTGCATTAACTGCTCTCCCGGAGCCCTCCCGAGGGAGCAGGCGGGCTTGGGAGGCTCTGGCGATGTGCTCCCAGGGCCACAATGGGTGGGAAGAAGATGCAGTGAGGGCTTTGCAGCATCGCACTGAGAAACCAACCCTGCCAAGGTTCCACCCTCCCAACCAGAAACACAGGAGGGCTGAAGGTCGCTCAGGCTGACTCCCAGCGTCCTCTCCATGGGCTGATGCCCCCATTTACAGCCCAGGAGTGCAGAAGGCAGGGAGATCGCTTCCAACCTGTGAGGAGCGGGCTCAGTGCTTCCAGGGACGGTGTTCTGCCCTGTCAGGCTTTTTCTGATTGCTACAGCCACCACGAGCTCTGCTAAAAATGAAAACAAAAGCAAGACCCAGCACAGAACAAAATAAATTCCCATGACAGCAGCCACAGGTTCGGCTCCTGAGCATCCTCTGGCATCAGCGTTTTGGGCCAGTGGAAATACAGGAAGGAAATTATCGATGTGCTGAAGTGCGTGGGTGTAAGGTGTAAGGACAAGGGCACCCATAAGCGCCGGGATTCTCCGCAGCGCGAGGGTGCGTGCACACAGACGTGGGAGTCGTGCAGGGTTTACAGGTGCAGGTGTTGCTGGAGAAGGAGCTAAGCAAGGATTCGCTGCGTTATTCAGCTAAACGTTCATCCTAACGAACGGGGCTCGGATTTTTATAAGAGAAGAAAAGCAGAAAGGAATAAAAGGATTTAATGGTTTTGTGTTACAGCTCTTCAGTAAAATCCTTTTCAGCCCTGGGAGAAAGGAATCTCATAAAATTCTCACGAGCTTCCTGAGCCGAGATGAGTTTAGCTGCAATGCTTACAAGCTTTAAAGCAGACGTGGGTGCTGAAGGTGAGATTTTTGGCAGGTTTGCAGTCCCTGTGGTGCCCGGGTACCTGTGCCCTGGGGCCTGAGCAGGCTGAGCTGCACACAGCGCCCTGGAGGAGGCAGAGCTGGAGATGCTGGCAAAGAAGGGATGCTTTGCATTTCCTTCCTCTCCCAAAGAAACTGAGATAAGAACTAGAAAACTATATGTTGGATCAAACTCCTGCTCACTTTCCCAGCCATGCTCACTCCAAGCTCTCCAAATACACCAGCTGTTCTTCCCTAACCATATGTTTTATTTAAAACCACATGGACTGAGGAGAACAACTTTGGGTTTAATTTTCTTCCCTGCTGCAGAGCATCTGGTGCTTCCATTTCCAAGCTTTTCCCAGCCACCTCCAGGGCAGGAATCCCACCTTTTGTGTTCTGTTTGCTCACCCGTGCGCTGTTCTAAAAAATAATAAAATGATGACAGGGAACATGGCTTGGGGGTGAAGAAAGGACACTGGCAGTGAAATCACGCGAGCTGATGGCCCTGCTCACTGGAGCGATGCTGTTTCATGTTTGTTGTGATCATCTGGAGCACCCGCCTGCTTCCAGCTGGAGCCATGGAGGTGACGGTGGAGCTTGATCTGGATCTGGGCAATCTCAGCTTGGCATTAACAGAGTCGCTCCTTAATCCCAAAGAAACTCTTTTCCATGTCTGTCCATGGAAACAGCGACATCTCAGTTCCTGAATTAGCTGTAATAACGCCTCCCGTGGCCCTGGCAGTGCTTTCCAAGGGGAGAAGTGGCTCTCCCTGCATCCTGGGCTGTCATCACCTCCTCGCATCCTGCCCAGAGCAGCCCAGGAATTGCCTTTTGCTCTTCTCCTGGCCTCCTCCTCCTCTGTGCTTGCCTGGATGCTTCCGATTCACATCCCTATGGCAGCTCTGAAGCCCAGCGATGGGAAAACGCATCTCTACGACCCTCCGCAGAAATACGCCGGGCGCTCGCTTTTCCTGCTCAGTGCTTCTCAGTCTGATGTGCTGGAGTCAGTAACGTGGATTTCTTTATCGGCAGAGGAATAGGGAGCCTTCCCTCCCGGCCGGGGCTGTTGCAGGGGGTACGCGTGCGCCACGCAGCCCTTTACCCGCAGCTGGCAGGCGTTTAGACCCTGCGGCACGGAGGGTAAGTGCTGTGACAGGATCCACTTCTCTCGCCTTTGCATTTCATAATTCATCCTGCCCTTTTTGCTGAAGGCGCAAAGCCATTTGCATCCAAACGAGTATTTATTCCTTCTGCCCTAGTGCTCCTTCTGGATCGGGGAGGGGGACAAATCAGCGGTTCGGACTCCTGGCACGGCCAGCGAGCAGCTGCGAGGGCTGGGGGAGCAGGGAGAGCAACACATGGCCAGTGGGATGCCCTGACTGACAGCAAGGATGATGGAGGAGAAGGTAAGTGGTGTTTTCTCCCCAGCTTTACAGGGAGGAAAAGTACTAGTGGTTTCCTTTACTTAATAATGGGAGAAATGAGGCACAGCAAGGTTCGACTGACTCGCTGTAGCGAAGGGCTTCCCTTAATCCCACCACACTGCACTGACTCGCAGCAGCTTTTATGCCCCATAAAGACAAAATCAGAGAGAAATCAGCAAACACGTGTTCTCCTCGGACAACAATCCTCACACTTGCAGCGGTCAGCTCATGGTGCAAGGCATGAGATCCGATTATCTTTATCACAGCTGGCAGAGGCGAGCGGCTCTCCGTTTCCAAAGCCCACGCCAGCTGCAAGCAGCACCTTCCCCAGCTGGAACTCTTGATTTGCAGCCTCAAAGCTTCCCAGCAGCTGGAAACACTTTCTGAGGGCAACACCTTCCCAGGTGTGTGTCTTCACGCCTGCCCGGTGTCAGCATGTGCTCCGGGCCACGCAGTGAAGGGCCAAGCTTGCAGCAGAGCTGTCTTGCTGGGAAGCCGATGTCTGCTGAAGGTTGGCTCTGGAGCTGAAGCCTGGATGGATCGAGCTGGAGCTGAAGCCTGGATGGATCGAGCTGGAGCTGAAGCCTGGATGGATCGAGCTGGAGCTGAAGTCTGGATGGATCGAGCTGGAGCTGAAGTCTGGATGGATCGAGCTGGAGCTGAAGTCTGGATGGATCGAGCTGGAGCTGAAGCCTGGATGGATCGAGGTGGAGGTGAAGCCTGGATGGATCGAGGTGGAGGTGAAGCCTGGATGGATCGAGGTGGAGGTGAAGCCTGGATGGATCGAGGTGGAGGTGAAGCCTGGATGGATCGAGGTGGAGCTGAAGCCTGGATGGATCGAGGTGGAGGTGAAGCCTGGATGGATCGAGCTGGAGGTGAAGCCTGGATGGATCGAGGTGGAGCTGAAGCCTGGATGGATCGAGGTGGAGCTGAAGCCTGGATGGATCGAGGTGGAGCTGAAGCCTGGACGGATCGAGCTGGAGCTGAAGCCCCCACTCCGCTGGCGTGGGGCTGGCATGGGGTGGCTGCAGCAGCGGGGACATCGTCGGAGCCGAGGATGCTCCGGGGACCGCAGTGCTGGGCTTGGGGTGCCCGAGGGATGCTGCAGCACTCAGGCTCGGGGGTGCCGCAGGTCTGAGAGCACAGGGCTCATCTCTGCGGTTCCCTGGGGGTACCATGGAGCTGGGGGGCAGCTCAGGGGATGCCGCTGCCCGGGGAGAGCTGCAGGAGCCGGGCTGCAGGCTTGGGGAGGGGGTGGCCCGGCTCCCCTGCGCAGGGGGGTCGGGGGGCGATGCGGGGCGGCAGCTCCGGCCCCCGGGCAAACTCCTCCCCCGCCGCCGGACCCGCCTCGGCTCTCCTGCTCCTCCGCTCCGGTCATTCTTCTTCTCTCTATTGTTATTATTATCATCGTTACCCTCCTCCTCCTCCTCCTCCAGCCCTCCCCCCGCAGCCGCTCTGCTGCCGGACCCGGCTCCGCTCGCTCAGGTATGAGCATCCCCCCTATTTCTTCCCGAGCATCCCCCCTATTTCTTCCCGAGCATCCCCTCCCCTTCATCCCGAGCATCACCCCCCTATTTCTTCCCGAGCATCTCCTCCTCTTCACCCCGAGCACCCCCACTTCTTCCCGAGCATCCCAGAAGGATCGGGACAAGGCAAAGGCTCCAGTTTGAACTGGGGGCTGCGGTGGGAAGGGGAGCCTGGGCTCTGGGATGCCCGGCTGGGATGCTGGGAGCATCCCGGAGCCGAGTCCCTGCGCCGCAGACGGATGAAGCTCCAGGGCTGTGGTCCCCTGCAAGATCTTGACTTATTTTCTCAGGGTGATGCGATCCAGCTTTGCGGTGAGCTGCGGTTTTAAGTCACCGCTAACTCTTTAACATGAGAAGAAACATCCTTAAGTTGTGCCAAGGGAGAGAAGGATAGGAGGAGATTGCATGTTAGGATTGTGCCAGGAGGAGTTTGGGTATTAGTGAAAACATCTCTACCAAAAGAAGCACTGGCAGAGGCTTCAGTGGTGGATTCTCCATCTCTGGGGAGATTAAAAAACCGTGTAGCCGTGGCACTTGAGGACACAGCTCACTAGACACGGTGTTGCCGGGCTGAGGGTTTGGCTGGAGGAGCTTAGAGATCTTTTCCAGCTTTAACGATCCTGGGATTCTTCTGGCTGCTCGGGTGGGTAGGGTTGCGTTTGCCCATCTCCAAACCCTGCTTCTCTGCAGCCAGGAGAAGTTTTGAAAGTCTCAAGCCCAAGGCTCAGCCTCTTGCTCCCTCAGTGGGAGCCCAAAGCCTTGTCGTTCAGCAAGGACAACCCCCGACCTCGCTACCAAACCTCTCGGCAGCAGCGGTAGAGCCTTCGCTGAAGTGGAGGAAATCAAATCCTTTGGTTTATTCCGAAGCATCTCTGTTTTATCTCTCGCTGTGCTGCAGTAATTGAAGGAGACCTGGGCTCGAGTTCTTCGCCTGGTTTTCGTTTTCTGCTGAGGTTATCCAGGAGGATTTTATTCCCTCCAAAAGGGCATGTGGAAACATTTAGTGTTTTCAGCTGGATTTTGTTTGCGTGCTATTGATTGTCTCTCCAGCAGAGAGATTTTTCTAAGGTGTGGTGGAATATTCCACCTCGATGGAGGCTTGTATTACTGAGGCTTTTCTTTTTCCTTCCCCCAACCTTGCCCCTCACTCATCCAAGTCGGAGTCACTGTTTGGGGGTACTGGGTGTACTGGGGCTGCTGGTTGGCATTCAGTGTAGCCCCGGGGATCTGATGGGCTCTAACCAGAGCTTTGCCAGGGAGAACAGGCTTCTTCTAGGAGGGCTTTTTCACCTGTTGAAAAGCCAAAAGGGAACAGCGGCGGTGGGCTGCTCTTCCCAATATTGTGGTGACACCGGATCGGTGAGTCCAATCCCATTCTAGTACCATCTCCGCTGGGATGCTAGATCCTCCTCTGTGTCTTTCCAAAGTGCTGGGTTTCAGCCCTACCCAGGCCTGAGGGCAGCCGTCTCCGGAGTCTGGCTCTGCTTTAGCCCAGAAGACCCTTCACAGCGTGGAAATCCAGTGCAAAGGATTTTCCCCTCAGCAAACCCTCGTTCCTCTCTGGGGAAGCGCCGAGCATCCTCCAGCCATTTCGCGTGGGAGCATTTGGGGAGCGTGGAGCACCAGGAGGCTCAGGCGTCAGGATGGGACATTCGGAAGAGCTTCCGCTTGGAGAAGGATCGTCGAGCTGTGAATGCAAGACAGCAGCACAAGAGCTGCCTCCCTTTCTGGGGGCTGCTTTGTGGAGATGCCTCAAATGCAGTAGCCCCCAGGGCAAGTGACAAGCAGAAATAAGGTCAGGCCATGGTGTCCCTGTTGTTCTCTGCCCCAGCTGCTTCCCCTTCTCTCCCACCCTTCCTGGCATCTCCGCCTGTCCAACCTTTCCCTTTGCTCATTTCCCACCAGGATGAAATATTTATTGAGGCTCCGTTACCCTTGTTTTCTGAATGCGCGTTTCACACTTCATTTGCAGGAGACATTAAGAGACTTCAGGGCGAGTTTTCTTTCTCACTGGTGCATACGATGGTTTGTGTGTGACCATCCCAGCTCCTGCCTGACCGGGTAGTGCGGGTTGGGCAAGGCGGAGCACTTCAAGAGATGGATGAGTTTTTATCCCCACTGTGTGCTAAATCAGCTTGCAAAAAAAAAAAAAAAAGTGGTCTGAAATCCAGCAAAGAGTTTAGCTCTGCATATCTGGTTGCATTGCCGGGATAGAGTGAGTAAAAGGAGCATGAGAGGTCCAGTAAAGCAACCGTGGGTGAGATTTTCCCATTGCTTTATGGTAAAATTACTCCTGGAGTGACTCTCTTTGAGTTTGTGCCTGCATCTAGGGAGTCAAAGTGGCAGGTTGATGGAGACTGAGCCACGCTGGCTCTGCGGGTGGAAAAAGGCAGGACAGGCTTCCCTGCTTGGATCCACTGGTGGGGCGGATTTTGCTCACATAACCTTTCCCCGTGGTGGGGTTTTACACCTGCTTGGTTTGGGACTGAAAGCAATGTGAGGAGTGAGGCAGTGAAATCTTTGGGGAAAAAAAAATCCCTCTGCTCATGGAAGCAGTGAGCAGGAGGGCTGAGCGCTCCTGAAAGTGGAGGGAGCAGATGGGGCCAGGGCTCTGCTGGCTTGGGTGCAATGAAGCTGGGGAGAGGCAGTGGTCACTGAAGATGCCATAACCCCAGTGCCTGGTATGCATCCCAGGGATGAGGATCAGGAGGCTCTGCAAAGGGATCTGAACAGGCTGGAGCGCTGGGCTGAGACCAATGGGATGAGGTTTAACAAGGCCAAATGCCGGGTCCTGCACTTGGGGCACAAAAACCCTGAGCAGCTCCAGACTAGGAGAAGCCTGGCTGGAAACTGCCAGGAGGAGAGGGACCTGGGGGTGTTGGTTGACAGTGACTGAACATGAGCCAGCAGTGGCCCAGGTGGCCAAGAAAGCCAATGGCATCTTGGCTTGGATCAGAAACAGCGTGACCAGTAGGTCCAGGGAGGTTCTTCTCCCTCTGTACTCGGCACTGGTGAGACCGCTCCTCGAATCCTGTGTTGAGTTGTGGGCCCCTCACCACAAGAAGGATGTTGAGGCTCTGGAGCGAGTCCAGAGAAGAGCAACGAGAACAAGCATTGTGTGGAGCAGCTGAGAGAGCTGGGGGTGTTTATCCTGGAGAAGAGGAGGCTGAGGGGAGACCTCATTGCTCTCTCCAACTACCTGAAAGGAGGTTGTGGAGAGGAGGGAGCTGGGCTCTTCTCCCAAGGGACAGGGGACAGGACGAGAGGGAATGGCCTCAAGCTCCGCCAGGGGAGATTTAGGCTGGACATTAGGAAAAAATTTTTCATGGAAAGGGTCATTGGTCCCTGTCAGAGGCTGCCCAGGGAGGGGGTTGATTCACCTTCCCTGGAGGGGTTAAAGGGACAGGTGGACAAGGTGCTGAGGGACATGGTTTAGTGTTTGATAGGAATGGTTGGACTCAATGATCCAGTGGGTCTTTTCCAACCTGGTGGTTCTATGATTCTGTGATTTGTGCCAGAGCCTTTCAGGTAGTTGTAGAGAGCAATGAGGTCTCCCCTCAGCCTCCTCTTCTCCAGGCTAAACACCCCCAGCTCTCTCAGCCACTCCTCTTGTTCTCCAGCCCCTTCCCCAGCTTCGTTGCTCTTCTCTGGACTCGCTCCAGAGCCTCAACATCCTTCTTGTGGTGAGGGGCCCAGAACTGAACACAGGATTTGAGGTCTCACCAGTGCCGAGTACAGAGGGAGAAGAACCTCCCTGGACCTGCTGGTCACGCTGTTTCTGATCCAAGCCAAGATGCCATTGGCCTTCTTGGCCACCTGGGCCACTGCTGGCTCATGTTCAGTCGCTGTCAACCAGCACCCCCAGGTCCCTCTCCTCCAGGCAGCTTTCCAGCCTGCCAATCTCCTGGCTCCTGCGACAACGTCCCTAAAAGCACTGGGCGGTTAAAAACACACTTGTCCTTAGGGCTAGGAGACACCGTCTCTTGAAACAGCTGCCAGCCTGAGGCCTGGAGACGCGCATCCAAGCTCTGAGGCAGGCCATGTCTCCTCTCCGGAGTGTCGCGTTGCGTCAGGCGGACGGAGGCAAATGAAGAGAGGAACAGAGTCTTTTCTGGGTTGTTTGTTGGATCCCGACCACGCAGGCAGGTTGCTCCAGAGCCGGCACCAGGCCCTGCTGTCTGGCCCCACCGAGAAGAGACAGTCTGTCTGCTTTGCGCTTTCGGGGAGGCTCGCAGAGCCCTCCTGGCCGTAGTACTGCCGCACGTGGGAGGCTCCTCTCTCTGTATCGCTGCCTGGATGCTATTAGGCTTTAATGAGTCATTAAAATAAATCTCTGTTCCGACTCCAAGCGAGCAGGCCGGGGGGATGCTGATGGTGGGAGCGGCAGGTCTTGCATCACGCGCAGGAGGAGGCTGCGCGTCCTCCTCCCCAGGGCTGGGCCGCAGCGCCTTCCATCTCCCTTTCCCATGAAAAAATGGATGTTTCCCAAGCACCACGTAGGTTTGCAGCTACTGCAGGAGTGGGGTTAAGTTCTAACCAGCCCTAGGGGTGGGTTTTTTTGGAGGAGCGATGGTCTGAGGCTCTTCTGCTCCCTGACTCTTGCCCTGCTAGAAGCGAGCAGAGGTGCAACCAGCCTTGGTTCTGGGTTTTTTTGGCTCCTGGTTTGAGAAAGATGCTGATGGATGATGGCCGTGTCCTTTTGAACCTGGATCTGGAGCTGGTGGGCAGCTGGGGGAGATCTTGGGCAGCCCCATGGCTGGAAGGAAGTGAATGTGAGGCGTGCACCAAAATATGAAATAGAAAACGTGGTGGATCACTGACAGAGATCCATGCGGCTTTCCTAGCCGTAAAGGGGTTTAAAGAGAGTTCACAAGCCCAGAGAGATGCTGGAGGCCCTTTTCGTCCTGGTCAGACACAAGGCTAATCTTCCCTCGCTCTGCACAACTGGTAAAAGGTCCAGTTCCCCCTCATGATGTCTTTGCTAATTTAATCCCTGTCTCACTGGTGAGATGGAAGGGCAGATGCTGGCAGGACATGGGGGGACATCCCCTGCGTGTCCCCAGGGAGCAACATCCCTCAAACACACCGTCACCGTTTCAGCCGCCGGCCCCATAGGACATAGGAGCGTTATTCAGGCTGTGGGAGGGTGCGAGTTAAAAACAGGGGTTGGGCAGGAGAATTTATTTTCTATTTTATTGTAGCAAATCACATAAATTAGGTGACGTGGAGGCATGACAGACCCGCCCCGATGCAACTCGGGCAGCATTCCCGGAGCGTGCCATGCTGGGAGGGCTGAAGCTGACAGGATTATGAAGGTTTCATCCACAGCCAGAGCTTTTCCCCTCGGGCTTTGCTTCTGGGAGCAGAGCTTGCTGCTACACGGAAACGTTTTGCACAAGTCGTGTTTCATACGTCAGGCTGGGAGGAATAGGGATGGGGCGGCAAGGACAGATCCAGGTGGGAATTCAGCTGAGGATTTTCATGGGAGTGATGGAAATGAGGTGGAAAGGGCTGAGACGGCACTGATGTCCAGGACAAGGAGGGAGATAACAAGGTGGTGCCTGGAGGAGAAGCTGTTCTGGGGGTTATTTAGAAGAAAGCCAGTGAGAAACTGGCTTCATGACGAAAAGATCTTTTGTGGGAAACTTGCTGCTGTGCTTGGTTGGCAGGGAACGCTCTGCAAGGATGCTCTGGACTGTGTTGCGTGGTGCTGCTGTTGGGATTGATCATTTTTTTTCTAAACTGTGCCTGGGGTGAAGATGAGTTTGGTGTCCCAGCACCCCTGGTGGGATTATAGCCCCACTGGAGAACGGAGCACGCACCTTCCTGTGATAGAGCAGTGAGAAAATCAAACTGGGGAGATGATCATATCTCCACAGAGTACGTTTGCAGTCCTTGGGGAATGGAGGGATCCCATCGAGGTCTCCATCCGCTTGCCCTGTTGGGAAGAGCCCACTGGGTGTGAAAATATATGGATGCCGAGGAGGCGATGGCTTAATCGTGGAGCAATGAGGGTGCTGGAGAAATGCCATCCTGGGGCTGGGAATGAACAGCAGAGCATCCTGGAAAGGATCCAGCCTGGGCTGGCTCTCTGCTGGCTATGGCCACAGTCCTGAGCCCTCAGCACTCCTGTGCGATGAAATGCTCCATCCTTTTGGCGAGGGTTGGTCTCACCTGGGGTACAACCAGCACTCCGACTGCCCGCAGCCTCCCTCCTCTCCTGGCATGGCTGCTGCTGCTGCAGCTGCTCATTATGGGGGATATTTGGGTGCTGGGAGGGGTGGTGCCTGCAGCAGGGATGCTGGCCAGGTCCCGGCTGGCTCTGGAGAGCCCATGGGGAATAATCTCAAAACCCCTTCTCTGTGTGACTTGGCTTATGCCACTGGTTTTCTTTCTAGTTATTTGGGGACCATAGCACAGCAGTGTGCCTGGGCTCAGCCGAAGGTTTTGTGGGATCCCAGGTGCAGCAGCAGGAGACGAGCCATGTGGGTCAGGCCAGGGACATTTCTCTCCCCCATCCCACCATGGGCTGCCCACATTTGATGACTTCCCCACATCAGGAGCCAGCCGAGCAGATGCAGAGAGTTAGAAACTCGTGGGGATGAGGAAGGAGATTATCAGCCGTCCTATGTTGAGGAGGAGGTGCACAGGGGGTGTAATTATATAGGGACTTGCCCAGATCCAGGTGTGGCCATGGCTTTGCAGTGCGACATTGATAAGATTTTGATAGGAATGGTTGGACTCCATGATCCGGTGGGTCTTTCCCAACCTGGTGATTCTATGATTCTATTGTTCTATGATTGAAGTGTGTGCTTGGGGGTACAGGCTGCAGTGACGGGTCCTTCCGTGTCCTTCCATCCTTACGCATGGCTCCAGTTAATCCAGGCAGGCAGGTGAGATGGGATCTGAGTACTCACGTAAGGAGATGAAGGACAGATGAGATGACCAAATCATGAGGGACTGGCATAATCAGCACCTGAGATATCCTAAGCCGCAAAGCCACTCTTCCTCCAAATGTCTGTGAAATGCTGGGGGGGGTCTCTGTGGTGCAGGGGCGCGGATGTGCTGGCTGGTCCCTGGAGAGGACAGGGCTTTGCACACCCAGCACTGCCCCATCTGGAGACTGGAGGGGGATGCTTTGTCCTATGTGGCTGTAAAGGCAATTGCTGCCAGCATGGACAGTCTCCTGGGGTCCCTGGCAGGGGAGGGAGCAGATGTGAGTTGGCAAGAAGGTGGGTTTTGGCAGAGTTTGATATCCACGAGAAGGGTTCTCCTGGGCTCGGTGCTGCGTTAGCAGCAGGAGCACAGCCTTTTGCACCCCCTTGGGAGTCAGGGGCCGCCTGGTGTCTTCCACCCTTGAAGTTGTTTGATTTTTGTAGAAGTGCAGTTAATATCGTGCCTTTTCCACAAAGATTTTGCAAGAAAAGAGCTGGTTTCAAAACCTTGTCAGAATTCCTTCTTTCCCATCACTGGATGGGGAGGAGCAGGGCACCCTTGAGCTGTGGCAGAGGAAAACGAAGGGCAGGCTTGTGACAAGGCACAGGGTTTTCCGTTTTGATGACAGCCTGCAAATCACTGTAGCTTCAGCGGAGGGGGGGACAGTGTCAACTCTGTGACCTAGCTGTCCTTGTGGTGAGTGAGAACCAGGGTGTTGGTTGAGGTTTCCCTTGCAAAACTGCTGCCCCAAACCTTGTGTGGCTCCATCAGGCACTAAAGGGGTCACGGCACAAAAAAAAAAAAAAAGCCTCGTCTGGGCAACAGCTCACACAGAACCCCCTTTCTGCTGGGAAAAGCCTTCTTTGGTGCTCCCTGCAGCAGGCTGAAATCGAAGTTTTCTCACCCACCGCTGTGATTTCTGTCCTCAGGCTGGTCCAGACCCACATGTAACTTGGGCATTAGCAGCCCTGGAGCCCGGTGCTGCTCACAGGGTTGTCATTGCCGCAGGGCAGAGCGGGGTTACTCTGATCCCCAGTGCCACGGGCAGCTTTTATGCCTTAAAGATGTTTTTTACCCTCTGTGTTTATTAACAGCACATCAAAAGTGAGAAGGGGCTGGCCCCATCCTGGCCCCCTCCAATAATGATGCTTAAACACACTCACATGCGCAGCTAAATCAAAACAGCAGTTTGTGGCTCCTCTAAAAATCAGTGTTCGCAGAGTAGGCAGCAGGTTTGGCTCCCTGGCGATCGCTGCAGATCCCTTATTTAAGGCTGAGAGAGCTGGGGGTGTTTAGCCTGGAGAAGAGGAGGCTGAGGGGAGACCTCATTGCTCTCTGCAACTACCTGAAAGGAGGTTGTGGAGAGGAGGGAGCTGGGCTCTTCTCCCAAGGGACAGGGGACAGGACGAGAGGGAATGGCCTCAAGCTTGGCCAGAGGAGGTTTAGGCTGAACATTAGGAAAAAATGTTTCCCAGAAAGGGTCATTGGTCCCTGGCAGAGGCTGCCCAGGGAGGAGGTTGATTCACCTTCCCTGGAGGGGTTTAAGGGACGGGTGGACGACGCCCTGAGGGACATGGGTTAGTGTTCGATAGGAATGGTTGGATGTGATGATCTGGTGGGTCTCTTCCAACCTGGTGATTCTATGATTCTATGATTCTAATTTAAAAGCTTCAGAGTGACTTGGTGGTTTTGGGATTGGGGCAAGAAGGCTGGGATGAGTGCTGGGGCCAGAAGGCAGCAGCTGGGGGCTGTCAGCTGGGTGCACACATCCTCTTGTGTCCTGCACTGCCATCGCTCTTTGGATGAAATTTCACTTGGGCTTGACTCATTTTTGGTTTAGTATTTGATAGGAACGGTTGGACTCGATGATCCGGTGGGTGTTTTCCAAGCTGGTGATTCTATGATTCATTTTGGAGGAGGCTTTCTGCTCCCCCACGACTCAGCTTGTCCCTTTCCGCCTGCAGCTCAGAGCATTTGACGTGCAATGAGTTTGCAGAGCCTCAGCCCCATGGCTGGTGGGGGCCACGCGGCTTGTCTCCTCTCACCCATGGCTGAAGTTTGCAGCCATGGGTCGATCCACCTAAATCTCACCGGGCTGAGCTGCCCTGTTGTTTGCTGCTGTAATCTATTTTGAAAAGGCAGCCCCTGATGCTGTTCTGTTCCAATTAGACCCTGGGAGATGATTCTGGTAAGGCAGCGGCCGAGCTAATTTACCAGGCAGACATTTCATTGAATTAGCCCGTGAGCTGCAGAGCAAAACCGGGAGAGCAGAGCCCAGGCTGGGGCAGGACTCAAGGGTGAGGGTCAGCGTGATGCTCACGGCAAATAGCCACGTTCTGCTCAAGCCTAAACCTGCTCCCGAGCTTTTGTGTTGTGTTTGCCCCTCGTTGGGTGGGAAGGGGCTGAGCTCCAGGCTGGAGGGACGTGCGGAGCGAGGAACGATGGATGATACCCGGCTGGGCTGGGAGTGCTGGCAGAAACCTCCCCATCGACTTGCAAACCGTGCAAATCTGCTCTGGACGTCATTGAAGGGGAATAAATATAGAAGCCTGAGATGCTGTTCGTTCCCAGAGTCACTTTTCAGGCCGTAACTTTGCGCTGTGAGGCAACATCAATTAAAGAAAATGTATCTCTGCAGCAAGCGGGTTTGCGTGCCTGGAGGAGTTCGATATGACCCGGGACCCCCCCTGCCCTCTCCCGTCCCCATTGCAGATGGGTGACACCATAGCCTAGGATCTCAAATCGCTTCCCAAAAGCCAGGAAGGGCAATGCAGCCCCCCTCATATAAATCCTGATTTTATTCAGCAATGATTTCTGCACTGGGAGGTCCCCATGCCCACCCTCGATCTGTACGGTGTGAGATATTTAAACAATTCTCAGCTATTTCTTTTTTTTAAGCCATAAGGAGAAATGGGACTGTGCCCCAGGGAGTTCGGCTTCTGCATCCCATCGTGATTCTTCTGCATCCCATCGGGGTGTGGGAGCAGGTACCGCAGGACTCAGCTCGGCTCACAGCGCAGCCCGAGGCTTTTTTATCGGGATCGGGGCTGTGCGGTGCCCAAGCCTGGAGGAAGCTGAGCCCAAAATGCCCCTTTCCCAGCAGGTTGGGATGTGCTTGTGGGGAGTGGATGGAAAATAGAGATGGGCTGAGCTCCGGGGGCTCAGAGGGGCTGTTGCAGAGCCGCATCGAGGGCTGGAAAAGGCTGTTGTAGTTTTCCTGCCCTTTCTGGGCATATTTAACCTCTAATTCCTGAGACCTCAATTACTCCTGAGACTGGGGCTCGTGCTGCTTCCCCAAGAGGTGCTACATCCCCCCCTGCACCCATGCAGAAGAGAGCTGGGGGTTAGAGAAGGCTGGTTTTTATCCACAAACTATTTTATAAGCATAATTAGGTGTTTAAGGCATGGGTGGACGAGGTGCTGAGGGGCCTGGTTTAATGATTGATGGGAATGGTTGGACTCGATGATCTGGTGGGTCTCTTCCAACCTGGTTATTCTATGATTCTATAATCTAGGCGAAAAAAGATGAACAGCTAGGCTGCTGGTGAGCAGGATTTAGGGGAGAGGAAGCTTCCTCCTCTCCGAAATCATCACCTCCCAAGAGATGAGGAAAGGTGGTGATTCTCTTCTCATTCAGTCCTGGTTTAATTCCATTATCTTCTGGTTCATTTTAATTTTTTGCCTTTTTATTTCTTTTTTTTTTTTTTTAATATTCTTTGGTTTTATAAGGAAGAGCCTGGCTCCTCAGCAGGGCCAGTGAAACACTGATCCCAGCAGCCCCAGAGGTGGGAATGCTGGAGATGGGACAAGTGGCAGCCCAGCCATCCTGGAGGCAGCGCCAGCTGGACGCGTGGCTCTCAGAGTTGACCAAAGGGTCCCCAGTCCTTCCCTGCCCAGGGTTGTTCTCCAAGGCCGCCTGCTCACTCCAAACCTCAAGCTAATTGGATGCTGCTCTCCGAGCTCTAAATCAAATCACAGCTCCCATGAAATGAAGTTTTCTGGATGCGGACGGCCGCCTGCATCATCCATCACCACCCAGCTCTTGGAGTGTTCCTCTCGGGGCACATCAAAGGTCAACATTTGCCTTTTCCAGCCACCCCCCTGTCAGCTTTTCTCTGTTAAGGATGGTGCCTGCAGAGGTGATGGCTCGATCGCAGCCTCCCTGGTGTGTGACCCCAACATCCCAAGCGCCCCTCACTCTTGGCAGTGTTTCAGGGTGCAGGAGCTGAGCGTGTTGGTCTCTATTATTAGCTCTGCGTCGGATCCCCTGATGGATGGAGATATTAGCTGGGTTATAGACCCATTGATTTCTCAGGGTTTTTTTTTTTCCTTTGTTTCATGTGTGAGAGCAGCTCGAGGAGGAAATCCAATGCGTGCCCGTCTTTTGGCTTCGGATGGGAACTTTCCAAGAGCTGAAAATCAATTTGAAGCAGGCAAAGGATCCTGCAAATCTGGAACGCAGAGGGTGGGCAATGGGGGGTCCCTGCAGTGCCCCCCGGCACACGCAGCAGCAAAGGGAGAGTCGGGCAGGTCCTGTCTAGAAGCTGCCACCTCCCTCCGTTAATTAGGGCCACGTGAGGAGCGGGTAATTAGATCTCCTCGGCTGCAACCGGCTGGCACTTGGGCCCTATCAATTAGCCCTGCTCTGGATGAGGCACGGAGGGACGTGGGGGCTGGTAATGAAATGTGGTTGTGCCAGGCATCATCGGAGCTCGGGGGTGATGGAGGCGATGGGTGCGCCCGCTTCTCAGGGTGCAAGTCTCTCGCTTCGGCTGAAATCACAGTATTTGGCAGCAGCAACCAAGTGGTTCGGGTTTATCCGTCTTTGCAACACCCACCTCTCCTGCTGGTCTCCCTAAAAAAGCAATTTCTTTAACCCTTCTGGGGGGCCAGAGGGGGCACCAGCAGGGATGGGGACACTGGGCAACCCCTTGGGCAGTGGGGACGAGCTGACGGTGGTGTTTTTTTCTCCTTGTCCTTCCTCTCAGGGCTGCCGGTGTCTCCCCATGGCCATGCGGCACTGCCTGTCCTGGCCGGCCGCCCCGGGACCGGCGTGACCGTGACCGTGACACCCTGCTTGTCCTTTTCCAGGTAGGTGGCAGTGGCGTGAGGGGGGACAACGGGGCTCAGCTGCCTGGAGGGGGTGGAGGGGAGAGCCGCTTTCCCAGCGGCACATAAAACATTGCCCACTTGCAAGATGATGCATCCGCTTCCTCCGTAATTAATTTTAAAAAGGAAAAGGCCAAGTGCTGACTAAGCCAGGCATTTGTCCTACGAAGCTGTGTGATTCATGGGCCACTGATATCACAGTCCTGTCCTGCAGAGTATTTCTCAGCGCTTGGGAGATGCCTCCTTTCCCTGCTCCAAGTTAAAGAAAGTAATAACAATAATAACTACTTCTAGTACTATTGTACTTCCCAAAAGGAGGTTGTGGAGAGGAGGGAGCTGGGATCTTCTCCCAAGGGACAAGGGACAGGACGAGAGGGAATGGCCATGAAGGTTTAGGCTGAACATCAGGAAAAAAATTTTCACAGAAAGGGTGATTGGTCCCTGGCAGAGGCTGCCCAGGGAGGGGGTTGAGTCCCCTTTCCTGGAGGGGTTTAAGGCACGAATGGACAAGGTGCTGAGGGACATGGGTTAGCGTTTGATAGGAATGGTTGGACTTGATGGTCCGGTGGGTCTCTTCCAGCCTGGTGATTCTATGATTCTATGATTCTATTATCATCATCATCATCTGCAAAATGCCTTTTGCACCTTGGAAGCTCGCAGGGGTGCAGGCGCGGAGCCCCATCCCTGTCGGGTGTTGGGCATGAAGCTGGGCTTTCTGCAGCTCCTGCATCGAGGCAAATTCTCAGGAGGTGGGGAACCTGGCGCAAGGGGTGCTGCTGGGCCACGGCTAAAGTCTCCCTTCCCTTCTTTCAGGTCCAACGCCTCCGTCACTGAACGTAAGTAGCCCCCAGGTCCCGTAAAATGTGGAAGCAATGAGGCTGCTCGGCTTGCGCCAAGCCCGTTTTAGACCCATCGGTGCCCGGCCGGCAGCTGAAGAGTATTTCTTGGGCTCAGACTGCCCGGGTTGTGGAGTTCAAAGTCTCCCCTTTGGCTTTTCGTGGTAGAAACACAGGTTTGTGTCTGCCTTTTGAAGCTGAAGCTGTAGATTCCGCTAGGAGGGTGGAAGTCAGCCCTCTTGGCTCAGCAAGGCAGGAGGCTCTGCAGGTGAACCACAGAGCGTTTCCCAAAGCCCCCAAGCCAGAGACAACGGCGGCAGAGAGGGCACACCTTGCTGCACCTCAGGTGTCCCCTCGCCGTGAGAAGGAGTGATATTAGATGATAGTTTTCTGGTTGGGGAGGGAGGAAGAGGGATGCGGTATTTTGAGAGGTCTCAGGGCATCAGGTCTATGACATGACGACGAATCCAAGGTCGGTAACCTTCCTGTCCTGGGGTGACGCTTGTCCCTGTGGCCCTGCTTTTCAGAGTTTGATGGAGAATCGGTCGGATGACAGCGGGAACTGTTGTTATCACCGGGGGAATCCTAGCGACGGTGATCCTACTGTGCATCATCGCCGTGCTCTGCTACTGTAGGCTCCAGGTGAGCGCCGTGGCCATCCCTCATCGTGCCATGAAACCCAGCAGGTCACTTAACTTAACTCAAAAGCACTTTGGGACAAATTGCTGGTGCAGGAGGGGTCTTGGCAGCATTTTCTGGCCCATGATGGGCCGGGAGGTGAAACCTCTTTTTGCCGAGTGCCGCAGGGTTACATCCTTTCCTCCTCCCAGCACGAGGGGAATTCTCTAAGGCTTTTGAGGATCTGCAGTGCTTGCTGATTTAGGTGTAGGCTTGGCTGGGTTTGCAATACCAGATGGAGACTTTTGTCTTTTTTTCTCCTGTAAATTAAACGAGGAAGCTTTCAACAAGAGCGAGCTACAACCTCCTGCTCTTTAAAAGTTAATGTGAAATCTGTGCCATGCAGCAGTGCCCATGTGATGAAAAGTACAGCGGTTACTTGGAGGAGATTCCAACTGGCATGGTTACATCTTCCCCTTGCAAACCTTGCTGGAGAGACGATGAGCTCCCCAGCAGCTGCAGCACGCTCAGGTTCTAGCCAGGTTTTGTCTGGTTTCTGCTGCAGGTACGGATGGAGCAGAGTAGCAAGAGGCCAGCAGGGAGGTTTCCTTTGGCAGAAGGATGAGGGGAGCGGGGATGTAGCAAGGCTGGGTGTGAAGCTGAATCTGCTCACCAGCTGCTCCGCTTCCCCTAATACAACCTCTTCCCTTTTGCACAGTACTACTGCTGCAAGAAAGATGGCTCTGATGAGGAAGAGGAGGAGGAGGAGGAGGAGGAGGAAGAGGAAGAGCCCGACCTTCCCGTGCACTCGCACCTCGGCACGTGCAACGCCTGCAACTCCCGCATGCTGGACGGCCAGGGCAGCCCCGCGCCCCTGCCCAGCAAACTCAACCAGCACGGGGCTCACAACTACTGCCCGACCTGCTCTCCCTACGGCTCCCCCTTTTATATCCGGACTGCCGACATGGTGCGCAACGGGGGCGAGAGGGTCACCTACACCCCCGCGTGCTACAAGGAGATGGGGCCGCCCATCAACCTGGCCACCCTGCAAAGCTACCCGGTGAGCCGCCACAGCCTCCTCCGCGAGAGCTTCCCGAACCCGCGGGCCATCAGCACGGAGGTGTAGTCACCATTGCCACTAGCACACGGTGTCCCCAGCCAGCGCCCGCTCGAGGGAAGGGCCTTTTCACTTGTCTTTTTGGGGAGGGGGGGGTTCATGCAGAGAGGACCCCATAAGCCCCGTCCAAGACCAGCACAGTCCTCCTGCGGAACCGCCCGGCGTGGCTGAGCTTGACGGGCGAGAAGACGAGAGACACCTCGAAGGGCGACGTTAAACTGGCCGCCTCCGAACACATCATAAGTGTCATTATTATTCTACTCCGTCTCCTGAAGGGACTTGTCTAACGAGGGCTATGTACAGTACAACCTAACTTAATTACCCCAGGCTCCCCCGACCCCCTGAGCCCAGAGCGAGGTCTCCGGCGTTCCCACACAGCAACCCAAGGCGATGCAACCACCCCTGGCACACAGAGAGATGCTTGACCGCCTGCAACCTGCCACCTCTGGCAAATCCTGCTGCTCGACTGGGAACAGCGGCAATTCTCAGCGACGAGAAAGCCAAGAAGGGAAGATCCAGGTCATTGTGCTCCCCTCCTACCGCATTGGTTGCCGCTAGCAGTTAGTTTTATGTTAGAGTGTAAGATAGGACACCATCTCCCACCCGCTTCGGCCTTTGCACGTGCTGGAGAAGTTCAAGACATGAGTTTAGGTCACTGCTGGGGGAGGCACAGTTGCTCGCAAAACCACCCACCCACGCAAACGGGCACAGGCTGATCCTCCTGCGGCCAAAGCCTCCACCTCTTCTACTCTCCACTGGCTTTCTTCCGAGCGTTTTTAACTTGGACCCATAAAAATGGCAAGATTTTACTTGTGGGAAGAATTATATCCCCTAATGACTGCAGGTTTTGTCACCTTCGGCATTTGAAGCCCTATCCACCCACCCTGACAGCTCCAGACAGCCAGAGGAAGGTTGGCTTTAGGGTGGCTTTTGCTTTCAAGAGCAATAGCTGAGACCACTGGGTGAAGTCTCCTCCGCTGCAGGGCCCAGGACCTCCCTTGGGGAAGTGATGTTCTGCTGGTGGGGGTTACCCCTCTTTTGCTTTTGGAAATAGAGGATGCAGGACCTGAATCTGGGTTCACCGGCTCTGTGGCTGATAAAGAGCCCGTGACTCTGCCTTTCTGCAGAAATGAACGTGGGAAAGTTCCTTCTTCCTCCATAAATTAAATTAGGTGAAAAATTACCAAAAGGACATCTCCATCATTCACCAGCTCTTGCATAGCAACCGGTGCAGGGCTGCTCGGCTGAGCGCTTCCCATTCATGGCAGGGAGGAGGGACCCAGACAGCAACGATCCCTGCAGCTGTATAGACTCTGTTGGAGGCGATGGCAGGAGATGCTTGCCGTGCCGTTCAATATGGGATGGGACTGGTCAGAAATGTGCGTGCTAGGGCTGTTTTTTTGCACCGCTTGCGATTTGGGAATCCTCCTGCTGCTCACAGAAGGATTTGGACTCAACTTCCCCGCTCACACACAGAAGAAGTAGGTCTCAGCGTAGAGGCACACACTACACGAGCCTTGAATGTCTACAGTATCAGGCAAAAGGCTAATTTACAGTTTGGACCTGCTCATGCCTTGGCACCTCTGCTCAAACTACCTGAAGAAAAGGAGCTAGATGAATGCTAAATGTGACGATGGTCTTTGTAACCAACCACCTTGTCCTAGCTGCATTTTACACAGCCTTTGGAGCAAGCCTCATGCACCATCTCCCTCACCTCCGGCGCAGAAAGTTGTTGTAGTTCCATTATCCTGAGACTGATTCTCACTGCATCTCTTTCAGAGAGCCTCCTTCCATTCTCCAAATAGTGATAGTAGGTCTTTAAATGTCCTTTCACATTAAGGGCAGGCAGGAGGGAAGATGAAAGCAGCAGCAAAGCACTCTGGATCCCACTGGCTGATAGACTGTAGCTCCTACTGCTTCCCATCCAGCCATGAAGATACAGTCTGTGATGCTTTTTCGTGGCTATCTCAGTAAACCCCGTCTTTTCCCACTAAAGCATCTGCTCAGTAAGGTCTCTATTCTGCTGGGAGCCACGAGAAGTTCCTATGGCCCCTGGTGACCTGCAGGCTGCTTCCTGCACGGCTCTGCCGGGTGGCCCCGTGATGCAATCGATGCCTTTGGAGGGTGCAGAGCCAGCTCCCGGCATCCAACTCTACCTCTTGGCACACAGCGAGGCTTCCCATCGCAACAGCAGCACAGCCCAGACCACGATCTCTGGAGGATGGTCACAACCCAGGGGGCCTTTGCTTCTGTGGGTCACTCTTCTGGTCAGAGGAAGGCAACCACGTTGTTATCTTCATCACATGCAAATTAAGTGCAACCTCTTGCTTGCTAATGAGGTGCCAAGGCTAGCAAGGCAGTTCTAGAGGAGCTGGATGGCCAAGAGGAGGGTTAGTCTCACACAGCCCAGACCTGGCCCGGCCAGATTGAAACGGGTGAGTCTGAAAGGGCTGGAAACACAGGAGATGTGACTGTGGGTTTTAAGATTTGGGGGATGGAGGAACAGAATGGGGTAGGGGCAAGGATTCCAGATCTTTTCTGCTTCAGATTCCTCCTGTTATTATTCTCTGTCTTTGTTGCTCAGCTATGGGTCCAAATTCAATGTCAGAAATAAACAAGGACTTTGAAATACAAAACAGGAGTGACTGGTGTTCTTTGGCAGGCAACACAAAACGGGGATTATCTGGCACTGCTCTATTGGTGCAAGGATTTTTCCTGCTCCCACTTTCCTTCTTCTCGTGTCCCTCTTCCTCCCTTGCCTCTGGCCTAGGTACACACATTTCAGACCCATAGTTTTACAGTTTAGCTCTTTATTGTGTCACAGAATTTTTCGTGTGCTTTGGAAATTGTCCATGTGGTAGAATAACCCGCAGGGCAGAGCAGAGAGGCAGCGGCTGGCGTCTGCGCCGGGCTGCGGGCTGGCCTCTGCACCCCGCCGCCTCCAACTAGAGCTCTTCAGGGATGACTCCAGCAGAGACAGCCTTTTCACAACTCACTTCTCAGTAGCTTTCTAGGAACTGATGGTTTGTCTTGTGTAAAATCCTCTTGGTGGAGAGGGAACAGTGTTTACTAAGTCCTAGGAATCCCTCCTCTCTGAGCAGACTGGTCTACAGGGACTGGGTCCATGGCCAAGCCAAGTGGGATGGCTTCAAGTGGTAAAGTCTAGCTTGAGGGGACTCCTGCCCCTGAGCTTGGAAGGGAAGAAGAGCCTGGCAGCACTCAGGGTGATTTGAGCCGACACGACCGGCAGCAAGCCTTCCTGTAGTACCAGTGAGAGCACAGCTTCACCTTCAGCACCAGCACGCAGTTGGCCGTCGTTTTGTCTTCACAGTCTTCTTCTGGGGAGCAGAACCAGCCACAGAAGGGGTAAAAATGAGATGTGCTTCCCCATTGGAGAGCTGGGCAGAGCAAAGGGCTCCCAAGGGCTCCCTTCTTGCCCCGCTCTCCGGTCTTACCTGGTGCCTCTGTGGGGCAGGGTTGGAGTTGGCACGTCTGCCTGGCTTCTGGTTTGGAAGCGGGGTTGCAGCCCTGAGCCAGAGCTTCCCCTTGGTAACACTTCACCTCACGCAGCCGCACGCCAGCACCGCAAGTCTTGCTGCACTGTGGGGATCCAGAGAGAGGAAAGGGACTGTGAGAGGCATTTTTTAATTCTTCTATAGTTCCCAAGCTCTTTCCTCCAGTGAGGTCTCCCAGTCCCTACTTTGGAGGCTGTTCTTGAGTTCTGGGTCAAATCCCACACTAATCTCAAACTTATGCTCCTGCTTTTTGCTGGAGGAGAACCTCCCTGAGCTCCAGACAAACCCACGGAGGAGTTTGTTTTCATCTCTTTACTGCAACTTGGAATTGGTTTTGCTTTGAGTGTTGATGCTGTGATAGAAGATGGAGAAAATGGCTGCTGCGACCCAGGCCCAGCTTCCCCCGTGCTTCCGTTCCCTAAATGCTCACCGGTTAAAATCAAGGAATGGACAGACCACTGACTCCTGGCAGAGGAGGTGGCACGGCTCTACCCTGTATACCTGCAGCCTGTTCTTGCTGGAGGCAATAATCCACATGCTCTAAGGTCTTCTCCAACTTGTGTGTACCAGTCCCACCACCCGCTGTCTGGTCTGCAGAAGAGCAGAGCTCATGAGCCCTTCCAGACCTAACAGAGCCCTCAGCAGAAGACGAAACCCTCAGCGCAGGACGTGCTCCGCCAGCTAGGGTTATGAGGCCTCCTCTCCTCACTCCCCAGTAGCCTGAGTCCTACCTGGGACCAGGAGGTAGTGAACCACGTTGAACACGGCCTTCTGAAACAGGCAGCCTGTTCCTCAGGTTTTTGAGAGGCTTCGCAGTGCTTCTCCGGGTACTCCCTGTACACACCGTTCTCCAGGCCTGCGCACAAGACCACTCGGGTCTTCATCCCTCGCCCACAGCTGGCGTTGCACTGGGAAAGACAAAAGAACAGGCAGGTAACAAACGATGCTCCTCACCTGTAGAGCTTCAGGTAAGATGGGATCCTGCTCAGGAGCAAGGTGTTTAACGCATGAGCTAACACCAGTCTAACAGAGGTAGTGCTTCCCGGGTCACAAGACCAACAGGTATCTGCAAAGGAGCCAAATTTCTTAGGAAGCAAGGACAGGAGCTAGTAATTAGTGTTTGGCTAGCACTGGGAATGCCAACTTCACCTTGGCTGGCCTCCAGAGCAGCTACCACAAGGGACCTGGAGCAGCCAAGGTAAGAGGCTGCTTCTGTCCTATTTTATGTGTACCTGTGTTCTCAAAAGCCACGTAGCGTATTTGTGTAGCAACCTCAGCCTACATCTTGGAGTACCGGCGAGCTTTGCAAGGGCCAGAGGGGACTCACTGCCTCGGGACACCACCCCGAGAAGCAGCAGGAGGCAGGATCTGATTCCAGCTCAGCTCCACTCCCTAAAGCCCACGGAGGCAGCTGCCAGTTTGAGATTTCACTGCTTTGAGCCCTTCTTCACCAGGGCAGGCCCAGCACAGCCAGCTTTCACCCACCCTTAGCCACCCTACGACCTCAAGCCGATCGGCAGAGAGACCACAGCGAAAGCCAAGAAGCTGGCGCACGCAAAGGTGAGGAGCTCAGCTGCTCTTTCAGAGTTCAAGTGAGTTTTTGGCTGCATTGCAGCACGGTGTGTGACCCACGTGCAGGCCAGAGCTTGAGAGGGTTATGGAACTGCTAAGGGTGCCCAGGCTTCACCAGTCTGTGCTCGTTACCAGCGCTGGAGTGAGACTCAGCTGAATGCAATCCACAATATAAAGGGTAGCAAAAGGAGAACAGAGGTTTAGCTAGGGTTGAGGAGGGGAGGGTATGGCTCTTTCTTTGGTTCCCTAGAAACCTTCTTCCTTCCTGCTTTCTGAACCTCTGTTTTGCTCAAGGCTCTAAAGACAAAGCCTAAAGGCCATGACTGACTCAATGTGCTCTTTCTGAGTGTTTTGCGCCAGCTTGTATCAGGAACCTTAAACCCTCTAGGCTTTCACCAATAGAAGGGCAGTAAGTCAACTGGCAGAGGACAAGCATTTGGTAGAATGGGGCACCTGGACCGTGTTCCCTGGAATCTGAGTCCTAAGGCAAATCCACAGTCATGGCCTGGATGTAACTTCCAGGGCAGGGAACCAGGCTCTGGGTCAAGGTTACCTCTGGCTATTATTTAACAGAGATGAAGCTGGTTTTGTTGCAGCTTTCTTTTTAGTGGTGGGCCAAAATCTTGAGGGAATGAGTGCATATTCTGGACAAAATACCCTCACCACAAGAAGGATGTTGAGGCTCTGGAGCGAGTCCAGAGAAGAGCAACAAAGCTGGTGAAGGGGCTGGAGAACAAAACTTATGAGGAGAGACTGGGTGAGCTGGGGTTGTTCAGCCTGGAGAAGAGGAGGCTGAGGGGAGACCTTATTACTCTCTACAACTACCTGAAGGGAGGTTGTGGAGAGGAGGGTGCTGGACTCTTCTCCCAAGGGACAGGGGACAGGACGAGAGGGAATGGCCTCAAGCTCCACCAGGGGAGATTTAGGCTTGAGATTAGGAAAAAATTCTTCACGGAGAGGGTGGTTAGGCATTGGAACGGTCTGCCCAGGGAAGTGGTTGAGTCACTGTCCCTGGAGGTGTTTAAGGTGAGGGTGGATGAGATACTTAGGAGCATGATTTAGGGATTGGTGGGAATGGTTGGACTCAATGATCCAGTGGGTCTCTTCCAACCTGGTTATTCTGTGATTCTGTGAAAAAGCTTTGCTGGGGTGTTTGCAACTTCCAGCTGGAAGCCAGAGGTGAGAGAGGAATGTATCCTTAGAATATTGCTGCCCTCCGATGGAGGTCCCTGGGAAGGCAGCAAATGATACAAACTTTGGGCTGGCCTTTTGGATATAGCAGTAGGCAAGCTGGGGGATTTATTGCTCCTTCTCTCTCTCTGGAAGGAGCTAGGATGAGGATATAACTCTATGGTTGGAAGTCACACCACAAAACCTTGCTCTGCCAAGGGAGCCGGGCTCCTACCATCTCCTGCGGGACGCGAGGTGGGAAGGAGGACCGAGGACGCAGGGCTGGTCTTGGCTTTACCTGGTCCCACTCCTGTTCCACCCAGTGTGCGGGGCAGTTCTTGTCTCCACACGGGTGGACAGCCAGGGGCTTGGTGGCCGGGTCACACTGGGAGTCGGAGATGACTTTGCCCTCCAGGTTGCGGCACGCGATGAAGCGGCTCATGCGTCCCTCACCACACGGACCTGAGCACTTGGAGGAATAAAAGGCATTTAGAGGAATCAGAAAACAGAAAGGTGGGAGGGGTCAGGGTTGGTTGTGTCAGGAGACCGGAGTCCAGAGCCCGGCCCTGCTGCTGGGACTGCAGCACTAGATTCCCACGGGTCTTTAGCAGTAGATTTGGCCAGGGGCTTATGTTCTCCAGGTGTTGTGAGCCTCCCAGGTTACGGAAGGGAGCTCACCTCACAGCTAATCAAAACTTACAGCATGTTGAGGCAAAAAACCCCAGATTATTCTAGTGTCTTTAGCTTAGCCTCTGCCAGAAGAAAGCCAAAAGTAAGCAGCAGCACAGCTGCCCGTCTGCTCCCTCCCAGCAGCCCTGCAGCTCCGGCATTGGGCACAGGGAGAAGCTCTGGACTCACCGGGCCCCAGTCCGAAGCGGTCCAGCGGCGGTCGCAGGGTGGGCCTGTGCAGGCCTTCTCGCTGCTGGGCTTGCGGGACTCGTCACACAGGGGTGCTTCCACCGAGCAGCGCACCTCCCGCTTCATCGTCCCCTGCGTGCCACACCAGGCTGAACACTGCAACAGTACAGTCAGCAGAGACCAAGGGGGTGAGCAAAGGCGAGGGAGGCAGCTACGCCTCCTCCCGTTTTCCTCCTGCTGCACTGGGGAAGAGGGAAGGGCCCCAACAGGGACAGAAAAAAAGTGAGTCCACATCTGTCTCTGCTGCTTAGTTATTTCGGGTCTTATTGCTCCAGTGCTCCAAGATGCTGAGGATTGCACTGCTATTCAAAGCCACTGGACAGCCTCGCTGTCCCGGTCCCAGGCAGGCTGTGGGAAGCCAAAGGGACTTTGACTGGTTTTTAGCTCCATGCTCTTTCCCTACCTGCCCTTAGTTAAACACTTGGAAAAGCAAGGTAAAGCCTCCTGCTGATAGGGGCTTTCGTTTGGTCCACGTGCTGCCTGAGAAGTGACCTTAGAAAAAATGTTTTGCAATGACCCTTGTTCACTGGCCAGTGCCAGAGCAGGGGGTAAAGGCAGTCCTGGCTTCCCCAGGTCGGACTCCATGATTCGGCAGGTCTTTTCCAACCTGGTGATTCTATGATTCTATGACTGGAGGCTTCCTCAACACCCAACATCTGCCAGCCACCTTCTTCCAGGCCCTCGACCAGCCCTGGCTGCTTACGTCTGGGAGCAAAGCTCCCCTGCTGCCTACCTCGGACCACTCAGAGAGCTCCCACTGGGGCCCACAGGCCTTGTTCTTGCAGACTTTCCTCTCCATGGGCCTGGCCAACCCAGCTGATTCACAGAGGTCATCGTAGACGGAGCTGTCAAAGCCTGGAGCCAGCATCTTCCAGCAGCGCACGGTGCGGTACTGATAGCCCTCAGCACAGGTCCTGGAGCATTCGCTCCACCGGCTGGTCTCCCACCTGCATGAGCCGTTCCCAGGAGAGAAAAGAACAGAGGAAAACCCCAGTAAGGAGGACAAGGGACGCGGGGGGTGCTGGGGACCACCTGCACGCCCAGGACATCCTGACCCAGTAGCTGTTGCTGTGAATCTGCTCACCATGTCTGTTAAAGCAATGATAGTCTTGAAAGCAAATTTTGCCCTTAGCAGGCAATTTAGGCAGCAAATTCCTTCCCTCTTTTTGCTTAGAAGGGGATACAAGGGCTTAGATGTGGAAGTCTATCTTCCAGTCCTGAAATGGCTGTATACTTTGGGAAGAAAATGGTCCTTACAAGGATAGGTTGTCCCTATGGGCAACTGATGCCATTTCCACTCACCTCGGCTGGCAATCTCTCCCTGTGCAAAATTCATGAGTAGGTTCTGGTCGGGTTAGGGCATCACAGTACGTTTCGTCTACTTCCACTCCATCATATCGGACGCACATTGCATAGGAAGCGCTGATACCTGCTAGGCAATCAAGACTCTCTCTTGGTCAGGCTTCCTCGGATCCAAAAGCCTTTTCCCACCAAGATTAAATTACTGGAGCGCTCACTGCATCTGAAACTCTACCTGCCATTTTAAAAAAAAGGCCAGTATTCCCTCCGTCAGCAGCCATAAAGAACCTCACGTGACAAGTCACCAGAAGACAGACCTACCTGAAGTGCACGTGGAACTGCAAGGGGCGTAAGCTGAGACTTTCCACCGATACATGTCAGCCAGGCTGATGTCGTCATGGCCCACGGGGCTCACATCAAACTCGTTGCTGCAGAAAAAGGAGGCGGCATGAGCAAAAAATGAAAAATCGATGTCAACATAATATAGTGAATGTCCTCCTCACTGTCTTTGAAGATGGGAAGAAACCCAGTGATTCTGCCGTCCATCTTCCCCACCTCGGGCAAAATGGACCACTGATGAGCAGGGAGTGTAAAGCCTTGATCTAACCCCTAAATTTAATTAATGAGGCTGTAAAAAGCCATCGGTCAACATCAGGAGGCATCATTCCCAGTGAGATTTTGGTCTTTTGAACGTGCAGGTGCCTTCAGCCTCAGTTCGTGCTAACACCTCGAGATGTATGACGCAAGGCTGGAAAGGGGAGCTCAAGCAAGGTCCCTCTTATCATATAACGTGGTGAGAGAGTTCACATGCGGCTCGCCAGAAATGGTTACAAGTTGGCCCTTGTTTTCCTGCCAAATGTTGAAGTTGCAGAGGCCAGAAGAATGGGATGGAAGGGGCACGATGTGCTGGTAAACATTTGCATGTGATGAGACACAGACTCCTGGCCTTCTTTACTATCCCATAAGTGTGACCCCCAGGTCCTTCCAAACCCATTTTACTGGATCCCTTAGAGGCAGGGGTGAAACACCTCCTGGGAGCTCTGCCTCAGGCCGGTTGTGCTAATTGGTCTTTGGAGGACACACCACTGGCCAAGTATCCGCAGCAGCTGCACGGACTGACATTGCAGAATGGGGACACCAAAGACAGCAGTGAGACTACAGAGGATTTTTGTGACCCGCCCTCCCCAGTTAACCATGTTCCCGTTTTGCTCAGAAAATCAAGCGCCACCTTTCAGTGCCAGGGGCTTGCAGAGGCTCTGCCTGGCCGATGTCTGCGGTTGGGCTGGCACCTAGCAGAGGGCTCTCCACAGATGCCATCGTGCTGTAGTTGGCTGCTTCCCCCTGACTCTCAGGAAAGGCCTCCACCTTCAGGTCCTCCAGCGAGTTCTTAGGGGCCGGTGCTTTGTGGAGGGCCTGAGGCCACCAGGCAGCCGCTTGGGTCCATAGTCGTGCCGTGGAGTTCCTTGGGGCCAGCCTGGCTGCCAGGTGCTGCAGCCCCCTGCAGAAGGCAGTGTTCTGTGGGTCTCGGTGACACAGTCGCTTGAAGAGACGGAGCCTGGAGGACGCTACGTGACTGCTCTCTGAGACCTCGGACCTCCTCACGCTGTAGGGTACAGCTGTGCTGATGGAAATCTGATTGAACCTGAGAGCTGGGGGCGAGAAAAAGAGAGATGCTTTAATTATCTTGGGTGGCTTATACTTCAGCGTGTGCTATCTAGCAAGGCACAACTAACCGAGTATCCAGTCTCCAAATCGCGCCAGCAGGGTGCACCGAGAGGATTTAATTGCCCTGACCAACTTTACAGATGCTCTCTGCCCACTGCTCAGGAGCACCATTTCAGCTTGGGTCGGGGCCTGGTCTGAGCAATACTGCAGGTGGACTTTGCTCCTGAATTGTCTGCCTTTCCCAGACTGACAGCAGATTGGACTCATCACCTTGCTTTCACCTGACGATCACTGGACTGTTGCCGACACCTGTTGCTGTCACCGCTCTGCTTACCAAGCTCAGGTGCCATGGGACTGCCCTGCCTGAGAGGGCACTGCCTGAGCTGCATCTTGGCCACCCTCTCCCAGCTTCCTTTTCTTTAGGGAGCAACTGGCCCTTGCTGCTCCCTGACAGTTTCCACCACGTTATTAATCATCTTTCCCTCATCTGCTCCGATGGTGAAGCCACCTTAGATTTCAAGACCAACGTGAGATGACTGCTTTCAGTGAACAAAGTGGGAAAGAAGGAAAAACAAAGCAACCAACCCAACTCTGCTTCTCCACCAACTGCTGCTGCTTCATCCTCCTCTTCCTCTCCTGTGTTTGCATGGTAGATCTGTCTCATCTGGAAGTTGTACTTCTCTTCGCCTTGTTCCCAGCCCCAGTCCTGGGTGTGACTGGTGGAGTTGGTTTGGAAGAAGGGCAAATGGCTGAAGCCTAGATCTTCATGCCCTTCTCTTAGAGGAAGCTGTTCATTGGTATCATCTGGTGACAGGGAGAGCCACGTGGCATTGAAGTCCTGAGCAGCTCTGGAGTTGGCTGGAATGGGATGGTTCTGGCTGGTCTCTGGTAGGTGACGATAGAGAGGTCTGTCTACAGCAGGGGCTGCAGTTCGGAGCAGTGGTGTTCGTGGTACAGTATAGTCATAAGTTATGTGTGGCATTTTCCCATTAAAGTTATAGTACTGGAGGAAACGAGGAAAGAAAACAAAGCCATTTTCGTTTTAAGGCCATGTATTTCCCAAAGACCTCTTCTAGCCACATCCATTTTGCGATAGATATTCAAAGAAAGTAGTATCCTCATACATCCCTGAGGAACCCCTCCCCTCTCCAAGACAATATCTGGCTTCCTCAGCCACCTACACACTCAGGTTTGGCTTGGGAAGCAGATTAATATTCCCTTTTTCTGAGGGAGGCTCACAGTTTTGGGACAGGCAAGACAGGAAGGCTTACAACTGCCTCCTCACATACCATGGCGTTCAGAGACTGGTTAGTGGGCCCATGAGCTATGATGTACTCCAGCCCATCTGAGTTCAGGCTCGAGGGCCGCCGGTACTTGAAGATCGTGCCAGCTACCCTGAAGTTCTGGGGGTTGTCAATGGCAGAGTTTCCATTGAAGAAGAAATGCCCGGATTCATCTGCAAGTGCTTGAAAGAGAGAGAAGAGGGACAAATGTGATACTCCATGCAGAGCACCGGGGCTGTGCTGACACTGAGGAGAGCATAGAATCACTGGGTTGGAAAGGACCCACTGGATCACCGAGTCCAACCATTCCCATCAATCACTAGGGGACAGGACGAGAGGGAATGGCCTCAAGCTCCGCCAGGGGAGATTCAGGCTGGAGATAAGGAAAAAATCCTTCACGGAAAGGGTCGTTAGGCATTGGAACAGTCTGTCCAGTGAGGTGGTTGACTCACCTTCCCTGGAGGTGTTTAAGGTGAGGGTGGATGAGGTACTTAGGGGCATGGGTTAGAGATTGGTGGGAATGGTTGGACTCGACAATCTGGTGGGTCTCTTCTAACCTGGTGATTTTAAGATTCTATGATTCTAAACCATGTCCCAAATAACTCCTGACTGAGAAAAGCCCAGCAGAAGAACCGCAGGCCCATCCACCGCTCATCTTCCATCTCAGGTCAGATCAGCAGTGTTCAACGCCTGCTGCTTTTATTTCCCTCTCCAACAAGAGCACAAACGTCTTCACAACAGGGAGTGCCCAGAGTGGTTTCCCAGCGTGCCAGCTGCCCCTCCCTGCTAGAGACGTGGTAGCTTTGGTTTACGGAGCGATGAAGTGCCCTGGTGGAAGTGAGCAGAGCCCTCTGCCCGCCTCCCAGGCAGCTGAACCGAGATTTCCCCGTCCATCCTGCTTACCTAGGATGTTTTCTGTTTTCCTGCGCTCAATAATGAGGATGTCTGTGGCACCGGCAGGGATGTTGGTGATAAACACGTAACCTGAGGAACAGAACAGAGAGTGAGGAAACCCTGCGAACAGAATAAAACGGTCTAGGAAGGGAAAGCAGCTCCTGGGATAAGTAAGGACGTAGGAAGGCAGTGCTGCCCTCCGGGGCAGGATGCTATGGACATAAATGCACGTTGTCCCGGTCTGTGAGCTCTAATCCCTGCTCCTTTCTCAAGTCCCATTACAGGTCTCCAAGGCTCACTCTGAGCACTGCTGGGTTTGGAGTCAGGAAGGAACTGGAATGGTTGGACTCGATGATCCAGTGGGTCTTTTCCAACCTAGTGATTCTACGATTCTAAGTACAACAGTTTGGCTTTAGGTGTGTGAACGAACATCCTTTCACGCTCTTTCTGGTAAGAGCACAGAAAAAGCTTACTAGTGATCACGGCTGATGCTGATCAGAGGATGGAAAAGACACAGGTCCCCTCAGCTCCTGAATTAATAGAATTTGTTTCAGGAGTAGCATAAAAATTGACCTCTTGAAAGCAGAGGAAATAAGAAAGCTCTTAATTACGTGGTTTGGCAGCTCGTCTTTCCTGCTGGAAATGTAGGTCTCGTCTGTTCTGCAAGATTTTATAAGGACTGAAATGGGAGGCCAAAAGTGCATCTGTTTTGCTAGGAGGCTGAGCACCATTGCCCCTGCCCTGGAAAGGAGCCCCAGCGCTTCTCTAGTCTGGGTTTTGCAGAGAGCAAGGCAGACCAGTGGAACAACAACGTGAAATGATGTTCCAAAGCATCCTCAAACCACAGTTGATTAATTACTAATGAGCATACCACAGTCTATTCCTTCTGTGGGTGGAGGAATGGGCCATGAGGTTGCAAGGGATGAACCTCAGTCCAGTTTCGGAGGGACTGTCCCTCGGCTGCACCCACCATAGGACTGGGGAAAGCAGAAGTCTCAGCGCAGGCTAAAACAAACGCTGTGACCCTCGTCGTAGGAGCCTCAGTGTCAAATGAACACGTAGCACAAATAAAAGAAGATTCATTGATTTCTTCACATTATCTGAGGTGGGCAAGATGCCAAAATCAATAGGAACAAATAGATCCCCAGCTGCTTCCTATTGTAAAGAGGTGAAGGGAAACCTTACCAGCCTAATATACAGCTCATCAAACCAATCTCCTCCGATGATTAAGTGAAAAGGACAAAATACAGGCATTTAAGAAGGGGTGGCGCTCTTCAGCTCTTTCCACCAAGCAGCTGGGAAACTCCTAGCCACGTTCAAGCCAGTCACCCTTCATGGCAGCTGGTGGTAAGAAGGAGCAGGTGAAGTCTCCGGACAGTGGGAGCAGGGAATACCTATCTGTGAGATTGCCTTTCGGAAGCTGCCCGAGACACGGTGGCAAGTGCTGCCGTCCCCTCCACACACCCTGCATCTGTCCATCGTCCGGGGTGAGTACAGGCTCCCATCGCACCCGACTGGCTGCAAAGAATAAAACAAGAGAAAGATTCCTGGGGCTGGCGTTACCTCCACAGGTGAGCAGCTTCTCAAGGAAATGCGACCGTGCCTCTTTTCATGAGGTTCTGGGGGAGGACCTGGGTTATCTCAGAGCAGAGTAACAAGTGAATCCAACAGCAGCAGAAATTCACCTGTGTAACTTAGGAGCACCTACACTGTTGCCCCTGAAGCTGGGGCAGGGGCCTGTGCGGGTACATCAATGGACTGAGGCTCGGGTGAGCTCTTTTGGTTCCTTCTGTCTCTGAGTTTAGGCCAATCCTTCTCACTGAAATACTCGAGAGGAGGGAGCTGGGCTCTTCTCCCAAGGGACAGGATGAGAGGGAATGGCCTCAAGCTCCACCAGGGCAGGTTTAGGCTGAACATCAGGAAAAAAATTTTCCCAGAAAGGGTCACTGGTCCCTGGCAGAGGCTGCCCAGGGAGGGGGTTGAGTCCCCTTCCCTGGAGGGGTTTAATGGACGGGTGGATGAGGCGCTGAGGTACATGGTTTAGTGTTTGATAGGAATGGTTGGACTCGATGATCTGGTGGGTCTCTTCCAGCCTGGTGATTCTATGATTCTACGATTCTCGCACACAACTTAACTCTCCAGGAGATGCTGCACCAAAGGCAGGCCTTTCTGAGGTTGTAAGGCGCCTCTAATAGTGTATACAAGCACCCTTCATCCTTGCTATATGAGGTGAAAAATCAAATGGAAGATTTAAATTTTTTTTTTTTAATTGGATGACGGTGCAAACAAAGCCACGATTCCACCTTCTCTGTGCTGGAAGGCAAGTGTCATCACTCGGTGGGAACACGTGGATGTATATAACTCCCTTTACATGAACCTCTCTGCTCTCCTGTAGCCCGCAGGCATTCAAGAGTGAGTGTAATTACCCCACACCAGGCCTCAGTTTCAATTCCCTGCTGGGACCTCCAGCCTTGCGATGACCAGGAGATCCAGTCACATACTTGCCCTACCGGTTCCTCTGCTACTATCTCCCCGAGCCTCACCTCGCACTTCCCATTGATGCAGACCCCTTGATAGGTTCTGTCCTTGCAGGAGGTACCATCCTGAGCTGGGGCCATCAGCTGCCTCTCTCCACTCCGGGTGGTGCACTGGAGGTCACAGGGCTTGTTGGAGATACTAGTGTAGTCATCTGAAGGGACAGAGGCAGAAAGTCATCAGGCAGCTCAAGCTGCTCAGAGATGGACAGTGAGGAAGGGCACTTTCCTCTTATCCATACACATGGTTTGATGTAACCTTGGATATTCCTGCTGCAGGAGGCGAAACCCTGAGGCTACGGGTATTGTAGCAGTAAAGGGGTGATGGTATGAGGCTGCTGCTGGGGACCATGCCTAGCAGAAACACTTCTTGCCGGGAAAGTGTCTTCCTTTTCATACTTTCTCCCCTTTGCAGTGCCACCCCCTGTGCCAGACACGGGAATCTCAATCAGCAGACCCAGGCTGCACATGAATACACAAGGGCAAGCGAGACCTGTAAGAGGAGCACTGACTATGCCCCGTGTGGCTGAGCAACTGAAGTTAGTGGTGCAAGTGTTCAATGTCCCCTTGGCAGCTAACAGAAAGAGGGTCGTATCTTAGGTGAGCTCAATCTGGGCCTCAGCGGCCACCTGGCAACCCACGTGAGGTGATTTGTCTCACCGGTGTAGGAAATGGGATGGGCATCCTGCTCAGAACAACCCACCACCAAGCCAGTGGGAAGCACGCTGGGTGCCGGAGGCGACCACGACGGGCAAAGGCGCAAAGAGCGTCAAGACCCGCTCTGCCAAGGTGACTGCTGGTTAGCCAAGACAACTCAGAGAAGCCCGTGTCCTGTCTGCCCACCAGCACTCGCTGCTGTAGGATCCAAAACAGGAGCAATGTGGTGAGAGAGGAGGCCTGGCTGGGTGGAGCGGTTCTGTGAAGAGACAGGGAACGATTTCTCCAAAGCAGAGAGCGTAGGGAAGCGCTTCCAGACCAGCCAGGAGCATCCATCCCATGTTCTCTGGGACTTTCTCCTTCTCCAATGTCTGAGAAAATCCTGTAGGTGTTTTCCCACCCTGATCCTTTGTGTGAAGCCGTGAAAACCCACCTGGATAGAGAGGCATCCAGTGGTAGTAGCGCTTCCCAAAGGCTTTGGCATTGAAACTGGAGCACTGCTGCTGTTTGAAGCTTGCTGTGTTGGCTGGGCAGGGCTATGGAGGGAATAAAGATGATCAAAAGCTCTCTTACAGCACAATCATTATTGTGACAGCTGCTTGTACCCGCTGCATCCTTGCAGGATGAAAATGCCCTGTCCACCCTGGAAGGAATCAGTGTGATGGACTTTGAGGTGCTGTAACACAGGCAGAAAGGCCAGGTCTCCATCACCAAAGTCCCCTCAGACAGCTGTATTTAACAGTCATGCAAAAAATACTTCCAGTGAAGGGAAAAGCATACTGGAAAACCTCCATCCCTACCCCCACGCCACAACAAATGTTTTCCTACCCTTTTCCCCCCACCTCTCAGTCCCAGAGAGCACAACCCATCTCCCAGCACCTTCAAAGCCATCATCCACTGCTCCAGGATTGGATCGTGCCCCTTGTCAGCATTCCTTGGACAGACCACTCACACCCTGAGTGCGGGTGCTCTTGCAGCTCTAAGAGTGACCCCCTGACCCCCAGACTCCCCTGCAAGGACCAGTCAGTACTGGAAGCAGTTCTCACCTGCTGCTGGCACAGTTGGTAGAGTTTGGCTTGACCAACACACGTGGTGCTGTTTGTCCCCTGGGGCATCTGGAGCCTTTAAAGCAGAAAGTAAAAGAGCTGGATGTGTGTGAAGTATTCAGCGTGATGGAGAAGCCAAGTCTGACTCAAAGGGGAGAAGGAAAGCCTCCTGGATGCAGACTAGCCAACATCTCCCCTGAAACACCTCTTCAGAGCTTTTAGGGGGACTGTGATTTTTAAGCTATTCTCGTTTTAAGGCAGGTTGAGCAGACGGGAACAAATGCAATAACACCACTCCTGTGTCCCTTCAACTCTCAGCTCCAAAAGAGTTGATGTGACAAGAGGACAACCAAAGCCTGAAGATCCATCACTCCCAGCATGATTTAAAATGAGCAGGGGAGTTGATTTCAGGACTTGCTGAGCAGTAGGCAGTGAGATTGCACCTCCCATAGGGACTGGCTGCCTTAAAATATTAGCAGGAGAGGCCTGGTGCAAACAATGAGCCAAAGCCGCGGGAATTTCTCAACACTTGATGCTTTAGCTCTGACCAGCAGGAGTTATCCAGGGGGTGCTGGAGCCCTTGACTGAGGCAAAGGAGAAAACATTATTGAAAGCTGGGAAGATGTAGTGAGAATGGTAGAGATCACAGATAAGGACAGTGTAGCATGTTTAAAGGTCAACAGCAGACAACGTGTTAATAGTATTGGAAACTTAGGGGGCATTATGCAATGAAGAATTCTGTAGGCATATTCTAGCCGGACTGGTCAGAGGTACCGCAGCCATCCCTCCAGAGTAAAGCTCCACACAGTGCAGACAAAGCCTAAATTCACATCAAAAGGCTTGAAAACTGCCATCCCTTCCAGCTGAAGCAGAGCCTGCCCGCAGGCTCAGGCAGCAACTGTTTTGTGGGCATGCTTGGCTGGCACTCAGGCTGTTCTCCTTAAAGCCACAGAAATCTTTTGGCTGGGTTTTATGTTGGGCTTTTTTTTTTTGTTTGTTTTAATTCAGACTCGAACCCTGGAGCGAAACGCCCCAGCAAAGCTCTCCCAGCGCCAGCTGTGGAGGGACAGACAGAGCGGACGCCAAATCTCTCTTCTGGCAGCAGGCAGAAGGGCAGCTCTGGCTGCAGGGTGGGGCGACAACCCCAGGCTCCCTCCCAGCCTGGTTCCCACTGCTCTGGGGAGGAGAAGCAGTACAGAGGCATCAGCAAAGCCTTGGTTAGTGGAGAAGCCACCTCCAGGCACTGCAGCAAGGGCCCTAATCTGAGCCTCCTCCGCTCCAGAGCGCATTCACGCAGAAGGGAGCGTTGCTGTGCTGCAGGATACTGGCTCTCATTCGCTTCTCCAGAGTGTGGAGCAGCAGGTTGGTGCCCCAGGAGGAGGAGGGATTGGTGGCAAGGTGACCCTGAGGGGGCAGCGGGAGTTGAGGCAGCTGAAGTTTCCCAGCTCTCCCCACTCCCACAAATCCTGCGCAGACCATAGCGGGACCCAGGCAGATGAAGGGGACAAATGTGGCCATAGGGGACAAAGGGAGATACTGTCAGGTGACAGCCAGATAAATGACAGAGGGGAAAAAGACTTGCAAGCTCTGCAGGGAACAAAGAAGGGAAATTGCTGAGACGTGGCTGAGCCGGTTGCTGCCAGGAGTAAATCAAGTCCCCATAAAGTGTCTGGGAAATGTACCCACATCCTCAGCCCAGGAACTGGCTACAAACCAGGGTTGGGTTGGTCAGAGCAGCCACGGTAAGCTAGGGATTGCAAAAGGGAGGGCAAGAGGAACAGAACTAGCCCTCCCCGGTCCACAACCGCATCGTCAGACCCCGAGAGGAGACAAACCCCTTGCTCCCCGCAGGATGAGCCAAGCTGAGCGAGTGCGATGCTCAGGGGGCCCGTCCCCTGCCACCGCCGGCTCACCACCTACCCCATGGGCAACAGCCGCAGGAGAGAGAAGGGACAACCCTGCAAAGCCAGGGTGTTTGGCCCCCGAACGCAGGTCGGGGCATCATCCCATTTCCCCGCTGCTGCCTGAGGCCTGGTTAGGGCGCAGGCTGGGACACGACTCACCTCTGCCGCAAGCAGTGCCTCTCGCGGGACATCACGCCTCCCCCGCAGGACCGGGAGCAGGTGGACCAGGAGCTCCACTCTCCCCACCACTTGGTGACTTCTTCATCCCAGGGGCCAGCTCCATCTGCCGCCTCACTACTGTCCTGACAGAAACACAGGATCGTTCGCTGGAGAACTTGGCTCCTCACCGGGAGCCCTGTGAGGCCACGCCAGGCACACGCGTCTCTAAACTCAGATTTCCCTCCAGCGCTGGGTTTTGCGTGGGAAGGAGGATACCTCCAGGAGAAGGGCTGTCAGGCTGGACATGTGTGACAATAACACCTCTTTTTTTTTTTTTAAAGGAATTCAACTCAGATCCATGCCCTTCACCCTCCAACCCTCACAGAAGTCACTTTTGAGAGTGCTCCAGAACCAGAGCCTCCTACAATTGCTGTCGTCTCCTCTCCCATGATGCTCAGGAGAGGATTGCTCCCTCTCCCAACATGCCTTGCTGGGGCTAAGCCTTTAAATTCGGCAAACCTGAGCTCTCTGGCCCCAGGGTGGTCATGGCAGCAGGCTGCTGTTGGCTGTACCTCCACAGTTTCCAGTAGGTAAGGGATTCTACGTTTTAGCTGGATTTTTTTTTTCCTTACACTATTTTCCTGTTTAGTGTCTGACAGCCTAAAAGCTCCCAGGGACTTGAGCAAATTTTCTGGTGCAGAAACTAATGTCCTGTTTACTGAAATACAGCTGCGAGTGGTGTTAAATGCAGTAATGAGTTTAACACAACACAGTGATTGGAACAGATTTATCCAGCTGAAAATGTTGACAGTGTTTCAGAAGTAGAAGAAAATTAATAATTTGAGGGCGAGAGAGGTCTGGTCTGCTAAAGCAAGGGGTCAGGAAAGTGGTACCAGTGTGATTATAAATCAAATGTGCTGGTTTGTGGCTGATAGTCCTGTTGCAAAGAACTGGTCTGTAAAGTATAACTGATGGATGTGAAAGAGAACTCAGCAGGGTTTGCTCATCACTAGATGTTCTCTGTTCACTGCTCTGGTTGACTGTCTCTAGGTTTTAGGCTCTTCCATGGTGTAATAAAGCCAAAGTGGTGCTCCAGCCGGAGAACTTGGGATTTCGGCAGTGTCTGCCAACAGAATATCCTCTGGTAGAGGAGATGCAGCTGGCTATATGCAAATATTTGTAAATTGTAACTTAGCGTGATTGAAATGCTCATAGTGTCTTTCCTCGGGGGTAGCCAGAGCGCATTGAAACCTGCTCTGCTGAAAAAAAGGCACCACATTACCTGATGCCTTGCCCTTTAGGTGTTACAACAGTTGATTTAGAAAACACAGAAAAACCCTTTGCCATATTTAGATGTTCTGCCTAGAGTTGGCTTGCCTGATAGGGACCAAAGGCTGTGGCCAGCAGCTGAGTTGCTCAAGAAGAAAATGAAATTTAAAAGAAACAGACAAGTTTTTAAAAATAACTTTTTCTCTTCTTCCAAATGATCATCTCGACCCGTTTCCCATGGCAATTTTTGTTTGGCTGTATGTTATCACATTGTAAATGGAAACACTGACTGTGTTGCCTCCACATTTACAAAGCGAAGAAACCAAAGGTCTCTTATTGTAAGGTATTTTCAGCTAAAATCTTTCCCCAACCCCCTCTGCGCCTCTCTGTGATAAGCCTCTCAAAGTCTGAGGAGGAGAACCTCTTCACAACTCTTGTTGTTGGGAATCATAGAATCACTAGATCTTCCCCTGGATGGGAAAGAGACTTTGTGTATATGGAGTGCTGGAGAGCTGCAGGCTCCTTCTTTAGGTTAGTGCTTTTGCGTGTTTTGAAGGGATGCAAGTAGACTTAGCACGTGGTGGTTAGTGGCACAGCTGAGGTTTGGTGAAGATCGGCGTCTCTACCTTTCTGTGCCTCCTTCTTCCAGTTAGAACAGGACACACAGCTCTCTGCACGATGACTTCCAGGCATGACAGGAGCCCAAATGAAGATTTATTGAAGGATGCTAGTCAAAGAAATGCGTTCCCCGATATCCATAAGCCCTGTTCCTGCTTCCTCTCTGTAGTGGAGGCATCAATCACTTTTTAATTAGATTGATTTGGCTCTCAGGAGTTCCATGACCAAGCTCCCTTGCCAGTCCTTGCCTAGGAGCACTTATTTCCTTGTGCAAGCAAGGACAACGCTGAGCTGTCCCCTTGGCCGGAGACACTTACCGCCTGACTGCACCCGAGTCCTGTGCCTGGTGACACGGAGGGGGAACTTCAGGTGCTGAAAGCTGGGGTGGCTGCTTCTGATCTGTGCCAAGTTTATTATATCGTCAGCAATAAACCTGCATTAACCATGCCACACAAATGGTTCTTATTTTTAATTGGAGACCCTTGCACTTTCCAGATTTCCAGATAATAAACTAAGGACTGTGGGACAGACTCCAGATTAGATTAGCTCCCAGCTTTAGTTTCCCAAGCCCCTCAGCAAATCCCAGGAGTTCCCTTCTGGCCAAGTGAATGCCCCTCACCCCCAGCATCCTCCTTTGCAGGGGAAATCAAAGGAGCTTTACAACAACTCTTTTACACCCTCCCAATTACAGGAGATGCTGGAGCTGCTCTAATTTGCACTCTGCTGCAGGATCACAGAAAAAGAGCAGGCAAGAAATGCCACAGCAGGAGATGCACGTAGGTCTTTACAAGGCTGGCTCTGCCCGAGTGTCAGTGAGGTCTCTGCCTAAAGGAGGTGAGAGGATCAGGTACGACTCCCTAGTGAGGAGGAATATAAGGCCTAGAATTTACATCCCTAGAAAAGACAGACCAAGTTCCACTTCAGCCAGGTGTTCTCTGCAAGAATTTCCCCCAGGGGCACTTGTGGCTTGGCACGGGTGATTACACAGCTGCAATTCTTGCTCTCTGAGGCCAACCAAGTGATTCCTGGGGCCATGCAGCTGAGCCCGTGACGTCTGCCCTGCTGTCCCCTTGCTGGGGGGACCTGAACTTTGACCCCCTCCACCCGCAAGGAGCTTCTCTGGGATAAAGCATTTGTCTCCAGGTTTGCCAATATCAATGACAGAAACATCACTCCCTAAGCCAGCACTGCTGAAAGGTTCTTCTGTCTAAGAGAACGCTCCGCAGCTGCTTCCCTTCTCCCTGCTGCCAAACAAAGGCTGCCACCAACAGAAGGCTTCCACCCTGCAGAGGATGGGGGCCTGGAATGACATCCTATCGGATTTCCAGGCGGTCTTTCTGAAGAGCTGAGGGGGCTAAAAACATTCTCTGCTGAGTCTCTGTCACGCTCTGGATCGGCTCTGAGCTACACCGGGTTTCCCAGAAACCTGGGAATAACTGCAATTACCGTGTCGGTGGTCCAGCCGCCTGCGTTGCTTATTGTTCTGCCTAATCATGACATTCATTAGAGCCCGGGTCCTGGAAAAAAAAAGCTGCCTGGGAAGAGAGACCACAAACATTCCTGCCTAGTTCCCTTAGCAGAGGAGCTGGGGGGGAGGCTCCTCGTAGCAGCCTTAAGGACAGAACCCCCCGCTGATGGACACGAGTAGGCTGTTCTGCTCAACCTTGTCAAAGGTTGCAAGACTACCAGAAACAGCAACTGAAAATGAAATAAATTCCTCACAGACCTTTCCTGAGGCCATTAACTGCATGTCTTCTACCAAAAATGTCCATAAGCCCTTGACTTAAGGGCTTCTTTCCACAGCAAATCACACTACTTGCTGAAATACTAAGTAGCTTCAGATGTCCTAGTGCCTGGAACAGACCTCAGATTATTAGCTGGAAGTGAATGACCCTGCTCAGCCACCCAATCTGGGTTTCTCCTGTCGTGCTCTGACTAAAGCTGGGGCGACAGAGCCTACCACAACCCTGAGAAAACAATAGCATTTACAATCGCACCCTGATGTTTCACAAAAGAATTGGCATCTGTGCAAAGTTATTTCTCATCCTGTCTTTGTTTCATCCTATTCAACCTATTAATGGTTGGACTCGATGATCCGGTGGGTCCTTTCCAACCTAGTGATTCTGTGATTCTATTCGGGTAGACTAGGGAGCGTAGATCAGAGATTCGACGTTGGATGCAGACACAAAATTGTATTTTGCTTAGAAAAACTGAAATGAGATATTTCAGAAGGGGTTTCTGACGAGGGGAGGCTACCCTCAGGTAAGAAAAAAGCAATAATTTTCATGGGATCGGGAAGAACGCTAATCTGGAGCAAAACCAGTAAGCTTGCTAAACGTGTGATACTGCAGCAAAGTAAGAGAAATCTGGATACGTAATGAGGTGCAGATGAAAAGCAAATTAGAAAGGTGGTGAACAGAATCCAGAGAGCTATCAAGTGCTGCTCATAATCCCTGCTCTGCCTGAAACTTCTCTGAGTTATCCCTACAGCTAAGGGCTAAATGGAACAGTCAGCAGACACGCACGAAGGTAAAACCACAGAGAAAATAAGACACTTGAACTTTAAAATTAAGACAAGCTCAGAACAGCAGGTACCGTGTGGTTCTTGTAGTGATGCTGGGAGCAGGGAAAGCCCTGGGACAGAGGGATGGGACAGGTTAGAGGGATGGAGGACATGGGGAGAGGGACAGGAGAGAGGGATGGAGGGAGGAGAGGGACAGGAGAGAGGGATGGGAAAGAGAGATGGAGGGGAGGGAGAGAGGGTTTGGAAAGAGGGATGGAGAACATGGGGAGAGGGACCAGGAAAGAGGGATGGAGGACAGGGAGAGAGGGACCAGGAAAGACGGATGGAGGACAAGGGGAGAAGGACCAGGAATGAGGGATGGAGAGGAGGGAGAGGGGCTGGGAGGGAGGAATGAAGATAGAGAAGGATGGAGAGGAGGGAGAGGGAGTGGAAGGGAGAGAGGGATGGAGGGAAAGGAGAGAGGGAGTGCAAGAGAGGGATGGAAAAGAGAGAGGGACCGGGAGGGAGAAAGGGATGGAGGGGAAAGAAGGAATAGGAAAGAGATATGGAGGGGAGAGAGGGACCAGGAGGGAGAAAGGGATGGAGGGGAAAGAAGGAATAGGAGAGAGGGTTGGAGGGGAGAGAGGGACCGGGAGGGAGAATGGGATGGAGGGGGGAGAGAGGGAATAGGAGAGAGGGATGGAGGGAAGAGAGGGGGAACAGGAGAGAGGGATGGAGGGGAGAGAGGGACCGGGGAGGATAAAGGGATGGAGGGGAGAAAGGGATGAAGGGGAGAGAGGGAACAGGAGAGAGGGATGGAGAGGAGAGAGAGGGGGACCAGGAGAGAAGGATGGAGGGGAGAGAGAGAGGGACCAGTAGAGAGGGATGGAGGGGCGAGAGGGACCAGGAGAGAAGGATGGAGGGGAGAGAGAGGGGGAATGGGAGAGAGGGATGGAGGGGAGAGAGAGGGGGACCAGGAGAGAGGGATGGAGGGAAGAGAGGGATGGAGGGGAGAGAGGGGGGGACCAGGAGAGAGGGATGGAGGGGAGAGAGAGGGGGACCAGGAGAGAGGGATGGAGGGAAGAGAGGGATGGAGGGGAGAGAGAGGGGGAACGGGAGAGAGGGATGGAGGGGAGAGAGAGGGGGACCAGGAGAGAGGGATGGAGGGAAGAGAGGGATGGAGGGGAGAGAGAGGGGGAACGGGAGAGAGGGATGGAGGGGAGAGAGAGGGGGACCAGGAGAGAGGGATGGAGGGAAGAGAGGGATGGAGGGGAGAGAGAGGGGGACCAGGAGAGAGGGATGGAGGGGAGAGAGAGGGGGACCAGGAGAGAGGGATGGGGGGAGAGAGGGATGGGGGGAGAGAGAGAGGGACCAGGAGAGAGGGATGGGGGGAGAGAGAGAGGGACCAGGAGAGAGGGATGGAGGGGAGAGAGAGAGGGACCAGGAGAGAGGGATGGGGGGAGAGAGGGATGGGGGGAGAGAGAGAGGGACCAGGAGAGAGGGATGGGGGGAGAGAGAGAGGGACCAGGAGAGAGGGATGGGGGGAGAGAGGGCCGGGAGAGGGCCGGGCAGGGCAGGCCGGGCCGGAGCGGCAGCAGCGGGGCCGCTTACCTCGTGTCGGCGGGGGGCGGCGGCGCCCGGGAGGAGGAGGAGGAGGAGGAGGAGGCGGGGAGCGGCGGCCATGGCGCGGCCTGCGGGGGGGCCGGCATGGCTGGGGCAGCGCCGCCCCTCCTCCCGGCCGGCCCCGAGCTCTGCCTCCTGCCCTCCAGCCCCTGGTGCTTCCATCGCCGAGCTCTGCCTCTCAGCCCTCCATCCTCACGCACTTCTCTCCCGTGCCTCCATCCCTGAGCTCTGCCCCCATCCCTCCATCCCTGAGCTCTGCCCCCATCCCTCCATCCCTAAGCGCTGCTTCCATCCCCAAATGCTGCCTCCACCTCTCCATCCTCAAACTCTCCCTCCACCCCCAGGTGCTGGCTCCGTGGTTCCATCCCCAAGCTCTCCCTCCATGCCTCCATCCCTGAGCTCTGCCTCCATCCCTAAGCGCTGCCTCCATCCTCAAGCTCTGCCTCTCACCACTCCATCCTCAAGCTCTGCCTCCCATCCCACCATCCCCAAATGCTGCCTCCACCCCTCCATCCCCAGCTCTCCCTCCATCCCTCTGTCCCCAATCACTGTCTTCCATCCCTGAGCTCTGCCTCCATCCCTGAATCCCTCGGTGCTGCCTCCATGCTTCCATCGCTGAGCTCTGCCTCTCATGCCTCCATCCTCAAGCTCTGCCTCCCATCCCGCCATCCCCAAATGCTGCCTCCCACCTCTCCATCCCCGAGCTCTCCCTCCATCCCCAGGTGCTGCCTCCATGCTTCCGTCCCCGAGCTCTGTCTCTCATCCCTCCATCCTCAAGCTCTGCCTCCCATCCCTCCATCCCCAAGCTCTGCCTCCCATCCCTCCATCCCCAAGCTCTCCCTCCATTCCTCCATCCCCAAGCACTGTCTCCCATGCCTCCATCCCCCAAATGCTGCCTCCATCCTCAAGCTCTGCCTCCCATCCCACCATCCCCAAATGCTGCCTCCACCCCTCCATCCTCAAGCTGTCCCTCCATCCCTCTGTCCCCAAGCACTGTCTCCCAACCCTCCATCCCTGAGCTGCGCCTCCATCCCTAAGCACTGCTTCCATCCCTCCATCCCCAGGTGCTGCCTCCGTGTTTCCATCCCCGAGCTCTGCCTCTCATCCCTCCATCCTCAAGCACTCTCTCCCATACCTCCATCCCCAAATGCTGCCTCCATCCCTAAGTTCTGCTTCCATCCCTAAGCGCTGCCTCTATCCCTCCATCCCCAGGTGCTGCCTCCATGCTTCCATCCCCAAATGCTGCCTCCCACCCCTCCACCCCTGAGCTCTGCCTCCACCTCTCCATCCTCAAGCTCTGCCTCCATCCCTCCATCCCCAGGTGCTGCCTCCATGCTTCCATCCTCAAGCTCTGCCTCCCATCCCGCCATCCCCAAATGCTGCCTCCACCTCTCCATCCCCAAATGCTGCCTCCACCTCTCCATCCCCAAATGCTGCCTCCACCTCTCCATCCCCAAATGCTGCCTCCACCTCTCCATCCCCAAGCTCTCCCCATCCCTCCATCCCTAAGCGCTGCCTCCATCCCTCCATCACCAGGTGCTGCCTCTGTGCTTCCGTCCCCGAGCTCTGCCTCCCATCCCTCCATCCCCAAGCACTGTCTCCCATGCCTCCATCCCTGAGCTCTGCCTCCATCCCCCAAGTGCTGCCTCGAGCACGTCCATCCCTTTCTTTGGGGCTGGGAGGCAGGGAAACGTAGAATGTCCTGTGCTGGAAGGGTTCCACGTGGATTGTCGAGTCCAACTCCTGTCTCTGCACAGGACAACCCCCAACGTTCTTACCCTGTGTCTGAGGGAATTGGCCAAACGCGTCTCATATGAGCTCCAACAAGGCCAAGCGCTGGGCCCTGCATGGGGGACACAACAACGTCATGGAGCAGTCCAGGCTTGGGGAAGAGCGGCTGGAAAGCTGCCCAGTGGAAAAGGACCTGGGGGTGCTGGTTAACAGTGGCTGAATGTGAGCCAGCAGTGGCCCAGGTGGCCAAGAAGGTGGTGGAATCTCTATCCCTGGAGGGGTTCAATACATATGTAAGATGTGGTGCTTCAGGACGTGGTTTAGTAGGCACAGTGGTGTTGGGCTGATGGTTGGACTGGATGAGCTTAGAGATCTTTTCCAACTTTCAATCCCAACAATGATTCTATGAATACTGTCAGGCTGGGTGCCGTGACTGCTTCCCTGGGGATCCTGTTCCAGTGCTCCACTACCTTCTGAATGAAGAACCTTTTCCAAATATCCAACCTAACCCTCCCCTGGCACATCTTCCTACCATTCCCTCAGGTCCTGTCATTGGTCACCAGAGAGAAGCGATCAGCTCCTGCTCCACCTCCTGTAAGGGAGCAGTAAACTGTGACGAGGTCTCCCCTTGGTCTCCTTTTCTCCAGGTTGAACAGACCAAGTGACTTCAGTCACTCCTCATACGGCTTCCCCTCTGAACTCTTCCTCAATTTGTGGCTTTACTTTTTTTTTTTTTCTCCTATGGTGCCCAAAACTGCACCCAGCGCTCAAGCTGAGGCCACACCAGAGGGGAGAAGATTAGGACAATCCTCTCCCTTACCTGGCTTGCAATGCTGTGCTGGATGCGCCCCAGGACACGGTTGTCCTCTGGGCTGCCAGGGAACTGCTGGTTCATGTTCAACTTGCTGTCAACCAGAACCTCCAGATCCCTTTCTGCAGGGCTGCTCTCCAGCCTCTCGCTCCCCATTCTGTCCGTATGTCCTGGGTTGCTGTGTCCCAGGGGCAAAATCCGGCACTTGCCCTTGTCCAACTTCATGTGGCTGGTGATTCCCTGCTCTCCCATTTGTCCAGATCCCTCTGCAGGTCTTCTCTTCCCTCAAGAGTGTCGATAGCTCCCTTACCATTTCCTATCATCCACAAACTTAGTTATTAAACCTTCAAGTCCTGCATCCATGTCATTTATGAAGAGCACTGGTGGATGAATGGTGAACAAACCTGATGCCCTGGTCCTTGCCAAGGGCAGACGCAGTTGCCCAGAGGCCCCAGATCTCAGCCACGGTTTAATTCAGATACGGAAGCCCAGCTTCCATCTCATGTGAAAGCTGTTCTCCACCACCTCAGTTCATGCATCCCCTCTTTACACCGTCACTGCAGAAAACATGCTCCAAAATCAGAGCACTTGGAGCCGCTTGCAGCAATCGGCTTGCTGCTCACAGCCTTCTCGGAGGATGCAATGGCACCTCAGAAGCCCCTGTAAGCTCTCTGAGAGCTTCCAGGCTAAAGGAATTCATCCATCCCTGTTTTCAGGTGCTGCTTTCAGGCTGAAATAGTCAATTGTACAACTTAAAGGGGACGAATTTGCTAGCTGGTGAGTTCCCCCCTCGCTTCTGGATGCCCCCCCTGCCGTGTTTGTGATGGGAAGGCATCTGGAGGCTCTGTGCTGGGCCTCCAGGGAGCCAGCTGCTCTGAGCTGTGGACAAAGGCCGTGAAAAAATGGGATGGTGTGTCCCCAGCCTGGGGGGAGCGTTTGGGGAGCAGCCGTTTCTGCCTGCCAGATGTGCTGTCATGAGCGTGGAAACGTGTCAGTCCTCTGCAGTTCTCCTCTACCCCGGGCTTCAGCCTCAGAGGAGAAGGAGAGGAGGGGAATCAATCATAGAATCACCAGGTTGGAAGAGCTGTTTAGCCTGGAGAAGAGGAGGCTGAGGGGAGACCTCATTGCTCTCTACAACTACCTGAAAGGAGGTTGTGGAGAGGAGGGAGCTGGGCTCTTCTCCCAAGGGACAGGGGACAGGACGAGAGGGAATGGCCTCAAGCTCCACCAGGGGAGGTTCAGGCTGGACATGAGGAAAAATTGTTTCCCAGAAAGGGTCATTGGTCCCTGGCAGAGGCTGCCCAGGGAGGGGGTTGATTCACCTTCCCTGGAGGGGTTTAAGGGACAGGTGGATGAGGTGCTGAAGGACATGGGTTAGTGTTTGATGGGAATGGTTGGACTCACTGATCCAGTGGGTCTCTTCCAACCTAGTTATTCTATGATTCTGTGATTTAGGTTGGAAAAGATGTTTAAGAGGGTAGGAGGGGGCAACGTGCTTTCGACTCATCCAGAGCAAGTGAGGGTGAGCAGCGCTGACAAATAACACGGTTGCGCCATGAGCTGTGGGGTGAAAAAGCTGAGCTGCCCTGCTGCAGCCCCGTGTAATGTTCCTGTGGAGCCAGGTCCTGCCCTGCAGATAAGCAAGGCTGAGTAAAGCTGCAGAGAGTCACAGAGGTGGGGGAGAGCCTGTGCCTAAGAAGGAATGTGGGGCTGGCTCCAGCTAAGCAGTGCAGGTCTCGGACACGTCTCAGTGCATCTGGTCTTCCTCAGCCCCCCTCAAAGCTGGGCAGCACCCCTGCGAGGCAGGCACAGCGGGCTGAGCGCTGCTCGAGAGCTTTGGAGAAGGAGATGTGCATGTGAGATGCTGAGGGAGCGTGACGGGGCAAATCCGGGTGGCCGGCGATGCTCTCCCCTCCAGGGCCCCTCTGGGTGCCCTCTCTCCTGACCTTTTCCTGCTCTCATCCCACAGGCACAACTCCCAAGCCTCTCGTGGTCACAGGGGTGCTGCAAGTGCAGCGGGGAGGCCAGCAAAGCAATGCTAAAACGCCGCTTGCCATTTGACATCCTGAATTTAAGCAGTGCGGTTGTTTTCTTGTCATTCAGAGCATATTTTGAATACTCTCAGTCGCTGCAGGAGCACTGATACGGGAGATAAAGGTTGCCTCGTAGTCTTGAGACACCTCCCCCCCAGGTGTAGGAAAAGATTTGATTGTGCTAGTGAACCAATTAATACATGTAAATCCTTGCTAACAAAACAATCACCAAACAGTTTCCAGTCTTGTAATCGTTTTTAATCCGACTTGCTCAGTTTTGGTTTTTATTCCCCCTACTGTCTTTATTTAGACCACAAAGTAAAGTTGTCACTTTCCAACTGGTTCTGCTGTGGGTTGTGTTACATGCATGAACGGGCTGAGCTCCGCATGAGCCCTTTGCGGTTTTGCATTCAACTCAGCCATTACAAGGGGCTTTTCCCCAGTTGCTCCCCAGTTTTGTGTGCCCTGTTAAGAGAAAGTAGGTCTGTAATACCACCAGGGAGTGTTGAAAAGGTTCACAAAGGTTGAGGATCTCTTCTTTATTAGCAGCCAAGTGCCAGAACCACATGGTTCTCCGTAGAATTCTGGTCCAGAATTGAGCTGGGGCCAGCCACTTTGGGATTGATTCCCACTCATTCCCTGCCCTCTAGAAGTAGCGTAGCATTTCAACCTCTTGTTTTGTTGAATTGGGTTTTGTTAGCAAACTGTTTCTCCAAAAAGCTTCCACACAGAGTCAGGAGGGCAATCAAACAGCATGTGGAAGTAGAACCGGTGTTTGTGGCTGCTATTGAAAGCACCTTGAAAGGTGCTGAGGGGCATGGTTTGGTGATTGATAGGAATGGTTGGACTCGATGATCCAGTGGGTCCTTTCCAACCTAGTGATTCTATGATTCTGTTACAGCAGACCCTGCAGGACCATCCTCTAACATGATCTGAAAGGATTCAGCCTACTCACTTGCAGATCATAGAATCACCAGGTTGGAAAAGACCCACTGGATCATCGAGTCCAACCATTCCTATCAAACACTAAACCATGTCCCTTAGTACCTTGTGCACCCGTCCCTTAAACCCCTCCAGCGAAGGTGACTCAACCCCCTCCCTGGGCAGCCTCTGCCAGGGACCAATGACCCTTTCTGGGAAACATTTTTTCCTAATGTCCAGCCTGAACCTCCCTTGGCGGAGCTTGAGGCCATTCCCTCTCGTCCTGTCCCCTGTCCCTTGGGAGAAGAGCCCAGCTCCCCCCTTTCCACAACCTCCTTTCAGGTAGTTGGAGAGAGCAATGAGGTCTCCCCTCAGCCTCCTCTTCTCCAAGCTGAACACCCCCAGCTCTCTCAGCCGCTCCTCATCCCGTCACAGATGGCAGCTGTCTTCCCACAGGGAAAGTCCTGGGATCATAATGACAGAGGTTGTGAGTTTAGAAAAATGCATGGGAAAGACTGGCCGGGGGTTAAAGGTCACTTCTTTATTTCTGTCTGTGCGTGTTTTCCTCCCATCGACCAAGCTGCCGGAGGGATCCTGTCTTTGCTAGCAGCCTTGCAGGGTGTTGCACTGGAATTCTAGCCCATCCCAGTAACACAGTTGGCTCTACCTGGTGCTCGCCCATTCCTGGCCGCAGCAGCAGGAGGGACAGCTGGACTCCCCTTTCCCTGTGAGGAGGAGCCTGTGTGAGCCAAGATTCCACTCTGCAGGTAGAAGGGAAATAGCTGGACCTTCTTTTTACCGCTTTGAGCGGCTCAAAGAGTTCAGCTCTGTTAACGCGAAGAAAACTCAAGCTGTAGTGGTGGGAAGAGGCCGGGTCCGCTCCTCCATGAAGATGACCATGACCAGAACCTGCTTCCTGAAGATGTCTGAGGGGTCCCTGAGTTGCTGGGGCAGAGGATGGAGCAGACCTCAAAGGGCATGTGCTGCAGGGAGGCTGCTTCATCCCTCCTGCTGAACCAGGCTGCTGCCTCTGCTCTGGCTCTGAGAGGATCCTCAGCTCTTGAGTGCCCTCACGAGGGATCGATGGAGCCCTCTCCTTGGACTGAGCATAACCGTGCAGTCAGGCCAAGGAGGTTTGCTTATGGCTTTGCCCCCTCTTTGTGCAGGGATCACATTTGCAAGCTGTGTTCTTGGAGCCTTTTTGTTGCAGGCTCTTGGATCTGCGTCCCACAGACTGACCCCAAGCTCCTTTGCGCAAGTCGTTGTTTGCAGCTTCCCCTGGAGAGGAGAAGGGGGAATTAAGAAAAGTTTTAAGCTCCCTCTTGCAGGTACAGGGATGCTGTGGGCAGAGCAGGGTGGCGTGCTGAGCCTCTGCAGTGCACTCACCTTTAAATGCTGGGGATGATGAGTTTATATCAGCTTGCAAGGCAGGCTTGCAGTGATTTTCATAGAATCATAGAATCACCAGGTTGGATGAGACCCACCAGATCATCAAGTCCAACCATTCCTATCAAACACTAACCCATGTCCCTCAGCACCTCATTCACCCGTCCCTTAAACCCCTCCAGGGAAGGGGACTCAACCCCCTCCCTGGGCAGCCTCTGCCAGGGACCAATCACCCTTTCTGGGAAACATTTTTTCCTCATGTCCAGCCTGAACCTCCCCTGGTGGAGTTTGAGGCCATTCCCTCTCGTCCTGTCTCCTGTCCCTTGGGAGAAGAGCCCAGCTCCCTCCTCTCCACAACCTCCTTTCAGGTAGTTGCAGAGAGCAATGAGGTCTCCCCTCAGCCTCCTCTTCTCCAGGCTAAACACCCCCAGCTCTCTCAGCCGCTCCTCATAAGGCCTATTTTGTGGCAGAGCATTCCAGACTGGCCTTCCAGAACAGGTTTTGCCCCTCAGTGGAGGTACTGTGTAATTTTCAAGGTAATTTTTAGGGTCATTGAGCACCCAGTGGCAGCACAACCTTCCCAGCAGAACTACAGCTGCAGAGAGCAGGACCGAGACAAAAGGGAAAGACATTTGGTGAGGGGAATGCACTGTTTAATAGGCCAAGGAGAACAAGAATAATTTGTTGTTTGGGTTTAGTTTCTAGGGGTTTTTTTGTAGATGGGGAATTGAAAACTAATTTTGTGCTAGCATTGATGTAAACAACAGGGAACTGGAAAGGTCCAGCCAAACCCATGGACAAGGGGGAATGGACTCAAGCTCCACCAGGGGAGGTTCAGGCTGGACATTAGGAAAAAAATTTTCACAGAAAGGGTCATTGGTCCCTGGCAGAGGCTGCCCAGGGAAGGGGTTGAGTCACCTTCCCTGGAGGGGTTTAAGGGACAGGTAGACGAGGTGCTGAGGGACATGGGTTAGTGTTTGATAGGAATGGTTGGACTCGATGATCCAGTGGGTCTCTTCCAACCTGGTGATTCTATGATTCTGTGTGGGTATGTGCAGGAAGAGATGCTGCTGGAGAGATTCTGAACTAGGTGCACAGGGGACAGGTGAAGGGAAGAACTGTGCTTAGCAGGTGGATGTGGTGCCCAGGAGGAATAAATCCATTTACCTCAGATGGTGCAGAGCTGGACCACCTCCTGCTCCATCCTAGTCTTGTTCTGAGCCATCGCCGCCACCAGAGAGCTGGTGGGATGGGAGCTTTAGTTCCTCCAGAGCTGCTGTGCGTGCATCTGCTCTCAGCTGTGCCCCACTGTGTGTTGGGATTTCTTCCCACCTCACTAGACACAGAGCCCACTCTGTGCTGCTTAGCACAACCTTTTAGATGCACTTGGAAAAACACCTTCTCTCCCTTATTTTGGCTATTGGCTGATCCAATGGAACTCAGCCTTCCTAACAAGAATTCCCATTGTCCAGAGGCCAAGGCAGCACCTCAGCCTACCTGGAACAGCTCTAATTGGGGAAGAAACTCATCATCAGAAGGGGACTGATGATGGGTCCTCTTAACCAGGCACACTGGGGAAATAATACCCATTGTTAAAACACAGAGATCCAGAGCATTTGAGCACTCCCCGAGTGTTCTTGGGGTCCTGTGTGCCTGAGAAAAGGCCCCATCATTGCCAGAGAGAAAGACTGACCATTGGTCACCTCCCCAGACAACAGATATGGGGATTGTGGTCCACCAGGTGGTCTGGTGCAACTGATGGAAGTTTCCATTTGCGTGACATCTTGGGGAGCACATAGACTTGAGGAAAACCACCAGGGCACGCCTCTGCCTTCCTCGTGGAACTTATTCAGTGGATCCCTTTGGACTTTTGAACTCACATGCAAGACTAAAAAAGCAACCTGGTTTTGACATCCAGCAATCACTGCACCTGGTGACGCTGGATCTTCATCTGAATCTTTGGGCTGAGACCAAATCTTGTCCTCTTACATCAGAAAATGGGAGATGAGCGGTGTTGACTTCTGGCAATCAATCACAGGAACAAGTGTCTGTTTGAAAACAGATGCCAATGTGAGGAGTGTTTATGTTGCCAGAGCCTGGACAGGGACTGAAGAAAACCCAGAATTAACAGAGTAAATCCTCTTTTTTTTCCCAGCCCCCTCAATGTCTGGGCCAGAGCTGGGCAAAATAATTCACCACAAAGTAAACATTTGTGTGTGCTGCAGTGGTGCGACGTTGGCTTGAACTGATCTGGTCAAGGGGGTTAAAAAGAGAAATATTTGTTTTCTGCATTTTTTAAATATTTCAGTTGTCGGTGGGTTTCAGTTTAATTAGTATCATTAAGTATTATGTAAAGCTCAATATGTTTCTGTCTGGGTTGAATCCAGCAGCTGTTTGTAGGTTTGGTTTTACTTTTGCTTAGTTGAAAAAGCTGCAAACTTTTGTCCCAAACAACTGAGAAAAAGGTTATTTGGGGTTTTCCAGTGAAAGCAAATATTCCCTTTGTTTGCACAACTGCAGCCCTGACCTCAATAAAACTTTGTCCAGTACGATGATCTCTTTTGCTTAATGAAGTGAAAGTGGCTAGAGGGAAAAAAACCCAGAATATGGCAAGACTCCAGTCTCACTTCTAAGACTTTGCTGGTTTCTTTCACAATCTATTTATTTTTAAATAGAAGTCTTGTTTCAGAAGCAAGCAGATACTTTGTCTTTAAAAGGTCATTAAAATATCTCTGTATTAATACAGCTGGGTGGATGATGCTTAGTGATGTGCCCAAGCAGGGTGAAGTTGTCCTCGCTTACCTTGGCTGTGTATTACAAACACAGTATGTAAAACAGAGTTAAAATACAGATTTCCTTCATGATATTGTCATAACCTGATTAATGCTCTGCTGGTGCTGACAGCAATGCCCATGCTGAACTGTGCAGAGTGTTTTCTGTTAACTAAGTAGTGTATAGGGATAAAAAGGAGGGGGAAGGGGGAAGCAACCCATATCTCGTATAAAACCTGCCCTCCTGGTGCCAGGCTCCAGCAGGAAATTCTCACACCTAGCCCAGCCCTTGTCACAAATAAAACCCCTGTGATCTTGGTTTTGTGTCCCCAACCAACAAAAAATCTCTGTTCATTGGCGAGGATGTGAACAAAACCACCCCATCTCTTTCTTCATCCCCCTGCCTCCAAGTTAATGGCCACAGGTTCCCAGAAACAGGTCAAGGCACGCAGTGGGAGGAAAGAAGAGGCAGGGGGTGTTTTTAGGGTGCACGGCTGTGCCTCAGCTGAGCCATCAGTGGGGCAGAGCAGCAAGGCACCATTGGCAGGAGCCCCAGCCAGTGCCAGGGTCTAGTTGCTGTAAGGAAGGAGCACTCAAATGTGCTGCTTTTAAAGGTACCGTGGTGTTCTTGAGTTGTCTCTCGCCTGGATATACAGCAAGGCCCAGGCTGTGGGGCTTATATGGAAAAAAGCCCTGATTTCCACAGCTGCTCCTTCTCCAGTGGGCAGAACCGAAGGCACGAGGGCTGGCACCTGGGCTGACTGCTGGGTTACTATAAATGCTGTCACCTGCAGCTGGCCCTGGGTGTTCTCTGAGTTGGCAGCTCTGCCCCAAGGTGTCTGCAGAAATGCAGCGTTCAGGGGCTTTGCAGTGTTTCCAGGACATGGGCTTCTCTTCCTGGGATGCAGAAGAGGAGGCATGGTAAGAAACCAGCCTGTTTTGTTGGGGATTTTTAGTGTTAACACCAGAGGTTTTGCCTTTACCAGTAAATCCCAGCTCTGCTCCTAGCTGCTTTAGCACGTGCCAGAGCACCAGGTGTCTGGCAGGGAGGCAAAAGTGCCTTTAGAGGGTAAGGAGCTGCTGTGCAACCCTGTGTGGTTTGAAATAAATAATGTTAACATCTACATTCATCAATAAAATATAGCTGGGGAGAGGCAGGCAGCTCCCTGCCCTGCAGACAGGCCAGAGATCTGGGTGAAAAGCAATATATTGTGCAGGACCAAAGCTGATGGATCAGTCCAAAGAGATAGTTGTAGCCTTGTGGCAAACAGATCAAGAGAGGAATTTTTAAAGAGGTAACACTAAGTGAAACTCTACCACTTGTTCTTATACCTGTGCAGTCCCTTGAGGAATCACACTATCAGAGTGACAGCAAGGTGGTTTTGGTTTAATTGTTCCCTGGTTTTGGAGCTTATTCTGTGGTAAACGGGATCCTCTCATGGGGTTACCCTTGCTTTAGTGCAGTATTTAAGTGCCAACAATCTAAATTTCTTGTAATTTATGTTTAAGGGGCTTCTGAATGGCAGGTTTGTTTGAATATCCTGTATTTAGGATCTGGTCTTTGCTGGGTGTCATCAGTTTGTGCAGGTGGGACTCCATCAGGGCTGACTAGTCAAACCCTTGACTAGCAAAGTGGTTTTCTTTTCTTTTTTTCCCAGAGTGTGCCTTCAAAATGTTTGGCTTTGGGGAGTTTGACCTCCCTGTGTTCCAGCAGCTTTTCTGCAAAAACAGAGAAACTTCTGGATTAAGCACATTGTGAGGTTGATGTATGTGACATAAGGAAACTGAGGGGCAGGGAGAAATGAAAAAGCTACTGAGCTGAAGTATCTTTCTGGCCTAATCATCATGTACATTATTTGTCTCCTTCCTGATAGAAATGCTACCTGCAAAGTCCTGTTTTTTCTCCTGCCTCCCCACACAGCGATGTTCTGTGTGATTCGCAGCTTAAAATATCCACTCTTCCCATCAGCTAGAAGGAAGCAAGTGGTCTCCCACCTCCAGGATTCAGCTGGCTAAATGGCTGGGATCTACCCATCAAACTATTCCTGGGGGAGGCTGAAGAGAAATAGTACTGGTTGTGCCTCCACCTGTACTGGAGTCAGCCAGGAACATCTTTCCAACCCTCCCTGGGGCTCTGGCAGTCTTTGTCCCTAGGACTTAGTTAGGATTTAGTGCGGCATCCCTCCTTCTCAATGGTCTGCACCGGGTGGATCGGTAGGACCAGGTGGGAGATGCGGCTCCACAGCCCACTCAGTTTGTCGGAGTCCATGTGGTCGTGGGAACTGGGGGTCCTGTTGTTGGTGAACTTGGCCAAGAGGAAGTCATGGACCCTCTCTTCCACCTGCACGAGGCTGATGTCGGTCTCTAGTGTTTCCTCCTCCAGCAGCACCGTCAGCAGCAGGGCCACGTCCTTGAAAGCGGCGCTTTCGTGGTCACAGTACTTGTAGAAGATGAGGGTGGCCCCCGCCGGCAGCGACTCGAAATGGTGGATCACTGCGGCGCGGCTCCCAGCCTGGAAAGCTGAGCTCAGCTCTACATCCACCTCCTGCTTGGCCTGGTCACTGTGGAGCCTGGACTTAGCCGTGCCGTCGATATGGACCGTGCCAGCACGCAGGGCAGCCGAGTAGGTGTCAGCCACGTGGGCACTGAGGCATCTCAGGGTCCGCTCGCCCTTGCGGGCGGCTGTGAAGATGATGATGGCTGGCTGCGTGTGCTGGGATGCATTGAGGTGCTTCTGCAGTAACACGCGCCCACGAAACCACAGGTGGGGACTCTGTCCCGGAAACCTGTCCTGCAGCTGTCTGAACTGGGACAGGAACTCCTCCACCGTGGGGTTCTTGTTGGCTGGCTGGGACTTGGAGGTCAGGCTGCCAAAGCCAAGTAAGCAGAGGCAGAATAATACGAAGCCCATTAAAATCCCTGTTCAACAGAGGAGAGACCCGAGAGGGGGAAGAGAAGTCAGTCCCAAGCGACCTGCAGTGATATGCTGGAAAGTTGCTATGAGGACTCTTTTCCTTCCCTCACTGCACTAGGAAAGTGATTCTGGTTGGCGTGTTCTCAGGGCCCAGGAATAGTGAAGGGGCTGCTCACCCCATGGTGTCAGACCCATGGTCCTACACACCAGCCAGAGAGGACTACAGCTCCAGGGATGGAGGCAAGGCTACAGCTTTGTTATTGCAGTGCAAAATTTCCTGATGAAATTGCAGCTGGCAGTTTTCTTCTCTTTTCCCCTCCTCCATATACTTTAAATGTGGCCATTTGGAGCATCTGCCTCTGCACATGGAGGAGTCTGACCCAGCTAAAGGGTTGTGTTCAATGCTTTCCTCCTAACTGCTCTGGCTGAACAAAGGCTACCACAATTCTGCTCAGAAAGAGAGGTCACGGAGGTCCAGAGACAACCACTTATGTCCCTCTCGAAGGAAAAGCAGGTTCTCTTTCTACCAGCAGAAATGTGTGGTGAACATCAGCAACATGGTTTGTGCTTGAAGCCCCGTGATACAGAGGGAGATTGGGAAGGGGGAACCATCAGCCTTCCCAGGAGTGCTCCTAGTGTACTGAACATGATGTGCCCACTTTTGAGGCAGGAGAGCTGGAAGGAAAGCTGCTCAAACAGCCTCTTTTTGAGGGGATGGTTTTTCCCTCAAACCCTCAGAAAAGACTGTGGAAGGTTCTAAGAGAAAAGAACTAAATGTGCTTCATTACTTGTTCCTGGAGGATCAGTGCCTTCTGGTCGATGAGTAACACGCAAGGAAAGCTTCTTTTCCTCACCTTGCTGCCAGGAGAGCTTTATGGTTTTCCTCTGGTCTTTGTTTTGAGTGGTAACATTCTGGGAGCAGGACTGAGCATCTGGCTTTGGGGCTGTGTGCCCTGCAGTAAGAGAAAGAAATATGCCTCTCACTGTTGAGGGAACAGGTTAAGTTGGGCTGTAATAAGAAAAGCAACAGTGCTGCCAGGAGCTCCCAGCTGAGGGAAAGAGGAGTTTGTTCTGCTTTGGGTTAATGCTGCTTTGAGTCTTGGCTCTCAACTTTTTGGGCAGGGGAAGGAGAAAGATAATGCAGAGTGCAGCGTGGTTTCATGCCTTTCAAAGCAGGGCAGTAGCGAAAGGAGAGAGAGCAAGAGAGAAGCCAGTAAATTTCTTACACCTTCTTTTCTGCTCAACTCCAGAAAACTGACAAGAGGCACTAGAGATGTCACCGTAACATTTTTCTTATGCAAAGTGCAGGCCTGTGCATGGTGGAAGAGCAGCAAAGTGCAGCCATCAGCTCACCTTTGGTCCCATGTCTGATCCTTAACACGCCTTCGGATCTGCTTTCCAGCGTTTCTTGCTCTGTGTGGTCTGCTGGCTCCTGATCTAGGAGAGAGGCACTAGTGTTCCTCTCAGCCAAGAGTCCCTTGGTGACATCTTCTGTGGCAGTCACATCCAAATGGGTCATTTTACTGTCGGACCTCAGGAACCTGCTTCTCGATGAAGCATCTGCCTCTGCCGTGTTGGAGCTTTCACGCTGCCCACTTGTCTCCTGCTCCTCCCGTGTTTCGTGGTGGACAGGGCTGTCTCCTTTGCTCTCCATTTCATCGTGACCCAGCCTGGCTGTAGGGAATAAAAGTCACGGACCTACACTTAGTGTCTTCCAGCGCAAGAACCAACAATACATTCTCCTGCTCTGCCTCCTCTAAGCAAAGGCCCGGGTTAGCAGCATTTTGGAGAAGCTGTACGCACAGAAGGGGAGAGACTCACCTTTATCCAAGTCATTTCTTTTCTGGGAGGTTTCTGAGGCATCATCTCTTCTCTTCCCTGATTCTCCCAGTGATACTTTAGTTTCCCAGGGAATCTCCTCGTCTACTGGGTGGGCAGCTAAACCCAACAACGCTGGTTTTCCTCCATCAGCAGTTGGCAACGTGCACACCACAGACTCCTTGTCTGGTTTGCAGGTTGTCTCACGCTGCCTGGTTGCCATTTGGAGCTTGAGTGATTCTTGGCGGGTCTCTTGGTGCACGGGATGCTCTCCTGTGCTCTCTGCCTCCCCTTGGGTTGGCCCACCTGTTTGGAGAAGTGTTCCATGTCTGTCCCTTAACGCGCCTTCAGATACACTTTCCAGCATCTCCTGCTCTTTGTGATCTGCTGGCTCCTGATTTAGAAGAGGGGCACTAGTGTTCTTCTCAGCCAAGAGTCCCTTGGTGACATCTTCTGTGGCAGTCACATCCAAATGGGTCATTTTACTGTCGGACCTCAGGAACTTGCTTCTCGATGAAGCATCTGCCTCTGCCGTGTTGGAGCTTTCACGCTGCCCACTTGTCTCCTGCTCCTCCCGTGTTTCGTGGTGGACAGGGCTGTCTCCTTTGCTCTCCATTTCATCGTGAGCCGGCCTGGCTGTAGGGAATAAAAGTCACGGACCTACACTTAGTGTCTTCCAGCACAAGAACCAACAATGCATTCTCCTGCTCTGCCTCCTCTAAGCAAAGGCCCGGGTTAGCAGGGAGGGGCAGATGGGACAGGTGACCCCAAACTGGCCAGCAGAGGATTCCAACCCATATATACTAAGGATATAACTTCATACTAAGGATAAAGCTTAGTTTTAGCTTCAAACCTGTAAGGCTTTTTCCACTCGTTTCCCTTTCCTTAGGGGTTGGGGACCCAACTGCTTGCGTTTTAGCTGCCAATCAAACTGGCAGAGGCTAAATCATGATGCTATCAGACTGCACTTCCTTTTGGCAGCTGGGCCAGGGGAGGTGCTCCTTTCTCCATAGCCAGTGCTACAAAGCTGGTTTCTGAAGCTGCACTGGGATGCAGGGAAGAAACCTCTTCCAATCTGGAGCTCCATCTTTAGCCTTCCTTGTTCTGCCATTCTGGACACAGACTCTGAACCTGTTGCAGGTAGGAATCCAAAACTGAAAGTACCTTGTTAATCTTTAATCCTTCAGGGGAAAAAAAAAAAAAAAAAAAAAAAAGCCAAACAAAATCAAACTAGCAACTTGCTTTCCTTGGTCTGGGAAAGAGGAGATTCTGTTTGGTTTTTTTCAATTTTTTTTTTCTTAGTTTTCCTAAGTCACTCTTGGAATCTCTCTTGCAAAGGGATTTTCCTAGGGCATGGGATTCACTTACCTCCAGACAGATCCACACTTGGATTCTCTTCCATTTTCTTTCTCCTCTGGAGCTCTGGCTTCTACACGGTTTATTTCACTTTCGCCTTTGGTCATAAGGAGATGTTACCTTCCCCCCTTGTTTGAGTGGCTGAACAAGTCCTGCAGCCTGCACACACACCATCCCTCTTGGCCTCAGGAATCGTGACTAAATACCTTTAAACCTAATAAGTGCAAACAGAGGCGCAGTGACTCATGATGGAGAAGGAGGCTCCTCCCTTGTGCTCCCCAAGGTGCTTTGAAAATGGAGGGATGTCACCAATAGCAGCAAACTTTCAGCCCAAGGGCTATTAGCTATTTTGCTTCCCAGCAGGCTAAAAGCAGTCAAAGGATTAACGCAAACTACAGTTGTCTTGGGACAAGCCAGTGGGGTGAGGCACTAGAGTGTCATCCAGAGGCACTGGAAAGGACTCAGCCATGAAAATGATGAAGGGACTGGAACATCTTTCTTATGAGGACAAGCTGAGACAGCGGGGTCTGTTTAGCCTGGAGAAGAGACAGTTGAGAGGGGCCCTTATCAATGCTTATAAACATCTCAGGGGCAGGAGTCAAGAGGATGGGGTTAGACTCTTCTCAGTGCTGCTCAGCAATGGGACAAAGGGTTACAGGTACAAACTGGAAGTTCCACCTGAATATGAGGAAAATCTTCCTGTGAGAGTGACGGGCACGGAAACAGGGTGACCAGGAAAGGTGTGGAGTCTCCTCCTCGGGAGAGGTTCAAACCCCACCTGGATGTGTTCCTGTGCAACCTGCTCTACATGAACCTGCTTTAGCAGGGAGGTTGAACTGGATGAGCTCCAGAGGTCCCTTCCAACCCCTGATCGTTCTGGAATTCTGTGCTCCAGGGCCATGGACCTGGAGGCTGGGGCTTGGCACCCCTTCCCCGCAGGCTTTCGGGCACCTGATGTCTTACAGCCAGGTCAACGCAGAGCAATGTGCCTGCTCCACCTCACCTTCCTGACTCCAGTGTGTCGGATCAGGAGATGATGGAGCTGCAAGGCTAAGCTGCTGTTACCCTCACGTGATCTCATGCCGTCCTTGGGTGCTGAGCAGTGCCCCAGGTGGGCGTTGAGAACCTGGAGCCCCCGCCTGCCTCTCCTGCACCCCTCACAGCGATAGCTGCCCCTCTGCTGAGGCACTTTGGGATGGGACGGCCATGCAGGATGGAGCCAGGCTTGCTGGTGTAACCTGAGAAAGCTGAAGGCTCTTATGAGTGCAATGCCTGCCTGTGGAAAAACAGACGGCATGGAAAACTCCTGAGAAACTTTCCCTGAAGGGAAGTAGTTCATGTGGATTTCCTTAAAAAAAATCTCAAAAGCTCAGACTTCACAGCAGTTTTTCTCGCATGGGGGGGGCACCTTCCCCCACCCACGCTGTGCCTGCAGCTGGGTTTTCTTGCTAAATACAGGTTTGGGGGGTGTGTGGGGGTATAATTGCTGCTCTTTGCTGCTCAGCTCTCATCCCTCCCCTCCCTGTGCTGTTCCCGCTGGTGACGCTGCAGCCAAAGACGGAAGCCAGAGGAACAAAGTGGCTCGCGGAGTCGGACGCTTACCCAGGCTTGGAGGTTTGGAGCTTGTCAGGCTGGTGAAGCGAAGCAAAGGGGCCACAAGCGGAGGCCAACGCTCGCCTTTCCCAGAAGCCTTTTGGCCCTGCTGGCAGCAGGACAGCCCGTGGCCCCCACACGCACCCTTGATTTTCCACTATCAACGTGACAGTGAACTCTGCCCTTCCCCGGGCTCCCGTCAGGCTGCTGGGAGGTGTAGTCTTTCCCGATCTCCTTCTTGCCAAAGGCAGATGGCTTTTCCCCAGCGAACAGCAGTCGGTCTCGGGAGTTTTCAGGAAGCTAACTTCTTTTTGGGCTGTATTTCCAAAACTCTGCGGTCATGCAGTTTCCTTCAGGTTGACTGGATGACTGGTGGCTTCCTGCGTTAAGTAGCAGATTTAAACATTGAAATGACGGCGAAGAGGGAACTGTTCTGACAGCCGACCTATGAAGATGAAAGGGACAACAAGAAAAACAACCTGAACACGTAGCCAGCAAACCCCAGACTCTTGCAATGTCCTGTTGTGCAAGCACAGGGAGGCTGGGGAGCTGCGGGCTGTGAGATGGGGTGTCTTTAGCATCAGCATGGAGGGCAAGGCATAAGGATTCCACCCCCCAGCTCCTCTTCCAGTGTGATCCAGAGACTGCAACAGGGAGCGGTCAGAGAGAGAGTGTGTGTAGCCACTACTGGCCTCCCTAGGACAATGGTCTTCCAAAAACGATGCTACACTTGGTGTGCCCACGCAGGGTACAGGTATGGTCCAACCCCCTCTATTCCTCTCCTGTGAGACCTCACCTGGAGTGTCCAGTTCTGGAATCCTCATTGTAAGAAGGATATGGAAAGGGTTCAGAAGAGGGCAACAAGGATGATCTGAGGGCTGGAGCTCCTCCCATACGAGGATAGGCTGAGAGAGTTGGTGTTGTCCACTTTGGAGAAGAGAAGGCTCTGAGGAGACCTTAGAGCAACCTCCCAGTACCTGAAGGGGCTACAAGAAAGCTGGAGAGGGGCTGTTTACAAAGGCTTCTGGTGACAGGATGCAGGGCAATGGGGATAAACTGGAGAGGGGCAGATTTAGACTAGACAGAAGGAGGAATTTCTTCACTATGAGAATGGTAAGGGACTGGCACAGGTTGCCCAGGGAAGCTGTGGCTGCCTCATCCCTGGAGGTGTTCAAGGCCAGGTTGGATGGGCCTTGGGCAGCCTGATCCAGTGGGAGGTGTCCCTGCCCATGACAGGGTGTGGAACTGGATGATCTTTAAGATCCCTTCCTACCCAAACTATTCTGTGTTACCCCTCTACCCCAGGGAAAGGCATCAGCACAAGGAGCTGTGGTGCAGCGATTGCAGCTCCCCTCAAAGCCAGCTTGAAGCCCTTTCACTAATATCCCCAGAGAAGCCCTATAGCAAATGGCTAAGATGAAGCATGAGGAAAGGCAACTAAAACGGTGCCTGTAGGTAACGAAGACTAAATGGTTGGGAGTCCTCAGTTTGGAGAACAGAAGGCTGAATGGGGAGATATGACTGTTGTGGAGATGTTGTTCTCCAAACCCCTCAATACTGGGACTTGAGTCACTCATAAAAACAACTGTGAGGTTGAGTTCAAGTGGGCAGAAAAAAGTATTTTGATATTTATGCTGCGTGTAGGAAACTTAATGGACCTTTCTGGCACAGGGCCACAGAAGCAGAGGGTCAGAAGGTTCAAAAAAAAAAAAAAACAGTGAGTCTCATTTGTGGACAGCAGGTCGATAAACAGTTAGTAGAAGACCAGGCAGGGCTGTACCTGGCCATGGGAGAAATCATTTAGGTGAGGTTCATGATCCCAGCCTCATTCCATCCTTTGTTTTCCTCATGTTCCTGCAGCACCCAACACTGCCCCACTGGAGATGCTAAAGCCGAAAGGGACTGTGTGTGCTGCCCTGGGCAGGTCAGCCAGAGGGTGCCCTGCTTCTTCTCTGGTTTTCCCAAGACCTCCATGAGCTGCCCCTTGCCCTGTGTCCACCTTTCATCCATCCCTTGGCTGTATTGTCACCACTCTGTTATGAGACACGTGTATGTCACATTACACAAGTGCCTAAGTATTAATGATGATGCTGATCAGGTGTGAGGAGTGTGTGGGCTCAGCACATCCAGTGCAGAAAGGCAACGGCTTCCTCGTGACCGGTGCTAGTGGTGTAGGGGACAGAGTCCACTTCTGATTCAGCACATTCTTTTGTTGTGGCCAATATCTCATTGGGCGCAGTTGAGGCTGAAAAACCATGGAGAATGGCAAAGCAGGAAGGAAGACGTCCAAGTGGCTGATCTACTGAGTCCAAGGTCTCCCTGAGGGCCATGCTCCTGGTTGACTTCCATCTCATGTCCCGGCCAAAGGTGCATTTGACTTCATTCTCTTCTGGACGTAAGTGCGGAACAGCTGAGCTAGCCAAAGCAGACAGGAGCTGCAGGTATCAAGGGCTTCATTAAAGTCAATTATACATTCCTCTGTCCCTCCACCCTTGCTCAGCCTTGCTCTAGTGCACCATCGCATTCACTGTGTAAAGTAACAGCACAATGTTGAAGGTAGTTCCTTCAACACAGTAGGCAACCAGCAGTGGGCAGAGGAACCACCCTGTCCAAAGAAGTGTCATGAAACTGGTGGTGGGACTCCAGCTCAGCAAGGGGAAGAGGAGAGGACATGACAAAATCCGGGGGTAGCTTCAGTCCACGTGGCTTCAACACCCAGTTACCAAGAAGCAGCTTGTCAGGAGAAGCAGATGGTGAGTCTAGAACATCAAGCCGCCCACTGTCACAGTTGTCACACACAAAGAAAGGATGTTGAGGTTGCGTAATGTTGCTTTTCTTCCTGAAGCACTCACAAGGTCACTGAGTATGAGCTGGGGTGTAGAACTGTGACTTAACAAATATGGTCTTTTTTTAAACTCAAGACTGAGAAAGGATTTTATTTAAATAGGAATAACATTGTCGCTCAGTCTGCAGAAGAATCAACAGTGATAGGGTGTGTTATAAATTGAGGCGAATAATTTGATTCGGCCTTTACGGATCAATTAATTGTTTATTGATTACAGCAAGCAATGACAAGCAAACAGCGCTGGGTGCAGCCGGGGAGCCCGCGCTCCGCCAACGGCTCACACCGACTTCCCCCCCTCTTTCAGTCTTTTATATGTTTCCATCTCCGTGTTCATGGGGTACTCTGCGTCTGCATCGCCAGTTAGACAGTTCTTCTTATCTGTGTGTCCAGATTCGCTGCAACACTTCGGCAACTCCCTCCGAATTCCACCATATACCCGACTCCCTGGTTTTCTGTAGTTCAATTAGTTTTAGCAAAAGGCAATTTTGACACAACTACCCTTATCTACAAATATATTCTGTCCTTTAATCTTTATCCATATATGGTTATACAACCCAATTTGTGCCTAGGCAAACACAAAACTTTCTCTATTTTCTGTCTTGTGTTTCTTGTTATCTACACAAGCTCCCCTCCCCATTTGATTTACTACTTGGTGGATAAAGGGTCGTATCTATCACAGTACACAAGCTTTCCTCCTTATTTAATTTTCTACTTGATGAACAAAGGGTCCTATCTATCACAGGGTGCATTATGAACAACAGGCTATGGTCATATTTATGTAAAGTTATCATTTATTAACTTTATTGGAGACTTGCAAATAAAGCGACCATAGAGGTCAGGAATTGGGAGCCAGTCACTGGCAGGGATTTTCCTATCTGATGTGAATTGCAAGGACAGTATATATACTGCAGGAAGGAATAACTCATCAAGAAGAATCAAATCCTGGCCAGCTTGCAGTAACAAAGGATGTGATTGTAACAGGAGTTTGGCTTGTTTACTGCTTGAAACAAGGACAGGCCCTCAGCAGGAACAAAGGACAGACCTGAGCTCACCAAGAGCAGACAGTGAGGAAGGAGGTAAGGTAAAGAGCACCCGAGGATTCTGAAGACACAAAGGAACTGTGCTGTACGTTTGAGAGTGGGTGATATGAGTTCTGTGTGTGTTCAGCCAATATTTCCTATATGTGTGACCAGTGTTTCTCAGATTCTGTATGAATATGTGTGTTTAACCAGTATAAAACTCCTGTAACCAGCTTTTGCAATATGCCTTTATAGAAGGGCATCCAGTTCAGCACTGAATTGTAAAATATTATTGCCTTAACCTTGAAGACTTTGTCCTTTCTGATATTTTACCGGTGAATGTTTCTGAGATGAAACTTCAGCTTAAATAATTCCACTTTTTCTAACAGTTAAGTCCTCGCATTAACGTTTGTGCACGCGCTGGGGGGCCCTGCGGGCTGAGGCGCTGCCACCAGGCTCCGCACAGTGCGCCATTTGCCTCCACAGCTCCTCACGGGGCTCCCCTCGCTCCCACGTTCATTAAATCCCCTCTGAGGCGCCGCCATGGCAGCCCGGGACCAGCATCACGTGACTCCGAGGCGCCCGTTGTGCCCTATGGCGGGCCAGGCGCCGAACCACGTGATTACGCGGGCCCCCCCCCGCCCGCATCACGTGACTCCGAGAGGGGCCGTGGCGCCCTATGGCGGGTCGGGCTCTGAATCACGTGACCCCCAGCGCACCACGTGACGCGGCGTCCCACTCGCAACATGGCGGCGGCGGCGGAAGCGGAGGGCGCTGATCCCGCCCCGCGGCGGGAAGTGAGGCTCGCGGAGCCGCCCCCGCCGCGCCAAGGCGGCAGCTTCGGTCCCGCGCGGCGCCCGGAGGAGCCCGCGGGCGGCCGTGGCCGGCGACGGCGGCAGCACCAGCACCGCGAGGCGGGCGCGATGGTGGGGGACGGTGACGGGCAGGCGCCGCCGCCGGACGCCACTGAGCTGAAGCGCAGGCGGAAGAGCCCGCGGTTGGCGGCGGCGGCAGCGGCAGCGCAGGAGGCGGAGGCGGAGGAAGAGCCCGGCCCGGAGCCCGCAGGGGCGCTGCTGGGTGAGCGGCGCGGGCGGGCGCGCGGTGGATCTCGTGGTTGGCGGCGCGGGCGGGCGGCGCGAAGTGAGGCGGGCGGGCGCGATGGGGCGGGGTGGGGGGTGGAAACGCTCCTAGACAGGGAAACTGGGAACGCTGGCACGGCCCAGTGAGTCCAGAAGGGTCGGGTGGTGCTCCCGGGAGGCCGGTGGGGGTTTGCCCGGCCTTGACGTCCCCCTTAACCAGTTTCTCGTTGCAGAAGATGAAGTTGACTTGGTGAGGCCCGACCCCTTGGCGCGCCCCCCGATACGAGCGTTCAGAGCCACAGGTGGGTTTGGAGCCAGAGCGGCTGCTGCGTTCGCTGCTTCCAGAGGCTCCAGAATGCACCCACACCGGGAATGGGACTCATGGGGGGTTAGCTGCCTTGTAGGTCTCACCCTGGTGCTGGCATGCCAGCGAGAAAATCCTATTGTGGTTTTTATTCAATACCTGAGAGATGAGCGCTTTGTAGGATAGAAGGGTTAGGATGGAAAAAGCCTCGGAGATCATAGGCTCCAACCATACCTGTCCATTGCTAAACCATATCACTAAGTGCTTCATCCACACACGGTTTAAACTCCTCCAGGGATGGAGACCCAACTACCTTCCTGGGCACCCTCTGCCAGTGCCTGAGAGCCTTTACAGTGAAGAAAGTTTTCCTAGTGTCCAGTTTGAACCTGCCCTGGCGGAACTTGAGGCCATATCCTCTCATCCTGTCACCTGGGAGAAGAGACCAGCACCCGCCTCGCTACAACCTCCTTCCAGGGAGTTGTAGGCAGTGATGAGGTCTCCCCTCAGCCTCCTTTTTTTCCAGGCTAAACAATCCCAGGTCCTTCTGCCTTTCTTCCCAAGACTTGTTTTCCAGCCCCTTCAGCAGCTTTGTTGCCCTCTTCTGGACCTGCTTCAGCCCATCGGTGTCTTTGTTGTAGCGAAGGGCCCTGCCTTCCCAAAGGATCCATACACGTAAAGCGTGCCCAGGCCCTCAGGTGGCTGGTTTACCTCCTGCAGCACTTGAAACAGTATTTTGTCACAGCATGGAAGTGGAGAACAAGTGATTTTACAAACAGTGCTTGGGTTTTAAAAGGCTGGATTTAAGTAATAGAATCAAGTGATTTTACAAACAGTGCTTGGGTTTTAAAAGGCTGGATTTAAGTAATAGAATCATAGAGTGGTTTGGGTTGGAAGAGAGCTCGAAGCCCATCCAGTGCCATCCACCCCACAATGGACAGGGACACCTCCCACTGGCTCAGGTTTCTCAAAACCTCATCCAATCTGGCCTTGAACACCTTCAGGTCAAATAAAGTACTTTGAGCTACAGAAACAGGTCACTGTAGGACTGTTCCATACGCTGCTTCCAAGGAGGCTCGTAACTGCCTTTTTTCTGGACCAGCGACCTCCAAGCAGTCATTGGTACTCGCTTTTGGACATGGGGCTGGACAAGCTGTTGTGTTGTCTCCGACACCTTCTTGCTTTAGCTCATGAAAACTCGGTCTCTCTCAAAACTCGAGAGAGTTGCTAACTTGGAGTAAGGCAGTCACGTGGCTTATCCTGCCGCTCCATCACAAAACTGCAAGCAAATTGTATTTCCTTCCCTTTTAGTCTGTCGCTCTATTTTGAGTTGGACTGTATGCATTATTATAAAAAGATACGGCAATTCGTGGATGGATGGGTTGGTCTGGCCTGAGGTTATTCTCCATTCCCGTCCGTATCGTGCAACAAGGCTGTCACCAAGCTCTTGTTACAGCTGCAGCGCGTGGCCTTAAGGATGTGGCGCTGCCATTGAAAAGGGCTGCCAGTGTCATGCTTCTGAAGCAGAATTTCCAGGAAAAATCTTGTCTTGATGGGGGAAGAGGAAGGTGATGAGCGTTTCTGTGGGAAAGTACAACGATTTACCTGAGGGAAAAAAACCGTGGGAAGCTATTACTCCCGTGTAATGGCTAACGGGGCACTAAAATACTTAGTATTTTAAATGTGGCTGGGCTGCTTCAGGAGGTGGAACCGAGTGGTTTTTATTAATATAGGCATCTCTAAAAATGAGGCTGCCCTCCCCACACCACCCTGAGCAGGTGGAAAACAGGTATTAAAGTGAGTGGTATTTTATTGAGTGGCATTTAATTGTAGTCACAACAGGCATAGAAGCGTGATGTTAAGAGATCCAAATGCTTTATACAGAAGAGAAGCGGTAATTCCCCCCTCAGTCCTCCCTCCTGTAGCTGTGCAGTATTGGCTTTTCCTGCAGTGTTCAGGGGAGTGCAGGGCTTGTGAGGCAGCGGGACAAGCAGGGTGGGTTTTTATAAGGATGTAATTGTCGTGCTCCCTTGAGAGCAGAATGGAAGTAAACCACAGTTTGAGAAACTGGTTTCTGGCTTGTGCTTAAAGGTTTTATATATAGATTAGGAAACTTTTTCCTGGCGCTAAAAAGCTTTAAGGGCCTACAAACCCTGCCTCAAACCAGGGGTCTTCTAGATCAATGAGCTAAAGATATATGCTGGCAATCTCCACTGAAGGTGTCTTAGAATATGTAAGTAGAGTATATGATTATATGAACTGAAAGTAGGTGCTAGGTGGGAGTTTGCACTGTCTGTAGCGGCTGTGGAACACGACATCAAGCGTGTCGCGAGCTTATCTCTTTTGAAAAAGATTGAATCCACAAGGATGGATATGGGCTAGACTTAACAAATTCTGCTATGTTAAACTAGTGGCTTCGTATTTTGGTTTATAAACCTGTCGTTTGTGAACTCACAGATTTCGAATTGCTTTGATTAAACTGGTGTGCGAGATGGGGATAGTAAGAAGATCGCTCTGGGTGGGTGAGTGGGCAGCAGGTGGCTGGCTAGCAGGTTTAAGGCGGTTTGGAAAACCCTCCCCAGCTGCCTGGAAGGCAGGAATGATCCTTTGGGTAGGAGGCTTACAACCTTGTAAGGAAAGAACAGGCACATCTGGATTGGATTTTGTATTTACATATATTTCTAGGAAAGTTAAAATTGATAAAGGGGAGCTTGCTTTTCTCTGTAGGGGATGCCAACCTCCTTGTGTTAATGCCCTTCATGTTGGTGATAGCCACTGTCTCAAAGGTCTGACTCACAAGCTGTCCTCATGTCAGAAATGACGCTGTGTGTATTTAACTCTTCCCTTTTTACAACAACCTTTAAGAGCACTTTGAGAGATGCAAAATAGGGGAGAGGAATTACAAAGTATGGACTACACGAGTAGCTCTTGTTAGATTAATAGATCTTTCTGGTCTTGCGATTACCAGCCTTCTGCTAGTGAGATTTTCTTTGCAAAACCTTAGTGCGTAGTGAAATATTATGGTATGTTTTTTGGTGTTCCTGAAGATCAGTTAGTTTGGTGGGTATCTTCATCCTTAGCTTCACGGGAAAGCCATCACTTAGCAGTTTTTTAAGATTGTTTTGAAAATACAGTATCCTACTCACTCTGTGAAAATACTTTACTGTTGTATCTCTGACTTAATGTTTCAGCTTAAAGTTATCTTAGAGTTTGGGTTTCTTCTCCTCCTTTGCATACTTAAATTATATTGGCATGCTAAAGCTGCCAGAACGTGCTTGAATAAGGTTGTTGTCTTTTTTTTTTAAATAAAATAAGTAAACACTAGGTGGCAAGCTGTGCTTTTCCCTTGGCCCTGGGGTAAAAGAGCTTAAGAAACACATGAAACCACGGGAGAGCTCAGTGCTGTTAAAAGAATGAAAGTGTGAATGTTGCAGAGAAAAAGTGTTACTGATCGTTTTCCTCCCTTAGCTGGTTCCTCTGCTTCTGCCCCTCAGGTTTTTTTCCCCCCTCCTTGAATCTAGACATCTAGGCTAGAGTGGTTGCACTTTTATCCTTTCGGACCTCTTCTGGTGTTCTGCTTTTGACTGTTTTTCCACCCTGACCTTTGCTCTGTGACTCCTGTCACCTTGCAGAGCTTTAATCTTTCTAGTTAGTAACATTAACTTAGCTGAGTTTCAACGTCTGAATGGCTCTGTAATTTGGCAAACAACCTAGCGGGGGTGGTTTAGCTTCCTCCCAGTTACCTGAGGGTATTAAGTTAGGAGCGTAGGGGCCCTAGATTACCTTTCTGGTTAATGAGAGGAAGAGACCCCACTAAGGGATAGCTTGGACTATGTAAAAAGGGGGCTTAGAGAAGGAAAAATAGGCCTCTTTTCCACTTTCTAACGCTGTACAAGATAGCACAATTACTAAATTGTGTGCCTGAAGCTGTGGGAAAAATTCTTTCCTGCTATGCTTATGTATTTACTCGTTTACACTGAGCCCCTTAAAAGTGCAAGGCATTTCTTGGTTCTTAGTGTTTGGTGTCTTGATGTCTGGGTTTTTTTCAAGTGTTTTTAAGCCAAGGACTCCTGAAAAGAAATAAAAATAAAGTGTATGGCTATGTATATTTGTAGTGAACTCAAATTCATCATCAGCTTTTCAAATCTTGGTTGCTTTTAGTTAGTTTTTAAGAAAGTAACTGTTGGGAGATCACAACTTGAAAATCACCGATTTAGATCGGGTAAGTTCTGAAACTGTGTCTTTGTCCTGTTTTGTAATGTTACAAACACAAATGATACTGCACCTGTACCAATTCTCTTGCTGTTTTGTTTTTTTTGCCTCCTGACAGGCAGTTCTTCAATTTTTTTTCTTCAAGAGAGTCCCATAAAGGAAAAAGCAAAGATTTATGACAGTAATGAACCCGAGAAACCAGCAGGGCATCATCCAAACACTTATACCTCGTTAAAAGGTAATTACAAGAGTTTTATTGGTACCTTTTCCAGTGTAGCAGATGACTGCTTAAATGTCCTAAAATAATGTTCTTCCAGTTCTGTGACAAAAGGGGGAGTTGTTGAGTTGAAATCTGAATGAATGAAGAAGTTCAAACCAAGAACATCGCTAGGTTTGCTCCTGCCCATGAGTCAAATTAAAACTGGCTGTGGTATGGCAGTCAGCTGCTGGGCTGTAAAACCTTCACGTTCAAGAAAGCATGGGTTTAGAGAAATTTTTTGAAAAGCGAACCAAAAAAGATGAGTGATACCATACCTGCTTCGAAAACTGTTGTAACTATACAGTTGCTTCAGACAAAACAAAACTGTTCTCTTCTAAAAAGATGAGTTGCTTGTGACTTCAGCAGGGAGAAGCTGGCTATTCCAAGCGATTTCAAAGTGAAGGAGCACTTTTTGTGTTCATTGCTCAGATTTTTCTGTGCGTTACACATGGGGAAATACAGTGAGGAAGAAAATATGGGATACTTTTTAGCCCAGCAGAAGGTAACGATGTTAGTACAGGTGGTTTAAATATATCTGAATAGATCTGCTGTGGAGGGAGGAGGAGGTAGGAGAGCTGGTAGTGAGGTAGCAGCTTGCGTTCACTCAGTCAGTAATGGTCCAAATCACACAGTGTTTATGGGAGAGCACAAAAAGTGAGTGCAGGCTGACAAAATACAGACATCAGCCAGATAGCTGAGATGTACACAAGAACACGTCTGTCTCAGCCTGCTGTTCCCCAGGCATTCTGCTCTGGCAGCTAAGAACATGCCCGTGTTTGCTCGATTCCTCCCGGTTCGATAGCAGCGTTGTTGAGGCGGGAGCTTTACGCTACTTTTTATCTTGAGGTTTCCCTCCTGCTGAACAGTTTTGGAGTCAGAAGTGACAAATCTGGTACCCTCCATTAGCAGGCAACGCTGCTGATTTCCCAGCCTTTGCGTTTATTGTTATTGCGCCATTACTTTTTAAAGAAATAGGAAGGGCGATGTAGTGTCGTACAGGGACAAGCATGGTGAAGGCCCAAATTCAGACCTTTCTATCATGTGATAGTCTCTTTCTCCATCTACAGAGGGGCTGAAGATGCTGTCCTGTGGCACAGGTTTGGTTCTTCAGTGCAGCATGTTCCTTTGAAGATTTCACAGGAAGACCTAGAAGCTTTTACGACTTGTCTGTCTAATTCTGATCTCTGATGTGATAACCAGGTTCTTTCCTTTGTGCTTTGGTTTCAGAAAGAAAGGCTGACTTCCCTGAGAAAAATAGAGAGCAGCACTCAACAACATCACAGAGTAAGTCTAAGTAGATACCTAGTCTTTCCCTGTAATAAATTGAAAAGTATGGAATTTTTATGTTTTTTTTTTTTTCCTGTGCCTTGGGATGCTCTGTGAAGGTGGAAAAGCTCCCAAGAGGCAGATATAAATGGAAGCTGGAGAAGGCAGCACATCCCAGAGTCGGAGCCCTTCTGTGAGGTTATTCAGCTTGCTGACCACAGAAAATGACCCACTTTTTGTTTTAATTTCCTTTTTTTTGTCTGGGTTAGGAAATGGAGTTGATTTCTGGGACAGTCTAAGTGCGGAGCATGTACTAGGGAGGGAACAAAGCTTCCACCTTTTGACAGCAGTCAGAGTTAGGTTGGTTTGTACTCATCACCTTTCCTTCTGGGCTTTCCCTGAGTAATGGTGGTCTGCTAGTAGTTGCCGTGTGCTCCTGGAGAGGAGCAGCATTTTTCTCTGCTGGTAAACTCCAGTCTGTTCATTAATGACCAAATCCTTCTGTTTCTGGTTTTTGTCTTTGGTTGGTTTTGTAAATTTGTTGTTTCAGACTTTTTTCCTCTTAGAAGGGTAATTGAAAGAAGAGGAAAGGAAAAAAAAAATAAGTTCTGAGTTTTCAGTAGCTTTCTTTCAGTTCTTAGTGTCCCAGAGCCTGTTTCTATCCTGAATAGATCTAATAAACTACTTGTTACAAATCAGAATTCGTTCTGGAGAACCTGAGTGGTGTTTGGGGCTGGTTTTGAAACCCACTGTGCCTTCTAGAAGAGAAGCTTGTCTTGTGGTGGTTGTGCATTGTAAAACACTTTTGAAAAATTAATTGATGCCGGGAGTTCTCGCTAGTCTGGTTCTTTTTCTTTCCTGTGCTAGAGGTGCAAGAGTGACCGGTTGTGTGTTGGGTGAAGAACTTTGGAAAATCACTTAAAAATCTGAAAGTTCTAAGGTGTCTGCAGAAGTTATGACTTTTGAGATAGGCAAAACAAATAATTTGTTTTGCCTTTGTGCAAATTGTGTCGTAGAAAAGGCAAAGTACTTACATAGAATGAGATCCAGTTTTAGCCTGTTTATTGAAATATTTTTTCCTGTAGGGTACAAATCACCACTATCTCATAAATATGAAACCAAGTCTCTGCAAACAGAGCTACATTGTAAAATATTTCAGAGTTTTAAGTGATTTTGATCTATTAACTACAAGAAAACTTCAATAAGCTTAGCCATTTACAAGCTCCGTGTCTGTGCCCTGTCAGGGCCGGGGGTTGAAATTACAGAATAGCATAGCTCCTTAAGCCAGTTAAGCTCCAGCTTAAACCCAAGCTGCTTTTAGCACCTTCTGTGATTGCGTTCATACAGAAACAAGGTTGTAGAATTTATGTTAGTGTTCCTGAAATAACTCCTGCGTGGTGTGCTTGTTCGGTTTATTCTCAATAGTGCCATTGACAGTATCCTGACTCCACTATGTACTAATAATGAGCTTTGAACCAGTTGCTGTTGTTCCCCAGGAGCCAGAAATTCTCCTGTCTTTTTAATTAACTGGCTAAATGCAGAAAAAATGCTGACCAGTAATTGCAGTGCATATATGCATACTGATCTCTTGGGAAAGTTGTTTGTAACGCTCTTCTGTGGTTAGTGTCTCTTGTACTTTGCAGTCTGAGCCCATTTATAAATAGACCAAAAGTATATTTTGAAGTTGAAAGCTTGTATTTTGCTTTGAAAGCACAAGTCCTCCCAAGAAACCAACTGCTGATGAAGCAGGCCAATCTGTATAGACAGGGGATATGAGATTATGCCTTTAATATACCACTTTGCTCTTGCTTCTTATATCTTGCAATATGTTGCGTTTCTGATATGTGTGTTAATTTGAGCTTCCATGTTTCATATCCCTCAAATCCTTGAGCAAAATCAGGAAACTTAATCAGGAGGTGGGAGAGAATAACAGGTGGTTAAGTCTCTGCCATCTTGTTGTCTTGTGCTCAAAATGCTTCCTTTCTATTTGTGTGACTTTCCAAGAGTTAAAAGCCCTCAGGGGTGATTTGTGATGGGTTGGGGATTGTGCTTTTTGTGCCAGATTGTCAAGGCAGCCTAAGGAGTGACTTCTGGCAAAGAACATCAGTAAAGAGTTGGTTAAGAGCAGAAAGCCCCATCCTAGATACAGCCTAGCCCAGGATGAAGTCCCAGCCTCACCTTTGCTCTGACTAAGCAAGACTTTGTTCGCCTCAACAAGCTGTCTGGCAAGGATGCTTTGTTATCCCTCCTGTGAGCTTTGTAGAATTTTGTATGTAAAAGGATAAATAAGGACATTTTTTTGATGAAAATAATGCGGTTTGATTTCAACTCGCTGCTAAACACCCCACTGGAAGATGGGTTGTAATTAGTGTCTTAGTATTTTTCTCATGTTTCTTTCTTAATCTCTCAACAGGCAGAAGTAGATTTCAAGCTCAGCTCAGTGTGGGGAAGCAGTCACAGTCTTTGGCCAAAAGTAAGACTTCTGCTTTCACTTCTATTTCACGCGTGTGTTACGTTTAACCATTTTCATGCCTGTGCAAGTACTAGATTCCCTGGTAGTGGATGTTAAAGTGAGGGTCCTCACTAAAACAGATGACTTGCTTGCTGAGGCGTGTGTTTTCAGCACTAGGGAAAAGTTCTTGTATAATAGGTAACCTTTCCACCTCAATTTAAGGTCTTCCATCTGTGTTTGCAATATTGGCTGCCAGATTAAAACTGAGGCAGGCCTAGTGATGTTCTTATTTAACAGCTGTTGCCTTGCTGTCCCGATAAAAGTTAAGATAAATCGAAGTAGCGTAAGGTATGCTGTTCTTTCCGATTTTCAGGGAGGTTTGCATATTTTATCACTAATTTTCCTGGGAACGGAATTGTGCCTTATACTTGTAGTAGGTCAAAGAAGTGATAATTTAACTGTTAAAATACAAACCCAAATCAAAATATCTGATATTCTGTATGCTCCCTGCGCACTGTTTGCTCTGTGTACTCTTTGTGAAGCTGACTGATCCAAAGGCCACAGGAATTTTCTGATATTGTTGATCACCAGTGTTTGAGATGCACATACAGCTGCAGACACTGTTTTCATCCTTGTGGAGATAGAGGAGAGAAATAACACAGAAACCATTCTGGTGGTGCTCGGTTTTGTATAGGCCTTTTGCTGCTGAGCCTAAATGTAGGGGGAGAAAAAGCTGATCTTTATCAGAACCATTTTAAGCTCTTAGGGTTTAATTAGAGTGGAGTATTGATGAACTTTCAGAATAACTCCTTTTTCAGAAGAATGTCCAATTTCTTAGTCTGGAAATGTGTAAAAATATTTTTTTTTAATGTTGTCACTTCACCAAGTTGTAAAAGAAGTTCAAAGGTTTTTTTTTCTTGTAACTAGAACATCTTTATGCTTTTCAACTACTGTACCAGTAGCTTGAGAGTGGGATGAATGAATTGAGTTCTAGTGTTTCCTCTTATTTTCCTCTCATTTGTTGATTTCTTGTTGATTCCTATTAAAACTTGTTTTCTTTCTGTTTGCTCTTCCTTTCTATAGATGCTGGGGAATCACAGAGTGGATCTTCCAAGATATGGACTTTGATAGCGTTTCTGGTCATTATTGTATCGGTTTGTGTCTGGTGGAGGGGTGGAATAATGAGTCTTCTGGATGCAACTTTGTCAAGCAGAGACACTCAAATTCTGCAAGCGTTTCGGGCACGGATGAAGCAACTAGAAAATACTTACCAGAGTCAGGACGAGAGTCTGTGGAGAAAAACCCACAAGTTCCTTGAGAAACATCTTAATGACTCCCATCTGCATACAGAGCCAGCCATCCTACTGTTCACAGCTGGCCAAGAAGCTGAGAAAGCACTGAGGTGCCTAAGTAATGAGATTGCCGATGCTTTTGCCCTCTCCCAAAATGCTACTTCAATCAAAATAAATGGGGCAGACAAAGCCATACTGGATAGTGACATTGTCAAGTTGGAGGTAGATGATGAGCTCAACTCTGGGTTCACAGCAGGCAAGAAGGTAGCAGTGGTGCATCGATTTGAGTTACTGCCTGCCAGCTCCACCTTAATCTTTTACAAGTACTGTGACCATGAAAATGCGGCATTTAAGGATGTGGCTCTCCTGCTGACAGTCCTCCTGGATGAGGAGTCGCTGAGAAAGAGCCTCACTTCAAAAGAAGTTGAGGAGAAAGTCCGGGATTTCCTCTGGGCAAGGTTTACCAGTTCAGGTGTTCCTGGTTCTTATAATAGCATGGACACGGATAAGCTGAGTGGACTGTGGAGCCGTATATCTCATCTTGTGTTGCCTGTTTGGCCTGAGAAAGGCCTCCCTGTAGAGGGATGCACATAAAGTTACTGGAGAGGATTTGGAAGGGGAGGAAGACAGAAAATGTGCATTGCGATGGCTGCACAGGGAAGAACTCTCTGCGGCTGCTGAGCTCAGGCACCATACAGCCTCTTGTGTGCAAAGAAATTCCTCCAGCTGGCAGGTTTTCTGCTAAAACGACTAGGACTTCTCCAAATCAACTGCAGAATGTAAGCCAGGAACTTGCTGGTTGTGGTAAGTTCAATGACTCATTCAGGCTTGGTCCTCCACCTGGAAGTAAGTGTCTCCTAGTGCAGAACCGCTCATGCTTCTGAAGCTGTCTTGGTGCACTGTTGGCGTTGAGGTCCTGTTCTGGTGGTGCATAAAGCTGGTATCGTGTTTGACAAGGTAGTAGGATGCAAAACCATCACCCTCTTCATCTGCCAGAATTGCTTACTTTTCTTCTAACCTAAGAAAAAACATAAACTGAAAATGATGATAAAACAATGTGAGCCTAAGCACAAGATTTTTCTTGTTCTGTTTGATCACAACATAGTTGTCAGCTGTCTCTGGCGACTTGTAGAAATGGCAAAATTCCTTGGAAATTTTCTGATTTGCAGGGGACTGTTCAGCAGGCATTTCTTTCTCAGATGAGCCTGCCCCAAACAGCTCTGGCTGAGGTATGAAGGATTGCTTGACGTTAGTAGCACTGACGTCAGTTAATAATCCCTCAGCACCTCTCTGCCTTGCTGCTTCTAGGAATTCTTTGCTCTTCGTCAAAGTTCTTCAAGTCTTAAAATTTGGGGAGAAATGATAAGATGTCAGCCTTGTGTGTGTACTAAAGACTTGTTGCATGTTCTTTCCTATCAAAAGTTGAGAAAGACATAGATTATTTCTCTTTTTAATAAGATGATTATTTTTGCATCAAGAGAGTTTATTTATTTGTGATACTTGGTATCTTAGAAAAATAACCTTTCTTTGTGCGTCTGTGTGTACCCGGCTGCTTGCTGTATAAGCTTCTAGTGAAGAACAGATTGGCAAGGCATGTTTTTAAACCACAATTTTTTAGTGTTTCATGCAGAGAATTCCTCGCACCAGACTAAATACATGTACTTGTTTCTGTTGCAAGTATTTTGTGTAAAGCATAAAAGAATTGCAGCACTTCCATGTTATGGGTGTTAGCGGCTGCTCCTGAGCTGTTGGTCCCTGTGCGTTTCATTTTATTGGCTATGAAGGAATGTGTGAAGACTGCTCTCAAATTAATAGGATATTTTCCTGTAACAGCTGAGAGATTAGTGGCTCTTGGGCCCATCCTTTATGCACAAGCCCCTTGAGCTGTCTTGTTGCAAAAAGTCCTTAACCAGGAAAATCTCTTGTGGTGCTGGATCTTCTGGCTTCTTGATGCAAACTAAGGTTTGGGGTGTTACAGGGAACTGACCAAAATCACCTTAGGCATGTAAAAGAACAGAGTTTGAGAGATACAGAGCTGTGATCACTTAAACAAGAGGTGGATTTACTGTAACCACTCAGCCAGCAATGGAGAGTGCTTTATTTTAATAGGAAAATATAGAAACAGTAAAAAGACATGGAAGTGCCGCTGTTCTGGATGTTTAAGAATAGCTTAGGAAGGAAAAGAAGGCATTTACATTTTGGACATTTCACTGGACAAATGGTTTTTAACAAAAAAGAACTGTGACTTATTTCTGAGTGTCCCGATAGCCTATCTGTTTGTATATTATGTAAACTATTTTAGTAATCCTTAAAACTAAATTTACTTGTTTGTTTTATAAGCTGTTTTAAGATTTGCTCATTGACTTTTAAGCGGTCAAACTTTTTTTTTTACATGTTTAAGATTTATTCCTTTTACTTTTGACCAAATAAAGATGCCTAAAATACAACCTTTTCTAAACTGTAGAGCTTCTAAGAAGCTCGAGTGGGCTGGGATGCAGATGCATATATTTGGCAATATGGGGGATTTTATCTAACGGGGCACAATTCAGGAAATTATAACAGCTTTGAATTGTCTTTTCCTTGGTGTTCATTCCTCAGTTCTGATTTCAGCTGGAACTAATGATAAGGTATGGTTCACGTGTTTCATTAGTCTGATACAAGAGTCAGCAGCTGACAGAAGGGATGACTTCACTCCCGTTCCACTCCTAACTGCATGTCTTGTACCTCTGCTGTTGCAAACTAGCACACTGTGAACTGTCTGGAAGGACAGTCTTACTGAAAACTAGCTTAGGGGAAAAAAGTAGATACTTAGCAGACTTGGCAACCACAAAAAACCAAGACATAAGTTACAACATGAAGGCAGGAAACTCCTTGCTCTTTTACAAATAAAACATATGTGATCCCAGTTATTTTCTGTTTCTAAAACAGCCCCCCCCCACTGGATTATGGAGTATTTAAGAGCTATATTCCTGTTTCAACACCATACAGGAAGGTGCCTGGAAAATACTTAACATTCTACTTAATGTTGTGCCAGACAGAGGAGAACCACATTTTATTTTGTTAACTATGGGGAAAGTGAGGTGTATTTCCAAATAAATGGTGTGCTGCTTAGTCTGGAAAACTATATCAAAAGCAAGATCCTGTACACAGTAGCCCCTTCTGGAGGACGGGGAAGGCTCAGGATTAAAAGATTGTTCCTGCTCTTGAAGCTGTAGGTCCTTTTTGTAGCTGTTTGTGGCTTTGGCCTTAAAAGGCTCTCATAAAATACCCACAGGTACTTAATGCAGGTCTTGTTAGGGAACATCTCCTCAGCCAGTGGTGAAGAGTAACGTCTGTGTCACTCACAAGGCAGCTGATTACTATCCTCCTATAATTACTCCATTGCCTGCAGCAAATGTAGCCATTTGATGTTTTCCAAACTGCAAAATACTTCTAGAGAAATCACACTGAAGTCAAACTGTCCCTAACTGTTAGCAGCTCAGCAAATTAAATAGTCTGTGACAGCAAAAACGTGCTTACAGAGAGCGAAGACGCCAGGTCTCGCCTTGGGACTGGGCAGGAGATATTTCTTGCTCTGCAAGCTTGTAGCATACAGACTTTGAGCAGAACCAGCTACACACCAATTTACAAACGAAATCCCCAGCACTCTGCAAACTGGATGCTGTCAAACTTCTCCTTGGGGTATAAGCAGATGGGTGCCCAAGGCTGGTGAAAGCGTCCTCGGAGGGGCCGGATTGGGTGGATGGTTGAGCATGGCCCCTTGTCTGCTGCTCTTGCTGGTGCCTTTCAGCACCTGGAAGATGGCAATAGCCAGATTGCCTTCTGCACTGGATGTTCTCAAAGGGATCCAGAACAATGCACACCCCTGTCTGTTGTTACCTTGTCTCTTGCACCCTGCTCGGAGTCGCCTCGTGCTCAGCGGTGCAGCTTTGAGCATGCTAAGCAGGTTTATCAAAAGGAGTAATTTTTTTTTCCCCCCACTTTCACACAGATAAAAGCATTTGTTCATTTTCCACAAATTAAAAAAAAAGTCATGGTTTTCATACACTTCTTTTGAACAATGCTTTGAGCTAATAATCAGCTCAAACAATGCAGAAGGCAAGGTGAGCTCCATAGGCATAGAAGTATTTGCTGTTCAGCTTATAAGCACCATCTGCAGTACAATTGCCAGTGTGCCCTATTTGGGAAAAAATAATCTAGTTTTTGTAGGGGTGCATGAAGAACTTGGCAGATTCTGTGCTAAGACCCTCTAGCACAGCTGGAAAACCACGTGAACAAATCTGAAGTGATCCATTTTATAAGCTCAAATATTGCGGAGAGCAATTTTTCATGCACTGAAAAGAAGGTGCAGTGTTTTGTTCCTGCAGTCCTCACAGCTGGCCTGTGTCCTGCCTTATTGTCAGCTCCTGACAGTTGGATTTATAATTGAATGCCTGGCCAACCTCATTCCACGTCCAACAGGTGGAAGCACCCTTCCCCAAATTCCTCATGGCTCTTGGGAGCCAGTCAGTCAAGGGAAGGGGGGAGGGAGCCTAGGGGGCTCGAGCTGATCTTTCGGCTGCAATAGCCAGCTGCCCATTTCTAATTTTAGAAGGGGTGTGCAGGAGTTGTATGGAGTGGAAAACTTTCCAAACCTCTCTCTTAAAGCTGCAATAACCAAATTGGTGTAAGATGAGAGTGTGGATCTTTACTTTTAACCTACTTTGTGTCTCCATCCACCATTTCAAGCGCTTGGGCAGTGCCTTCTCTGGTTATCTCAGTTGCTTTGCAGTTTAGTGAGCAGTTTATCAACCTGGAGTGTGTTCAGTTCTTCTCTCAGGTGTGGCTCTTGGCAGGTAAATGTTTTGGTTTTTTCTTTCTAATCTTAAAGAATTTCACAAGAGGACTGCATTTTCCATAAGGATTCTCTCTTTTTGTGTGATGTTTGCCTGTCGGATTTATGTCTGTCGGTAGGGAATGTTTGAAAAAGTAATCTAAAGTTTTTCAATGAAGTTTCACTGACAAGACACAGAGAATAAATAGAAGCCACATAGAAGGAAAAAATAGTAGACAAACATTATCTTTTAATCTTACTTGATTGACTGAAAACAAATCATTTTCATGTTTGAGAAAATCCTAATGTGATGCCTTGTTTGCCTGAAGATGAAAAGGAGGAACATAAAACTTGATTAACTGCTTCCAAGCAGAGAAGAGAAACTGTGTTTAAAAGTATAATTAAAGAGGTAGTGCATTACAAAAGTGCTGAATAATTTAAATAGGCTGCCAATCCAGCAATATTACGCAGTGAATTTAAGCAAACACTAGGTGATGATGGGGAATGTAATAATTTAATTTGCCCTGGCCTGTGATCAGGGCTCACAGACACTGTAGTAATATTGTTTTCATTGACTGAAATTGTCATTGTTATTACTTACAGTCTCGTCCTGCATTTGAGAGGAGCAGGTTTGCTCTATGAGGACTCGGGAGGGAATGAGGCACCATTGACTCCTTTTTTCCCAATAGAGCTGTGCTCGTCTTTTGGTATTCACAATTTTTCTCCCTTATCTGGCAAAACAAAGTTGTTTTCAAAGGTTTAACTGCTGGTATCTTGCGCTTACCTCATGTTTCAAAGGAGTTATGCTTACACTGGAAATTTACTCTGTAATTAGTCTGTGTATGTAAACCAGCCAAATTAAAGTTAAATGGGTATCCTGTAATTGAGACATGATTAAGTTCTGCATTGCCTAAACTTCGCAGCTGTAATGGTCTCTCTGTGTTTAGTGTTGTGATCCCATACTGGAATAATTTATATGTACTATGTTGACCATTCACAATAGGAGAGGCTATATAAAAATAAGCTCCATTATTTTTGGTTAAGGGGGAAAAAAGGGAGGAAAAAAAAAGCTCCAGTCGGCTCAGTGATCCTTTAGTGCCTCAGATAGATAAGTCTCCACCCCTGCACTCCCCCAAGACATTTGGCATCTGTACTCAAACAACCACACTAAGAACCAGACTGTGGTGAAGTTGTAGACAAGCCCCGAAGGAGATAAATAACTGTAGGAAGGGTTTCTTTGCCCCCCCCCCGCCATTCTAATGACTTTCCTTCTTCAGTGGAAATCATTTTGTTACAGCTGGATAAAATTTTAGACCTATTTTTGAAATGTGGGTGGTTTTAATGCATCTTTGGAGTGGAATCTCTGCGATGGAAGATTGTACAACAAACTCTTTAGGGCTTATAATGATTGTTAAAAGTGAGGCACCCACCTGGAGTATTGAGACCCCACCTGGACTATTGTGTCCAGTTCTGGAATCTTCAACATAAGAAGGATATGGAACTGTTGGAATGGGTCCAGAGGAGGCTACAAAGATGATCTGAGGGCTGGAGCAGCTCTGTTGTGAGGACAAGCTGAGAGTTGGGCTTGTTCAGCCTGGAGGAGAGAAGGCTCCAGGGAGACTTCAGATCAGTTCCAGCACTGAAAGAGGCTCCAGAAAAGCTGGGGAGGGACTTTTTACAAGGGCCTGGAGTGATGGGATGAGGGGGAATGGCTTTAAATTGGGGAGGGGAAGATTTAGATTACACATTAGGAAGAACTTCTTCACGATGAGGGCAGTGAGACCCTGGCACAGGTCGCCCAGGGAAGCTGTGGCTGCCCCATCCCTGGAGATGTTCAAGGCCGGGTTGGATGGGGCTTGGACATCGTGGTCCAGTGGGAGGTGTCCTTGCCCATGGCAGGGGGTTCGAACTGAGCTCCCTTGGAACCCAAACCATTCTGTGCTTCTATGAAATTCAGTACCATCAACTCTCTGAAGTTTTGCAAATGTTGCTTATTTAAACTGACATTTGGGAACAGAGAGGCTGTGATCAGAGCCACTTGCACTGTGTGGAATAAAAAATACATTATTCATGCGGAGATAACTTGGCTGTGAACGCGAAGGAGTGTGAAGCAAGTGTCCTGGTTTGTCTGGCGCTGCCTCATGACCATGGGCACCACCTTTGCAGGGCTTTATTTTCACACCTTTTGCATGGGGACCGAGCTGCCAGGCCAAGGCTGCGCGGCCACGGAGGGAAAAACCCAATAGCTTTGAGGGAAAAAGAGGAAAATGGCATTTTGTGAAGTGAAGGGGAGATGGGGGATGCGAGTGCTCCCCGGGCACCATGACAGCCTCCCAGGGCTCGGGTGGGCATGCACGTGGGCTCTGTACTGGGACCAGTGCTGTTGAATATCTTCATCAATGATACTGACAGTGAGATTGAGGGTTGCAAATGACACCAAGCTGAGTGGTTCAGCTGCCACACCAGAAGGATGGGATGTCATCCAGAGGGACCTGGACAGGCTGGAGAAGTGGAGCTGTGAGAACCTCATGAGGTTCCACGAGGCCAAGAGCGAGGTCCTACACCTGAGTTGGGGCAAACCATGGTTTCAATAGAGGATGGTGGATGATGAATTTGGGAACAGCCCTGAGGGGAAGGACTTGAGGAGCTGGTTGATGAGAAGCTCGACATGAGCCGGCAATGTGCACTTGCAGCCCAGAAGGCCAACTGCGTCCTGGGCTGCATCCAAAGCAGCACGGCCAGCAGGGAGGGAGGGGATTCTGCCCCTCTGTTCCTCTCTGGTGAGACCTCATCTGGAGGATTGTGGCCAGTTCTGGAATCCTCAGCATAAGGAACATACGGAGCTGTTGGAACAGGTCCAGAGGAGGCTACAGAGATGATCCGAGGGCAGGAGAATCTCCCATCCTAGGACAGGCTGAGAGAGTTGGGGTTGCTCAGTCTGGACGAGGCTATGAGGTGATCTTGTAGTGTCCTTCCACTACTTAAAACCAGCCTATAAGAAAGATGGAGAGGGACTGTTCACAAAGGCTTGTGGCGATAGGATGAGGGGGAACAGGAATAAACTGGAGTGGGGCAGGTTTCGGCTAGACAGAAGGAGGAATTTCTTCACCAAGAGGGTGGTGAGACACTGGTCCAGGCTGCCCAGGGAAGCTGTGGCTGCCCCATCCCTGGAGGGGTTCAAGGCCAGGTTGGATGCGGCTTGGGCAGCCTGATCCAGTGGGAGGTGTCCCTGCCCATGGCAGGGGGGTTGGAACTGGATGGGCTTTAAGGTCCCTTCCAACCAAAACCATTCTAAGACTCTATGCGGACCGCGGCTGCACCCAACATGGCCGCCGCGGGGGGAAGGGGGAGGGGGGAAGAAGAGAGGGGCGCCGCCATGTTAGGAAGGTCCGGGAGACAGGGCAAGGCGCCCGGACCGCCATGTTGGGAAGGTCGTCGGGGAGGTGGTTCCCTATGACCCCGCGGGCAGCCGGCCCCGCGCCGCCATGTCGGTAGGGTCGGCGCGGGCGGGTCTCGCGAGAGCGGTTCCGCGCTCCCGGCGTGCCTCGCGCCGCCGGCGGTTGCTCCGTGTCCGAGCGCTGCCGGTGGTGGTGGCGGCGCCGCTCCGCGCCTCCGGGGCGCCGCCGGACAGCGCTGCCCTGACCAGGTGAGGACAAGCCGGGAGCGGCCCGCGACGCCGCCTCAGGCCGCGCTCGGCCCGGCGCCGGGGCTGGGCGGGCGGGGCTGCCGGCTGTCACCGGGGTCGCCGCCGCCGGGCCCCGCCGCACCGGGCAGGAGGGCACCCTTAGCAAGTTTGCGGGTGACACTAAGCTGGGAGGAAGTGTCGATCTGCTGGAGGGTTGGGAGGCTCTGCAAAGGGACCTGAACAGGCTGGACCGCTGGGCTGAGACTGACGGCGTGAGGTTTAACGAGGCCAAACGCCGGGTCTTGCACTTGGGGCACAACAACCCTGAGCAGCTCCAGACTAGGGGAAGAGTGGCTAGGAAGCTGCCTGGAGGAGAGGGACCTGGGGGTGTTGGTTGACAGCGAATGAACATGAGCCAGCAATGGCCCAGGTGGCCAAGAAGGCCACTGGCATCTTGGCTTGGATCAGAAACGGCGTGGCCAGTAGGTCCAGGGAGGTTCTTCTTCTTCTGGATTCAGCACTGGTGAAACTGCTCCTTGAATCCTGTGTTCAGTTCTGGGCCCCTCACCACAAGAAGGATGTTGAGGCTCTGGAGCGAGTCCAGAGAAGAGCAACGAAGCTGGTGAAGGGGCTGGAGAAGAAGAGGAGTGGCTGAGAGAGCTGGGGGTGTTTAGCCTGGAGAAGAGGAGGCTGAGGGGAGACCTCATTGCTCTCTACAACTCCCTGAGAGGAGGTTGTGGAGAGGAGGGAGCTGGGCTCTTCTCCCAAGTGACAGGAGACAGGACGAGAGGGAATGGCCTCAAGCTCTACACTAGGGGAGGTTCAGACTGGATATCAGGAAAGAATATTTCCCAGAAAGGGTCATTGGGCAGTGGCAGAGGCTGCCCAGGGAGGGGGTTGAGTCACCATCCCTGGAGGGGTTTAAAAGATGGGAAGATGGAGTGCTCAGGGACATGGTTTAGTGGCAGATAGGAGTGGTTGAACTCAATGGTGCAAGAGGTCTTTTCCAACCTGGTGATCCTATGATTCTATGATAAGGGACTGCCCCCCCACCATCCGGGCTCCCCCAGCACTGGTGCAGTGTAAATGTGCTAGAGGAGCGGGGAGCTGCCCGCCCTGTGCTGCGGGAAGAGCTCTGGGGTCACGTCTCCCTGCACAAAGTTCCTCATGAATCCTGGCCGACTCTGCCCCGAGCGTTTCTTGCTCCAGTGGTGCCGCATGTTTTGGCTACTGTTGGCTTAAAGTTTTTTCTACTGTGTGACTGACTCTTTCTGTGGATGCAGTTTTCTGTCATGCAATGCCTACTGTTGGTGTAGTTTTTCTGGGATAGTTGATCTCCTTCTGACTTTGGATGTGAGCTGTGTCTCAGCAGCCAGGCGACTCCTGGCACGCTGCGTGGAGGTTTGTGTGTCAAGCAGCCTCATTGTGTAGATGAACGCTCCAGTGTCTTGCACTTGAAAACGTACAGTCAGAGCTGTCAGTTCTGTGTTGTGGTTATTTTAAACTGCTTCACAGGGCTGCAGATTACGCGGGCATGAGAACTGGAGGAGGCTACTGCGACCAGAAGCGTAGCCTTTGCTTGTGGAGCTGTAGCTGGTTGGGTGCTTGTTCTGTGTTGCGTGTGAGCTCAGAGCGTCCTGTCAGACTGTCTGCACCGACAGGCTAAGTTACGCCAACTGCTTGCTCCGTGGAATCGTTCTGGTTGCTACAACAGTTTCGTTAGGTAATGCTTTAGACAATTAAATGTAACTGAGGGTGTGGCCACACGGACACTGTGGAAGGCTTCGGTTTTAGAGTGACGCTAGCTTAAACAAAGGTACTCTGCATCCACTAAAGAGAGCAACTTAATTTCTGTGGTAATGACGCGTTTCTACAAGGGGCCAGGATGCTGTGGGAACTTGGCTGCTGACTGGTGTGGATCTTCTGGTAGACTCCCTCGGCTAGGTGTGGTGGCGACCGAAAGAACACGGCTTTACAACTGCAAAGCACTTTGTTTGCATGAATTTGTTTTACTGAGCTGGTGCATAGCTTAAGTTTGCTGCTGTGCTTCTGGGAAGACCTTACAGCTGTAGCAGTCCCAAAGCAGATGGTGTCTTCCGTGTCTTGAAATAACTTTATTAGTGATTTGTGCCACTGTAGTAAAAACATCCCTTATATGGATTAATGTCTAATCTTGGAATTGCTGCTTCTTCTGCTCTAAAGTTTTGTGGACTCTGATGTAATGAACTTTCTGCATCTCCTTGTACCCCTCTACCAGACATACTGCTCCTTTCTGCTAGAAAGTGTGTATCAGACACACTTGAGCAGAAAGCCATTAATGTGATTAGTCTCATTGAGTTTGGCGTGCCAAGATGAGGCAGTAGTCCTATTAAAGTCTTTAAAGTTAGACATGTCTGAAATCAAGAGTGTTGGTGCACAGAGCACTAGATCTCTTGCTGTATCAGTGGCCATTAAATGCAGCTGCATATCGTAAGGTGAGCGAGCATGATGCTTTGCTGCTGCTTCTCTCCCCCTACTTTGACCAGTTCTGGCACTGACTATGCAGCGACCTGGTTCAGGTTGATAACTGGTAAAAAACTAACCCAGCAAAAGAAGAAAGAGTGAATAATTTTGTGCTGGCTTAGTGCGTTGGGCTGGCTTGTGACACTGTCAGGTGAGCAGTGCATCCATCACAGAGGAACGGCAAGATTGCTGGGGTGGTTAGGGAAGGATATATACATTCTTTCATGACGGTCAAGTTGCTAAATCTGCTCAATTCTACCTTAGAAATTTACATCAGCAGTGTGACTTTTTTATCAGTACAGAGGCACTGTTTGAAACGCGCTACTGATGTACACAAACTAATATAATTCACACTCTTCAGACAAATGTGAGAAATCGCTATTACAAGTCATGGTGTAATAGTGATCACAGGAGGGTTTGGAGAGGTAAGTGCAGAGAGAAAACTTTCCCAGCACAGAGAATGTATTAGGCACGTGGCTGGATCAGCATATCTGAGCGTAAGATTTATCCGTAGATCTAAGTGCTTGGAAGATGGATGTGTATCATTGTGCTAATGATGTAGTAGGTTTTAATGGACTACTCGATCGAGAATAAAATGACTGATATGCGTACGCCTGAAACCTTTGTCAATAGGCTGGAGAAAGAATAGAGCAAATTAACTAATCAATTATACTGGATCACTCGAAACGTATGAATGCTAACAGAAATTCTGGCTGAGTTTTAGCTCTGGAAGAACACTCCTCACTGAAGGCAGAATTTCTCATGCAGTCAAATCCATGGCAGAAGAGTGTAAAAGTTTCAAAGGCAGTTACATTTTCCTCTGATATTTTCTAGTCCTAGTAACATGATGTGTTATGTTTGCAAATACGTAAGGTGAAGTTGTCATACTGAAACAGAAAAGTCTGGGTTTTAGGTACTTAGGGATGGAATTATTTAAATATGAGGAAAAAAATTATGCCTGGTTTTGACTAGTTCAAGGAAAAAGTGTTCTCGGCAGAGTCCTGGTACCAGTCTTTGTAATGTCAGGCTAGAGACGGTGCTGGTGGTCAGTGTTGTGCTGGTGATGGGGTTTGGGGTTTTCCATATCTCATGTTTTAATTGGGATGTTTCCCAGACGCTACTTCTGAATGTAACTTCAGAGCAAAGACATCAAGCTTGAGAAAGTGACATTTGGAACGTTTTCTCTTAACTTTTCCTGCACTTTGTTGTTCTTTGAAAGAAAATAGGGATCATTCTCCAGTTGAGAGGGCTGCAACTGAAGTTGCTGCTCTGCTTGTGTATCCTCGGTATTGTTGAGCAGTTGAAAGCTGCTGTCCTGGACTCTCAAAGTGAGCAGCCTGGCACCTGCACATGGCCGAAAGGACTGCCTGTGAGTCCTCGGGAGACTCCCTCACCATGGAGTGTTCCTTGTGAGATGAGACAGGATTTGTTGAAGAATTTGAGTGTAGCCTGTTCAGTGAGTTGATCATGGGCTGCAAGAACCAAAATCTTCTAATGTGTGGTTCCTAGTAACTGGAGATGGAACGAGAGAACCTTTGTTATGAAGGCCAAGGAAACAAATGGAGGAGTATTTTATTTGTTCATGAAACTAGGGTATGTTGCGTCATTCCTTTTCTGTCATAAACGCAAAGATCTTTGAAGTTGAAGAAAATAGAGAACTTCTGAATGGCTAGGCAAACCCTCATGTGCATCTCCACAATAAACGGACGCATTCTCTGTGCCTTTGTACTCTGATTTCTTCAGGAACAGTGAATCGAGTTAATGCTGACTGTCACAACATTGATTTCAGTGAGCTTCCTCAGAGAGCTTCCTAGCATGTGACGAAGCGCAGTAAGACATTCAGTGCGTTTTACTTTCACTAGAACAGCTAATCTGTTTTTTAGTGCTAGGCTTTTTTTCATCGCTTTGACATCACTTGCGATGAAGCAGAAGCGCTTTTGCAAGTTGCTGTGTCTTCTTATACCAGAAGGGCGTTGCAAATGTCCATCCCCAGCACAGTTGGAGAGAATCGGCTTTGGTAACATTTCATGTGTAGAAAAACTTCACTATAGTTTGGATGCAAATTTAGTAGCTGACTGATGCCAGTGATTTAGTCTTGGAGCTTCTGAAACATCGTCGTGTTTTTCTGCTATATTTTCTGACGTTTGGTGGATGTGTGACTGTCAACGTCATTTATCTTTCTGCTTAACAGCTAGAGGTAGTGACATGTGCTTTGAAATTCTTTACTGCTTTTCTGTCTGCAAGCGTGTGCTGTATCGTGATTGCTCATTTTTTATGCTACCTTAGTATCCCTAAAAGCATTTTTATGTTTTTCTAGTGCAAGACAGATCAAATGTTATTTGTATAGTTCTTTTACTTTTGAAGCTTTTTTGGTTTTAATTATTATTTTCCTGAGTCATAGTGATTGCTAAGTGAGTTCTTCTGATATATTAACTGTTTGCATCACAAGACAAAATACTGAATATAGTCTACAATTTTACTCGTTCAGAGCAGCTGACACTCACGAGCTTCTTAGGAATTGTTGGTGTTCCTTACTTCCAGCTTTTTCTTGCACCAACTTTACATAATTGTGTCTGCTGTCTTTCTATGCAGTCTCCCTCTTGGGGTGCAGTGCAGTCTGGACTGGTAAAATATTTGTAAGTTGTATAGTATTAGTGGCCAGTCAGATTAAATACCAGCAAAACTACATATAAAGGCACTCCAAATCTGAACCTATTGACTCTTTAGCTCAGCACCACTTAAAAATCATGAGAAAAATCCCCAACTTCACAGCAGAAGTAATTTTAGAGGAGCAAAGCAGGGATTACAGACTCGAGATCATAGGGTGGAGAGGTGTTAAGGTGTCCCTGAAACATAGGGCGGTTGGAGTTGTACTTGCATTTTGGCTATTGCCTTCCTTTCAGAACCTTTGCCCCTGAAATATGTTTTGTTTGAAAGCTTGTTACATAAATGAGCATTGAAAGAAGGTGAGAGGAGGACCCATCTAATTCTGCAGAGTCAGCCGTAGATTCTGAAGATGCGGTGCATTTTTGGCAAATATGTCACACTTTCGTTTGTTGTGCTGGAACGTGTCCTCAGCCCTGAGGAAGGTCAGAAAATCACCTGCGTCTCGTTGCTTCGAGAGGCACAGTTCTCTCAAGATGTGTTGAGAAAAAACCCCATACATTACTCTTCTATAAAAAAATCCAAACATTTTAAAAGCCCATAAACATGGCAAAAAAAGCGCCCTTGAATAATGTACTATGACTATTCTTAGCTCTCATTTAAATAGGATAATGCAATATGGTAAAAGCTTGGATTCCAGAAAAATAAGTAGGTAAAGGTATTTGTATTCCAGGCCCAAGCATATAATCATAAATTGTGTTCTGTGGTATTTGAGGAGACCTGGAAAGTGTTTCTAGTGTCTTTAAATAGAAATACCATCACTTTCAGAGGGCTGGCTCGGAAAAACAGTTTGCCCAACTGGATCTGATTGTGTCTGTGCACCTGTGTGTGTCTGTTACTGCCGGTACTGCAGAGCTGAGCTGCACCAGCACAAGCTCCAGGGAGTCTTCAGGCTCCAGAAGCCAGCTTCTAGTTATTTGTACGTGGAAATCTACAATATTTTTTGTTAACAGGGAAAAAAACATCCCTAAAAGCTTGAGTTTGTCTCTGCCTTCATGTCCCCCATGGACAAGTTTTCTGCGCGATGGGAGATGCGAGTGCAGTGGGGCGAGCTGCAGCAGGGCTTCTAAACTCCCGTGGTGATCCAGCTGTTCTCCAGTGTTTCCTTCTCGTTCTGCTTGTAGCTTGTGGTACAACCCAGCTAAAACTAGCCAAGCTAAAAGAACAAAAAAGCTGCTTTCGGACCTTATCAGATTCCCAGTCCGCTTTGCTTTCCCACGTAAACCCATTGACTTTCTGCCTGAATAAGGCAAAAGGGACCAAGGCGCAAAGAAAGGAAAAGGTGGTTTTACTGGCAGTGCTGCTTTCATGTAGCTTAATCAGTGTGAAATGCTGGCCCCGTACGCCGTGTACCCAGTTTGGAGCAAAAGCTCCTACTCTGGGGACTAAGCATTTAAGAATATTCCATAGAAGTCAATATTAATGATTTCTTTCTTTCCCTACTCTTAGCAAAGGTGCTTCTTTTCTTTTGTGGTATCCCTTTCATTTGGTATCTCTTGTGTTTTTATAAGAAACAGAGTCTTGAGGAATACCGTTCCCTATGCACACTGAGGGGTTTTTTGCATCACCACTAAATGTTAGTGAAAATAACAGAGGGCGATCTCTTGCTCACACTCTCTGCCTTCTCTGAATGCAGATGATTCAGTTTCCTCTCCCGTTTCCTTGCTTCGGTGCCTTGACTTCTGAGTTTCCTCTTCCCTTTTCTTACCAGGCTGTGCTACCAAGCAAAAAATCATACTGAGGGTACTTGGGAAGACTTTACAATATATTAGTTTCTTATTGGCACTTTTTCTGCCGGTTCTCCAAAAGTTCTTTCTGTTTCTCCCTCCCTCCAGCTCTTCCTTTTTAATCCTGCTTCTCTCACCAGTTTTCTTTCTCTTTTCCCCAGCCCCGTTTTTCGTCTCTTCACATTTTTGTGTACCTTTTCTAAGCATATCCTAATTTCTTATCTCCCATTCCATTTGCAATGCTGTCCTTTTACTATGTTGACTTGTTATTTTGTTATCTGTTGTAACTTTCAGTGCCATCATTGGTACATTTGATAGCAAATATAATGCTGGTTTCTCATTTGACTCCTTTATTTGGCAGTGGTTTCCTCTTTGTTTTCATTTCTTCCTTTCTGGTGTCTTCTCACGTGCTTTCTGATCTCTCGGTGCCTTTCCCATAGGAACATTGTGGAACAGATGGTTGTGTCCCCGTGTCCATGTCCTTGGCACCATCAGTGTTTTCCCAGTTTGGAGCGTGTCCTTTCTTTGCTACTTTCTTCTTTGTCCTTATCTGCAGCAGTTCTGCTCTACATATTCCTGTGTACAATTTCTTGTCTTGGACAAGATGAGCAGTTGACCTGGGATTAAAATGTCAGAATACAATGGTATTTGTATTTTAACTGTTCAGCCAAGACAGAGCTTGCCAAACCAGCCTTTAACAGAGCCATGTAGGATGTCTGTGTCCACCAGCCATCGCATAATCGAATCAGTTCTGCTGAGTCTGTGGTCTTCCACCTTCTCTCCCCAAACTTTTAAGGTCCTCGCAGTCTTACCCGACCTGCAGATAACCTTTTGCCGTCACTGCTGTCTCCTCTGAAGTTCTTTGGCATTTCTTCTGTTGAGCTGCTTTCTGTCCCACCCTTCCTTTAAGCTGTATATTAGATAAAAGTGGATCATTTAGTGTAGCAGTAAAGTCTTTTTGAAGCAGTCATTTCAGACTGTGATTCTTATAGCGTGCTTTTTCTTAAAATTGTTCATGGCACATCGAGACAACTTTTGCACTTTAAAAAGAATTCAAACATCCTTTGTATTTTTTTTTAGTTTAGTATTATTCTCTGATTGTTACTCATTTCGGTGTATTTCAGTGTTGAACTGGTCCACTACGCTGCATGCAAATCCTATAAATAGTCCTTGCAACCATACCTTATTTTTTTTCTCCCCCACTCCCAGCTGTGCTGTTAGTAGAATTAGCCTTCTCTGTCTGGTTCAGCTTCTCGCAGGGGCAGAACGTTGAATTAAACAAGTGTGAGCACTGCTAGTCTGACCTGTGTTCTGTTTGGCTCAGGTAAGGGACCGACAGCTTGTACTGGAGTATCCTGTTGAGTGCTATAACAAGTGATTGCAAACTTTTTTAGTTAGTCTGGTACTTTTCCTAGGGAATTAAGGAGTGCACAGAGTATTTCCAGTACTGTGTTCACAGGGGCATCATAAATAATCTATATAGACTTACTTGTGTGTAATAATGGCAACAATTCTAGTCCCTCGCTAAATTCTGTCTATACTCGTAATCCTAAACATAATAATAAATCCCAAGCAAATACATGAAGAGATATATAATCCCTTAAGAGGCAGTTGCTTGTTCAGAAGTTGTCTTATGCTGTATTTACATATTGAGCAGGTTTTGCTATGTTTGTATTTGGGCAAGAAACCTGATAATGGTATGATATAACGTTTCCAGCAGCTCTCAGAATAGGTTATAATAATTACTTTTCAAATTAATAATTTTCCAAATTGCCCCGTTTTTATGAATAGAATACTTATTTTCTATTCTTTTAGCACAACAATTCTTTGCTCCAGATAGATCATTTCCAGAGCAGGACAGTGTTATGATTTACAGCGTGAATGATATGAAGCACATGAATGAGCTCTGCAGCACTTGTCCTAGAAGCAGAATTTCTAACTTCATTTGGCTCACTGGCCATAACCAAATACTTAAAAATGCAAACATCCCCCACTTCTTTCTAGAATTTCTGTGTTACTATGGGCTGACTAATATGTGTTTCTGTACTGACATGCGGCTGGATCTTCAGGGTCTTTTCTGACCCAGATGATTCTGTGATACATAGGCTCACGTATGTTTGCCATGCTCTTTTGAATTCTTTTTGGATTCTTTAAAGAAAGGCAGAACTTAAGGTCTTTTGAAGACCTGTGCTCTTACTATTGATAGTCTTTTTTGGGTCATAAAAAGCTTTGTGGGGTAACCTCCTGCCATAAATAGCTGTGTGACTTAATGTGAGGACCAAACCTCACTGTTGACCCCCATGCATGTCCTTGAAACCGTGTATGATAAACACTCTTGTTGCAAAATCCACAGGCAATGATCTGTTCCAGTAATGAGTACACAGTGCCAATTTTTTGGGATGATCCTTTACCTTTTGTCAGAAGAGTGGCCAATATGTTTGAGTTCCCTTGTATGTGTGGCACCCTTTGTAGGGAAGTGACAGCAAAATAAATTTTCAGAAAATATGAAAAATTATATTTAGGAGTGCATGAGAGGAGAGCGAGGAAAATCTGTCTTTATGATTCTTTTAGAGGTTTGGAACTTCCTTAGTGACTTCTGTGGCCACATTATTTTTTCTTTCCATAACAGAAATGCCCTCGGTGTGTTGAGCAGACAGCTCAGTAAGCGCGTGCTGCCAGCCAGGAGGTGTTTGGGAAGAGGGCAGCGGCAGTGCTGACTAATCGGTGTTCTTGTTGGCCCTATGAGCTCCTCTTAGATCTCTTAAACTTCCTTGTTTTCTTATGTAGCACTTCTTTAAAGTCTGTTACAGCTTTACCTAGGACAGCCCATCTGTTTGTGGTGAAAGTAATGAGAAGTAACCATATGCATAAATTACCTGTCTTGTCTTTTAAAAGCTATCTTTCCTGATTGAGCGGTTTTTTTCCCTATCCTTTATTTAAAAACAGCTTTAGTGATAGCAGCCGCCTGGTTTGTCGCTCAGAGTTCACACTTTTTTAGATTCCCTGTCAGTCTTGCCTTGGAAGTTCACAGGGAAACAACTGCAGCTCCAGCTCTGTCTCTGTTGCTGGTTGTAGTGTCCTGCTGTGTGGTTCAGTTCTGCCTTTTCCTTTGGCAGGGAGAGGTGACACATTAATCTGTCGTCAAAATTGGGTGGTTTTGCCAAACCTTTCTAGGTTCAGGCTGTGTCTTACTTGCCTCTGTTGCCCCTTGGTTGCAGTGTTTCCATGTGGCTCTCCTCAGGCTTGCTTGTTTGTTACTGTGATCTAAATTGCATGACCTCTGGGTCTCCTTTTCTTGAGTTCACTCTTCTCTGTAACAGGTATGAACGAAAGCAAGCCTGTCTTTATCCACAGAATTGTGGGATTTCGGAATATCTGCAAACTGTAAACACATTTGTGATCTGGTGCCGATTGTTTGATCTTGTTCATGATGCATCATTGTATAAGGTGAACGTGCATCATAGTAATCAAGGTTATGTTCTCTTTAGCACACGATAGATTTTTTCTTACTTTATTCCTCTTTGATTCTTACGTGACTGGGTTTTTTTTGTAGGCAAATTGACACTATGTGGAGCAACAAGATAAACGAAGTGCCTCTACAAAATCCGAGGCATAACCAAAGCAAAGATTCTACCAGAGGTATGGATTCTGTCTGTTTTATTGTCTTGCTTTAGAAGGTGTTTTATCATAAATTGTTTGAAACCTGGGGGAGTTCTTATGTAAAGCATTCTTGTGTCTCAATTTGAAAGCTAAGACCATGTATTCTTTGCTTCCTTTTTGCAGAGACAGCAATTCTGTGCTCTGATCTGCAGAGTATTTGCTGATCTGCATTAGGAGTTGCCAGCCTGTGCTGTGGTTGCCAAGATGGCACAGAGGCAGATTTTTTGAGTGCTGAAGAGTAGGAGCAGTGCAGGATCAGGAACTACCAACTGTAGGTTCTTGAAAGAACTGAGGAAGAGCCTGAGAGACGGTTGCTCTGGACTCTTGCTTGGTTCCAAAGTTGAGAAGAGCTAAAACAACTCAAGTAACAGCAGTACATTGGCACTGAGGTGGCTTTGCAGCACTTGTGTCTCTGAGCTGGAGAAATCCTGGTAGCTCTTTATTGTCATGATTGCTCTGTGATTTAGGAAAGGGGGGCCCAAACCCTCCAAATTCCAGTTACACTGCCAATAGGCAGAAAGCTTTTGTCTAGAGCAGCTGAGTCGCTTGCTGAGTCTGTGGTTTGAAATCAGTCTTAAGATCTCCACAACGACACACCTGGACTCTGGGAGTTACTTTAAAAGTAGAGACAGATTATTTTTTTTATGTGTAAGAGGACATTATTGTGGATTGTTTCCTGCAATGCGTTCAGTTTCTTTTAAAAGTATGAACCTTGTCAAACTGAGGTGTTCTGTAGCAAAGCCTCATCTCTCCAAGTCAAAACAAATTTGTTTCTGTGTTGTTTCCTTAACTCTCTTCCTTTGTAGTGTTGAATCTTGCCTGAAATGAAGTTGGCAGCTTTTTCACCCTAAGGAAAACCTTTATTTTCCAATTTTCCCTCTCCAATACTAATGCTCTCCATGGTTCTAATGCATATTAAAGCTTTGGATGTTGCACTCTGTAAACCATTAGATCAGAATAAAACCATCAGAAACCAATAGAGGAGTGCTGAAGAGCTAAGTACTTTTAGAGGAAAATACTACTGCAGCCTGCTGAGGGGGATTGCGCGTAGAACATGTGCGATCTGTTTAGATTAAAAAGCTGAAGTTTATTAGTGCTTCCTGCTTGTTCTTCACAAACAATTTTGTTTGTAGGATGTACAGTTCAGTATGTTTGCAGTTCAAAGTTCACGTGTTTAAAGCTTGGCTTTTTCTGTAGAGTCTTTCAGCAACCGTGTATTCATGCTTAGTTTAGTGAAGAAAGAAGTGTAGGGGGGGAAAAAATAGTAGTTAAACCATGGTGTAATGGAAAAATATTAAGGTATTTGTGTTAGGGTAGATAATCAGCATTATTTTTTCTTCTAAACATCTATAATGTGTGGTAGATTTGATTTCAAGTGTAATAATGCATTCAACCTAACATAGTGAGCTCATTAAATTTCACGTTAAATACTTCATTGCTGTGTTAAGATGAGTCTTGACTGATAACAGCCTCTCATAGGGGAGATTTACAGGCTGCAATTGAGTCATTAAAAGAACTTGATTAGTGTGCCCATGAAAATTGTTTTGAGGGAACATTTTATTTCATTATTTTTCATGTACTAATGAGAAACTTATTTCTTTGTTTCTGCCCTGGAAGATCTAACTACAGCATGGACCACTTTTTCTCAGAATAAGGCTGCTGTAAGTACTCAATTTTTTTCTTTTTTTTTTCCTTCTTAAATCCTTTTCAAATCAGTAAGAACTAGAAAAGCTGTAACCAAAGTATTATTTTACTCAGTGATTGTCTGTTAAACAAGTTGAAAGTCGGGCAAGCAGTCGGAGCGTGTGCATGTTGAACATCTTTGTACCTTGGAAAATGTTTCCATACACAGTAGAAAAAATTTTTGTCAGTGCAAGTGTAGTTTTGAGTATAGGAATACCTGCTAATTCTTGAGTTTGATATTTCCTTTCTATTTAAGAAAGTGTCGACTTATAATTTTTCTGAAAACTTAAAAAGTAGCTCTCCCCTGAACACCCAAACCAGTCAGAAACTGGGACACCACCAGTGTATTTCATAACTTTTCATCTTTGAGTGTTGGAATTCGTGTCTTTTTGTGGAAACTTCAATGTTTAAGATACCAAGCTGGCGTCTGAAACTTGGCTTCAGTGAAACCAAGTAGCTTGGGATTCAGGAGAATTCGTCTCTTTCCCGTAGCTTCGACCATTTTTTTTAATAGCTGAGCATCAGTGTGGGGTTTTACATGTGGGATCTTATATCATACTCTATTTTGAAAAGAGTATTATAGAATTTATTCCAAGTGGAATTAATATTTCATTCAGGCCAAGCATTAAGACTCGGAATGCCACGTTATTATTAATTTCTTCAGAACAGCCTACTTATGGAAACAAAACTATGCAACAAAACCTAATTTAGATAATCGTTTTAAACAAATCTTAACAATCGGGTGTAGTTTCTGGCCTTAAGGCTGTACAGTCTCGCAACATGAGCCTTGTGAAGTTGCTTTTGCCTGCAGTGCTATTCCTTATGAAGATGAGGAAAAAATTGTCACATTAGGGTAAAAACCAGTAGCTTAAAAATTGCAAACAATATTCTGATTTGCTTTATCTTCAAATTCTAGCTGCGTCATATAGAGAACAAATTGGAAATAGGTGCCACCAGCACGGCTGTATTCGATTCTGTCATGGAGGCCAAGAAGCCCTCTGGTAGCGCAGGCAGGAAAATAAGCAGAGAGGGTAGGTATTACTGAGTACGGTGCCTGTGAGGCAGGGCAACGCCACGGCTTTCTGGGAAAGGTGGATTTCTCCTCCCTGCCCCCAGGTTGTTGTCTCCTGCTAGTGATCTTTATTCATGAAACTCTTAGTTGTCCAGGAGAAACTAATATTTTCTTCCCTTAGCTTAGGAAGGAACGTGTGTTATCACCTGGCTGGAGGGAGGGGCAGGGATTGCCCCACGCTGTGTATGAGCAGTGCTTGTCCCACTCTGAGACTCTGGTTTTGTGAAGGTTTTGGAGAACAACTGTTTGTGCTTGTGTTTTCACTGGAATGTCTGATTATATTTTCAGTGTTTGTCAACTCTTTCACCCTGATGAAATGCTAAATCTGATAGCCCCTTTATTTAATTTAAGGACAGCATTTGCTTGTAAGACACGAGCCCTCATTTTAACCACTGTTCAGAGCACTCTAGTGGTGTGGTGCTGGAGAAGAACTGACAGATCGACCTCTAGTGGCGACGCGGTCGACTTGCACGGTTTTAGTGATGTTTAGGTGTTATTACCTCTCTTTAAATACAGTCGTTGTTTCAAGTACCTACCACCTTGCTCCTAGTTTTTGAAATCAGCACGTTAAAGAAAGGGAGCTTTTTGCATGCTATTTTGGAGTGCTGCTTGAGCCCAAGAAAAACTATGTGCTTAATTGTTCAGCCCCAAGAGCTTTCTCTTTCTGGAGAGACAGGTACATAGCGGATTCTTTGGTTTCTGCTTCAGCTTCCCGGTCCTCCAGCCAAAATAAATCAAGCAAGGAGAAGTCCTCACGCAGCCCTCTTCGAGCGACCACTCTTGAGAGCAATGTGAAAAAAACCAACCGCATGGATTTTCGTGAACCGTTGGCTTCATACAGGTTAGTGCTGGGGCAGCTGACTGTTAAAGAAAAATACACTAAGACCAGAATTAAGCTGATAGTGATGTTTTTGACAGGTCCTTGAAAACTGATTTCCTTCCTCCGCTAACCCACCTGCATGAGCATCATGTGGTGTTGGACTAAAGTGTCTTCCTTTTGAACAAGTGTTACACATGCATTTTTTGTTCAGAGAACATGACTTTAAAGTCAAATGTGTTGAAGTGGTGGCCAGATCATCAAGTTCCAAAATTATTAAAAGCCTGTTTTACCCAGGCTATTTTAAGTACCGTGATGAATATAAGGTGCCTCAATGGCTTTCAAGAATACAGAGAACCTGCAGCAGAAATAAACTAGTTGTAACTTGCTGTAGTATCAGAGCCTGGAAGACTTTTACCACGACTTCTTCAATTCCTTGTGTTTTACAAGGACTGTGTGCTCTTTGCACAGGCATCCGTATTAATAGCTTGGGTGGGTTGGTTATAGTTTTTCATAGAATCGTAGAACCATTAAGGTTGGAAAGACCTCTAAGCTCATCCAGTCCAACCAGCAGCCCAACACCACTGTGTCTAATGAACCACATCCCAAAGTGCTACGTCAACATGTTTTTTTTGAACACATCTAGGGAAGGAGACTCCACCACTGCCCTAGGCAGCCTCTGCCAGTGCTTCATCACTCTTTCAGTAAAGGATTTTTTTCTAGTAACCAATCTAAACCTGCCCTGGTGCAACTTGAGGCCATTTCTTCTTATCCTTTTTCCTGTCACTGGGGAGAAGAGGCCAGCACCCATCTCACTACAACCTCCTTTCTGGGAGCTGCAGAGAGCAACAGAGTCTCCCCTCAGCCTTCTGTTATCCAGGCTAAACAACCCCAGGTCCCTCAACTGCCTCTCATAAGACCTGTTCTCTAAACCCTTCCCCAGCTTAATTGCTCTTCTCTGGCCACCTTCCAATGCCTCAATGTCTTTCTTGTAGAGAGGGGCCCAAAACTGAACACAGGTTTCGAGGTGTGGCCAGGATGACCCCTTCTCTGCTCCTGCTTGCCACACCATTTTTAATACAAGCCAGGATGCTGTTGGCCTTCTTGACTACCTGGGCACGCTGCTGGCTCATGTTTTTTATTAGATTCGAACACATACTTCGCATTTTTTTCCTAAACGTTCTTCTAGTAAAGTCACATTGCTGTTGAGTGATTAGAGTGGAGTTGGGACATGGCATATTTCTTTAATTCCAGTATTCTTTATTAATGAACTGTTATCCTAGCATCTAAGTTCTGGTCTCCTTTTTCACTTCTGTTAGCGGTGAGATTCTCCTTCCTTGTTGCATATGAGACTGGTTTGGTTCAGGAATAACTTAAATCAGTTATTAGTTTTGAGAACATGTAGTAAATTTTACAGACTTCAGGGAAAGGAAGATAACGAGAGCAGCTAGACTAATGCCATTATATTAAATTGAAAAGAATAGCTTTCTTACAATAACATTACTGTTTAACACTTTACTTCTTCTCTGAGAACAGCCTGTAGCCCGTGCTTTGTGTGCACAGGAAAACAAACCTCAGAACAGCAGAATAGAATCATAGATTCTTTTGGGTTGGAAGGGACCTTAGAGACCATCCAGTTCCACTGGATCAGGCTGCTCAAGGTCCATCCAACCTGGCCTTGAACACCTCCAGGGATGGGGCAGACACAGCTTCCCTGGGCAACCTGGGCCAGTGCCTCACCACCTTCATGGTGAAGAAATATTTCCTTACATCTAGTCTAAATCTGCCCCTCTCCAGTTTATCCCCATTGCCCCTAGTGCTATTACTTCAAGCCTTCGTGAACAGTCCCTCCCCAGCTTGTAGCCCCTTCAGGTACTGGGAGGTCACTCTAAGGTCTCCTCAGAGCCTTCTCTTCTCCAGGCTGAACAATCCCAACTCTCTCAGTCTGTAATAATGGATAGAACAATCAAAGTGAGTGTGTGTGTGTGTGTGTGTGTGTATGTCTATATATATACACACATATATATATACACACGCATGTGTATATATAGTTGTTAAAATTCTGTGCAATTAAATCACTCAAATTTTATGTTGATTGGCAGTGATTTTATACTGTAGGATGGAAGTGTGCTGCTAGAGAAAGAGGGATAGGCAATAGCACAAGTGCAGTGTTACGACCTCACTAAAATGAGTTTTGTAAACACGCTTACTGAAGAAGCGAGCCAGCTAGCTTCGGTGCCAGGTTTTCACATCCTGAGCCCGTCATCAGTAAAAGTATTAAATATTTCCTGTCCTCACAGCATATGTGCCACAAGTCCACTCAAATGTGGAGCCTGTTTGTTCTGAGAAAAAGTGATGAGAGATCTGTAGTTTCTTGAATTCCAGGTTTCAGAGCTTTCCTAAGCTTTACAGTTGTTGCAACATAGCCACCTCACTCTGAAGCTCTGGACGGGGACTTGCCTTTTTAATGCTCAAATACAGGACAGGGGGGCTTGGTACAATTAATTTGTTTTCCCAGCTAATGCGTATGGTCTCCAGGAACTGTGCATGTGTGCATTAATTTGTTTTAGAGACATATTAGCATTGCTTCTCATGTGTTTTACACTTGGTTTTTATTTAAAGATTTTTTTTTTTTTAAGTTGAAGGTTGACAATACTGGTTGCGGATTTTTCTCCATGCTCTAATTTCAGCTTCTCAACTTCAAATACAGTCCTGGTTAGCTAGAGAGTGCAGAAGATTACATTTCAAACACAAACCTCTTTCAGTGTTGTCTGACTTGCACTACTAAACGTATGGTGATCAAACTTTAAAAGGACTTGCCTTTAAAGTGGAGAGAATTTTTATAGTTATGCTGATTGCAGGGATGGAAGGTCCTACACCTCGCGTTCTGATGGTGACTTTCTTTTCCCTTCTATTACATTAGGGATCAATCTCCATCATACCATAGTTCTGGCCAACTTGAGTCCAAGCAACAGCTCTCTAGTTTGGACCTCAGTGAAGTGGAAGGGAGGACTGAAATAACAGGCCATATGGCAAATGATCAGGATCTACACGGCAGAGATCTTGAAAGCCTGTGTTCTGCTGCAGATGAGACCGTTGTCAGGTATTTGAATGACCGACCAGCAATTGATGCCTTGCAGAATAATGAGGCATTTCTTAAGGTTGCAACACCTCCAAGGCTGGAAGATTTAAAAACAAGTGGCTCCAGAGGAGATGAGAGTAGTAGAACTAAAACTCCTCAGAGCAGCACATCCCAGGACAGTGACCTGCAAGCGTCTTCCCATTTGACCACAACTAGTTCTAGTGCTCATAGACTGGAAATCTTGAAACAACGGCAGCATGATGCGAAGCTGGAGAAGCTGAAGGAGCGGATTCGAAAGCAGTGGGAGCATTCTGAAGAGCTGGGTGCCAGAGGACAGCACTCGGGATATGTGGAGCAGCCTGTTGTGGTCGCAAACGTAGAGAATGTGGTGATTCCTAAAGTCAGGAAAGTGGCATGTGCAGCTGCTCCCCCTTCATACAGAGGTAAGGAGGTGCACAATCCCTTCCTGTTGGTTTTATGGGGTGAAAGAGCAGAGTTGAGTTCACTAAGTCGCATGTCAAAACATGGATGTGACTCATAGCTGTTCTTGGGCACTACAGGAGTGCACAGCATGGTTTAATCGCAGATGTGGACAGGGAAGAAAAGAAATTCTTGTGTATTTACAGAATTGTGGATTCTTTTGAAATTCTTCTTTTCTCTTCTTAGTCTCTTCTTACAAATTCCTATAAAAAAGCAGCTCACTGTATTAGTGTGAGGGGATTGCACGGACTACTGCCTGATGAGCAGAAGACCTTTATTTAGGCTTAATAGCTCCTTTATGTATGTTAACTAGCAAGAACACGCGCAGTTTTTCTTTACAGTGATTGTTTGGTTTTGCTACTTGTTCCCGCGCCTAGGCCAGGCATACAGTGTCGTGTTATACGATTGGCTAAGATTAACTGTTTGTGCCTTCTTCGTGCTGCTTCTTCTCTCAGCCAAGGTCTTTCAAGGACAGCCTCCATTTTCCTGTGTCCTTCAGCCTGCAAAAACCTCTACATTAGTGTTCAGGTTTATTTTGGTATTTTAACGGTCCCAAGAGTTAGTAACATTAATTTGATTTAGAAAGCATTTTTCATTTTTTAATAATCTTTTCTTCATCCAGTCTGCTGTTTTTCAGACTGGTGTATTGCTTTCTTCTAATTTAGTGTTAAAAATTCAATTAGTTCCTTTCATACTTGGCAGCTTCCCATCCTTTCCACCCTGAAAAAGCTTTGTTTACATTTTACAGTTATTTTAAACTCTTAAATTGTTCATTTACAGGTTTCAATCGTGCTGAAACAGAAGTTTGCTCTCCGAATGGAAAGATCTGGCACGAGAAAGAACTCCACATTAGTCAGAAGCTGTACAGAGATTTAGCACTCCAGTTAGCAGGTGAGATTCAAACTCTATTGATAAAGCCACACAACCTTCCTGAAGAGGCAGAGAATTTTATTTTGTACAAGTCGACAAAGTCATAGAAACAAAAAAATTGAAGCAATGACCGTTGAATATATTGTTCTTCTCTCCACAAGAGTAACTTGTTCAACAAAAACCCAAACCAAAATCCCTCTCCGCATTCTCTCACTAAAATGCTTTTAATAAGAAAATCAATCCTGAAAAGAATCAGATGACATCTTTTCTTTGAGACGAAAATTTAAAAAAGGTCTTCATTAGAACAATTTTTGTTTAATTTTGTAACTTCTTCATACACATTTGCCTGAGTAAACGCAATTTCGTGTTTAAGAGGACAAAACCAAACTACTTTTTGGTTTTGTTGAAACCTATATTATCTCATAGGAACAATTTTCATATATTTTGCCGTGTTTAACACTGTTAATGCGATTTGTGCACCGTGTGTTGATGCCTGAATTCTGCTTGGTTCGTTATAGTGTTAAATTGTCAGTCCAGAAGCTGCTGTGGGATTTGTCAGTAGTTTAGTTGTGACGTATAGGTAACTAAAGGGGAGACAAGGGGCATCCGCTGTGGAAGGTCTTGGGAATGATTATTGAAATGAGGTTAAAGGCTGCAGTAAAAGGGGAAATGCCTGCAGGCGTGTGTGTTGCAGATGGGATTGGGCTGGTTTAACACCTCTGAGCTTGTAGGACCTCAGTGCTTTATATCAGAATAATCCAAGTCCTGAAGTTCTTGGAGAAACTTATGACCCAGAGGTTTGTGCACGATGGCATTTTTAGAGGTCTTCCCTGGATTCCCTGAGCAATGGGAGAACAGGTTTAAGAAGTGTTATAAGTAATCTGGATTTTGTTTCCTCCATGATTCCTTTACCTTCTGTACTGTAAGGTTTGGATTCAATATGGAAGGAGGGACCGTGCATCTCTGCGATACTAAATTAGAAGAACATTGCCTTTGGGGTTTGTTCCACATGAAGGTATAGGAGAGAATGCTGAATGCTAAAAGCTTAGAAAACTGCTACTAATTCCTCTTTTGAAAAACTTTAGATATTGTTCTTGCAAAATTACAGCACAGGAGAAAAAAAGATCTGTTTTAGGTGATGAGCTCGTTTAGCAACACAATATTTTGATGCTTAAAAATATAAGCAAAGATAATAAATAAATGCTGTATATTTGCTTGATAGTTACGCTGCTAAAAGACAAGAACTGTGATGAATGCTCTCTATTTTCTGCTCCAAAACTCAATCTTTATTAATTTTTCACTCTGCGAATCTGCAGTACCATTGGCAGCTCTTTTCTCTGGGCGATGTAGGGCAGGATGCCCAAGTGTGCTGTTTGATTTGCTAGGCTGGGTCCAGCGGAGCACTGTAAGGTTGAATTGCTTTTAACTGCTGGGGGAGGGGAAAGAGGGACAGAATGGAAAATAAAATCCCTTGAGATCCTCTACTTTTGCAGCTTAAGAGCTTGCTTGTTACATATTAAAATAACTTTTCTTGTTGGACAAATCATATTTAAGACTCAAGGAGGTGTGATGAGATTGTAAACCAGTAGGTGTCTTTGTATGTTGCTAGTATAGCGGCTGGTATAGAAAGTTTTAGATCCTTTTACCTCTACTGCTTGACGATGCACTGAGGACTTTTTTTTCAGCAAACACTTAAAAAAAAAGTTCAGAAAGGACAGCAGCTTCTTTTCAAGAAAGCTGTTTTGCAATTAATCAATTCACCATCAGTCCAGACATTTAATGCCAAACGTTTGAAGCTTTTCCATCTACACTAGCATTTTTTTTTTCAGTTTTGCCAAGCATAATATGAATGATACACGAGACCTTTATAGAAATCCAAATTTTTGAGAAGTTTCATGTGTACAGTGGATAGGTCCAACCAAAAAAGCACTTGGATAGTGTGTTCAGTGGACTTGGGGCTACTAAAGGAAGAAGCTGCGTGTGTGTTTAGCCACATGCCTGTCCTCATGCCCTGCCTAGAACAGCTGTAGTGGAACAGGTTTCCTTTCTGACCTGAAAAGATTATATTGAATAGCTGATTCCAAGTAATCGAATGCTGGTGCTACACAGCACGTATACTGTAAATGTATTTTTAGGTTGTTGGATTATCTATCCATGTGTTAATTCTTTATTAAAGTTACAACATATGTTGTTTGGGGTGTGTAGAGTCAGTTGTATCAAACTATTCCATGCTGTCAAGTGCAACAATAAGCTCTAAGATCTCCAGTATCTGCAGAAGGATTGTTCTTTAATGCCATGAGGGTTTTCACATGTACACGTAGACCATACAGAATGTCTTTATTTTGGTTAAGCTAAAGGATATTGTATGGACCGCAGGCTTCCAGTAGTTCTATCTTGAAGGTGTTCAGGATTGGACTTAGTAGAATAAAATTGCTGCAATATGAATAAAATGAGTAGGAAGCAGCCTGCAGTTTTCTGGGATCAGGAAGGAACTGTTTGTCACTTAGAGGTGAGCTAGACTTCTGCAAATACAGTCATTGAGGCCTCCGAGACTTGATGTGTCAATTCTGTCTTCCCTCTGCTTGTTGTCAACCTCAAAGACAACTGGAGAATTTGTAAGAAAGGAGGAGAAGAGAGACTCTTAAAGTTCTGTTTCCATGTCCTTTAATATGACCTGTGATTCTCTCTCTGATACTTCTTACAGTCATCCATCAGAGAGTGGATTCAGCTGAAATTAAGAGCTGTAAAATTTAGTATTGGCATCTAATTAAAGCTTCAGATCTATCTGTGGGGGGAGTTGCATCCTAGTTGTTTTAGGTTGATCACATTCTTAATAGAAGAGGAACAAGAAAGCAGTTGCAATAGTGGCTGCGGAGTCCCTTATATATGGTTCCCTTTTGGGATTAAGAAAAGAGCATCTTCAAGGCAGGTAAACTAAAATGCTTTGAAAACATCCAGCATAGACTGCTGATACCGAGTGTGCAGTTTGCCTGTCCTTGGGCAGTGCTGGTCTCTGCTTTGTACCTTTGGCAGCTGGGAAGCCCACTCAGTGGGGTGGAGATTGAGCCACATCCCAGGTTTTCTTTCCAATATCCTGGTAAAATTCGACTCTGCTTTTGGTAACTGTTCCTGGCATTTCTAAAGCCTAAAAGCTAATTGTGTTGTAGAGGAGGATTTAGGTGATACAGAACAGTTCTGCATCACTGGGTGAATTCTGCAGCGAGTTTTGCAGGAAGTAGAGCGCACGGGTATCCCGTCTGTCACACTCCGGCATGGATGCAGTGAGTCAATGTGCTGTCATGCGTTAATGTGGAAGCAGCAGCCTGTGTGCTTCAGGAGTGAAGGAACTACGTGCTTCTGTGGAACAGTGATACTCTAAAATGTAATATCCTTAGTAGAAGACAACCAGCAATTGTTCCTGTCAAGCTATTAGCATTTATTTTAAAATGGAAAATGAACTTTCTAAAGGTCTCTCGGGGCATTGCTGCGGCTTTGCTGTGTCCCAGTGCACAGGTAAACAGAATTGTCATGCTATGAGGATTTTAGAATGCTGGACTGGGAGTAATTGATCTCAGTATGTAATCTATGAGAGTCAGTGGTTTTTACTGTTTCTCAGAGTTGTGTTTTTTTCAAGGCAAATGTTAAAGGAACCTTGTTATTCTGTGTTCTTTACTGTGGGATATCACCTAACAGCTTTTCTTTGTTTTTAGATGATTCAGCAGTGAAAGGAAAACCTAGGGAGAGAAACAAAGAGAAAAAAGCAACCAAACCAGTGAGGAAGGTGCAAAAACTGGCACGGTTGCCAGGTGCAGAGTCCAAACAAGGTGAGTAGCTATACTGTAGTAGGAAGACTGTTGCGTGGCCTGCAGAGATTAATTTTGCCTCAAGAAATTAAGAAAAATTAAAGCATATTGCTTTCAAAGCGTTCTCAGATGCACAATGATGTGCTTGTAGTGTGTTTGTAGACCATGCACTGTGTATGTATGTGTGGTCGGTTGGGTGGCTGTGTGCTTTTTTGGTTTATTTTAATTTTCTCCTTTGCCCTTGTTGTGTGCACCTTACAGAAACGGCCAAAGATTGTGGGTTTCTTGGTGGGGGGGCTGTCCTTGGGTGTGTGTTGGGCCAACGCAGACAAGAAGCAGCAGTATTCCTGTTGTGGACCCTCCTTGAGTTGGTGGTGCTGGTTGGTGCCTGACCTACAGCTCGGGGAATAATCCTGAGAGGAGGAATGGAGGGGACTTGCTGAGTTACCCTTCTCTGTGAGAAGAGCCTGCAGTGAAAGCTGTTCTCTTGTATGATTTCTCAGTGGGGAAGCGGGGAGCACAGTGCTCTTTGGGGTCTTCTCTGGCTGCCTCACTTCTACATCCCGTGTCACGTTGTTGCTGTCCTGAACCTGCAGTTCTGGCTTGACCCATTCTTTATTTTTTCAGTTAGTGAAATAATGTAAAAGCACATTCCTGGCAAGCTGTACAATATTTATATAAGAGTGTTTATATAAAAGTGTGTATTTCTTTTACGAATTAAGAATTATTTTTTTTTTGCTGTTGCCTGATGTTTCCACTCTCCATTAATAAAATTATTTTGAGGAGATAATGTGAGCAGATGACTGTAGAGCAGTGCCAGTATAAAATCAAATGTAACTATGCGTGGAATTCTGTCAGTGCTTCCGACTTTCTTGGTAATGTTAATCTTTGCTATTGTGTGTAGCAAATAATCAGGAGGACTTCCGCATCTGCGTTGTATTTGGTTTTAATTCATGCAAAGGAAATAGTTATGACTGCGGTCACACTACAGAGCAATTTTTTTTCTTTAAATAAATATATAGCGAGGCATCTCTTGCCCATGTTGGGATTTTAAATTTCCTTTTATGTACAGTGACCCATAATCAGTAAATGCTTTCTTGAAGAAAAAAAAGCTGCTTTAAAAATCATTACAAAGGGTTTTTTAGTGCATGAATTTGCGCTTCTGCGTGCTGTAAATAATCATGAAGCTGCCTGTGGATTTTGTGGTAATGAATGCTAATACTTACAAGTAAGTGATAAGGATGGATTTGCTCCTTCCTTTGCTGATCCATTCGCATTCAAGGAACTGCACTAAATTAACTCATGTTTGTGTTAATTAATAATGTTCGTGACAGTTCCAAGTGACAGGGGAGCTCAGAGACTGCTGAAAGTTTTAGTGGCTGTGCTTGTTCTCCGTAATGGATTTAATGTGAGGAGAATGATGGCCTGAAATCCCTAGAAGATAAGAACCAGATCTAAGCGGCGTATCCGTGATGGTCCATCCTCCTCCAGTCACAGCAGTAAGAAACCACCTAGCGTAGCGAGGGCTATAAATAGCCCCAGCTCATGTTCCGCTCCGCTAGCGTGTTTTGGTTCAAACAGCTGACTTGAAATGGGAGATGAGACTTTACGCTGCCCTTTTAAGCACAAGCAGAAGTAACTGAGAACAGCGAGTTGGGCAAAAGAATCCGTTTGGCTGATAGCTCTGTTTCAGAGAGGGTTGTTGTGACACGTTTCAAGTGACAGCTTTATAAAATACTTGGCTAATTTACAACAAGCAAGGGTGCTGTTAATCAAAGCGTGGCTGGTGGGTTGCAGGAGGGGGAATATAAGGTTGAGGATGAGAGAACAAGTCTTATGAGGAGAGGCTGAGGGAACTGGGGTTGTTTAGTCTGGACAAGAGGAGGCTGAGGGGAGACCTTATCGCTGCCTACAACTGCCTGAAAGGAGGTCGTAAAGAAGGGAGGGTACTGGCCTCTTCTCCCAAGTGACAGGGGACGGGACAAGGGGAAATGGCCTGAAGCTGCACCAGGAGAGGTTCAGACTGGACATCAGGAAAAAAAATTTCACTGAAAGGGTCATCAGGCACTGGCAGAGGCTGCCTATGGAGGGGGTTTAAGGAGGCACCTTCCCTGGAGGGGTTTAAAAGGTGGGTAGATGAGGTACTTAAGGACATGGTTTAGTGGCAGACAGGAATGGTTGGACTCAGTTATCTAAGAGGTTTTTTCCAACCTGATGGTTCTCTGATTCTGTGACTGGTATTACCAAAACCCTGTATGTAATCTGCTGTCCCAGATTTTGCTTGAAGCTGCTTTGGTACCAGGCCTTTGGTCCTGCAGGGCCCAGAGCGTGGTCCCTTTTTCTCTGTGGGTGCTGTGTTCGTGCTGCAGTGTTGGGGTTCACTTAGGCAGTGCTGTCAGGTAGCTCTGGAACTGAAGGGTTAGAAATCAGCTGCAAATTAGATGTTCATGTTAGGTGTTTTTTCCAGCAATAAATACTGCTAAATGGTCTGAATTAGGTTATTAATACTTTTCCATATGATGCTTTTTTCCAAAGGTCTTTAAGATAATTATTTTTTTAAATTATTAATAATGCTGGAAGTTAATGGGATGAAAAGTGAGTTGAATAATCCTAGCACTTAATCTAATCAATATTGACCAAAGATGCCACCACATACGATTCTTATAATTTAATTATATGATAAAATAATACTAATACCATTTTGACTTAGTGTCTGTCACCTGTGAGGTAATCTATTCTTGAATTAAGTGTCAACTAATAGGGATTTATCGCAAGTGTTTTCAGTCATGGTGCAGAAATCCCAACCAGAGGACAGTGAGTCGGTGTTGGCATAGAACAACTGCTGCTCAGTGTTTTTTAACCTCTCACAAAACATCTGTTTCAACAAGTAATTAGCTGTAAAAGTCTCTACTTTTTTTTTCTTCCTAGAATATTAGCTAATATTCTTTTGTGATGAGGATGAATTGTTTTTTATCTCCCATTTTTATTTTTTTTAGATCCTTATTTTATTTTAGAGCCTTATTTTTTTTTTAATTTTCCAAATTTTAGAGGAGATGAACAGTTTCTCAGACCTCAACAAGTATTCCCCCTCACCCTTAGTAACATATGCTTATACATTTTAGGCCTATATAATCCTTTTTAAAATTGTGTTTTGTAGGGTTTTAATGTGCTACAGAGTGATTGGGATTTTTGTATTATGTGTGGGCGTAGAATCATAGAATCACCAGGTTGGAAGAGACCCACTGGATCATCGAGTCCAACCATTCCTATCAAACACTAAACCATGTCCCTCAGCACCTCGTCCACTCGTGCCTTAAACCCCTCCAGGGAAGGTGAATCAACCCCCTCCCTGGGCAGCCTCTGCCAGGGACCAATCACCCTTTCTGTGAGAATTCTTCTCCTAATGTTCAGCCTGAACCTCCCCTGGCAGAGCTTGAGGCCATTCCCTCTCGTCCTGTCCCCTCTCACTTGGGAGAAGAGCCCAGCACCCTCCTCTCCACAACCTCCTCTCAGGGAGTTGGAGAGAGCAATGAGGTCTCCACTCAGCCTCCTCTTCTCCAGGCTAAACACCCCCAGTTCTCTCAGCCGCTCCTCTTGTTCTCCAGCCCCTTCACCAGCTTTGTTGCTCTTCTCTGGACTCGCTCCAGAGCCTCAACATCCTTCTTGTGGTGAGGGGCCCAGAACTGAACACAGGATTTGAGGAGCAGTCTCACCAGTGCCAAGTCCAGGGGGAGAAGAACCTCCCTGGACCTGCTGGCCAAGCTGTTTCTGATCCAAGCCAAGATGCCATTGGCTTCTTGGCCACCTGGGCCACTGCTGGCTCATGTTCAGTCGCTGTCAACCAACACCCCCAGGTCTTTCTCCTCCAGGCAGCTTTCCAGCCAGGCTTCTCCTCGGCTGGAAGCAGGCATGAAGCATGATGTTGTGTGACTCAGTTATTAACCATCTCCTTGGTACGTCACTGTTAGGGCTGTTTTGTGTGACTGCAGCCATACAGCTTATACAGAACAAAATGACATAGCAATTATTAAGGGTGACAATGAATACTTCTTTTTTATGTGTTGGAAAATCCACCTAGTGCTTGACTTGTATTTATTACTTACTGTGCAGGTGGAAGCTACATAATTAGTGCATCCTCCTGGCGGGAGGGACAAAAGCTGGTAAAAAAGATACTGGGTCCCACTCCCAGAATAGACCAGGAGAGAAGAGCTGCATCTAGTGACAGAACAGGACGAGAGAGAGCTGCCAAGGCTGGTAGGTTGTACTTTCATTGCTGGACTTTTTTTGCTTTATTTATTATATGACACTGCGTGTCTGTGGAATAAAGCAGACTTCTGGGATGGAATGTCATCAGTTTCTTATTAAAATAACTCCCATTCCTAGCCTGGGATTCGAGGGGGGAGAGTTTTGCTTGCATCCATAGTTGGGATGCATAACATCTCTTCCTGGGTAGATTATGAACTTCTGGTGTGACGGGAAGCCTGCCCTGCTTCTGTGACTTGAGGGGTAGGACGCGCTGTGAAGGTGCTCAGGAGCTCTGGAAAAGATGGGAAATGAGTTCAGCCAAAACACTGGATCATCTGCAACCTGCCTTTGCCTCTTGAAGCTGGTGGGAGAGGGAATGGCTAGAAGTGGTCCACAGGCCACGTGAATTTTCCAGATGTGCTGCATGTAATATGGAAGCTATGCTCAGGCATCCCTGTTTTACAGGAATTTTGGTTCTCCCAGATACTGTATAATGTCAGCCATATGCATCATAACTCTTCATTGCTTCCTCCACCAGCCCTTTGCACAATTTATCTGGCCTGTCAGGCAAGGCAAGTGGGGGGTGCTGGTAGCTGTTGTGCTGCTTTTGCCTGTGAGCTGGTGAGGCTGGTAAGAGTGTAAAGGTTGGGAGCTCAGTCTAAGCGAAGGGTGCTACATTCAGACTGTGGCACTGAACGAAACACAAGCGTGTTTAGAGTGAGATCTGAGCTTATCCCTCATCCTCACTTTTACAGTTCTTTTAAGTAGTTCCCAAACTTGATTTTTACCTAAAATATTTGACATGAATTATTCTTTAGCAGGCTGTATTGGAAGGACAGGTTCAGATTCCAGACTGGACATTACCTGTGAAGCCTCTTCAAGAAGTTCTGACAGGTCAAAGAGTAAAGTACGGTCTGAGAATAACCTGAAGAAACTGGAAGCTCCTCTTCCAGATGATAACCAAGAAGACCACGCCCCTCTAAATAAAGACTTTCTGCCTGTGGAGATACGCGGAATTCTGGATGACTTGCAGTTGGATTCTTTGAGTACAAAGCAAGAGAAAGATGTGGAAAAGCAGAATCAGAAATGTGTTTTGCCTACTCAAAGTGCCCGGAGCCACAGTCCAACCAAAAGGAAACCGGACAAGATAGCTGCGAGTGAGGAGCCTCAGGTGATCTCTAAGAAACGTCACTATGATACAGATGAGGTTCGGCAGTACATGATCAGACAGCGAGAGGAGAGGAAGAAGAAGCAGAATGAGGAGAAGAAAGCACAAAAGGAAGCGACAGAACAGAAGAACAAAAGGCTCCAAGAGCTCTACAGGAAGCAAAAGGAGGCTTTGACTAAAGTCAAGAACATGCCTCCTCCTGAGGCTTTAGCAGCCAAACGGTTACAGGAGACCTACTCTAAACTATTGCTGGAACATACGTTTTTAGAAGAGCCACCTCAGCAGCCTACGGTACAGGAAACACAGGTATAGCTGATTCACTAACTTGGTGCGTTGCAGTTGTTTGCAGGAATAGAGGTCATATTTTAGGAAGGTCGTGGCTTGTCCTGGTCTGGCTATTGGTGAAAAGAAATGGCACAAGGAAGAAGCGCAGCCTTTGCTTAAGCATGATGGGTTTGATCCAGAGCCTTCTTTCTGACAGCTAATTTTTGGCATAGCAAAGTCTACTAGAAAGGTGAACGGAAATCACCCTTCTGTTATAAACAGAAGCGGAACTCTGGATGCTAGCTAACAGCAGCTGTAATGGCTGTTGAGAAAATATAAACATCATTGAGGAGCAGTGTCTGAAGTTGCTTTCAGTCAGTGGGCAAACTTTATCAGCAGTGAATTAAATAAGTTTATTGATCAGAAACTGAATATAAAGAACATTAATATATGGTAAAAGACTAATGTCCATTTTGTGTTGTGCTGAACTGGTTCAGTATGTGGGCAAAGATCTTTCCCCAGTGCATTCTGCTGAGACAAAACCATAACTGTCTTGTGGTTTTAAGTCTTTGCCTGGTAGGAAGGATGTGATGTTGCACTGAGAAATGTCAGCCTTTTCAATTTTAATGAGACAAGTGCTTCTAAACTCTTACAGACTTTTGAAAATGCATTTTTCTGGTTGTCTTCCTTTCTAGCCCCGACCTGGTTATCAGCCATCTGGGGAATCTGACAAAGAAAACAAGGCTCAGGAGCGTCCTCCTAGTGCATCATCAAGTAGTGACGTGTCACTTTCAGAGCCGCAGCAGCCGCTACTGAGGTGAGCCATTGTAGGCCTTCTGAGAGAGAGGAAAATGCTCTAGGTTTTATCTCTGAGACGTGAAAATGGACAAGGTGCTTAAGTTTATATTCTAGCAAAAGTAATTGTCTTTATGGCAATTATAACGTTTCCTCACAGTAAAGAGGAAGCTGATGCAGGAAAGCGTATGAAAACTTTGATTGTGGGTATTTAGTGGGTCTGTAAATAAATAAAGTGAATGATGGTTGCTGCTGATGTTTTACTGACATCAAGGGAATGTACATTTTGTGTTGGGAGACTGTGTTTCCTCTGCCATCTAGGAAGGGAAGGCGATCATATAAATGACTGTTGATATTTTATTTTATTTTTTTCTTCAGTGTTTGATGTGTTCAGTGTTTCTTTTATGTTTTTGTGGAGTCGGGCCACTAGTTACTGTCTCTAAAATACCAAAATCCTCAGCTTCTGCTTGGAACTAGCTTTACCCTATTTCCTTTCATGCTACTTTCTCCATTTTTAATTGTTCAGTGCATTGCTAAAGCGTTTTTTACTTTACGTCGAGGCCTAACCAACCACTTAAATGTAAGGAACTAAGCATCATTAAGTTTCTCTTATACTTAATATCCTTGTTGTGCAAGTGGGTCTTCATTTTTAATTGCTTAATGAATGTTCTGCTTCTTAAGTATACATTTACTTCATTATCTCTACCCTAACTTGGTTAAATCCACGCTAAGTTCAACAAGGCCTGTTTCCTTTCTGGAAAAGGTTCAAGGGTGTCAGGAATGCTGTTTATGGGATAGGCTGCTGAACCATGGGGTAGTAAATATTATTAGTGTAACCTTATAAGGAAAAAAGGTAAACAGAAGTAATAGGGGAGAGATGATACTTAAAGGGCTGTGTAAGTTGTTTGGAGAGCCTCATAGTAAACAGGGAAGCTGGTTTTTTGTGAGGGACTTGATGGATTTCCTAGTATTTAGAATATGTGGAAGTGATATTGGTGAAGGTCTCAACAGAGCTCTTATCATGCAGATGGGAGCTATCTGGGAATAAAAAAGAACTCTAAACATTCTTGTATTTCCAGTCCTCCTTTTCTGTAAGTGTTCCTTGTGCCTGCCCAAAGTGACAGCACCAGTGAAACAAGAGCTGAGTTTAAGTGGAGCAGGGAGGCTGGGACTGGGAAATCCCAGGTGGGGGAAAAAAAAAAAAAAAAAAGATGTTTCCTTCCTTTTGAAGTTAGGAAACTTTTGGAGAGGACTCACTGCTGCTGCTCGAAACGCTCAGCGTGTTCCAACTCTAAAACACCCAGTACACTGTAAATGACATTTTGAATTTGGAAGGTGCGGTATTGTTTGGGTTTTTTTAGATAACATTCTGTAACTGTTGACTGTGCCATTCCCTGCCCCTCTGACCTAACCAAGAATTCTTTTGTCCTGAAAAATAAATCTGTGGCAATGATGCTTTCATCTGAAATAACAGCACTTGTGTAAATCATCAAATTCAATGTTGACTTTTCATTTCAGGAGCAGTTTGATGGAGCCTCCGTGGGTACAGCCAGAAAGGTTGAGCCCAAGAGTCCATCTCTCTCACTCACAAGCTCTCGCGGGCTCAAGTGGAGCCCCGTGCTCCCAACACTGGAGTCTGGAGCAGATGGACCTTTTGTCCAAGGAGTGTGATGCAATGTTGGCAGGCAGGAGGAGCCACGCTGCACCCATGGGATCACTGAACTTGATGCCTCAGCCATACCTGAATTCACCTGCTGCACAGCAAAATCTCTTAGTAAAACCTACTGCTAGCCAATATAAGAGCAAATTAGATCGAATCGAAGCTCTGAAGGCTACAGCTGCTTCATTGTCTAGCAGGATTGAAAGTGAAGCCAAGAGGTTGGCTGGGGCCAATATCAATTATGGTACCGTGTGGAATTCAGACCATGGATTTAAGCAAGAAAACCACGCTGATGGGCAGTGGGCAAAGACTGTGAGCCCTCCTGTGAGAGAGGAAAATGAAGATGCTTTTTCAGCCAGAATCCAAAAAATGTTGGATACCTGTCTGTCTCATACAGCCTTTGATGACAGCCTTCCTGGCGTAGGCAACCTTAGTGAATTTAAAAAGCTCCCCGAGACGATCAGGCCTCATACTGCTGCAGTCAGCCTTGGAATGAGGTCCCCTGCTGCTAACAGGCATGAGGGGGTACTAGGACATTTATCCAAGAGGCAGGCTGAGTCCCCAGGCCGTGAAAACCAGGCTTATGCTCCAAAGAAAGCTGTAATCCCTCACGAGTCCAGCATTGACTCCATCAGCGAAGGACCTCTTCTGAGTGACGGAAGCCTCTCTGAAGAGGAGGGAGGACAGCACAAACAGTCGCCACTGAAGATGCTGGAGACATTAAAGGAGAAGGATTTCTGCATTCGGGAGAGAAATGCTTTTGATACCATAAAGGAATTTAAGAAAGAAGCTGAGAAGTATTTGCCACTTTTCCCTCAGCCAAGTGACATGGACAGCAAGGAGCCGTGGCAGGAGCTGGCGAAGGGGAGTCCCCACAGTGTCATCAACATATTTGTGAAAAGTTACCAGCTTCATGGAAAAGGTAAAGAAGGTAAGGATGGAAAAATTTGTTGAAGCTCTTATGAATTGCTATTTTCCTAGTCTTACTACTTCTTACACTTTATACTTCACAGGTAAGGAATGTGGTTTTAGATGTCTTAACCATGAACCTGTGTAAAGCTTTCTCACTTTCCTCCCATTTCTTTTATCTTCTTGTGTAAGCGAAACAAACACAAGGAAAAAAACTCTCCCATTTTGAGGCTGTAAGCAGATTATTTTTGTATTAGATGGCTCTTTATTTCTCAACCAGTAACTAATTCATATGCTGGGTTACATCTAATAAGGACACCAAGAGTTTCAGAATTGTAGGTGTAAATTTACATTTATTATATCCAAAATTCCATGCTGAATCTAAATTTCCCGGAGTGCATTTGGAAATGGTTCTCTCCACCGTGAAGAACAGACTCTCTGGATTGGAACGTGCATCCTCTTACTCTGTGTGTGCTCCAGATCATCTGAAATAACTCATCAATCCTGTTTCAGTTAAGGCAGAAAGATGAAGTGCATGCTTTATGCAGCTCTTGCCTCACGCCATAAACATGAGCGCATATATCCTGAGTTCCCGCTATGCAGGAATAATGCAGCTTGGCTATATTGCTAGAAATGTACAGCTTCGGTGGATGAATGATGTGGACTTGCCCTTTCCACCTTTGCTCACCTGAGCTATTCGATAATGTCTCAAAGTAGTCCCACATCCCTAAAAACATCCTCCGTTAAAAAGAAGAGGAGGGTGATTGTCTTGGGGGATTCCCTTCTCAAAGGAATGGAGGGTCCCATCTGTAGGCCGGACCCGCTCCATAGGGAGGTCTGCTGCTTGCCGGGAGCATCAGTGAGGGACGTTACTAGAAAGCTCCCTTCCCTGGTCAAAGACACCGACTACTACCCGCTCTTAGTTTTTCAAATTGGTAATGAAGAAATAGAACGTAGAAGGCCTAGAGCCATTAAAAGGGACTTCAAGGCACTTGAGAGAATGATCGAGGGCTCTGGGGCACAGGTAATATTCAACTCCATCCCAATACTAAGGAATCAGGAGCATGAAATGAGGAGTAAGAAACTGGTTAATGAATGGCTTAGGGACTGGTGTGAGAAGAGGGGCTTTGGGTTCTTTAATCATGGGGAGGCCCACGCACCCCCAGGCTTTCTTACCAGGGATGTCTGCTAGGGGGACAAAAGCCCTCACCAAAAGCCTAGTTAAACTCATAAATCGGGCTTTAAACTAGATGTGAGTGGGGAGGGGATGGAGGCCAGGCAGGATGGGAGTGAGCCTGGAGGGGAGACTTCAGTGGCAAAGGGGTGGTGTGCTGGCGATGCCTGCCAGTATATCACCACTAAGCAAGAGGGGGTGAGTGCAGCTGAGGATGGTAGGCAGCAAACTGGCACTGTGGCCTTAGTTAAGTCAAGGACCGCTCAGTTGGGGAGGAGCCCTATTGCGAAGGCTGAAGCTTCGCCTGCCCAGCTGAAGTGCATTTACACCAATGCACGCAGCATGGGAAATAAGAAGGAGGAGCTGGAAGCTGTGGTAGGGCAAGGAGACTACGATGTCGTTGCCATTGCGGAGACGTGGTGGGATGACTCGTACGACTGGAGCGTACCCATGGTGGGGTATAAACTCTTCAGGAAGGACAGGAAGGGCAGAAGAGGAGGCGGGGTAGCCCTCTATGTTAGAGAGGGCTTTGATACCCTCGAACTGGACTACGATCAGGATGGGACTGAGTGCCTGTGGGTGAAAATCAGAGGAGTCCACGGGCAGGAAGATATTGTGATGGGAGTCTGCTATAGACCACCCAGCCAAGAAGAAGCAGCTGATGAGCTCTTCTACAAACAACTTAGTGTAGTCTCAAGATCGCTACCTCTAGTCCTTGTGGGAGACTTCAGTTTCCCAGATATTGGCTGGGAGTATAATACAGCAGAGAGGAAGCAGTCCCGGAGGTTCCTGGAGTGTCTGGAAGACAACTTCCTCACACAGCTGGTGAGCGAACCGACAAGGGACGGTGCCCTCCTGGACCTGCTGTTGGTGAACAGAGAAGGACTGGTGGGGGATGTGAAGGCTGGAGGACGCTTGGGGCAAAGCGATCATGAGATGATAGAGTTCTCAGTGCAGGGTAGGATGAAGGTGGAGGTTGGCAGAACAGTCGCCCTCAACTTTCAGAGAGCAGACTTTGGGCTGTTCAGAAGGCTGGTTGGAAAAGTCCCGTGGGAGGCGCTCCTTGAGGGCAAAGGTGTCCATGAGGGCTGGGCACTCTTCAAGAAGGAACTCCTAGCAGCGCAGGAGAAAGCCGTCCCCAAGTTCCGGAAAAGTAGCCGGAGGGGTAAGAAACCAGCCTGGTTGAGTAGGGAGGTCCTGAGAGACATCAATAGGAAGAGGAGGGTCTACGACCTCTGGAGGAAGGGGCAGGCATCCTGGGTGGACTATAGGGAGGAAGCGAGAACGCGCAGGGAAAAAGTCAGGAGGGCTAAGGCCCAACTAGAAATGCGATTGGCCAAGACTGTGAAAGACAACAAAAAGTCTTTCTACAAATACATCAACAGCAAAAGGAGGGCTAGGGAGAATCTCCAGTCCCTAGCAGATGCAGAGGGAACAAGAGTAACAGGGGACGAAGGCAAGGCTGAAGTGCTCAATGCCTACTTTGCCTCAGTCTTTAACAGTAAGGAAAATTGTTCCCTCTGTGCACACCCCCAGGGGTTGGAAGAAAAGTATGAGATTCCCAAGGTCCAAGAGGAGGTGGTTAGAGACTTGCTTGCCCAGCTAGACGCCCACAAGTCTATGGGGCCGGATGGAGTCCACCCAAGAGTTTTGAGGGAACTGGCGGATGTGCTGGCCAAACCCCTTTCCATCATCTTCCAGCAGCCCTGGATGACTGGGGAGGTTCCGCTGGACTGGAGGCTGATGTCTTGCCCATCTATAAGAAGGGGCGCAGGGAGGATCCGGGGAACTACAGGCCTGTCAGCCTGACCTCGGTACCGGGGAAAGTCATGGAGCGGGTGATCTTGACTGCGATCATGAAGCACTTGCAAGAGAACCGGGTGATCAGGCCCAGTCAACACGGGTTCATGAAAGGCAGGTCTCGCCAGAGTAACCTGATCACCTTCTATGACCGAGTGACTAAACTTCGGAAACTGTCGGCCTCTGGCCTGGACGGGCGCACACTCTCCTGGGTGAAAAACTGGTTGAATGACCGAGCCCAGAGGGTGGTGGGAAACAGAGTTAAATCCAGCTGGAGGCCAGTGACAAGTGGGGTTCCCCAGGGCTCAGTCCTGGCTCCAGTCCTGTTTAATGTCTGTATCAACGACCTGGATGAAGGCATCGAGTGCTCCATTACCAAGTTTGCAGATGACACCAAGCTGGGTGGAAGTGTGGATCTGCTGGAGGGTCGGGAGGCTCCAAAGGGATCTGAACAGGCTGAACTGCTGGGCTGAGACCAACGGCATGAGGTTTAACAAGGCCAAATGCCGGGTCCTGCGCTTGGGTCACAACAACCCTAAGCAGAGGTACAGACTAGGAGAAGCCTGGCTGGAAAGCTGCCAGGAGGAGAAGGACCTGGGGGTGTTGGTTGACAGCGACTGAACATGAGCCAGCAGTGGCCCAGGTGGCCAAGAAGGCCAGTGGCATCTTGGCTTGTATCAGAAACAGCGTGACCAGCAGGTCTAGGGAGGTTCTTCTCCCTCTGGACTCGGCACTGGTAAGACCGCACCTCAAATCCTGTGTTCAGTTCTGGGCCTCTCACCACAAGAAGGATGTTGAGGCTCTGGAGAGAGTCCAGAGAAGAGCAACGAAGCTGGTGAAGGGGCAGGAGAACAAATCTTATGAGGAGCAACTGGGAGAGCTGGGGGTGTTTAGCCTGGAGAAGAGGAGGCTGAGGGGAGACCTTATTACTCTCTACAACTACCTGAAGGGAGGTTGTGGAGAGGAGGATGCTGGCCTCTTCTCCCAAGTGACAGAGGACAGGACGAGAGGGAATGGCCTCAAGCTCCGCCAGGGGAGATTTAGGCTTGAGATAAGGAAAAAATTCTATTCTTCACGGAGAGGGTGGTTAGGCATTGGAACGGTCTGCCCAGGGAGGTGGTTGAGTCGCCATCCCTGGAGGTGTTTAAGGTGAGGGTGGATGAGGTACTTAGGGGCATGATTTAGAGATTGGTGGGAATGGTTGGACTCGACGATCCAGTGGGTCTCTTCCAACCTGGTTATTCTGTGATTCTGTGACAATTAAAACTCTGGTAATGCTATGGGTTTTTGAAAAGGTAAGGTTTTTGGTGTATTGGTAGGAAAAGTCTCTTGCTCAAATGAGCCCATTTCAAGTACTAGTGTCTTTGGACATGCTTTACACATCTCTCATGAAGGATACTTTGTTTAATTTGCGTTTCTTGTACGTATTTATTGTTCATTTTGGAAGGACTGTTGCATCTTGAGGAGGGAGGTTTTCCAAGAAGTTGATTTTTGTCTTGTGTTTTTTCTTGATTCTTCTCTCCTTCACTTTATTCACTTAAAGATGATTGCATTTAAATTTTCTGCAGATGGCTTTACTCTGAAGCACTGTGCTCTTCAAGAATGTTTTAGCTGGGGAGTGTTAATGAAATAGAATATTCATTAATTGAGAGAAAGAGGAAGACTGTGGCTGTTATGTTATGTTAAAACTGTGGGTTGGGTATATTGTCATTCTCCTGATGTTTTTGTGTTTGAAAAGGAAGTCTTTGTAACTCATTGCTGGGAGAATTTTCATTCCTGATTTTTATCTGTCCCCTTCTTTTTCCACACTTTAGTGTTTGATGAAAAGTCAAGCGGGGACTCTTCCCTCTTGCACCCACTACTTCCCGCTATGAGCCCTCCAGAGAGCGTGGTTTCTTACGAAGATGATTTCGAATCATTGCAGGGAAGCAGCACTTTAACAGACAAAAAGATTGCACATGACCTCAGGTAACACTGCGCTAGATTCCTCATAAAAATAAAAATGCAGGACCTGTCAGGAAATAGTTAATGCAAACTTTGTTTTATAATATGTTGGACATCTTCTCTGTTACCCTGTCTGTAATGCTAGTCAAAGTGATGAGGTGTTTCCTCAGGACCTTACAGTAGTTATAACAACCAGCATGGTTAAGACATAATGATTTAAACACTCATGTTCTCTGTCTTCGTTTTTGTTCTTCTTTTGTTTTAATGGGAAGCTTTAGGCAAGGTTCATGCCCCTTATAGTCGGGTGAAGTCGAGTTCTCCAACTTGTGTGGCTGCTACAACAGGCTGTTGGTTACTCTCTGTAATTTAGGGGAAAAGAAAAGAGGTTCAAAAGTGTTAAAATAGCTTATGTACTTCAAAATTCTGTAAAAAGCCTAAAAAGCTTTCAGCAAGGGTTCAGTAACAGATACATAAATTGTCTGCAAGAACTTCTGAAGCCTTTTGTTCAGACTAAAATGGGAAAGCTGTAAATCCTGGAACTCTACATCTCACTGCTGTTGTTATGTGGCTTCGTGATTTTCTTGAGACCCCCTTTTTTTGGAATGAGGTATATTTACATCTTTTGAGCACCTTGGGGAAGGCCACCAGTAGTGTTTATATGTTGGTGGTTCATTACCTCAGCTGAAAGGAAGGCAAAAGGCACTTTCACATGCTGTAAATGCTGGCTGCAAAAATTGCTTTCTTTCTGATTAGCTTCTTCATAGGCCTTCTGTTGGTGTTATTTAATATGCATTTACCTCCTTATTTGCAAATGTTCTATAGTCCTTGAAAATTACTCATATTTTTGTTGAGTAATTGATGATCTCGGTATGCCCGGAAGTTATCTAAAATGCAGTCATGTTTGGAGTCACTCTTATGTTTTTCAGTCAAATAGCTCTTAAGAATTAGCATTGGAAAAGATGGTTGTTACTCATCTTTTACTGCTTCTTGTTATTGGAAGGTATATGGAAGAATGTTTCTATGTCTTCCATATAATATCAAACTTAAAGAATCAAGGAAAGATTTCGGTTGGAAGGGACCTTTAAAGCCCATCCAGCTCCAATTCCCCTGCAGTGAGCAGAGACACCTTCCGCTTGATCAGGTTGCTCAGAGCCACGTCCAGTCTGACCTGCAACACGTCCAGGGATGGGGCTTCCAGCACCACTTCATCGTGTTTTAACTGTCATTGTTTTTAATCACAAAATCAATGCTTTCAAGATGGGCTAATTAGTGTACTTCCAGCCATCTGTCTCTAATTTAAAGTGTGGTAGGCTTCTTGTGCACGGCTTAATGTAGATGTTGGAAGCCTGTGGTTAGTCATTGTCAATGTGCTCCTTTTTAGCGTTGCTGGCAGCAGTAATTCAAGCATTCAGGAAGAAATTCCTAGCAGGAAATCTCCCCATGAGCCTCGATCTGTAGAGCTTGCTTCTCCACATTCATCTGGACCACGGTCTGCAGCCTCATCTCGCTCATCTGCTTCCTCTAAAAAGAGGCGGAAAAAGGAACGTAAGTACATTATTGACTGTAGGATTTTTTTGAACGAGGAAGTTTTAGGGGTTCCTTGTTATGAAAGTAGCAATTTTTCTACGTATCTGGAAACTATAATTTAATACTGATAGAAGAATTTATTCCTACAGTGATTCCTTCCTAAATTCTATTTTACTCTGATTATTCTTCAACCCTAAAATACAGTCGCATAATATTAAATGGACAAGAAATTATTCACAGTATTGGAAATGTTTCCTTTCCAAAACCAGCCTTCTAACAGCTCAATTAATTTTTATATCATACGAGAACTATCCTCAAATTCCATACTGAGGAAGTTCCAATCGGCTGCTAAAAATCAGAATTATGGCCACATTTATGAAGGTGACAGTAAGCTTGCCTGAATGCTTCATCTTTGGATCACAGACACCTTTCCTAAATGTGCAAGTCACTGTAGGAAGCAATGTATTTATTAACCTGGAGAACAAGTCTTCTGAGGAGCGGCTGAGAGAGCTGGGGTTGTTTTAGTTTTGAGAAGAGGAGGCTGAGGGGAGACCTCATTGCTCTCTACAACTACCTGAAAGGAGCTTGTAGAGAGGAGGGAGCTGGGCTCTTCTCCCAAGTATCTGGGGACAGGATGAGAGGGAATGGCCTCAAGCTGCACCAGGAGATGTTCAGCCTGGATATCAGGAAAAAGTTTTCACGGAAAGGGTCGTTGGGCACCGGCAGAGGCTGCCCAGGGAGGAGGTTGAGTCACCTTCCTTGGAGGGGTTTAGAAGACGGGTAGATGAGGTGCTCAGGGACATGGTTTAGTGGCAGATAGGAATGGTTGGACTTGATGATGCAAGAGGTCTTTTCCAGCCTGGTGATTCTATGATTCTGTGATTGGTGCGCTCTTGCTATGTAAGCAATGGGTAGCATAAGGGAAAGCTGGGATTAAAGTCAGTAAAAAGGTGAGTAAAATAAGATTGGACCTTCAAAATTATGTCTCCTTGTTCTTTCAAAATTCTCTAGGCTATCTAAAGAAAGCTAGACTTTATTCTGATTATTAGTATTGAAGAGTCAAATGCTTGTTTTCATTATCTAAACCAATAATGTGCTGTAATGAAAGCTGAGTGACTATTCTATTGACAGCAGATGCAATCCATGGAAGAGAACTCAACCTCCTGTAGGAAGCAGCCAAATTTACATCTCTGGCTTGTTGGATTTACAGATTTCTAACTCAAAGGCTTCTTTAACTGGGGAAGAAGGTTCTGAATTGATTGTTTTGGGGCTCCTGATAGCTAAGATGTTCATACTTAGGATACCAAACATGAACTTTTTGGCAATGTTGTTGATTTTTAGGGTTGGATTCTTTCAGTGGAAGTTCTCCCCACTTCTCTGTGGAAGAAGACAAAATGCTGTCTGAATTAGAGTGGGGATCCCAGCAGGCAAAGAAGTGCTTATCGAGTAGCAGGATTTCTAGTAAAGATCATGAACAGAACCCAGATACAGACAGCACGTTAGAAAACTTGTCTGGACACTCCCTGATGAGGTAACATGAACTTTATAAGACTGTATGCAAATATACCTAAGTTTGGTAGTGTTACAGTGTGTTATCAAAAATTGCTGTGTCTTTGGATATGCAAAAGGAAGAAAAAAATTATTTTTCCTGTTCCATCTTCTGTATGTCTAGCAATGAATGCAATTTCTCTTCTGCCAATTGTGCAAGGAAGGTAGTTATGAAACACACTCAGCTTAGTTTTCACTATACTTCGTTTATGAAAAGCAACAAATTACATGTATGGTCTTTCTTTCTTTGTGGGTATAGGATGGTTCTGGGGCATTGACTTGTACTGGTCACTCGCTGATACCCAGTATTGGGTTTGAAATGTCCTATGACCTCCTGAGATGTGCTAAGTAAAGCAGAATGTCTTCCAAAGGGATTTAAGCAGCCACTATTAATCCCCTTCAGCTTCATAAATTGGAAGAGTATATCTAAGCAACGTCTGCACTATTTGCAGTGTGTTTGGAAAGAGATGCCTTTAACTTTCTCTTAAGAAGAAATGTTTCTCTAGCGTTTTACGAACTGCTTATATCAGAATTTTGGCCTTCAAGCATTTCATTGCATTTTGATGAAAGAATAACTTGAACAATGGCTTCTTGTGTTCAGTTGCACTCATGAGCTGGAGTTTACTTTTTAGAAATACTGTTCTTTGTGTTCTGAAATGTTGCCCTAATTTCCTGTGAGTAAAACAATGTTCTTCACTCAGACTCTCAAAACAGGTGTTTTAGAGCTTAGGAAGAAATGTTTTCCTCTGAGGGTGGGGAGGCCCTGGCACAGGTCGCCCAGGGAAGCTGTGGCTGCCCCATCCCTGGAGGGGTTCAAGGACAAGGTTGGATGGGGCTTTGAGCAGCCTGAGCTAGTGGGAGGTGTCCCTGCCCATGGCAGGAGCGTTGGAATGGGATGGGCTTAAAGGTCCCTTCCAACCCAAATCATTCTGTTTCCATATGTAAATGCACCTGCAGATGAGTGCATCCAGACTTTCCCATGCCAGCTTCATAAGAAGAGGCACTGAAACTGCTTGTCTGGCCATGTAGAACACGTAGATACTACGATGTTTTGGTTTTTTTCGATGTGTGCTAACTAGATTTGATGCTTGGGAAAGAAATAGGATGCTCTAGAAACTTCACCTTAAACTGGGATATCGCTACAAATCTTATCTCATGAGGTAGTTTCCTAAAGGCACAGTGGCCTGTGCAAACCATAGAAGACAGCCTGTTGTGTGGGTCTGTGCATAAATGGAAGAACTAGGTTATTGTTTTATTCTCTTATCAAATAACTGAACTTAGGAGAATACTGACTCCTTTATTTTTTCATTTCACCAGCAGTTTCTCAGACAAGGGAAGATCCCAGAAGACACCAACTTCTTCCGCATCTCCTGGTTCCCAAAAAACGTTTGATTCTGTAGGCAGCAACGCAGGAGAAAGAGTCAAGTCACCTGCTGGCTTCTCTGGAAGTACAACATCAGGGCTGAAGCCTAACGGAGCCTTCCCTGACTTGAGTCTGGGAGCTAGCAGGTCTGTAGCAGGAGCAGCCTCAGCAAGCGGTGAGTTCTTACGTTAAGACCATAATAATCCCAGAGCAGTTGTATTGTTTTTTTTCTTTATTTCTCATGCGCGACACTACAACCTGTGGAGGTTGACCAGTGATTCTTATCCTGCAGGATGCATGCGCTACTCCCCGGCTGGACTTCAGCATCGTTTATCAGCAGAGCTGAACTACCTCAGTGCCATTGAGGAGTCTGTGCGACATCTTTCAGATATAGAACGAGTACGAGGAATCTCACTTGCCCAGCAGGAGACCATTTCTCTGGCTCAGATTCTAAAGGTAATTGAAAAATACTTCCATGTGCTAATCTTCCTTTTCTTTTTTCCTTTTGCAAGAAAATTAATCAAATCAGGGCGAGTTATGCTTTTAATAGTAATGCAGAGGAGTCGTAATGGGCACGATGGAGCATATCTGATAATGTCCATTTTTTAAGATTGACGTCCTTTATCTTTCTGTTTTTAAGTTGACACCAAGGAACTGGTGACTCAGGAGCGTGTGTCATTAATTAGAATCACTGCTTTGGTTAGGCGCTTGAATAAAGTAAAAACTTGATTATTTACTGGGTTTGACGCTGGGTCCCGATACCATACAGTGTAGTTGTTCAGGCTGGATCATATTTCTTGTTCTCTGAAAAGGATGTTCTGGTTGAGTTTTCCTTATGTTGACAAGATAGCTCGTTCTGGTTCAGTGAATCAATTGATCTGCTAAATTCTCTTTCTTTCTACACCATGGTGGAAGAGTATGTGGAATGTGCACTGTCTGTTGTCAGGGAGAGGGTCTGTAGGCTGAGAAGTTTACTTGAGGAGAAGAGGCATCACCGGTAGAGTAGATCTAGGTCTTTCACAGGTAGCTGCAGCTGGTGGCTGAGGTAATAAAGCTCTTTCCATTTAACTTGCGTGGTTATAACTTGTTTACCCAATCTGTAGGCACAACAGCAGCGCCACGAACGGGACTTGGTACTCTTGAAAATCAAGGCTGAAAAAGAAGCCTTAGAAAGTCAGAGACAACTGGAGGAGACAAGGCAGAAGGCAGCTCAGGTAATGCTGCCCTTCAAAAAATGTGGAATGTGTAAGAGGCAAAATGCTGTAAGTAAATCCGTGCCTGTGAACGTATGCAAATGGTGAAGGGGTTTAATATAGCCGAGAAAAGGCTCGTGGGGCCAATTTCAAACTTTTTTCCACGCAGATTTTGAAAAATAGAACTATACTTACTACGTATAGGAGATTTTGAAGATCTGAACTGGCTGTGTTTTCCGCACAGGTCCACGCAGAGTCACTGCAGCATCTGGTCCAGCCACGGCAGGAGGCTGTACCAGAGACCTCAGGCAAGGCTGCAGCCAAGCAGGCGGAAACTGCCCTCCTGACTACAGATGCATCTCACCAGATCCGTGAGGTAAGATGTGTTTCTTTTTGCCTCTGTGTTATTCTCTGTTCGGTGTTATTCTCAGTGCAACATCACCTTCATAATGGGACAAATGATAGACCTTTAAAGGTGCTTTTCTGGCATCGTTTCTTAGAAGCCAGTTGACAGCCTTAAGTCCTGTTCATTATTCTTATGATCTTGCAGTTTATGAACTGTTAAGAAGTTTTTGTTCTTCCAGGACAGACTGATGATAGTGAACCCAACATCTTTAATTCTAAACTCCCTTATGGAGTGCATCTGTTTCAAAGACAAATTAGACTAGAAAAGCAGGGAAACTACAATTTTCTTACTTTTGAAGGTAGGAGAGCAGCAAAGAAAATTCAAAAAAGAGGAGGGAGTTAGGTCAGCAGAGCTTTTCGCTTGGTACGGTTGAGGTTTTCTGAGTCTCTTTTCATTTTTCTTGTGGCATTTAGATATTTTTATAAGTTTTTATAACTTGTTCCCCACATGTGGCATCTGAGAAACACGTAGTTTAGCAGTTGCTGAGACTTTGGATTAGGATCGTGTGCTGGAGTGTAGCAGGATGAGTATGAACGTAACTGTGTCTTCGAAGCTTATGCACATGTTGGTGTTCAGAAAGGCTGTTTTTGTGATGGCTAACAGAATTGTAGCATAATGCTGATGTGCTTGATACAGGCTTTGCCAAATATATAAAGTTTAATTTTTGAATAGAAAGGAGTGGATTAGGTTAAAGGAGCAGAGAAGCTCAGGCATCTTGGATATGTGCGGTAGCTGTTGATAGTAGGTAGTGAAGTCTTGGATAAAGACAAAGAAACACGTGTAGCTTATAGAGCCAAAGTGGTTGAGAAACAAGGTAGAAGAAACAGACAGTTTTTATTTGGCGTAGGGTTTAATCTCTTGACTTTAAGTTTGATGTCTGAGAGTAAGAGGTTCTAGGAGAGAGGTTGATGGGTTTGAGCTGATCAGCGATGGATGGGCCAGCAGAGTAACTTTTCCATCCACGCTCACAAGTGACTCCTGATATTCAGTTGAACAACCAATTTTTTTAACTGGAAAGCAGCAACGGAAATGTCAGTCACCAATGTACTGCAATATTTTTTTAAGTTCACTGTAATTTCTTATTTATAAAGGAATGAGTTAATTTTCTGTACTGCTTTCAATTAGAAGTTTACCTTATGCAAAAGAGAGAATACAGCATGCTACTGTACAAATTTGTTTGCTTAGTGTTGACTGTTGTAGTAATGAAGATAAAACAGTGGGTTTACAGACAATATCCAATTGAAGAAAAATCATTTGCTTGTTTCTATAAAATTCGTATACATAAATTGAAGAATTCATGAAGAAATGCAGTATCTATGTTGAAGTTACTGAAATACAACTTATTCCTATCTTTAAAACCAACCATAATTCCTTGCTCTGCATGAGGCAGACCTTTGGACAAGGAGAAAAATATTAAATTCTGATTTCTAAAAACCAATGTTATCCACTATGATTTCGAAAGTTTTTATTTCTAGTCAGGTACACAGTGACTGCTATACATTAAAAAGGGTATCTTGTGGTCACCTATTGATTAAATGCTGCTAGTTTTAGACCTGACAATTTGTATGGTATTGGAACTTAATCTTGTTGTTTTCTTTAGAATGGAAGTAATATTTCATGGTCTTTGGGCAAGATGCACTTTAAAATGAATCTATAATTTAAATGTAATGTTTGATCTGGAAATTTTTATTACGTGAGGATCATTCTGCTGGTCAGAGTTTGGTTAAGTTTCTTAGAATGATATGATAAGTAGTATCTTGCATGCCTGTAGTTTCATATCAGTAATTCCACTCTGCATAAATTAAAGAATACGTGTTTGCAGAGCACTGCACACCTTCCACAACAAAAATTGTCAAAACCGTACCTGACATGTTTGTTCAATAAATCAGTAAATTGCCTGTGAAAATGCCTATTTTCAAAAACATTTTGATGCTGATAAACACGTTGTATTCTTTTGGGTTTTGTTGTACTCAGATGACAGAGTTAGCACAAACACAGATCTCGGATACTGTCAGCGCTCCAGCTGCTCCGGTCTCCACCTTGTTTGACCACCAGCGGCAGCATCACTCGGAGTTCATGAAACAACTGAGAGCCCGAACGGATGCAAACAGGTTTTGCCTAATGTTTCACAACTTTGGGAGGGGGGAGTAAGATTTTTTAGGTTTTGCTTAACCTATTCTTGTGAAAAAAAAAAAAAAAATTAAGATGTCACACTTACGGAGAATTATTCCACCAAAGGCAGCATTAACTGATTTTAGAGAAGATGCTCTGAATGTTTTGTAGGGTGGTTTTACTGGCCTGAGCTTTAAGTACTCTTTTCAGAAATTTTAGCTGTTGCTACTTCTAGTAAACTGATGAAAGCTTGTGAAAAATGCATTGTTCCTTGGTTTAGGACAATGCAGATTTACCCAAGCCTCTTCCCTTTCTCAGGAAATGTGAGTCTGGTGCTGTGTCACAAGGTAAAGAGGAGACGGGGGACTCAAAACAGATGTACTCTCCGATGTTTGGTAGTTACTCAGAGTCCTCAAGATCAAAGGCTCATGATCAGAGGTAAGAAGAGTTTGTAGTACACAGCATTTTTTTCTTTAAATAAGAACTCAAATACAAAGGAATATCAAGATTTTTCCTTTAATAATTTTTTTTATAGAAAGGGAAAGCCAGTATTAAACTTTCAACAGGAAAACCTACACTGTGGTCTACAGTTCCATGTCACGTATTAGTATCTTGAATTTTGAATGTTATTGTATATGTTCTAACTGGAAGCTTTCATCTTGCATAACTTAAAAATAAGTGTTCCACATCTGCTTTCCCATCCAGCTGAATTAGCAAGAGTGTAGCAAGCAGGTGAAGGGAAAGGATTGTTCCCCTCTGTTCAGCTCTTGTGAGGCTGTATCTGGAATACCGTGTCCAGCTTGGGGCTCCTCAGTAAAGAGGAGACATTAACATCCTGACACAAGTCTAGTGGTGAAGCAGCAAGGTGGTTAGGAGGCTGCAGTACATGATATGAGAGAGGGGCTGAAAGAACTGAGCCAGCTTAGCCCAGAAAAGAGAAAGCTCAGGGGACAGGGTTCTAGTTGCGATATCCTGAAGGTGGGCTCTTAGGGAACGTCAGGCTAGACACGTTGAGGAGGTGCTCAGGGTGATGACAAAAGGCGATGGTGACAGCCTCCAAAAAAAGGGAAAATCAAAGGAGAAAAACCCACTCCCTGTGAGAGTGGTCATACACTGGAATGAGGGTGAAAGAAGGCTGTGGGATCCTTTCCTGTCACAGGCGTTCAGAACGTGGACGTGGCCTTGGCTTTGGTTAGATGAAATACCTTCAAAAATTGTTGAGCTTGGATCGTTCCGATTTCTGTGCTGTGGACACCTTGCGTTCTTCTATTGTCTCACCTTTGTAACCTCAACGTCCCTTTCAGTCTCTGTTTGTATGACTCTGTCCTAAATATTTGCAATTGATGCCCTTCTCATTTTGCTCCGTGTCTTTTTGAGATGGACTAGAATGCAGAGCAGGAGCACGTGTTCTGAAATCTCAGAGCAGGGACCTGTAGAGCTTCCAACTCTGTAACATGTTACTTACTGGTCTGTTCTCTGTGTATCTGGCCCTTTATTTAGGGTGGGTTGGGTTGTTTTTTTTTCCCCTCACTGCTTCCTTGTGTTGTCTTGAGATTTTACATGAAGTGCCTGGAGCTCTGCTTTCCTGACGTTTACATCTGGCAGGTTTCTGGTGCTGTTTTTCAGTATCGTGCTGCATTTTAGCTTTTTGTTTCCTGTTCGTTTACCTGATCTAGTGAGATCCTATGACATTTCTCAGTCCTCCTCTGATCTTCACCAATTGGAATGATTTTGTCCTTCTCATTAGTTTTTCCAATTTAAAACAGTGTCACTGTCTCACTCATCCTTTTAAAAACTGTCAAGAGAGATGTTTGCAGTGGTTTATCGTCAGTGTTCACTGCCGGGTAGAGGACGTGAATACCTACGGCCACTTGCGTTCTAAGTTAGAATAAAAATGACGAGGAAAGTTGACAATAGTGGACATTCAGGGCTGTTGATCATGGTGCATGCAGTACTGGTGCAAAATAAACATTTTGAAATGCTCCAAGTAATTTTTGAAAACATTATCTCTTGATAATGCAGTAGTACCAGCAGCCGCCAAGAGAGCCCCTCAGTTCCATCTTCCAAGGAGATGGAGAAGAAGCTCTCCCGCCGTGAAAAGACAACTAGTAGTATTGAAGAGCAGGTTCATACTGCTGCAGATGACTCCTTGCTGAGCAATAGAATTTTGTCACTGCCAGATGAAAAAGGTTGGTGTATTGTTTGTGTGTGATCAATCTGAAGGTGAGGAGGCCGGGAGCAAGAGAGGTGCTGTTTCAAAATGAATTTCTGAAATAACTGAGGGAACTTGCAAGACCAAGGCTGATCCGAGGTGAATTGGTAGCCTCTTAAGAGGTGACAGGGGTGGGACAGGGAGAAGTTTTTGAAATTTTGCGTATTAGAGTGGTGGAGGCTGTGGGTCGTTCTGCTTTTTGCTGTGCTAGCTGTAGCCAGATGTTCACTTGCGGAACACCAAATGTTTCAGCAGCCCCAAAAATGTGTTTCTAACACTGTGCAGAGGGCTGCTAGGTCTTTTGAAGCTAGATAACAATATTTCGTGATGGCCTCTTACTCAAGGTCCCTCTTTTCTAAGCCCCTGTTTTTCTGCATTAGAGTAGTTATCACTCTGTCTTTCCTGCCCTTCCAACGTTACTAGGATGAGACAGAACAAAACTGCATTTGTGGTACATACCTGAGCATAAAGCCACTTCTGATTTCTCCATCAGATTCCACTTCTGTTGCAACAGAGTGTTCCCTGAAATTTGATGAATCCATGACCGAGGATGAGATCGAACAAAAGTCTTTTCGGTCTTTGCTGCCCTCTGAAAGTCATCGCAGAAATAACTTGGAGAAGAAACGGGGTAATCGTGATGATTCTGATGAGGAAGTCTCCCCAGAAAAATCAGCTCTGTCATCCATCAAGGTAGGTCAAGCACCCATAGTTAAGGTAAATTAACTGAACTGAGATGGTTAAGCTTGCGAGCTTCAAGTGAGCCGTTCTTTGTGTTGTTAGCTTCCTTGAGGGTTATTTTCCTCCCCGTTGCTCTTCAAGCACCTCAAAACATAGACTTGTGTAATTGTCACTGTTGTACAACTACCATGACTTATGACACAGTTCATCCAGGCCTCTGCCTGTTCTCTTGTGTCTTTGGAGGAGTGACTTTTTGAGGTAGGTCATAAAAGCCCGGTAGATTAATTCTTCCTGCTGTGCCTGCATGCAGCTGGGAAGTACCAGAGGATGCTGCATCTCTCTGATCTGCAAGAAACTGTCATGCAGTCCAGGGCATAAAAAGCAAATCTGTAAAAGCTCAGAGAGGAGAAACAGCTTCCTTTCTAACATCTCTTTGCGTGTGTGTGTATCTGTGTATGTATACGCACGCTTTGTAATGAAAGAAAGCCATTTCTGTATTATTAAACCATGCCAAATGTGTCTTGCCTTCCAGGAGTTAAGCATGCCGTTCTCAGGGGGGCAAGATAGTTTCTCTAAATTTACCATGGAGATGGTAAGACAGTATATGAAAGAGGAGGAAATGCGAGCAGCTCATCAGTCCTCGCTGCTTCGGCTCCGGGAGAAGGCTCTGAAAGAGAAGACCAAGGCTGAATTAGCTTGGCTGGAACACCAGAAGAGGTAAGGCAGTGCTGCTGACTGACTGTTTTCTTGTACTTTTACTTGAATTGTTTTTGTAAGATTTTGCCTCCACCCCACTCCTGCCTTATTAAATATCAATGGTTAAAATATTCTTCTGACATCAGTACCCTGTGCAAATGGTATTGTCGCTTGGAAAGAAGAGAACGCAGTTTGTAAGTGTGCTTTGATGTTTACATTCAATGCAGTTTGATAGAAGAGAATTTCATTGAGACAGTAGGATGTCAGATGTCTGTCAGAGAAGCTTCACCCTCGTGATCCCTCAGTTTTATAAAGAGTAAGACGTACATGGGACGGAATCCTCTGCTGGTTAGTTTGGGGTCACCTGTCCTATCTGTCCCTCCCTACAGGTGTCACCTTTTCCACCACTTTCACTTCGGGCTCCACCAGCTCGAGGATGGCCTTGGTTTCTGTCAGAGCAAGTCTAAGCAACAGCGTTTCTGTGTCCCAGTGCCCCACGTTATCCCTGCTAGAGAGAGACCCTGTCTGAAAAATATGCAGCTAACTTTCAGAAAATGCAGTTACTTAGATGAGACTTAGCTGCAGAGTTAGAAAACTGCTTGTAATTCAGCTCCAATCAGAGCAACGTCCTTTCGTCTGTCTTTATCACATGGTGAGCATGCTGCCTCTGCCAAACTTCTACCTGTTCATGTGAGAATCCGTGTTACTGTATTGGCCTTTTAACTGTGTGTGTCTCTGACTAGAAGGTACGAAATATGCCACCTTAGAGAATGTGAGAATGCTAGTTAATAAGCACAGGCGTGTGCTCCTCTGCAGGTTAGGAAAAGTAAACTTTTTCCACTTTGAAGAGTAAAAGTCTTGTTGTTTTGTTCTTTCTTATTTAATCCTTTCTTCCAATGTATTTGCAGGCATTTGCGAGACAAGGGAGAGGATGACAAGATGCCACCTATTCGAAAGAGGCAGCGTGGTCTGCTGCTGAGGTTACAGCAGGAGAAGGTAACTGATGCGCTCTAGGAAGATTCTGTAGAATATCCTGTACCATTAAATGTTTCAGACACTGTCTTCTGTTCATTGCTGCTGAGTTCAGGCTGGTGATTTCTTTGTGCAGTTAGAGCGATTTCAAACCCATAGCAAGGACACTGTGGGTGCTTGCGAGCTGTCACGGTTCTTATGCTTCATCTTTTGTGTCTAAAAGGCAGAAATTAAGCGTCTTCAAGAGGCGAACAAGGCTGCTCGGAAGGAGAGACAGCTGATCCTTAAACAGCAGGCAGAAATAGAACGAATCCGTCAGACTACAATGAAACTGCAGGAAAAACTGAAGTCTGCGGGAGAAAACAAGCTGGTAAGTGTTCAGCAGAGGAGCTGGAGTATTCCTTCTTTGGCCGTGTAGCTAGTATTTCCCTTCAGTGTTATAGGAATGGAAAGCTTCTAGATGGGACCTATTGCTTGGAAGTTTTGTCTGCGTGAACCGCTCTCATCTTCTTATCTCAGCAATTTAATGTTTAATTTCTTGAAATCAATGTTGAGGAAATGCGTTTGGAGAAGTTCTAAAATGTCCTGGTTTAACTGGGCAGTAAACGGTGTTTGTTAATTCTCAGGCTTAACCAATGACTTTGGGAATATAAATTTTTTGATGCTTAGATATCTCAGGCTCTGATTTGGTTTATTTCTTAGACCCCGAAGTACTAAACGTAAGCACTAAACCCAAAACTTGCTGCTGCCTGCGTGTGTTAGTGTCGTTATGCTGAGTTTTTTGGTTCTGCTTTATGAGACAGCAAGACAGGATTTGGGTAACTGGCTTCTTACAAAATCTGAGGAGACACAAATTTAAGAATAGTAGTATAGAAAAGATTGGTTTCGTATTTGGGTAGCAATTCTGGTAGGTCATATTCTAGATAGAGTTAAGGGAGAACTTAAATCATGGAGAAAGAAGGTGTACTGAAAAAATTGTGTCAAATAGAACTGAAGTTGGCAAATGAAGTTAAGTCCGCAGGAGGACAGACTTGCCTGAAGTATTTGGTGTGATCTGGGGAGAAGTACGCTAAAGTCACCCAGACATTTACGGGATCGTTTGTTTCTTACTTTTAATGTTGCTTTTTTTTAAACACTTAATTGCAGGAACTTCACAGCGAGGATGACATCGAGCAGAGCAATGGTTCTAGCCCACTTCCAACGGATGCAGAAACACGCAGCCCTTCCCCCATCTCAATCTCCAGCAGTGAGACCAGTAGCATTATGCAGAAACTTAAGAAAATGCGCAGCAGGATGGATGAAAAGTAACTATTTTTTTTTCCTTACACAAAAGTTTACTATTTGAATAGAATGAGTTGGCTTGGCCGGTATCTGCTTTACAAATGGCCATCAGAAATATGAGAGGTATTGCTGGCACGTACACCTAGATCCGAGTTGCCTGAAAAGGAGCCCTTTGGAACCATGAATAGAACTATATAAATCTTTGAATGTAATACTTTAAAGGCTACAGTTCTTGCATGAATACCAAGCTTCAAGCGTTATTAGCTGACAGTGTGATCGAAGTTTGTTGGAGAAGGTTGGTTTTAATATTCTGTGTCCTTGATAGTCAGTAAAAGCGCATGAATTTCAGAGATTTTTGTGTCTGTACGTACAAGACACTTGGATGGGCTCCAGCCTGATGGTGTATCTTGTCACGGTTCTTGCAACGAGACCTCTGAAGTCAAGTGGTCAAAATGGGGCCTGAATTTTCTCTCTTCCCCCATTACTTTAAATGGGAAAAATGTAGGATGTGAGACTCCGGAACGACAGTACCAATTTTTATCTTGAACTGACGTTTAAGTTATAAATAGCAATAGTCTTATGGAAAAGTTAATAAATGAGTTTGAGATGTGGCTCGCAGAAAGGTTATTTAGTATGTGAATTTAAATTCTGATTGCGCTGAAGTCAGCTAGGGATGAGTTCTGTGAGTGTTTTCTTAATTAATGGTGATGGGAACGCGTGTGACTAAGAATACAGGCAGTTAATAAGACCCTTCTGGTCCACAGGTTGGAAAAAGTTGAAAAGAGTTGTTAGTCTTCAGAGGTAATAATGAGGTGCATAGGCAGTTTGGGGTCTGAAGACTAAATCTGTTGATTTCACCTGTTAAATTGTAAATCAAAAATTGTTTCTGCATCATTTCAGTCTAGGAATTACTTTGCGTGCACTAAACAACCCAAATGCTTTACCAGCATGTGCTCATTAGTTTCAAGCCTTTAATTCTTATTTCAGACTAATCCATTAAGAGTCTGGCCTCTGCCACTTCTCTGCAAGAAATAGTCTTAGCTTAAACAATTTTTCTGAACTTTTAACAAGGCGGATCACTATATTTTAGTTCATATTGGTGATCTTTGTAATGTTTTTCCTCTTGAGATTCCTAACGCAGCTGGCTGAAGCACCAAAAAAACAAGCAGTGCCCCTTGGGAAGGCAAGGGGTCTGTGAATCCTTAGCACCCTCTTTGCTCGTTATCACTGAAGAAGCACATATCCCACACTTGCATGAAGATAAAAATCAGTAGTAGTAAGTGAGGGCTTGGTGTAAGTAGGAACAAACCAAACCCATGTTCAAATTACATGGCTTTCCTGTTCTAGCCTGACTTGATTGTTGTTACATTTGAATTCTAGTTGAATCTGGTAAACTGAACAGCCAAAATCAGAAATTATTTCGAGGTTCTGAAGTGTCGTATTTCCAAACCCAAACTCTTGGCATTCCAAAATCATGTGAAAATCCCCTCATTGTTCTAGTAGTAAACTCTCCTCGAAGTATGTTTTCCGATTGGTAAATGGCTTCAAAACAACATGCTCTGTAGGCCGTGTTGAATTCTAGGGTTTCAAGGAAACAAAAATTTTATTCTGATTCTATTTTTTTTTTTTGTTAAAAGAGGGTCTTTTTCCATCTGAGATTCAACATACAAAATTTCACATGGTAACACAAACCCAAGTTACAGCTTATGAATTTTGAGATACAGCATTAATAGTGTATTAATACTATTAGGTGACAAATACATTTTATATTCAAGACTTCCTTTTTATCGGGTAGGGGGTAGTTCAGTATTGGTTTTGAAATCCTATTTTTTCAAAGTATCTTTTTCTCTAAGCAATGTTTGTGATTACAGAAAGAATTACATATTAATGAATAATTGTTCACGCCATTACAAGGGATAATAGCAGATACAAAGTGTGTTCTACACTTAAAGATATTTGAATTGTCAGTCCAAAATATTACTTATCTGGAGAATAGTTTGCAGAAGGTGAATGGCAGAATTTGAGCTGAAACAATGGTTTTTAGGCAGAACAAGCGGAAATCATGTGTGATGTAATGTATTCTTGTTATAGTTTTGTCTTGGATTGTTGCGCACGTTCAAAGAAAACAGCATGTTGTGTAAACATAAATGATTGTCTGGAACTTGAGCTTCCTAATTGTGAAGCCTTTGTGAGTGTTTTGGTAGATATAGCAGATATTGATGGATAAAGAGTGCTGACCTGGTATCTTTTTTAATGTTCTTATTTGTAAAACACATAAGAATAACATTAACATAATAGAGAAGGGTGTTTGCTTTGGAAGTTGCTGTTTGAAGGGAATCAGACACTGCAAAAGGAAAGAAGCTGAATGATGAGCAGGGTACAAAGGAACTAGAGGAAGGAGCTGGGAAAGCCTGCTGTGCTGGAGTCGCTGTACTCCGTAGCAGGGCGGAAATCCTTTGGCTTCCTTACTTAAGAGGCAGCTTGAATATTTCTCTTCTGTTAAAAGGGGAATGAGAGACTAGTTCTGTTTTAGTTTTAGTGGATGAATCTGTGTAGCCTGCATGTGAACAGGAGCATGCTCTGTCAAAGAGAATTAACCACGTTCCCCTTGCTTTCCTCGCATACGCAGCTTTAACGATAATCAGTGCACTCGCAGAACTGATTAAGTGCTCATTTTCTTTTGCTTTTCCTTAACGTGCTGCTTAGCTTGCATTGTAGTTGATAGAGCTGTATAGAGCATGATATTTTCCTATAAATAAGATAATTCAATAGGGATTAGCTTAAAGTGGTTGTTCATTAGGATATACTATTTTAAGCACAACTGTAAGCTCATGTAGATTTTAGAAAAGCAATAGGCATTCTTCCTGCAGTTGGTATTTAAATGGAAGAGGCAATATGTGAGTATTCTTAGACCAAGTCTGCACTTTCTTGCAAAAAAACCCAAAAGAGCAGCCAGAAGTTGAATTATAGGTGTTTCTCAGTTTTCCTGGAATTGCCCGTGTTTTAAGAGTACATTATTTAATCTCTCTCTTTTTTTTTTAAATTTTAATTTACCCTCTCACTGGTGCTTACCTTTGGAGAAGTAAATTTACTGAGGTTCCACCAGGTGAATGAAAATGCATTTAAAGTTTCAGACTAGCAAAGTTGTTCGTATGGCAAACCCAGTGTGCTTTTTAATGCTGTTAATATACTCGTGCCTTAGACTAGCAGGGGTTGCAAAAAGATCAGCCTGAGTCATCATCCCTGGAGGTGTTTAAGGGACGGGTGGACGAGGCGCTGAGGGACACGGGTTAGTGATTGATGGGAACGGTTGGACTCGATGATCCGGTGGGTCTTTTCCAACCTGGTGGTTCTATGATTCTGTGATTCTATGAAATGTTAACCTGCGCATGTGGAAGTCTGCATCAAAGAAATAACACTTCCAAAATGTAAACAAAAATACAGCAGTGTGCAAGCAGCTTGCCTTTAATTAACAAAATGAAGTGGTGTCAGTGTGTGTGTCCTGTTGCCTTCTGCATTATAGTGCATAGTTTTTCTGCTTTGGATGTTGACTAGTAACTATGTAATGTTAAATGCAATTAATTTTCAAGTTCTTTGTTAGATGCTGTCCTTCTCTCGTTCTTTCTGCCTTTTTTGCTATCTTAGTTTGAAACTCTTCCTCCTTATTTTGTAGACACTGCTCTCCTGTTCACTACTTCTTCTCTGTCTTTACGTCTCACCACTGGGCCTCTCTCAGTGTCTGTTTTCCCAACCTCCACCCCAAATTCCAGCTGTATATCTACAACCAATTGGTCAGGTAACTGTATCTTTTTCAAGTGATGGACTCTTTGATAGAGCATGCTCTGTTCAGTCCTAGGAAGTCAAGAAGTTCTTCATCACTGAACACGTTTGACATGTTACTTACTGTTTCCAGATCTTTATTAATGACATAGACAGTGGGATCAGGTGCACTCTCAGCAAGTTTGCAGATGACACTGAGCTTCAGGGTGCCGTTGATTCACTAGAGGGAAGGGATGCCATCCAGAGGGACCTCCAGAGGCTTGAAGAGTAGGTCAACATGAACCTCACAAAGGGCAACAGCAAGGTCCTGCATCTGGGTCAGGGCAACCGCTAGTCTCAGTGTAGACTGAGGGATGAATGGATTGAGGATGTTCTGCAGAAAAGGACTTGAGGATGCTGGTGGACAAAAAATTGGGTATGGGCTGACAAGAGGCACTTGCAGCCCAGAAAGCCAACCGTATCCCTGGCTGCATCAAACAAAACGTAACCAGCAGGCTGAGGGAGGTGATTCTGCCCCTCTTTTGCTCTGGTGAGACCCCACTTGGAGCGCTAGGTCCAGTTCCGGGATCCCCAGTATGTGAAGTGCATGGACCTGCTGGAGCAGGTCAAAGAGGGGGCCGCAAAAATGATCCAAGGGCTGGAGCAGCTCTCCTATGAAGAAAGGTTGAGAGAACTGGAGCGGCTCAGCCCAGAGAGAAGGCTCTAGGGAGACCTTATTGTGGCTTTTCAATAGATAAAGCAGGCTTATAAGAAAAACATAGAAAGACTTTTTACTGGGGCCTGTAGTGATAGGACAAGGAATAATGATTTTGGACTAAGATTGGGTAGATCTAGATTAAATATAAGGAAGATCTTTTTTATAAGAGTGGTGAGGCACGGGCACAGGTTGCCCAGAGAAGTCACGGGTGCCCAGTCCCTGGAAGTGTTCAGAGTCAGGCTGAATGGGGCTTGGAGCAACCTGATCTAGTGACAAGTGTCTCAGCCCATGACAGGGAGGTTGGAACCAGATGATGTTTATGGTCCCTTCCAACCCAAACCATTCTAGGATTCTAATCTCTGTGTTCTGAATGACACTTTGCTCCAGAATAGCTGCTCTGAGTGTCTAGTTTGGGGTTAAGGTCAGTATACCCCGATGTGTAAGTACAAGCCGTGCATTTTCTGCAGAGCGGTTCTGCGAGATCTGAAAAATTCTAGTGTAGAAGACGGAAAGATTTTACACTGTGCTCAAGACTTGGCATGGCAGAGGAATTGTGTGTAGTTGATGTTGAACTTGCTTCCATTTACTCTCTTAACAGTTAGATGCTACGGTCTGGGTTGCTTAAATGTTTAGGAGAAAGACTAGAGATACTGTTGTTTGAGAGCCAGCAAAGAGGACTAGCGTATGCACGCAAACCTAGTTGTACCTACAAAGATGTAGAAGAATTTCCTCCTTTCTGAGGCTTGGTACATCACCTGAGAAATCTTTGTCAGAAAGAAAATATCTGCTTGATTTTCAGCATAAACTTTGCTTTTTATCTACTCTTAAACAGAAAGTCTGTTCTTAAAGGGAATAGATAAAGCATCCAGGCATGTTAGTAGCATGTTAGTAGCTGGGAAAGTACGGTCCTACATACTCTTGAAGCTATCAGCTCCCAGTGAACATGCCAGGTGAGGCGATCCGTAGAGATGATGCTTAAAAGAAGAAGGATTAAACCTCCAGTAATTCAGGAGAACTATTCATACAGGATCACCTTGTCTTATAGTTATGTATTTGGAACCAACTGTGGGGCAGCTGGGGTTGCAGTTTTTCTGTCACTGGGCTTAGCAAAAGGAAAGGTTCATTTTTCAAAGAGTCCCTGTGTTCTTGAGGGTTCCAGTGTAATACCACAGGTACTTTTCATGTCCTGAAACTGGGAACTTACCCTGTTTATTTTAGTGAACCATTAGTAGCGCTTTCAATGATTTTGAAGATCTTTAGAATATTAGCAATGGGTTTACAGAATGTTGTAGACTGTACTTAATAGAAAAAAACCCAACAACCTCTTGTCTTCTTGGGTTGTTTTCAGCAGCACATCAGAAGTCTAGGAGATAGTAGTTAGTGTGGGTTTTATCCTAGAAAACAATTGGCAAAGCTATAATTTTGGGAATTGTGGCACTAGAGCATTGGGGTATTGGAACCTTTGAGTGTGGTTGGCTGTTCTCCCATCGTCTTCTGCTCTGCCTGTCAGGTTCCTAACTAAGCGAGAACAGAAGCTGATGCAGCGTCGACAACATGCAGAGGAATTGTTGGAGTGGAAACGCCGCCTGGATGCAGAGGAAGCAGAAGTACGGCGGATAGAAAAGCAGGCGCTAGCTGCCTGGGACAAAGAGCTGCTCAAAACCAAAATAGCCAAGAAGGACCTAGGGGATCAGAGAACTGAGCCCAAAGGTAACAGAGGTGGGGAAAGCGATGCAACTGAGGAGAATAAGGCATAATTTAACATGATTGCTTATGTTGCGCTGTCTTCCTTTTTTGGCATTTTGGTGGTGGTTTTGCTTTGTACGCTTATAATCTTGATTTCTTTGTACGCTTATAATCTTGATTTCTGCACTCCCTGCCGCCTTCTGCTGCCTTGTTCTTTTATCCCTATTTTACACCATAGTTAAACGCGTGTTCCTCCTTTGCTGTACGTCTTCTGAAATGAACAGTGCAGCATGGGCCTATCAGACATTTCTATGTACAATTTAAACTATATTTCTGCCTTTCAAAATAAAACATTGCATCATCTTTTGCCCGTCGCCTTCTGAATTTGCTCTGTTAAACTCGTTTTCCCCTGCAGAACTCAGTGTCTGTCCTGTTAGCCTCATTGCTGTTGCAGAGGGTGGCACTTACAAGGGCCTGCCTTCCTCTTGGCTGCATTTGCAAAAATTTAAAGCGTTTTTTCCTTCCCTCTGTTGTTAATGCACTTTAACTATCTGAGATCTGCAGCTGTGCTAAAGCGTGCTAGGATGTGATTAGTATAAATGATGCCATCGTGAGGAAAAACAAGTTCCCCAGTGCTGGGAGCTGTGGCTTTACTGTTCTGTCTTAAACAGAACTTGCAGCACGAAGCGTAGAAGTGGATTGCGGTGGGAACAAACACTGAAGTTGTTCTAGAAACAATCAATTTTCCTTTTTTGCCCACTTTGCTGAAAGTCGGCAAGCGCTCCCTGTGAAGGTGCGAAGGATGTGCAGAATTATGCCTTTCTACACTTGTTACAGAAAATAGTCATGCAGATTTTAGACGTTGCAAGACATTTTAAAGATATGTGTATGAGTCAGTCAGTTCCGGTGAACAGAAAACCAGCATGAGTGCTGAACTAGCACCAACAGATGAGAAAATACACTTACTTTTTATTAATTGTATCTACCAGAAAGCATGGGAGCTCAGTCCTGCTTTAGAAGTTGTTCCTCTCACCAGACTTTGCTCGAATATCGAATAGTTTTCTATGGCTGCCGCAGTCGTGCTGTGACTCCCGCGGAATTTAGTAAACAGCAATATTGAAACCCCAACTTATTATTTTACTTGTTGCCCGTTGTGAGACTCATGATGAAATCAAAACATTAACATGTTTTCTGCAGTTACAGTAAAGGAAGCAATCAATTTGAAATTCAAGATCTGGCTTGCAGATTATATACTGCTTTGTGACCTCTTCAGACTAATAGTGACTCTTGCTAGGCAATGGTCAACCGGCAGGACAGGTTTCCCCAGCAGTCTTTCTGCAGTGTGTTGTCTGGAAAATGTTAGAATATCCTGCACATCTCTGTATTTTAGACATTCAGCAGTCACTAAGAACATCTGGCAGTCTTAAATTATAATTGTCTGGTAAACGTGCTTGTTAGGGCTGAATATTCCACCCTCGGTGCCTAGGTGAGTGAAATAACACCACTTTGACGTGTATTGGTAGCAGTTCCTACTTTAGATGGAGGCAGCGGTAGCTCTGAAAATACAAAAGCCAGTGGAAGTTCTTAGGCCCTTTGGTTTTTCTCTCATTATTCAATCTCAGAAACAGCCAGTGAAGAAGAGTCTCCGGCGCCTTCTTGCTCTCATCTAAACAGTGAAAGCTCTATCCCAGAAGATCTTGGCAGTCCAGCTGCTGAGTCTGTCCCGTCAGAGACTATGGGCCACGGAGCGTCAGAAAGCCCAAATCAGAGTACAGCTAATGACGAAACGGTTTATTCTGAAGAATTCAAGTCCTCTGTCTCACCTGGCAAAATTGTGAGTGAGCTTTTTATGCTGTATGTCTTTTAAACTTTTAACAGGCTAAACAGTAAGTATCGCCATCCCAGCTGTCCAAACAGATTTAACTGTTCTGTTGGCAACACCGTTTGACGTTACTGTGAAGAAACGTTATGATCAGATATGTTATTTGAAGTCTCAAGGGAAAGCAATCGCTTCCGCATACTGGTTAGATGTTTTTAAACTTATAGGTAGTCTTGCAAAATGCTTTGTGTCTGTCACATAGCGACACAGGGTTCAGTGGTGGAACACTGACCCAGTTTACCAGGTTAGCTGTAGGGTAGCTTCTCGCCATTGTATGCGTTCTTGGAGGCTGTGGAAACTATGGTCTGTATTTGCAAGTAATGTGTCCCCACGTACAGCTGTGGCATGGAGGAGGAGAGCTGTAGCGTCATGCGCAATCCTCGGGTTTCAGGTTATGTCTGCTTGCTAGCTAATTGTCCCTTATTGTCCTGTTCTATGAGTTCCCCGTGGCTGATCTTTTTGTACCATTTCATGCTGATAACTTTGCCCTGTGCTCAGTGAGACAGAAGATGCAGTGGCTGCAAAAGAGCTGCTCATCTAGACTTATTACAAATACTTTCTTGGAAAGTTACTGAGCAGATAGTGGGGTAAAATGTGCAGTGTGTGCCAGAGGTTAAGTTAACCGTGTGTGAAAGGGTTGTGGTCTGATGTTGGGGCGTCAAGCAGCATTTTGGAAGGGAGTTTGCGCTTAGCCTTTTTGGTCTGGCCTCAGAGCAGTAGTGAGCTCTTGGTTTGCTCATCTTGCACCCTTTATATGAAATGGTCCTTTCCATTTCCCAGATGTATTTATTAAGCTTCCTGTTGCTGTGGTTGTTTCCAAATACGATTACATGAATGTATTGAACACCTGTGAGTCAGAACCATGTCAGTTCAGTTGGGTAGTGATGGAGAAGTCAAAGCAGATTTACTGCCATCGAGCCTTCAAGTAAGCAGTCGGCTATTGCTGCTCTTGGTGGTTTTGTTTTACTGTCTAGCAAGCCAAGATTAAATTCTTAAGATAGCGGGATAGGTACCACTGCTTATGAGATGTCCTCTCCTCATGCTGTTCTTTCCCTGTGGATGCAACAACCTCCTAATTTCAAAGTGAGCTTTACAAGCAATAACTTATTTCTGCTTTTCTCTCCCGTAGTCTCCACCCAAAAGCAGTTTATCTATATCAAAGCAAGATTCCAGCAAGGGCAGCCACAGAACTGGACAGCCACGTTCACCTGTGAAGTCTCATCAGACGTCTCACAACTGGTCTGATGAGTCTTTGTCCGTGACACAGTCAGGTAAGTGTAATACCTGCTTGGTTTTAAATTGCTTTTTAGAGCTTTTTCTTTTAACAAGTAAACTGGAAATGCAGATGTAGATGTGGGGTGGCAGGCAGAAATTCCTGGAAATTGCTGAGGTCTGGGGTTCTGTGCGAGTGTTCTCCTGGGGTGTGAGTTGATCACTTCAGCTTACAAGGTTCTAAGAAGATCCATCTATTATCTGTGCTTCTGGAAAGTAACATAGGTCCTGCAAACAGCTCTGAAGAAGATAAGAGTCAATAGTTGATGTGGTCCTAGAATCTAAGAATAGCAGGGTCAGCTGTGCCTCTCACAGGCGACCCCTCTCCACCCCTTGTGTTGTAAGAAAGCAGAATATGGTTTAGCATCTTATGGACATGATTGTCCTACTGAACATAACCTGGTTTGAGAACCTGTGTAGCTCTGCTATGAGGGCAATACAAGAGAGCCTGTTGGGCCTGTGCTGGCACGTGCAGAATGGTTGGACACTTCAGGGCACAGGTATTTATTTTTGGAGGAGGATTTGAACCGTGCACAGTAAAATAGGGCCTAAGGTTGCATTTTGAACTATGAAGTTCAAGGCCTACTTATGGACTCTTTATACTCCTTTATCCCTTATCCAAGCTGGCTACCAGTAAATGCTGAGGGAGAGAATATCAAGAGTTGAAGTGGTACGGAGCGGTCCTGTCCCTTGTGTGCTCTCGTAGTCTGTTAGTCACGTGGATTCCAGGATTTCCTGAGCCACCATTCAGTGGGTCACCGTCACCAGCTCTGTTAAAGTGTGAAATCAGTTTTGAACCTTTGCGCGCTTAGAGTCTCTAAAATGTCTTGGTTTTCTCAGTACAGTTGATACAACATCATGAAATACTTATAAGTAAATGAGAGCGCATTTTCCTGCTTGTTTTCCGTAATTCCCGAAATGACCAGTAAACCTCTAGTGGAAAAAGAATTGGGTTGCTCTGTTGTACGTAGGGGCTGTTGTTTGTGCTAGACGGGTGACTTAATGGTGTGCATACAAATCCAGCCTTCGTGGTGCTTGATGTAGCGAGCTTAACGATCTTTTATGTTGGTTTTTTTGGTTAATACAAATATCAGTGCAATAAAAACACACTAATTTTGAGGTAGCTGTTCTCGTGCTGGGTAGAGAAATGAATACGTTAACGCCTGGATATTTGCACTGGAGTAGTTTGTGTTTGGATTCCGTCTGGAGAGCAGTTTGCAACAGCGAAGCAGTCAGCAAGTTGATGAAGTTATTTTCAAGTTTTGACTAAGAAACCACCCAAGGAAGCCATTATGAAAAGCAGAGCAGGCAACAGCGACCATGAAAATGATTTTTTTTCAACTAAAATGTTTACAGTCTTTGATTTCAAATGCTGAAGAAAGGTATGAGAGGTGGGAAGTCCACGCGGACGGTGCTGGTTTCACAATAAATCATTCCATTGTAAGGAGGCAAATCTTCCAAGCAGTTGAGTAGGGATGAAGTCATCGTGCTGTCAGTCTGATGCCTGCGTAGGCAAGATCGTCAAAGATGAAAGCGTGTGCGGATCTTTCTCTGATGAGTTGATCAAGAAAAGCAATAATTACATAGCGGTCAGTTACGTTTTGGGAGGAGCTGTTAATTACAGTGGCATCACAAAGTGTTCCCGATTAGCAAGTGCGATTCCATTCTTTTTGTGCTGTGTTGTTTTATTTTCAGAATTCTCTAAATGGTTGACAACAGTTGTTAATGAAAAAAGAATACAGCGGTTTGATTGTGTTTATTTGCTGTTGTTGATACTGAAATCCCCATTGTGGTCGTTTGTTGTCTTGAGAAATCAGATTGATTAGCAGAATGTCCGTCTGTCTCTGCTAGCTGACCAGGTAGTGCTGGTGCCTTACATTCTAGGTAAACAGCTGGGCGTTTATGAACCCCCAAGCCTTCTGGTCCAGAAATAATTCTAGGTAATATTGAGCCTTAAGAAAGCAAAGCAGCCAAGATCCTTCCTTTAGGAGCTGCAGCTGCTGCTCTAGAAGAGGCAGGGGGACATCAGCCCCGGGGAGGAGCTCCACTAAGACTGTGTTGGATAGATATTTTGAAGAGTTTTTGATATTTAATTGTGGGACCGCTCTGGGACAAGGATGTTGCTTTGCACTGTGTTGTTGTACCTTTCAAATAAAAGTGGACATAATCGGGTAGGTGGAAAAGAATAAGCAGTGAGAGAGTGAGGCGGTCTTTGTGTGGAGTCTGAGAGGGCTGAGAAACGCAGAGATTGTTACAGCAGCAATAAGGAATGTGGCTGAGTCACTGGTAGAATGGGGTTATCGTGCAGAGAATGGCTCTGAGGACAGTGTCCCAAGTGAAAAGCAGCAGCACATCATCAGAAGAGGACCAGGTTGCAGGAAGCTCTGGGGACGGAGAGGAACAGAGGAGATGAAGAAAAAATTATTCGAGTGCAAAATAGCTACAGTCAGTAACGGCAGGATTGGAGGGTCTGTGAAATGGAACTTGCGGCAAAGATAGGCCAGGTAGTTTGCTATGAGCTATTATTGAGTGGTCCACTACGTGTCTAAGCTCAACACTACCCCTGTTCACCCTGAATCAATTGCCATCTCGAGGCCTGACAATAGTGAAAATCCCTGCTTTGTTCAAATCATCTTTCCTTCCAAACTCTCCATTTCATGGATGATTTCATCTAGGATGCAGAAAATCCAAACTTGGCAGAAAACTCTGTTCCAAGTGTTGCTCTTGTCAATTAAGTGCACTCTGTAGCTTGAAACTCGACGCTGCGATTATGAACAGATATTCCAGATGTAATTTTGGTGTGCATCTTTGAGTTGTCGTGTTTTTAAGTACATCAGAAAAAAAATTATTCCCCCAGCAGATGACGTGGTGAGCAGTTAATGAGGGAGCAGAGTAAATGGGGGCGGTAGATGCAAAATAAGTTTGGTAGCAAGTTACTGTGTGTATCGAGCCTTTCTATTAATTAAATAAGATGCAATGGTTTTTCATATGTTACATAGTAGCATCGTGAATCTGAGATTCAGCTTTGAGTCTCATTCTGTTAAGGTTAACCTGCTGGCATTAGATTCTTAAATACATAGTTTGTATTTACTTGGTGATTGTTCATTGCTTTACGTAAAACTGCTCTGTGAGGGGCAAGCTTACAAAGACTAAAACTAAACTTTTTCAGAAACCACGTCTGATCAAAGTGACATTGAAGGACGGATCAGGGCCCTGGAGGATGAACTACGGAAAAGGAAGTCTGTGGTTTGCCAGCTGAAAAAGGAACAGAAAAAGAGACAAAAGGAGAGACTGAAGGCCCAGGAAGCCAGTTTGATCAAACAACTGGAGGTTAGGAAAATTTAGAAGAAAGGCAAAGTAGAAGTTTGTTAGCCTTGGATAACTCATTATAGTATGGATGTTGTTGGCAGGATATTGTATCAACAGCTGTGAAAATGTCATTATTATGATAGAAATGTGACTCTGTTCTGGCTATTTAACTGTTTTCTAGAATGAACCAGAGCCTTGAGGCGAAGTTGCCATTGCACTTCAAAATGTATATCTTTAACGGACTACTGGCAGCGTTTGGGGACTTAAATATGTTTGTGCACATTAGTATCCTAGCTTGGATTAAGGAGCGATGCTCACGTAATTAGTTTAAGGAAGCAAAGTATTACAATTCCCAAGGTTCACAATTGTAGAGCTTTAGGAAGTTAAGTAGATTGCTTTACTGAGGAACCAGGTGTATCCTTTATTCCTTTAATGGGTTTTCATGGCTGAGTTGTAGTTAAGGATTAGCAGACTAACAGCCATACCTGTTTTTCCATGTGCAGTCGTATGATGAGTTTATCAAGAAGGCTGAAGCCGAGCTGAGCCGAGACCTGGAGGCGTCCCCCGCAGCCAAACCTCAGATCAAAACTCCATCCTCAGCGGCTACTGAAAAACCAAAGATCAAGGCACCACCGCTCCACAGGTCACTGGGATTTCCTCTTTCTGAGTTTATTCTGAATGTGTGGTGAATGCTGTTTGAGCGAGGAAAGCTGGAAACCGCTCTTCCTTAAAGCCCTGAGCAGGGGCAGTATCTTGTTGACCTCTGCTGGTGTCATCAGACCCAAACCAGAAAAGATGCACTGGCCCCGGAATCACGTGCATCACGGTTTTGTCCTGCCCAGTCCTTCAGATCCTATTGTCAAGTTTTCTGAACCAGAATTTTCCGTTATACAAGAATGTGCCAAATAGTTGTTCGGCTTACTGGCCCAGTCTTTTCCTGCTTTGATCACCCATGGTGCTTGATGCGCTCTGCGAGGCAAACTGTTCACCTCTGCAAGTTTAAAGCTGGTTTGGGTCTTAGGTTTTAACGGATAGATAATTCAGCTGACTTCTGCACTCCCTACTGTATTTTTAAGTGTTACATTTTTTCCAGCAGATGGTGCAGTCTTAGTGCATTCAAGTGAAGAAAAAAATTAACTTTTTTCTTTTCTGGCAAAAAAAAAAGGGTTAGTTTGATTCCTGTACAAGAAAATTACTTTCCAGGACTCACCAAGCTCTCCTCTCTTTCCCCTCTCCTGCTTTCTAAGATCACAGTATGCTGACAAACCAAGCTGTTTATGTTATCTTTGGTGTGGTCTTATAATTATAGATGCTTGTATTTCCATTTTTATCTATTAAAACAAACCCCATGAAACAACACTCCGGTGTAACCAGGATTCATGCAATTTGATATTCCACCTTTAGGCCCGAGACGGTTAAAAACTGGAAATCGCTGGCTGAATCAGAGCGATCCAGGGCATCTCTGGAATCCATTTCTGAACATGCAGGTATGTGACTGGAAGAATCTGTGCTACAGACAAAGATCTTGAGGACTGACTGTTGTAAATTTCTTGAATCTTGATTCAAGAAGAGGTTTTAAAACAGCATCCAGACGTCACAAAACCGTAATGATCAAGCTATATTTTTACTATTTTGATGTAGTAGGCTTCTGCTTTTGTTGTTTGTTTCCTGTATGTTCAGGTTTTAGTTTTTAATTTTGTTGAGGATTAAGTGAAAACATAATTACTTGAGGACCTTTCTCCTTTCTTTTGTTTCTTCTTCGTTTTATCACTTGAGGAAAGCAAGGAAACCAAAAATAATGTAGGCTTTAGGAACAGACATTTAGGTATAGGGATTTTTTGAGATATTTTTCAGTGTTTTGCAGTCGATCATTACCTAATCTTCATCTACCGTTATAACCTTGGTAGGTTTTGCAGCTTGCAAACAAATAGCTGAGCCCTTGCTTTAAGTTTAGCATTGCGTGGCGTTATGAAATACTGATAGAAGGAACAGCTTTGGAAAGAAAGCATTAGAGCCCTGGAATTGAAGGCATGTTGCTCATGTCCATTGGACAGCTGGAAAGACGTGTTGCCGCGGCACCAGTTTGTATCTTTTGGTGCAGAAACATTTCTTGCCAAACTAACCTGATCGCCTTCTATGGCAAAGTGACTCGGCTACTGGACGAGGGAAAGGCTGTGGATGGATCTTCCTGGACTTGAGTAAAGCCTTTGACACAGTTTCTCCCAGCATTCTGCTTCGGAAACTGTCACCTCTGGCCTGGACGGGCGCACACTGTCCTGGGTGGAAAACTGGCTGGATGGAGGGCCCAGAGGGTGGTGGGAAATGGAGTTAAATCCAGCTGGAGGCCAGTGACAAGTGGGGTTCCCCGGGGCTCAGTGCTGGGTCCAGCCCTGTTCAATGTCTTTATCAACAACCTGGATGAAGGCATCGAGTGCTCCCTTAGCAAGGTTGGGAATGACACCAAGCTGGGTGAAAGTGTGGATCTGCTGGAGGGTCGGGAGGGTCCAAAGGGATCTGAACAGGCTGGAGCGCTGGGCTGAGACCGATGGCATGAAGTTTAACAAGGCCAAATGTCAGGTCCTGCGCTTGGGGCACAACAACCCTGAGCAGCTCCAGACTAGGAGAAGCCTGGCTGGAAAGCTGCCTGGAGGGGAAGGACCTGGGGGTGTTGGTTGACAGGGACTGAACATGATCCAGCAGTGGCCCAGGTGGCCAAGAAAGCGAATGACATCTTGGCTTGGATCAGAAATGGTGTGGCCAGCAGGATCAGGGAGGTTCTTCTCCCTCTGGACTCAGCAGTGGTGAGATCGCTCCTCGAATCCTGTTTTCAGTTCTGGGCCCCTCACCACAAGAAGGATGTTGAGGCTCTGGAGCGAGTCCAGAGAAGAGCAACGAAGCTGGGGAAGGGGCTGGAGAACAGACCTTATAGCAGCGGCTGAGGGAGCTGGGGGTGTTTAGCCTGGAGAAGAGGAGGCTGAGGGGAGACCTCATTGCTCTCTCCAACTCCCTGAAAGGAGGTTGTGGAGAGGAGGGTGCTGGCCTCTTCTCCCAAGGGACAGGACGAGAGGGAATGGCCTCAAGCTCCGCCAGGGGAGATTTAGGCTGGACATTAGGAAAAATTTTTCCCAGAAAGAGTGATTGGTCCGTGGCAGAGGCTGCCCAGGGAGGGGGTTGAGTCCCCTTCCCTGGAGGGGTTTAAGGGACGGGTGGACGAAGCACTGAGGGGCATGGGTTAGTGATTGATGGGAATGGTTGGACTCGATGATCCAGTGGGTCTCTTCCAACTTGGTTATTCTATGATTGCTACTAATTTTGTTGCCTGTGGTTGCAGTTTTCAATAAAACAATGTAGTCTGTATGATCTTATGTAATTCCCTTTTTATTTTCTTTCAAGATACCATCTCGTCAAGAACTGAAAGATCTGTGTCTGTGTACACCAAGAAGGTTGCTGTGACAGAGGATCATGTAGAAGAACCTTCTGGAACATCTTCCTCAGTTTTAATGTCACCAAGGACTTCGAGAGCAGCAACTGGTGGTTCCTTGGATAATGTACCTTCATTGTCTCTTCTTAGAGATGTGAAAGACGTTAGCGGGGTATCGTATGGGTCATTGAACAAAGCACTAAATGGATCCATTGATGAGGCTGCCTTCAGTCAAAAATCTGAGGTACAGGAGGAGTTGGAATACATAAAGTCCAAGAAATATGAGATGGAAGGTTCACACGCTAGGCCTTTGGAGAGTTCTGATGTCTTGTTGACATTAGATAAAGAACAGGAGAGCTCACTGGACATCCTTCCAAAGAAAGTCCTCCATTCTGAAAACAAACACTCTCAGAAGGAATTCTTTGGTGTGGGTGCAGAAAGTCTTCACGGTACAGAAGAAACCTTAGAAGAGAGCTTGACGGATAAAGATGCTTTAACTGACCTGAGCGTAGGAGAGTCTTTTGGCAAACCGAGCAAATCGGCGGAGGGAAGAGCTCATCTGCTTTCAGAGCAACTCTTCAGTCAAAAGGAGCCATCATACCTTGAAGACTTTGAAGGATCTTCCGGGCAGCAAGCATCAGTTGAAGAAATGCTTCCTGAGGAACATTACAAAGATGACTTTGAAGTATCTCTCCTCTCTCCTAATGATGATGCTCGGTCAGTGACAGCACAGTCAGAGCACACGCAGACCAGCAGGAGCAGATCCACCAGCCTTGGCAGTGATGGTGGAATCAGCGAATACCTCAGTGACAAGTCTTTCTCTCTCTCTGGCAGCATTCATTCAGAGAGGCTGTTAGAACTTGGGTCTCCAGTAGAATTTATGAAAAATACTGAACGGAGAGATGTGGAGCAAGAACAGGCCCCACCTGAGTCACTACCAAGCGCCTCTGTTTTGATCACAGAAGAAACAGATGGTTTGGCAAATTTCAGCATTGGTGATAGAGTACTTGTGAGTAAAGTCCAGCCTGGGACATTGCGATTCAAAGGTCTGACTAAGTTTGCCAAAGGATTTTGGGCTGGTGTGGAACTGGATAAACCTGAAGGGAACAATAATGGAACTTATGGTGGTATTAAATATTTTGATTGCCAAGAAAAGCATGGTATTTTTGCTCCTCCTCAAAAGATCTCTCACATCACAGAAAGCATCGATAGCCACTTAGACACAAGTAAGGATGAAGACTCGTTCTTCAATGATAGATTGGAGAAGCAACACAAAGCTGAGCAGAAAGACAGAGGAAGTTCCAAACCTGGCAAAGACAACGAAAGCCAGACCAGAGATGCAACAGAGAACTATTCCCAGAATAAAGCTCCTGCAGACACAGCTGTTTCAGAAGCCTTGGCTGAAGAAAAGGTTCATGAGGAATCATGTTCTCAAGCAAACAGTGTAAAGGAGATTTCTGTTGCTGCTGAATCAATTGACCATGAACAATCAGTGGTGGATTATCTGAAGCATGCTGTAAAAGAAGAGACCAGCCTTGCTCCTTTCATTTCTGGTGTTGGGGATGAGATTTCTGCTGTTCAGTTGGATGACATCTCAGACTTCCTTTCTGAAAAACTGGAGAGGCAGAAGACACTTGGGGAAGAATGTGCTGAAAAGTTGGATGATCTCTCTGCTGGAGTTGTGGACAAGCCTGCAACTCCACTTCTGGACTTGCTGGCAAAAGAAAAGAACCAGTTAGAAGCCCAGCTTAGGCTACCGCTTAGAGAGGAAAAGTCAGAAGACCAACTGGGAAAGGTTAGTCTGCTGACAGACAGTCTGCTTAGAGATTTTGTGAAAGACACAGTCAGTCAGTTACAGCAAATAAAGAAGGTCAAGAATGAGAAAATCCAGCTCAGCAACCACAAGCTCTGTGATGCGAAGAAGGAATCCGGTATCCCATCCCAGCAGGTGGCAAAGCAGATTCCCGACGGACTGAATAATTTTTTCCTAAGTTCCAATTTGGAAGATGAACGAGAAGAGCTTTCCTCTCCAGACATGTGTCCCAGACCTGTGAGTACCAGACATCTTGCCCTGATGTTTAAGAGCAGATTGTTCTTTTGACTGACAGTTGAGTCTGAGGAATGCAGTGAGGCACCAGTTTGGTTTTTTTCCAGGTTGTGTTTGCTGACGTGGAGGTTGCCTGTATGCGCATGTCTGACGTGTGTTCTTGTTTGTCCCAGTTCACAGCTCACTTTGGTTGCCCTGCAGGCTGGAGGACGCAGTTTGTATTTAATCCTTACCTGCAGTTTTTGTTCTAAAAGTAGAGAAATAGACTGTAAACTTACCTCTGGCTATTCTTGATATGAAATAATCATCCTCAAACGTAATTAGTTGCTGTGGAGATCACGACGGGGTCAGGCTGCTCGATTCACCAAACTAGTGTATCGTGAGTAGTAGAAGTTCAAGCTTCCTCAGAACAACCATTAGTGACACAGATTCAGGACTTGGCCTCTCTCCTGAAGGCCCCAGTAAACCTGCCTGCTTTGCCATTGATTTCAACATATTATCATCACGGAAAGCTTCAGCCCATTTGATGACTCTGAGCACCACTCACTCACTGCAACAGCCATCGCCTGCTAAAAGATTTTAGGCTTTTGCTTGAGGTCTGAGACTGCTCGTTATTGAAAAGCTGTAGGTGACGTCGTCAGGTTTTAAACCACTCTGCCTTTCATGAACAGTTAAACATTAGGACAGACAGTTAGCAGGACACAGAGTCTTTTAAGCTCTGTAGGAATCCTCTGAAAGCATTCATCAGGAGCAATAGAAACCCCAGGTATTTGAATGAAAACACTTCTGATTTTACTGTGGGCTTTTTGTTATTTCTCTGAGTATTTCTGCATACATTGGCAATTATATCGGCGAATAATTTAAAAATATAAGTTCTTTCAGACAACAGTGTGACACCGCTTTTATATTTACTCGGTTGGTCTCAATTTGCAGGAGAGCCCAGTGTTTGGAGCCAGTGGTCAGGAAGAGCTCGCCAAGAGACTGGCAGAGCTGGAGCTCAATCAGGAGTTCCCGAGTACGCTGGGAGACGATCAAGACTGGTTTGATGAAGACTATGGCCTGAAGTCCCATAAGGTCCCACAGAAGCAAGCTGAGGAACCAGCAGTGCTGCCCAAGGTAGAACCGCAGAAAGTGCCAGCGAAGCCAAGCGAGGAGGCTTTGGCCATCCCTCACACTGCGGTGGAGGTGGAGGGTATGGTGCACGCAGCAGCTGAGCAGCTCTGGAAACTGAAAGAGCTGGGGCGTGATCTTCAAAGCTGCAGCCTTCCTATGGATCTTAGTGGTACTCTCAAAGAGCAGGACACAGACACAGCAAACAAGCAGGCTACTAGAAAGGTACAGTCTTTAGGCATTTTATTCTTGTCCTTTGAATCTTTACCGTGAGTGGCAGAAGTCTTAACTTCTACATCTTTCTTTGCTAAGGTGGTGTTTGATTTAACAAGAGAGATCTTTGAGGAAATCTTTGCTGAGGATCCTAATCTAAATCAACCTGTTTGGATGAAGCCTTGTAGGATAGCATCTGCTTACTTTCGCCGAGTGAAAGATCCAAATGATCTGGATGAAATCAAGGTAGGAGGATGTCTTTGTCATGCAGGGGAAGCGAGATGAAAAATACCATCTTGGCACTTCCCTGAGTGTTAAAAGATGATAACAGCTGTGTAAGAGATGAGTTGAGAAGAGAAATGAGATTGCAAACTTGAAGGGGGTTTGCCAAACCTGTCCTTTTTTGCTCAATAATAGGTTTGCTTCCCTGTCCTTTTGGCTGGTCCTGGTTGCTTTGAAACCTTAGTCCTCTGTGCGGAACTGCCAAGATGACCTTGGTCTTAGAACATAGGGATGCTGACAGACTGCTGCTTGAGCTTAAGAGAGAACAAAACCCCAAAAAGCCTGGTTGGAGCTAGGTTAAACTTGCAGGGTTGGACATCTGGAAAAATACTGTCTTCCTGGGTGAATCCAACAAAGAACCTTCCATACAGCTCATCAGGACCCACGCAAAGACTTCTACCTGTACTGTTTCTTCTGAAACTGAGGGTGGGAGTTGACTGCAAAATGCAATACAATAATCAAAATAATTAACCTGCTGAAGAAACAGCATGCTGACTGTCTAGAAAAGACAGCAATAGTATCTAGATCACTCTAGTAGCTGAGAAGGCTTCCAACGCGTGTGGCGCAGAGGGTAAGGCAGGGGCACAGGGCAAGGACACCAAACTCCCACCCTGCTTTTCTTTAATCTTCTCCCATAAAATGCATTGTCATCATCTCCTGTTTGCTCTCCTGTTTTATTGAAAGTGTCTATTCTCAAGATAGTTACAGTGGTGTAATTTTATTTTTCGCCAGTTCTGGATTTGATAATTGTTCTGATTCTTTAATGCCACCTCAAGGCCTCTCACTGTCACCTTCTTGCGTGCACACATATCTCTTAGCTGAACAGGAAGGTGTTATGCATTCTGTAAGGTGACTTTTTAGGGTAGGTACTTTGTGCATACGTTTCACTTCTTAGCTGAAATGTGATAAATCTCACCCTTACTGTTCTGTAGAGCTTCCTTGCAGCTGAAGTGCTGAAGTTGTTGAGCCCGAGGAAGGAGCCTAATCACAAAACAGACTGGCAGAAGATGATGAAATTTGGGCGGAAGAAACGAGACCGAGTGGATCAGATCCTGGTCAGTGAATGAAAATAAGCAATTGTGTCAGATACTGCTCTCTAGACTGAAGTGATTCTATTTTCCGGTGTCCAAACGTGCTGTTTAAAGAATACAAAGCATGCCTGAGGTCTTTGGTGGAGGGTGTTTCATTTTAGAGAGCGACCTGTTGCCAAAGCAGAAGTCAAGTAAGGTGACGAGTGAATTCTCTGTTCTTGACTACTGATTTGACTGGAGTATAAATTTGCCCACTCCCAAAAGTTTAAAGTGCGAATTTACAGAAGGACGTGTTGAAATATTTGACTGAAAGGACGGTGAACTTTTTCTTTGGGAAGGGAATATGTTTTTCCTAATTTAAATGTAAATATTTTTCCTTTGAAGTAACCTTGTGTAAGGGGAGATGGAGACACTGAGAACTAAATAAACTAGATCTGCAACCTCTCAGTCAGATCAGGTTAGGAAAGTCACTGGGTTAGAACAGCAGCAACTTTGAAGAGAGTGTGTGGGACATGCTAATCCCTCGTACCTACAGCTAAGTGTTTCCTTTGAGCTGGGCAACAAGCAGGACCAGTGACCCCAGCTGCTGCTGGGGCAGAGCTGCGTAAGATGGAGCATGCCTCGCCGTGTACTAGTTTTTGAAAGTTACTTGTTGGCTTGTATTGCAGGGTGATTAACAGCTTTATTGGCTATAATGATAGTGAAGGTTCTGCTTGGGAATATGAGTCGCCATTAAGACGGTGCTTCACTTAATTATGCCTGAAATTGATTCCACGCATGAGCACATACGTGTAACTTCAGGTCATGGCTCGTGTGGTCTTTTAATTACGCATCAGTGGAAGGTTTCCAACACAGGCTTTTTCCCAGGGGCTTAGTTTTAATTGAATGTAGATAGAATGTCTGTGTATAGGACCTGCATGTCCTAGTACTCTTGAGTCTGGGATACTCTCAGTTCTGGAATATGGAAGCTTTTAAATCACGCACAAAAAAGTCTAGTGTTTAGGTCCCAGAGAGCTAATGGTACAACTCTTACGCTTTGTGTACTAATTTCCCAATTTCTTTGAACTATACCTGGAAAGAAGAATTCCTGACTAGAAAAAAATGTTGTAGTTGAAGGCATCCAGCATGGTTTAGTTGGAATATGTTTGAATTTCAGATGATCTGGTCTGTGATTTACATGCAGACCCAGACATCAAAGATTAATGGAGCTCTGATAAGTTTGGCTTAATAAATAATGAGTTTCATTTTACTTTGTTCTCACAAGACTATGGTAATAAAATTTTAGCTGAAGACTGGGAATAACTCTGTGAAGCTTGCAGCGAGTCGTGCTTTAGGAAGAAGGCAGTCTCAGCGGGGTTGCTAACAGATTTATACTGTAACGTAAGCCACTGTTGGATAAACTTCTAGCTGAAGAGCTAAGGAGATGGTGTTCCATTTCTCTTGCCTTGTTCTAGTGAAACCTTTATAAACAAGAAATATCTTAATAGCTTTCTCTGTCTCCAAGTCAGCCTCTGACTTGTGCTTAAGGTGATGAGTTCTCTGGGAAGGCTAATCCGTGGTCACAAGTGGATGTACAGGTCTGTGCAAGACCTGCTGTTGATCTGCTAGTAAATCACGGTGTACCTGAAACTGAGGGGTCAGGTTCAGAGCTTTCCAAATGTGCTTGGAAGTACATTGAGGAAGTACAACACAGGGATTTCCTGAAGGAGAAACCTAGACCTTTTTTGGTAGATTCAGGTGCTGTAGAAGCACAATTGAAAACGGTTCGTTGAAGTTTTTCTGGAAGTACAACCAATTTGCACGCCTTGCAACGTGCAGGGGTTGTCATGGGTACATATGAGCTGATTCTCCACATTCTTTTCCTGCTTAGAAAGACAAAGACTGTTAAAATAAAACACAGTCTTTTTCAAGCAGAGGTAAACATTCTTAGGCATCTATTATTTGCATGTAAACGTTGAGCACGGGTACCCCTTCAAGTAAAACTAACCTTCAAAAGAGCTTTCTGTTGAGACAACAATGTATTTTTAGTTACTTTAGTGAGAGGATCAAACACGCCTGACCCAGGAGCTCGGGTCGAGGGTTTGATACAAAGGAAGGGGGATCCATTGTACACCACGTTCTCCAGCATAGCCGTCATGGCTCTCAAATAGTGACATCGTCCAGCTTGGGTGGCCAAGTGGCTCTAAAACCGGGAGCCCTGACTCTTTGCTGAATTTCCTTGTGTTTCTTTTGAAAGCATAGAGCAAGTGCCAAGCTGTTCTGCCCAGCTTAATCTCTACCTGCTCATCCGTGGGTCTGTGTTCTTGGATTTAGCATACTGAATGCAATTCCCAGTGGTTCTTGTCCCCACTAAAGGTTCAGCCCTGTGGGGAAGGGGCAGGGCAGGAGGCAAAGCCTGTGCTGCGCTAATGCTCTCTGATGCTGGGTTCTTGGTCACTTCTGAGAGGAGAACAGGATGGATTAGTCCTTCTCCTCCTTGGTCTTTGCTACTTCCACCAGCCACTGCATCTTTAGTTGCATTTTTACTCATCTCCTCTTTCCCAGAATTGACACCAATGCGGTTAGCCATGTTTTTTTTGCCAGTGACAAAACCCCCACCTCCCTCTTCTCGTTTTTGGCAGCACTGTCAACTTTGATCAGGCATCGCTGTCCTCGGAATGCATCTGTAATGGGATTTCTTACGGAGTTCTCTGCTCTGCTCAACAGTCGCTCCAGTTGTTAACAATTACAGCCAATCTTGGCTTTCAGTAAACAAGTACAGGAGATTTGCCTTTATGAAAAGCTACTGGTTTTGAAGTCAGGTTAAAGGAATGTTTAGGTGTTTGCTTTCTTCTCGTGTCCCTTTGTGTTGCCACCTTAATCACGTGTGCTGTCTGTGCTGCGTGGGAGCATCTTGAATGTACACACAGACCGAGGTGCTGCTTTTGGTGCAGCAGGGTTTCCCGCACCTTTCAAAACCTCCTTTTAAACTACAGCAAGAACCCTCGGATCTCCTTACTGAAGTTCAGGCGCTGACAATAGACTGTTTCCACTGCTTTTTTTTTCTCCACTTGGGGCTTCAGCCACTGTGCTCTCTTTGCAGGGACTCTGCCACTGCTGTCCCTGCCACCCCCCCTTCCTTTTTATCTGGAGCCTGAGAAAGCAAACCCTACGTGTTCAGCTTTCACAGCTGAGAAGCTTGCCAACAGTGTGCTGAAAAGGACTCGGTCTTCTGACCTGCTAACTTAAGGGCTAGCACATTTTCTCTCCATGCAGTTTTGAACTCTCCAACAAAGCGAACCTGTTCTTATCAAGCTGGCTTAATTGGAAACCCCACTTCTGCGTCGCCCGAGAGCTAAACCCAAGGGGAGTGCGGTAGTAAGAGGAGTCTGCTTGTATGCAATCGTGCATCTTAAGATTTCCAGGCCCTCTGAGAGAAAGGGCTGTGAGAATGCACCTGCCTGCCGCCCTTCTGCTGGCATTCTTCCTAGGTGGTAGTTTGTCGCTGGATTTTTGTACGTGCCAGTCTCCAAACGATCTACTTACTCTTTAAATAGAGTTTATTTTGCAGATACGCGTGGGTTTGAACGCTAACCTTCAGAAATCGAAATTTACCAGTTTACTTAAAGTTGCCTTCTGATTATATTCTTTTAAGTGGGTTTTTTGGGGGTATCGTGGCACTTCTTAGATGGCCAGCAGGATCGTGCTACCTTGTTACCTCCTGATTTTCCTTTTGTGTGCACGCCCCCTTCTTAGACTCTTTAAACAAACCTCAAGCACACAAACCCCACGCTAGATGCCCCGCAGGAGGAAAAGATAAAGAACACAGAAGGGGTTTTGCACTGTTTATCTTTTCCTGTAGGATGGAATTCGGTCTCATTGAAAGTGTTTTTTCCTGACTTTGCCCAAGTGCATTTCTCCTTGGTAAAGAGAGCTCGCTTCCTAGTAATATGTGAAGTTTAACTTGTCATGAGGATGTACAAGAACTCAAATGCTGCATGTGTACTGAAAACAATGCAAAGCCCACTTCCATGAAAGCCACAGCGGTCGCCAAATAAAAGCAAACTGTCTCTGTTGCTTGGAAGCAGTTTGTAATAACGCAGCAAATGGATCAGACGTTTCCTGCACAAAGCAGTCGCACCTGCCTCGGCTCAGCTGTCTGCAGCTGGGGCTGCAAAGCAGCAGGGCAGTTGCCACGCGTGTCCTGAATGTGCTATAAACCAGGCTTGCCCACAGCTGTAGTTGCACTCTCTCGTAGTTTTCCAGAGGTATGCGCAAGCGAGTCCTCTTAATGCCAAAGGAAATTGTGCACCGTGCCTCTGACAAAGAGAGGAATGATAGAGGCAAGAGAAAACGAATCGCCGATACACTGCTTTTCCTTCTTCATCTTTCCACTGCTATTTAACATGCAGCCTTTCTCTGCCTAGACTGTGTTACCGTGTCCTCTCCCATCTACGTCTGTTTCTTTATCCCACAAATCTTAGTTTTTTTTCCTCCTGAAGCACAGTAACTGTCCCATCACATTGTTGCAGGTGAGACAGAATGATCAGCAGCTTAACGTGGGTCTGGATGCTGGGGTTTTTTTAAGGGCGAGTGAGATCAGAGCTTTTAACCGGCTTGATGATTTTACACACTCCTCCCAACTCCCCGCGTTACATTCATTAGGTCTGGACCTCACTTCCCAGAAGAGAGGTCACTGCTGGCCAGGGAGGGTTGGGCAGAGCATCCCATCAGCTGGTGTTGTGCAGCCACTCCCAGTTATCAGTCTTGGATGTCATTAATCAAGGTCACTGGACATCTCCTGGCATTTGACTCCACCCGCCTCCTACACATTTAGGGACTTTTTTATTGGAGCTTCTCCCATTGGCCGAGAATATCCAATCAGCTGAGTTATTCCAAGTGGAAAACTTGTGCAGGAATATGAAATCCTTTGAAATGGATACAATAGTGCCAGGTAGAAAATGTTCCTCCAGTGAAATAGCCTGGTTCTAATAGATCTGTGTTCGTGTTGCTATTCCAAGCGTTTCCTGTAATCTCTTACAGAGACAGACAGATATTTTGTTGGCAGATGCGTGCTGCTTTGGACTCTTTCTGGAACTTTGCAGGGGGTATCCTAGAGCAGCGGAATTGTAATGTTTGTTTTGCCTTTTCCTTTCTACCCTCCAAGGTGCAGGAACTTCATGAGGAAGAAGCACAGTGGGTGAACTACGACGAGGATGAACTGTGTGTAAAGATGCAGTTGGCAGACGGCATCTTTGAGGCCTTAATCAGAGACACTGTTGATGCATTGAACCGGATACATGAGAAAGAGCAGAGATTGTCTGACAGCACTGAAAGTAACCGCACCGCTGCGTCATCACAGAGTCCCGAGCCTGTCTGAGTCCTGACATTGTCTCCACCCTGCGAGCGCTGCTGCTGGACTTCCACGTGTGGAAGCTTCTTCCCTTACTGCCACCTAATAAGTCGGAGAGGCTGTTACTTGAACAGTTTTTGAGAACGGAGTGTATTCACCAAAGGAAGCGGTGTCCGGTGCTTGACTGCCTGCGTGTTTTGTCCTTGTGGGGTTTTTATTTATTTTCAGATAATTTATTAAGTGGTTGGAATTATGGTTGGAATATTATAGGCAAGTGCCCTGTGCGGTTGGCTGCACTCTCTGCATGTTTTGAGGCGGCTGAACTGGAGATGGCATCTGTTCTGGAAACTTCCCGAGCCCTGTATTTTTCCCACAAAACCTTCAGCTTCTTGAGAGAGATACGAGGGGGAAGGTAAGAACCACCAAACCTCAGTGACCAGGGTGGGAAGCAAAGGCAGGTCTAGGAATGGATCTTTGTCACATCTGGTTTGGAGACGACAGAGAGTTGAGGGGACTAACCTGAAAAATGATGTGAAACTTCCCTGCTCCATCTGTTTCCTTCCTTTCCCAGAGCTTGTAGGCCATGGCCTGCTCTTAGTTGTTGATTTAGGTCTGGGTTCAGCTGCAGCATTCTTCTGCTGGCTGCTCCTTCCTAACCTCTCCCTCCCACTGGTGTGTTTCTCTTGGAGGAACACAGACTGAGGTCAAACGTTGATGCCTTAATAGTGGACGTCCTTGTTTGCTAACCTGAGACAAGACCCAGAGGAGAGTCAGATTCTCCAGATACTTGGGAGCGTGGAAAGACACTTTGAGGCCCTTGGAGGTGCCCCAAAGATGCCACAAGCCATGATAGGTGTGGCGGGGAGATCTCTACCATTTCTTTCATCTGCTTTGTTCTTGAGGTTCCTGCTATGCATGCCTCTGCTACTGCTCCATTTTGTGTTCTCCTTTCCACCCTCTTTTTTTAAAAGCCATGGTTGGAATATTTGCCTTTTGCACAATGACACAGCTGACAGTTCTTCAGGAACAGCTCTGGGGAGTGTTGGATTTGGTCTGTGCAGATTCTCAGATACAGCCTGGCCAGCTCCTTGCTTGTGAGTTACTGGTGAGCCATATTCCTGGGAGTTTAACGAGTGGAAGAACAAGGAGGAGGTTGTGGTGTATAGGAACACGTCCAGTGGGCACACGCATGTCTGTCCCACCGTAGTGGCCCTTCTTGCTGGCTGGAAGTCGACTAGTCTTGGAGAATTGTTCAGCTTTTCTTCCTGACTGATTCACTTGTCACAATGCTGAACCAGGAAACTCGAATGCTTAGGACCAGTGTGGTGTCACTGACTGGGGCACCGCCTCAGATTCCCTTTCCTGGGTGTATCTTCTTCAGTGGCAGGATTGCTATTTTTAGAGGTGCCAATTACGGGAAGAAGGCGGAAACCTGCAGCGTAGGTTTGTGGCTGGAGTATCAGAGAAACAAAGTTGGTATCTATGCTGTAGATAATGCGGCTGGTGTTGAGAAGGTTGCCCTGCGTCCCCCAGGCTGTTTGGCTGTTCTGCAGGCTGGCGTAGCTCCTCTGGGCTGTCCACCCGCAGGGAGAGGCTGTACAGCCGGCCCGCTGGGTACTGAGGACCACTGGAGGTCGTATGCCTGTTGCCTTGCTGGCTTGGAGAGTGCTGGTTTCGTACCCTCAGGAGAAGCAGTAGCTATTTTGACAGCCGTTTTGAAGCTGTGTCTAGGTAACGGCTTTATTCCTTTGCTGTCACCACCCTTTACTTTTGGTAGCAATCGTCACTAGGAGCAACCCTAAAAAGACTTGAACATACATGGACTATCTTCTTGATACCTCAGGTGTGTTGAGTTGCGAGTGTATACTCTAAACCTTGAGTGTGTTGAGTACTTGTGGACTGATGATTCCCGCGATGAAGCAGCGGCCTGCCTGGGTGGCAGCTGGTAACGAGGTACGAGGAGGCCTCGAGTCTCGCAAACAGAGGCTAAATTCTCCATTTCTCTCCTTTCCCCTCCTTTCCTGTTCTAAGAATAAGGTGATATTTCTGACTCCTGGTTATCCTAGTGGAACCGTGTTAGAAGATACGAGGCTGAGACGTTTATTTGAGACCCGTGAGCTGCTTGGGGCAGCAGTTGTCATCAGTGGGGAGATGCAGCATCCTCTTCCGAAGGATCTCGCTGCCAGGTGGGAAAGCCCAGGCTTGCGAGGCCAAGGAGCGCGAGTACCTCTCCCACAGCACGATGCTCCCCGAGCCGAGCTGTGGATTTCAGTACTTCTGCCTTTCAGAAAAGGCTTCTTGCTCACGAGGTGGAACGTGGGATTGGAAAATCCCATCTTATTCACTTTCCTTTCTTGAAAATGTGGCCTTAGCTTTTTGCAATACTTGAATAAAGTGTATACCTGCAGAAGATCTTCAGTAGCACAGCGACAGAGACCTTTTAAGTGACTATTCTGCGGGGAACTGTGTGCAGTTCCAACCTTCATATCCCTTTGCTACCTTAAGAACGTTAGGAAAATAAAGGACTTTTCAGCAGAGAAACAGGTTATTTAGTACATCTGAAGTGTTTACAAATCACCTAACATGGAAGAAAAGCAAACTATTGAACTTACTTGTAATTTAAACATTAAATGCACAAATATATACAGATGAAAGAGGAATACTGTAATTAACTTGCATTTACTAGTTTTTTCCTTGACTTTGCAGAGCCTTTTGATACAGGTTTGCAAAGCCGCCTTTCAGAAGGCTCCGTCTCCCTGTGTACTGGGATGTGGAGATGCTGAAAAGAAACCCATTTACTGTGTACGTGTAAATAACCTGGGAACTTGGGTTTTGGGCCAGTTTCAGCTCATGTTCACATCCAGAGCAGCTTTGCACAGTAGACAGACCCAAGGATACGGAGGGTTGGGGTATTTTTGTAATTAAGAACTGTAAAATAACCAGGGTGGTCCCTGTGTACACCAGTGTAAATATGTTTGGTTACTGAAATGTACTTTAAAGAGAACAAATTCTGTAAATAAACTGATTTATAAATTAATCTTGTTTCCCGGTTCTTTCTAAAATGGGAACAGCAGAAGCAGCAAATGGCATTGTGTAATCATTGCAGGAGAAAGATTACTCCTTACACGTTTCATTTAAAAGAGGTTTTAAAAAGTCATGGTTTAAAAGCTGACCTGGAGGGGAAGCTGTTTCCATTTAAACAAGGCTCTTGGAATTCTCTTCTTCAGAGCCCCAGCCTTGTGTTGGATCCCACAACTGGGTTACAGCTGCTGTTACCAGCACCCATCACTTCTTCACCGAAGGCGTTGAGTGTTGTTCTCTGGGAACTTTATGTATGGGTGGAACTTTGCTAAATCTTTGCTGTTTCCTTCCCAGGATTAAAAAAAACCAACCCCCGAAAGGCTGCGGAGCTCTGTGGCAGCTGAGCGGTCGCGGTGCCAAACAGCAGGCGTGCTGGCACGTGGCGAACGAGCGGCAGCATGAAATGTGTAAGACGAAGCGTGTTTATTGAGCTGCCTGGGAGTGGTTTGGTGCCGTTTATCACGGTGCAGCCCAGCAGAAAAGGCTTTGCCTTCCCTTGACTCCAGGTGTCTACAAACCCCAGCGCTGGCCTTTGCAGTTTGGAGGATGCTGCGTTCCAGGCTGCTCCTCACCCCTCTCCTCTGCCTGGGAGGGGCGTATGCGGCAAACGGGGGGTTGAACAAAACCATTGCCAGTTTGCACTGTGCTGAGCGGTCGTTTGCTCTTGGCTTTTCCGTAGCAGAGCTGCTTCGTCCTGGAGGAAGAGTTGCTCCGCTCGGACTTGAATTATGGAAGCCGCTTTGCTGCAGTCCCGTGGTGCCAGGGTGGTAAGTTCTGAGCAGAGCGTGCTGGGAACAAGGTCTGCAGCCCTCATACAGACGGAGAAAGACGCTGCAGCCCTCTGAGCTCAGGGAGCTGAACTGGCCAAAGCGCGGCGGTGGGCCCTGTGACACCCGCTTCACCCCTGCACCCGGTGAAACTCCCGGGTTGGGCAAGGGCAGGGATCGGCACGTTGGATCCAGTGGGACTGTTTGGGTGCCTCCCTTCCCGGGTGCCTCCCGCTCCCAGGTGCTCCGGAGGGTGTCGGTTGCAGCCGTCCCGCATCCCGAAATGCCTGGTGGAGCCAGCTCATTGCTCTCTCCAACTCCCTGAGAGGAGGTTGTGGAGAGGAGGGAGCTGGGCTCTTCTCCCAAGTGACAGGAGACAGGACGAGAGGGAATGGCCTCAAGCTCTACACTAGGGGAGGTTCAGACTGGATATCAGGAAAGAATATTTCCCAGAAAGGGTCATTGGTCCCTGGCAGAGGCTGCCCAGGGAGGGGGTTGAGTCACCATCCCTGGAGGGGTTTAAAAGATGGGAAGATGGAGTGCTCAGGGACATGGTTTAGTGGCAGATAGGAGTGGTTGAACTCAATGACCCAAGAGGTCTTTTCCAACCTGGTGATCCTATGATCCTATGAGAAGGGACTGCCCCCCCACCACCCGGGCTCCCCCAGCACTGGTGCAGTGTAAATGTGCTAGAGGAGCGGGGAGCTGCCCGCCCTGTGCTGCGGGAAGAGCTCTGGGGTCACGTCTCCCTGCACAAAGTTCCTCATGAATCCTGCATATAATCATAAATTGTGTTCTGTGGTATTTGAGGAGACCTGGAAAGTGTTTCTAGTGTCTTTAAATAGAAATACCATCACTTTCAGAGGGCTGGCTCGGAAAAACAGTTTGCCCAACTGGATCTGATTGTGTCTGTGCACCTGTGTGTGTCTGTTACTGCCGGTACTGCAGAGCTGAGCTGCACCAGCACAAGCTCCAGGGGGTCTTCAGGCTCCAGAAGCCAGCTTCTAGTTATTTGTACGTGGAAATCTACAATATTTTTTGTTAACAGGGAAAAAACCATCCCTGAAAGCTTGAGTTTGTCTCTGCCTTCATGTCCCCCATGGACAAGTTTTCTGCGCGATGGGAGATGCGAGTGCAGTGGGGCGAGCTGCAGCAGGGCTTCTAAACTCCCGTGGTGATCCAGCTGTTCTCCAGTGTTTCCTTCTCGTTCTGCTTGTAGCTTGTGGTACAACCCAGCTAAAACTAGCCAAGCTAAAAGAACAAAAAAGCTGCTTTCGGACCTTATCAGATTCCCAGTCGGCTTTGCTTTCCCATGTAAACCCATTGACTTTCTGCCTGAATAAGGCAAAAGGGACCAAGGTGCAAAGAAAGGAAAAGGTGGTTTTACTGGCAGTGCTGCTTTCATGTAGCTTAATCAGTGTGAAATGCTGGCCCCGTACGCCGTGTACCCAGTTTGGAGCAAAAGCTCCTACTCTGGGGACTAAGCATTTAAGAATATTCCATAGAAGTCAATATTAATGATTTCTTTCTTTCCCTACTCTTAGCAAAGGTGCTTCTTTTCTTTTGTGGTATCCCTTTCATTTGGTATCTCTTGTGTTTTTATAAGAAACAGAGTCTTGAGGAATACCGTTCCCTATGCACACTGAGGGGTTTTTTGCATCACCACTAAATGTCAGTGAAAATAACAGAGGGCGATCTCTTGCTCACACTCTCTGCCTTCTCTGAATGCAGATGATTCAGTTTCCTCTCCCGTTTCCTTGCTTTGGTGCCTTGACTTCTGAGTTTCCTCTTCCCTTTTCTTACCAGGCTGTGCTACCAAGCAAAAAATCATACTGAGGGTACTTGGGAAGACTTTACAATATACTAGTTTCTTATTGGCACTTTTTCTGCCGGTTCTCCAAAAGTTCTTTCTGTTTCTCCCTCCCTCCAGCTCTTCCTTTTTAATCCTGCTTCTCTCACCAGTTTTCTTTCTCTTTTCCCCAGCCCCGGTTTTCATCTCTTCACATTTTTGTGTACCTTTTCTAAGCATATCCTAATTTCTTATCTCCCATTCCATTTGCAATGCTGTCCTTTTACTATGTTGACTTGTTATTTTGTTATCTGTTGTAACTTTCAGTGCCATCATTGGTACATTTGATAGCAAATATAATGCTGGTTTCTCATTTGACTCCTTTATTTGGCAGTGGTTTCCTCTTTGTTTTCATTTCTTCCTTTCTGGTGTCGTCTCACGTGCTTTCTGATCTCTCGGTGCCTTTCCCATAGGAACATTGTGGAACAGATGGTTGTGTCCCCGTGTCCATGTCCTTGGCACCATCAGTGTTTTCCCAGTTTGGAGCGTGTCCTTTCTTTGCTACTTTCTTCTTTGTCCTTATCTGCAGCAGTTCTGCTCTACATATTCCTGTGTACAATTTCTTGTCTTGGACAAGATGAGCAGTTGACCTGGGATTAAAATGTCAGAATACAATGGTATTTGTATTTTAACTGTTCAGCCAAGACAAAGCTTGCCAAACCAGCCTTTAACAGAGCCATGTAGGATGTCTGTGTCCACCAGCCATCGCATAATCGAATCAGTTCTGCTGAGTCTGTGGTCTTCCACCTTCTCTCCCCAAACTTTTAAGGTCCTCGCAGTCTTACCCGACCTGCAGATAACCTTTTGCCGTCACTGCTGTCTCCTCTGAAGTTCTTTGGCATTTCTTCTGTTGAGCTGCTTTCTGTCCCACCCTTCCTTTAAGCTGTATATTAGATAAAAGTGGATCATTTAGTGTAGCAGTAAAGTCTTTTTGAAGCAGTCATTTCAGACTGTGATTCTTATAGCGTGCTTTTTCTTAAAATTGTTCATGGCACATTGAGACAACTTTTGCACTTTAAAAAGAATTCAAACGTCCTTTGTATTTTTTTTTAGTTTAGTATTATTCTCTGATTGTTACTCATTTCGGTGTATTTCAGTGTTGAACTGGTCCACTACGCTGCATGCAAATCCTATAAACAGTCCTTGCAACCGTACCTCATTTTTTTTCTCCCCCACTCCCAGCTGTACTCTTAGTAGAATTAGCCTTCTCTGTCTGGTTCAGCTTCTCGCAGGGGCAGAACGTTGAATTAAACAAGTACTTGCTTTTTGGTAGCGTGCTGATTATTCACCTAAGGCACAGCACTAGAAAGAAGTTATTCTAGTGTCTGGAGGAATTCAAAGGCTGGTGGGAATCGACATCACCCGTAGGTTGGTTTTGAGCAGCTGATAAATTTCTCCCATCCTTCTGAAGGAGGGAGAAGGACATTTAAAAGAGGCACCTTTGTAGTTAGGAGGATTGCATCGTGACTGCAAACTGCTGCAGCGTTGCCTCCTGAAATTGTCGCCAGCTCCAGGAGGCTCCGTTCTTACGGGTCTTTCTTGCAGCAGCAGCACCCGGAGTTGAGCGGAAGGGCTCGGGGATCGCAGCTGGAGCCAGGAGGAGTCAGAGCGCGTGCTCAGAGCCAGCGCCGCAGGTGAGAGATGTACAACAGGCTGCTCTGTGGTTGCTTCCTAGCTTGGACAGAGAGGAGAGAGGTCGCGTGGCCTTTTGTAGGTGTTGCCTTTGAAGGCGTGACGACCTGGTTCAGGAGGAGCGCGACGGCCAAGCCCAGGCCGCTCGGGCCATCAGCACACCGACACCAATGTGGTGGGTGCCAAACGGCGTTTGTTGATAGGTAACACGGCACTCTCCAGCCTGGGCTTGTGACGTCATAGTCGTAGCGTCATTGGCTATCTGGAGGGGGGGGCAGAGCCCTGTCTTTCCGTACTGCGCGACGTCTTCCAGCCGCCAGACCCTAACTCCCCACAGCAGGCATCATATACTTCTGAACCGAGGCACTGAGACAGAATTACATCTTTAGTGATCATCAGAACCGTGGTGTTCTCAAAGTGTGAGCACTGCTAGTCTGACCTGTGTTCTGTTTGGCTCAGGTAAGGGACCGACAGCTTGTACTGGAGTATCCTGTTGAGTGCTGTAACAAGTGATTGCAAACTTTTTTAGTTAGTCTGGTACTTTTCCTAGGGAGTTAAGGAGTGCACAGAGTATTTCCAGTACTGTCTTCCCAGGGGCATCATAAATGATCTATATAGACTTACTTGTGTGTAATAATGGCAACAGTTCTAGTCCCTCGCTAAATTCTGTCTATACTAGTAATCCTAACCATAATAATAAATCCCAAGCAAATACATGAAGAGATACATAATCCCTTAAGAGGCAGTTGCTTGTTCAGAAGTTGTCTTATGCTGTATTTACATATTGAGCAGGTTTTGCTATGTTTGTATTTGGGCAAGAAACCTGATAATGGTATGATATAACGTTTCCAGCAGCTCTCAGTATAGGTTATAATAATTATAAATCATTTGCGTGTTTCTATAAAATTTGTATACATAAATTGAAGAATGGATGAAGAAATGCAGTATCTATGTTGAACTTACTGAAATACAACTTATTCCTATCTTTAAAACCGACCATAATTCCTTGCTCTGCATGAGGCAGACCTTTGGACAAGAAGAAAAATATTAAATTCTGATTTCTAAAAACCAATGTTATCCACTATGATAAGGAGAATTATTCCACCAAAGGCAGCATTAACTGATTTTAGAGAAGATGCTCTGAATGTTTTGTAGGGTGGTTTCACTGGCCTGAGCTTTCCGGGCTCTTAAAGCGTAGCAAGCAGGTGAAGGGAAAGGATTGTTCCCCTCTGTTCAGCTCTTGTGAGGCTGTATCTGGAATACCGTGTCCAGCTTGGGGCTCCTCAGTAAAGAGGAGACATTAACATCCTGACACAAGTCTAGTGGTGAAGCAGCAAGGTGGTTAGGAGGCTGCAGTACATGATATGAGAGAGGGGCTGAAAGAACTGAGCCAGCTTAGCCCAGAAAAGAGAAAGCTCAGGGGACAGGGTTCTAGTTGCGATATCCTGAAGGTGGGCTCTTAGGGAACGTCAGGCTAGACACGTTGAGGAGGTGCTCAGGGTGATGACAAAAGGCGATGGTGACAGCCTCCAAAAAAAGGGAAAATCAAAGGAGAAAAACCCACTCCCTGTGAGAGTGGTCATACACTGGAATGAGGGTGAAAGAAGGCTGTGGGATCCTTTCCTGTCACAGGCGTTCAGAACGTGGACGTGGCCTTGGCTTTGCTTAGATGAAATACCTTCAAAAATTGTTGAGCTTGGATCGTTCCGATTTCTGTGCTGTGGACACCTTGCGTTCTTCTATTGTCTCACCTTTGTAACCTCAACGTCCCTTTCAGTCTCTGTTTGTATGACTCTGTCCTAAATATTTGCAATTGATGCCCTTCTCATTTTGCTCCGTGTCTTTCTGAGATGGACTAGAATGCAGAGCAGGAGCACGTGTTCTGAAATCTCAGCGCAGGGACCAGCGCAGGTCATAAAAGCCCAGTAGATTAATTCTTCCTGCTGTGCCTGCATGCAGCTGGGAAGTACCAGAGGATGCTGCATCTCTTGATCTGCAAGAAACTGTCACGCAGTCCAGGGCACAAAAAGCAAATCTGTAAAAGCTCAGAGAGGAGAAACAGCTTCCTTTCTAACATCTGTTTGCGTGTGTGTGTATCTGTGTATGTCTACGCACACTTTGTAATGGAAGAAAGCCATTTCTGTATTATTAAACCATGCCAAATGTGTCTTGCCTTCCAGGAGTTAAGCATGCCGTTCTCAGGGGGGCAAGAGAGTTTCTCTAAATTTACCATGGAGATGGTAAGACAGTATATGAAAGAGGAGGAAAAGCGAGCAGCTCATCAGTCCTCGCTGCTTCGGCTCCGGGTGAAGGCTCTGAAAGAGAAGGCCAAGGCTGAATTAGCTTGGCTGGAAGACCAGAAGAGGTAAGGCAGTGCTGCTGACTGACCCTTGTCTTGTACTTTTACTTGAATTGTTTTTGTAAGATCTTGCCTCCACCCCACTCCTGCCTTATTAAATATCAATGGTTAAAATATTCTTCTGACATCGGTACCCTGTGCAAATGGTATTGTCGCTTGGAAAGAAGAGAACGCAGTTTGTAAGTGTGCTTTGATGTTTACATTCAATGCAGTTTGATAGAAGAGAATTTCATTGAGACAGTAGGATGTCAGATGTCTGTGAGAGAAGGTCCTTCCCAGTCATTTCTCTTACCAGTCTTAATCCAAGAATGTATAAAATGGTTGGAGCTCTATTTGCTTGATGTCTGCAGTCACTTGGGTTGACTTGGGCCACACTTCGTGAATCTAGATCTATGTTGTCTTTAATGGGTTTTTTTCCAACCTAACACGTACTTTGTCCTGGAATGCCACTTAAAGTCCCTAGGGATACTGCTGATCAGTGGTGGCCAGATTGAATCAAGAATACTTTTCCGTGCTCGCTCTCTGTACCGTTGCTCACCAGACAGTATAAAATGTATACAAATATACAAAATTGGTCCCCCTGCCTTGATGACGAAATCCCCAGAGAAGCTGCAGAGCAGGCACAGGGAAAAGGTCCTGGGCTGGACTCAGCAGCAGGAGGGAGCCGGATTCGGGAATGCACTGGTCTGAGATGAAGAGCAAACAGACAGACGAGATCCTTGCTGGACATTGGGCGGTGAAGAAGAGAGCTTCACCCTCGTGATCCCTCAGTTTTATAAAGAGTAAGACGTACATGGGACGGAATCCTCTGCTGGTTAGTTTGGGGTCACCTGTCCTATCTGTCCCTCCCTACAGGTGTCACCTTTTCCACCACTTTCACTTCGGGCTCCACCAGCTCGAGGATGGCCTTGGTTTCTGTCAGAGCAAGTCTAAGCAACAGCGTTTCTGTGTCCCAGTGCCCCTCGTTATCCCTGCTCGAGAGAGACCCTGTCTGAAAAATATGCAGCTAACTTTCAGAAAATGCAGTTACTTAGATGAGACTTAGCTGCAGAGTTAGAAAACTGCTTGTAATTCAGCTCCAATCAGAGCAACGTCCTTTCGTCTGTCTTTATCACATGGTGAGCATGCTGCCTCTGCCAAACTTCTACCTGTTCATGTGAGAATCCGTGTTACTGTATTGGCCTTTTAACTGTGTGTGTCTCTGACTAGAAGGTACGAAATATGCCACCTTAGAGCATGTGAGAATGCTAGTTAATAAGCACAGGCGTGTGCTCCTCTGCAGGTTAGAAAAAGTAAACTTTTTCCACTTTGAAGAGTAAAAGTCTTGTTGTTTTGTTCTTTCTTATTTAATCCTTTCTTCCAATGTATTTGCAGGCATTTGCGAGACGAGGGAGAGGATGACAAGATGCCACCTATTCGAAAGAGGCAGCGTGATCTGCTGCTGAGGTTACAGCAGGAGAAGGTAACTGATGCGCTCTAGGAAGATTCTGTAGAATATCCTGTACCATTAAATGTTTCAGACGCTGCGAAAGCTAAGAATTGAGAACTCCATACCAGGCTTTTGGATAGGAAGCTGCCGGTATTTCTTACCAATAAGTTTTATTTGCATTTTGATAGTATCTACAATTTTGTTTTAAAGGGTCCTTCTGTTATCATTGTCTTCTGTTCATTGCTGCTGAGTTCAGGCTGGTGATTTCTTTGTGCAGTTAGAGCGATTTCAAACCCATAGCAAGGACACTGTGGGTGCTTGCGAGCTGTCACGGTTCTTATGCTTCATCTTTTATATCTAAAAGGCAGAAATTAAGCGTCTTCAAGAGGCGAACAAGGCTGCTCGGAAGGAGAGACAGCTGATCCTTAAAGAGCAGGCAGAAATAGAACGAAGCCGTCAGACTGCAATGAAACGGCAGGAAAAACTGAAGTCTGCGGGAGAAAACAAGCTGGTAAGTGTTCAGCAGAGGAGCTGGAGTATTCCTTCTTTGGCCGTGTAGCTAGTATTTCCCTTCAGTGTTATAGGAATGGAAAGCTGCTAGATGGGACCTATTGCTTGGAAGTTTTGTCTGCGTGAACCGGTCTCATCTTCTTATCTCAGCAATTTAATGTTTAATTTCTTGAAATCAATGTTGAGGAAATGCGTTTGGAGAAGTTCTAAAATGTCCTGGTTTAACTGGGCAGTAAACGGTGTTTGTTAATTCTCAGGCTTAACCAATGACTTTGGGAATATAAATTTTTTGATGCTTAGATATCTCAGGCTCTGATTTGGTTTATTTCTTAGACCCCGAAGTACTAAACGTAAGCACTAAACCCAAAACTTGCTGCTGCCTGCGTGTGTTAGTGTCGTTATGCTGAGTTTTTTGGTTCTGCTTTATGAGACAGCAAGACAGGATTTGGGTAACTGGCTTCTTACAAAATCTGAGGAGACACAAATTTAAGAATAGTAGTATAGAAAAGATTGGTTTCATATTTGGGTAGCAATTCTGGTAGGTCATATTCTAGATAGAGTTAAGGGAGAACTTAAATCATGGAGAAAGAAGGTGTACTGAAAAAATTGTGTCAAATAGAACTGAAGTTGGCAAATGAAGTTAAGTCCGCAGGAGGACAGACTTGCCTGAAGTATTTGGTGTGATCTGGGGAGAAGTATGCTAAAGTCACCCAGACATTTACGGGATCGTTTGTTTCTTACTTTTAATGTTGCTTTTTTTTAACACTTAATTGCAGGAACTTCACAGCGAGGATGACATCGAGCAGAGCAATGGTTCTAGCCCACTTCCAACGGATGCAGAAACACGCAGCCCTTCCCCCATCTCAATCTCCAGCAGTGAGACCAGTAGCATTATGCAGAAACTTAAGGAAATGGGCAGCACGATGGATGAAAAGTAACTATTTTTTTTTCCTTACACAAAAGTTTACTATTTGAATAGAATGAGTTGGCTTGGCCGGTATCTGCTTTACAAATGGCCATCAGAAATATGAGAGGTATTGCTGGCACGTACACCTAGATCCGAGTTGCCTGAAAAGGAGCCCTTTGGAACCATGAATAGAACTATATAAATCTTTGAATGTAATACTTTAAAGGCTACAGTTCTTGCATGAATACCAAGCTTCAAGCGTTATTAGCTGACAGTGTGATCGAAGTTTGTTGGAGAAGGTTGGTTTTAATATTCTGTGTCCTTGATAGTCAGTAAAAGCGCATCAATTTCAGAGATTTTTGTGTCTGTACGTACAAGACACTTGGATGGGCTCCAGCCTGATGGTGTATCTTGTCACGGTTCTTGCAACGAGACCCCTGAAGTCAAGTGGTCAAAATGGGGCCTGTATTTTCTCTCTTCCCCCATTACTTTAAATGGGAAAAATGTAGGATGTGAGACTCCGGAACGACAGTACCAATTTTTATCTTGAACTGACGTTTAAGTTATAAATAGCAATAGTCTTCTGGAAAAGTTAATAAATGAGTTTGAGATGTGGCTCGCAGAAAGGTTATTTAGTATGTGAATTTAAATTCTGATTGCGCTGAAGTCAGCTAGGGATGAGTTCTGTGAGTGTTTTCTTAATTAATGGTGATGGGAACGCGTGTGACTAAGAATACAGGCAGTTAATAAGACCCTTCTGGTCCACAGGTTGGAAAAAGTTGAAAAGAGTTGTTAGTCTTCAGAGGTAATAATGAAGTGCATAGGCAGTTTGGGGTCCGAAGACTAAATCTGTTGATTTCACCTGTTAAATTGTAAATCAAAAATTGTTTCTGCATCATTTCAGTCTAGGAATTACTTTGCGTGCACTAAACAACCCAAATGCTTTACCAGCATGTGCTCATTAGTTTCAAGCCTTTAATTCTTATTTCAGACTAATCCATTAAGAGTCTGGCCTCTGCCACTTCTCTGCAAGAAATAGTCTTAGCTTAAACAATTTTTCTGAACTTTTAACAAGGCGGATCACTATATTTTAGTTCATACTGGTGATCTTTGTAATGTTTTTCCTCTTGAGATTCCTAACGCAGCTGGCTGAAGCACCAAAAAAACAAGCAGTGCCCCTTGGGAAGGCAAGGGGTCTGTGAATCCTTAGCACCCTCTTTGCTCGTTATCACTGAAGAAGCACATATCCCACACTTGCATGAAGATAAAAATCAGTAGTAGTAAGTGAGGGCTTGGTGTAAGTAGGAAATGGAGAAAGACTTTTTCCTGGGGCCTGTAGAGATAGGCCAAGGAATAATGATTTTGGACTAAGATTGGGTAGATCTAGATTAAATATAAGGAAGATCTTTTTTATAAGAGTGGTGAGGCACGGGCACAGGTTGCCCAGAGAAGTCACGGGTGCCCAGTCCCTGGAAGTGTTCAGAGTCAGGCTGAATGGGGCTTGGAGCAACCTGATCTAGTGACAAGTGTCTCAGCCCATGACAGGGAGGTTGGAACCAGATGATGTTTATGGTCCCTTCCAACCCAAACCATTCTAGGATTCTAATCTCTGTGTTCTGAATGACACTTTGCTCCAGAATAGCTGCTCTGAGTGTCTAGTTTGGGGTTAAGGTCAGTATACCCCGATGTGTAAGTACAAGCCGTGCATTTTCTGCAGAGCGGTTCTGCGAGATCTGAAAAATTCTAGTGTAGAAGATGGAAAGATTTTACACTGTGCTCAAGACTTGGCATGGCAGAGGAATTGTGTGTAGTTGATGTTGAACTTGCTTCCATTTACTCTCTTAACAGTTAGATGCTACGGTCTGGGTTGCTTAAATGTTTAGGAGAAAGACTAGAGATACTGTTGTTCGAGAGCCAGCAAAGAGGACTAGCGTATGCACGCAAACCTAGTTGTACCTACAAAGATGTAGAAGAATTTCCTCCTTTCTGAGGCTTGGTACATCACCTGAGAAATCTTTGTCAGAAAGAAAATATCTGCTTGATTTTCAGCATAAACTTTGCTTTTTATCTACTCTTAAACAGAAAGTCTGTTCTTAAAGGGAATAGATAAAGCATCCAGGCATGTTAGTAGCATGTTAGTAGCTGGGAAAGTACGGTCCTACGTACTCTTGAAGCTGTCAGCTCCCAGTGAACATGCCAGGTGAGGCGATCCGTAGAGATGATGCTTAAAAGAAGAAGGATTAAACCTCCAGTAATTCAGGAGAACTATTCATACAGGATCACCTTGTCTTATAGTTATGTATTTGGAACAAACTGTGGGGCAGCTGGGGTTGCAGTTTTTCTGTCACTGGGCTTAGCAAAAGGAAAGGTTCATTTTTCAAAGAGTCCCTGCGTTCTTGAGGGTTCCAGTGTAATACCACAGGTACTTTTCATGTCCTGAAACTGGGAACTTACCCTGTTTATTTTAGTGAACCATTAGTAGCGCTTTCAATGATTTTGAAGATCTTTAGAATATTAGCAATGGGTTTACAGAATGTTGTAGACTGTACTTAATAGAAAAAAACCCAACAACCTCTTGTCTTCTTGGGTTGTTTTCAGCAGCACATCGGAAGTCTAGGAGATAGGAGTTAGTGTGGGTTTTATCCTAGGAAACAATTGGCAAAGCTATAATTTTGGGAATTGTGGCACTAGAGCATTGGGGTATTGGAAGCTTTGAGTGTGGTTGGCTGTTCTCCCATCGTCTTCTGCTCTGCCTGTCAGGTTCCTAAGTGAGCGAGAACAGAAGCTGATGCAGCGTCGACAACATGCAGAGGAATTGTTGGAGTGGAAACGCCGCCTGGATGCAGAGGAAGCAGAAGTACGGCGGATAGAAAAGCAGGCGCTAGCTGCCTGGGACAAAGAGCTGCTCAAAACCAAAATAGCCAAGAAGGACCTAGGGGATCAGAGAACTGAGCCCAAAGGTAACAGAGGTGGGGAAAGCGATGCAACTGAGGAGAATAAGGCATAATTTAACATGATTGCTTGTGTTTGCGCTGTCTTCCTTTTTTGGCATTTTGGTGGTGGTTTTGCTTTGTACGCTTATAATCTTGATTTCTGCACTCCCTGCCGCCTGCGCTAGAGCGTGCTAGGATGTGATTAGTATAAATGATGCCATCGTGAGGAAAAACAAGTTCCCCAGTGCTGGGAGCTGTGGCTTTACTGTTCTGTCTTACACAGAACTTGCAGCACGAAGCGTAGAAGTGGATTGCGGTGGGAACAAACACTGAAGTTGTTCTAGAAACAATCAATTTTCCTTTTTTGCCCACTTTGCTGAAAGTCGGCAAGCGCTCCCTGTGAAGGTGCGAAGGATGTGCAGAATTATGCCTTTCTACACTTGTTACAGAAAATAGTCATGCAGATTCTAGACGTTGCAAGACATTTTAAAGATATGTGTATGAGTCAGTCAGTTCCGGTGAACAAAAAACCAGCATGAGTGCTGAACTAGCACCAACAGATGAGAAAATACACTTACTTTTTATTAATTGTATCTACCAGAAAGCATGGGGGCTCAGTCCTGCTTTAGAAGTTGTTCCTCTCACCAGACTTTGCTCGAATATCGAATAGTTTTCTATGGCTGCCGCAGTCGTGCTGTGACTCCCGCGGAATTTAGTAAACAGCAATATTGAAACCCCAACTTATTATTTTACTTGTTGCCAGTTGTGAGACTCATGATGAAATCATAACATTAACATGTTTTCTGCAGTTACAGTAAAGGAAGCAATCAATTTGAAATTCAAGATCTGGCTTGCAGATTATATACTACTTTGTGACCTCTTCAGACTAATAGTGACTCTTGCTAGGCAATGGTCAACCGGCAGGACAGGTTTCCCCAGCAGTCTTTCTGCAGTGTGTTGTGTGGAAAATGTTAGAATATCCTGCACATCTCTGTATTTTAGACATTCAGCAGTCACTAAGAACATCTGGCAGTCTTAAATTGTAATTGTCTGGTAAACGTGCTTGTTAGGGCTGAATATTCCACCCTTGGTGCCTAGGTGAGTGAAATAACACCACTTTGACGTGTATTGGTAGCAGTTCCTACTTTAGATGGAGGCAGCGGTAGCTCTGAAAATACAAAAGCCAGTGGAAGTTAAGAAAGCAAAGCAGCCAAGATCCTTCCTTTAGGAGCTGCAGCTGCTGCTCTAGAAGAGGCAGGGGGACATCAGCCCCGGGGAGGAGCTCCACTAAGACTGTGTTGGATAGATATTTTGAAGAGTTTTTGATATTTAATTGTGGGACCGCTCTGGGACAAGGATGTTGCTTTGCACTGTGTTGTTGTACCTTTCAAATAAAAGTGGACATAATCGGGTAGGTGGAAAAGAATAAGCAGTGAGAGAGTGAGGCGGTCTTTGTGTGGAGTCTGAGAGGGCTGAGAAACGCAGAGATTGTTACAGCAGCAATAAGGAATGTGGCTGAGTCACTGGTAGAATGGGGTTATCGTGCAGAGAATGGCTCTGAGGATAGTGTCCCAAGTGAAAAGCAGCAGCACATCATCAGAAGAGGACCAGGTTGCAGGAAGCTCTGGGGACAGAGAGGAATAGAGGAGATGAAGAAAAAATTATTCGAGTGCAAAATAGCTACAGTCAGTAACGGCAGGATTGGAGGGTCTGTGAAATGGAACTTGCGGCAAAGATAGGCCAGGTAGTTTGCTATGAGCTATTATTGAGTGGTCCACTACGTGTCTAAGCTCAACACTACCCCTGTTCACCCTGAATCAATTGCCATCTCGAGGCCTGACAATAGTGAAAATCCCTGCTTTGTTCAAATCATCTTTCCTTCCAAACTCTCCATGTCATGGATGGTTTCAGCTAGGATGCAGAAAATCCAAACTTGGCAGAAAACTCCGTTCCAAGTGTCGCTCTTGTCAATTAAGTGCACTCTGTAGCTTGAAACTCGACGCTGCGATTATGAACAGATATTCCAGATGTAATTTTGGTGTGCATCTTTGAGTTGTCGTGTTTTTAAGTACATCAGAAAAAAAATTATTCCCCCAGCAGATGACGTGGTGAGCAGTTAATGAGGGAGCAGAGTAAATGGGGGCGGTAGATGCAAAATAAGTTTGGTAGCAAGTTACTGTGTGTATCGAGTCTTTCTATTAATTAAATAAGATGCAATGGTTTTTCATATGTTACATAGTAGCATCGTGAATCTGAGATTCAGCTTTGAGTCTCGTTCTCTTAAGGTTAACCTGCTGGCATTAGATTCTTAAATACATAGTTTGTATTTACTTGGTGATTGTTCATTGCTTTACGTAAAACTGCTCTGTGAGGGGCAAGCTTACAAAGACTAAAACTAAACTTTTTCAGAAACCACGTCTGCTCAAAGTGACATTGAAGGACGGATCAGGGCCCTGGAGGATGAACTACGGAAAAGGAAGTCTGTGGTTTACCAGCTGAAAAAGGAACAGGCAAAGAGACTAAAGGAGAGACTGAAGGCCCAGGAAGCCAGTTTGATCAAACAACTGGAGGTTAGGAAAATTTAGAAGAAGGGCAAAGTAGAAGTTCGTTAGCCTTGGATAACTCATTATAGTATGGATGTTGTTGGCAGGATATTGTATCAACAGCTGTGAAAATGTCATTATTATGATAGAAATGTGACTCTGTTCTGGCTATTTAACTGTTTTCTAGAATGAACCAGAGCCTTGAGGCGAAGTTGCCATTGCACTTCAAAATGTATATCTTTAACGGACTACTGGCAGCGTTTGGGGACTTAAATATGTTTGTGCACATTAGTATCCTAGCTTGGATTAAGGAGCGATGCTCACGTAATTAGTTTAAGGAAGCAAAGTATTACAATTCCCAAGGTTCACAATTGTAGAGCTTTAGGAAGTTAAGTAGATTGCTTTACTGAGGAACCAGGTGTATCCTTTATTCCTTTAATGGGTTTTCATGGCTGAGTTGTAGTTAAGGATTAGCAGACTAACAGCCATTCCTGTTTTTCCATGTGCAGTCGTATGATGAGTTTATCAAGAAGGCTGAAGCCGAGCTGAGCCGAGACCCGGAGGCGTCCCCCGCAGCCAAACCTCAGATCAAAACTCCATCCTCAGCGGCTACTGAAAAACCAAAGATCAAGGCACCACCGCTCCACAGGTCACTGGGATTTCCTCTTTCTGAGTTTATTCTGAATGTGTGGTGAATGCTGTTTGAGCGAGGAAAGCTGGAAACCGCTCTTCCTTAAAGCCCTGAGCAGGGGCAGTATCTTGTTGACCTCTGCTGGTGTCATCAGACCCAAACCAGAAAAGATGCACTGGCCCCGGAATCACGTGCATCACGGTTTTGTCCTGCCCAGTCCTTCAGATCCTATTGTCAAGTTTTCTGAACCAGAATTTTCCGTTATACAAGAATGTGCCAAATAGTTGTTCGGCTTACTGGCCCAGTCTTTTCCTGCTTTGATCACCCATGGTGCTTGATGCGCTCTGCGAGGCAAACTGTTCACCTCTGCAAGTTTAAAGCTGGTTTGGGTCTTAGGTTTTAACGGATAGATAATTCAGCTGACTTCTGCACTCCCTACTGTATTTTTAAGTGTTACATTTTTTCCAGCAGATGGTGCAGTCTTAGTGCATTCAAGTGAAGAAAAAAATTACCTTTTTTCTTTTCTGGCAAAAAAAAAAAGGGTTAGTTTGATTCCTGTACAAGAAAATTACTTTCCAGGACTCACCAAGCTCTCCTCTCTTTCCCCTCTCCTGCTTTCTAAGATCACAGTATGTTGACAAACCAAGCTATTTATGTTATCATTGGTGTGGTCTTATAATTACAGATGCTTGTATTTCCATTTTTATCTATTAAAAAAACCCCCATGAAACAACACTCCAGTGTAACCAGGATTCATGCAATTTGATATTCCACCTTTAGGCCCGAGACGGTTAAAAACTGGAAATCGCTGGCTGAATCAGAGCGATCCAGGGCATCTCTGGAATCCATTTCTGAACATGCAGGTATGTGACTGGAAGAATCTGTGCTACAGACAAAGATCTTGAGGACTGACTGTTGTAAATTTCTTGAATCTTGATTCAAGAAGAGGTTTTAAAACAGCATCCAGACGTCACAAAACCGTAATGATCAAGCTATATTTTTACTATTTTGATGTAGTAGGCTTCTGCTTTTGTTGTTTGTTTCCTGTATGTTCAGGTTTTAGTTTTTAATTTTGTTGAGGATTAAGTGAAAACATAATTACTTGAGGACCTTTCTCCTTTCTTTTGTTTCTTCTTCGTTTTGTCACTTGAGGAAAGCAAGGAAACCAAAAATAATGTAGGCTTTAGGAACAGACATTTAGGTATAGGGATTTTTTGAGATATTTTTCAGTGTTTTGCAGTCGATCATTACCTAATCTTCATCTACCGTTATAACCTTGGTAGGTTTTGCAGCTTGCAAACAAATAGCTGAGCCCTTGCTTTAAGTTTAGCATTGCGTGGCGTTATGAAATACTGATAGAAGGAACAGCTTTGGAAAGAAAGCATTAGAGCCCTGGAATTGAAGGCATGTTGCTCATGTCCATTGGACAGCTGGAAAGACGTGTTGCCGCGGCACCAGTTTGTATCTTTTGGTGCAGAAACATTTCTTGCCAAACTAACCTGATCGCCTTCTATGGCAAAGTGACTCGGCTACTGGACGAGGGAAAGGCTGTGGATGGATCTTCCTGGACTTGAGTAAAGCCTTTGACACAGTTTCTCCCAGCATTCTGCTTCGGAAACTGTCACCTCTGGCCTGGACGGGCGCACACTGTCCTGGGTGGAAAACTGGCTGGATGGAGGGCCCAGAGGGTGGTGGGAAATGGAGTTAAATCCAGCTGGAGGCCAGTGACAAGTGAGGTTTCCCGGGGCTCAGTGCTGGGTCCAGCCCTGTTCAATGTCTTTATCAACGACCTGGATGAAGGCATCGAGTGCACCCTTAGCAAGGTTGGGAATGACACTAAGCTGGGTGAAAGTGTGGATCTGCTGGAGGGTCGGGAGGCTCCAAAGGGATCTGAACAGGCTGGAGCGCTGGGCTGAGACCGATGGCATGAAGTTTAACAAGGCCAAATGTCAGGTCCTGCACTTGGGGCACAACAACCCTGAGCAGCTCCAGACTAGGAGAAGCCTGGCTGGAAACTGCCTGGAGGAGAAGGACCTGGGGGTGTTGGTTGACAGCGACTGAACATGATCCAGCAGTGGCCCAGGTGGCCAAGAAGGCCAATGGCATCTTGGCTTGGATCAGAAATGGTGTGACCAGCAGGTCCGGGGAGGTTCTTCTCCCTCTGGACTCAGCACTGGTGAGACCGCTCCTCGAGTCCTGTGTTCAGTTCTGGGCCCCTCACCACAAGAAGGATGTTGAGGCTCTGGAGCGAGTCCAGAGAAGAGCAACGAAGCTGGGGAAGGGGCTGGAGAACAGGCCTTATAGCAGCGGCTGAGGGATCTGGGGGTGTTTAGCCTGGAGAAGAGGAGGCTGAGGGGAGACCTCATTGCTCTCTCCAACTCCCTGAAAGGAGGTTGTGGAGAGGAGGGAGCTGGCCTCTTCTCCCAAGGGACAGGACGAGAGGGAATGGCCTCAAGCTCCGCCAGGGGAGATTTAGGCTGGACAAATTTTTCCCAGAAAGGGTCATTGGTCCCTGGCAGAGGCTGCCCAGGGAGGGGGTTGAGTCCCCTTCCCTGGAGGGGTTTAAGGGACGGGTGTCGAAGCACTGAGGGGCATGGGTTAGTGATTGATGGGAATGGTTGGACTCGATGATCCAGTGGGTCTCTTCCAACCTGGTTATTCTATGATTCTATGATTGTTACTAATTTTGTTGCCTGTGGTTGCAGTTTTCAATAAAACAATGTAGTCTGTATGATCTTATGTAATTCCCTTTTTATTTTCTTTCAAGATACCATCTCGTCAAGAACTGAAAGATCTGTGTCTGTGTACACCAAGAAGGTTGCTGTGACAGAGGATCATGTAGAAGAACCTTCTGGAACATCTTCCTCAGTTTTAATGTCACCAAGGACTTCGAGAGCAGCAACTGGTGGTTCCTTGGATGGAGAGTCTTTTGGCAAACCGAGCAAATCGGCGGAGGGAAGAGCTCATCTGCTTTCAGAGCAACTCTTCAGTCAAAAGGAGCCATCATACCTTGAAGACTTTGAAGGATCTTCCAGGCAGCAAGCATCAGTTGAAGAAATGCTTCCTGAGGAACATTACAAAGATGACTTTGAAGTATCTCTCCTCTCTCCTAATGATGATGCTCGGTCAGTGACAGCACAGTCAGAGCACACTCAGACCAGCAGGAGCAGATCCACCAGCCTTGGCAGCGATGGTGGAATCAGCGAATACCTCAGTGACAAGTCTTTCTCTCTCTCTGGCAGCATTCATTCAGAGAGGCTGTTAGAACTTGGGTCTCCAGTAGAATTTATGAAAAATACTGAACGGAGAGATGTGGAGCAAGAACAGTTAGAAGCCCAGCTTAGGCTACCGCTTAGAGAGGAAAAGTCAGAAGACCAACTGGGAAAGGTTAGTCTGCTGACAGACAGTCTGCTTAGAGATTTTGTGAAAGACACAGTCAGTCAGTGAGGCACCAGTTTGGTTTTTTCCCAGGTTGTGTTTGCTGACGTGGAGGTTGCCTGTATGCGCATGTCTGACGTGTGTTCTTGTTTGTCCCAGTTCACAGCTCACTTTGGTTGCCCTGCAGGCTGGAGGACGCAGTTTGTATTTAATCCTTACCCGCAGTTTTTATTCTAAAAGTAGAGAAAGAGACTGTAAACTTACCTCTGGCTATTCTTGATATGAAATAATCATCCTCAAACGTAATTAGTTGCTGTGGAGATCACGACGGGGTCAGGCTGCTCGATTCACCGAACTAATGTATCGTGAGTAGTAGAAGTTCAAGCTTCCTCAGAACAACCATTAGTGACACAGATTCAGGACTTGGCCTCTCTCCTGAAGGCCCCAGTAAACCTGCCTGCTTTGCCATTGATTTCAACATATTATCATCACGGAAAGCTTCAGCCCATTTGACGACTCTGAGCACCACTCACTCACTGCAACAGCCATCGCCTGCTAAAAGTTTTTAGGCTTTTGCTTGAGGTCTGAGACTGCTCGTTATTGAAAAGCTGTAGGTGACGTCGTCAGGTTTTAAACCACTCTGCCTTTCATGAACAGTTAAACATTAGGACAGACAGTTAGCAGGACACAGAGTCTTTTAAGCTCTGTAGGAATCCTCTGAAAGCATTCATCAGGAGCAATAGAAACCCCAGGTATTTGAATGAAAACACTTCTGATTTTACTGTGGGCTTTTTGTTATTTCTCTGAGTATTTCTGCATACATTGGCAATTATATCGGCGAATAATTTAAAAATATAAGTTCTTTCAGACAACAGTGTGACACCGCTTTTATATTTACTCGGTTGGTCTCAATTTGCAGGAGAGCCCAGTGTTTGGAGCCAGTGGTCAGGAAGAGCTCGCCAAGAGACTGGCAGAGCTGGAGCTCAATCAGGAGTTCCCGAGTACGCTGGGAGACGATCAAGACTGGTTTGATGAAGACTATGGCCTGAAGTCCCATAAGGTCCCACAGAAGCAAGCTGAGGAACCAGCAGTGCTGCCCAAGGTAGAACCGCAGAAAGTGCCAGCGAAGCCAAGCGAGGAGGCTTTGGCCATCCCTCACACTGCGGTGGAGGTGGAGGGTATGGTGCACGCAGCAGCTGAGCAGCTCTGGAAACTGAAAGAGCTGGGGCGTGATCTTCAAAGCTGCAGCCTTCCTATGGATCTTAGTGGTACTCTCAAAGAGCAGGACACAGACACAGCAAACAAGCAGGCTACTAGAAAGGTACAGTCTTTAGGCATTTTATTCTTGTCCTTTGAATCTTTACCGTGAGTGGCAGAAGTCTTAACTTCTACATCTTTCTTTGCTAAGCTGGTGTTTGATTTAACAAGAGAGATCTTTGAGGAAATCTTTCCTGTGGATCCTAATCTAAATCAACCCGTTGGGATGAAGCCTCGTAGGATAGCATCTGCTTACTTTCGCCAAGTGAAAGATCCAAACGATCTGGATGAAATCAAGGTAGGAGGATGTCTTTGTCATGCAGGGGAAGCGAGATGAAAAATACCATCTTGGCACTTCCCTGAGTGTTAAAAGATGATAACAGCTGTGTAAGAGATGAGTTGAGAAGAGAAATGAGATTGCAAACTTGAAGGGGGTTTGCCAAACCTGTCCTTTTTTGCTCAGTAATAGGTTTGCTTCCCTGTCCTTTTGGCTGGTCCTGGTTGCTTTGAAACCTTAGTCCTCTGTGCGGAACTGCCAAGATGACCTTGGTCTTAGAACATAGGGATGCTGACAGACTGCTGCTTGAGCTTAAGAGAGAACAAAACCCCAAAAAGCCTGGTTGGAGCTAGGTTAAACTTGCAGGGTTGGACATCTGGAAAAATACTGTCTTCCTGGGTGAATCCAACAAAGAACCTTCCATACAGCTCATCAGGACCCACGCAAAGACTTCTACCTGTACTGTTTCTTCTGAAACTGAGGGTGGGAGTTGACTGCAAAATGCAATACAATAATCAAAATAATTAACCTGCTGAAGAAACAGCATGCTGACTGCCCAGAAAAGACAGAAATAGTATCTAGATCACTCTAGTAGCTGAGAAGGCTTCCAGCGCGTGTGGCGCAGAGGGTAAGGCAGGGGTACAGGGCAAGGACACCAAACTCCCACCCGGCTTTTCTTTAATCTTCTCCCATAAAATGCATTGTCATCATCTCCTGTTTGCTCTCCTGTTTTATTGAAAGTGTCTATTCTCAAGATAGTTACAGTGGTGTAATTTTATTTTTCGCCAGTTCTGGATTTGATAATTGTTCTGATTCTTTAATGCCACCTCAAGGCCTCTCACTGTCACCTTCTTGCGTGCACACATATCTCTTAGCTGAACAGGAAGGTGTTATGCATTCTGTAAGGTGACTTTTTAGGGTAGGTACTTTGTGCATACGTTTCACTTCTTAGCTGAAATGTGATAAATCTCACCCTTACTGTTCTGTAGAGCTTCCTTGCAGCTGAAGTGCTGAAGTTGTTGAGCCCGAGGAAGGAGCCTAATCACAAAACATACTGGCAGAAGATGATGAAATTTGGGCGGAAGGAACGAGACCGAGTGGATCAGATCCTGGTCAGTGAATGAAAATAAGCAATTGTGTCAGATACTGCTCTCTAGACTGAAGTGATTCTATTTTCCGGTGTCCAAACGTGCTGTTTAAAGAATACAAAGCATGCCTGAGGTCTTTGGTGGAGGGTGTTTCATTTTAGAGAGCAACCTGTTGCCAAAGCAGAAGTCAAGTAAGGAGACGAGTGAATTCTCTGTTCTTGACTACTGATTTGACTGGAGTATAAATTTGCCCACTCCCAAAAGTTTAAAGTGCGAATTTACAGAAGGACGTGTTGAAATATTTGACTGAAAGGACGGTGAACTTTTTCTTTGGGCAGGGAATATGTTTTTCCTAATTTAAATGTAAATATTTTTCCTTTGAAGTAACCTTGTGTAAGGGGAGATGGAGACACTGAGAACTAAATAAACTAGATCTGCAACCTCTCAGTCAAATCAGGTTAGGAAAGTCACTGGGTTAGAACAGCAGCAACTTTGAAGAGAGTGTGTGGGACATGCTAATCCCTCGTACCTACAGCTAAGTGTTTCCTTTGAGCTGGGCAACAAGCAGGACCAGTGACCCCAGCTGCTGCTGGGGCAGAGCTGCGTAAGATGGAGCATGCCTCGCCGTGTACTAGTTTTTGAAAGTTACTTGTTGGCTTGTATTGCAGGGTGATTAACAGCTTTATTGGCTATAATGATAGTGAAGGTTCTGCTTGGGAATATGAGTCGCCATTAAGACGGTGCTTCACTTAATTATGCCTGAAATTGATTCCACGCATGTGCACATACGTGTAACTTCAGGTCATGGCTCGTGTGGTCTTTTAATTACGCATCAGTGGAAGGTTTCCAACACAGGCTTTTTCCCAGGGGCTTAGTTTTAATTGAATGTAGATAGAATGTCTGTGTATAGGACCTGCATGTCCTAGTACTCTTGAGTCTGGGATACTCTCAGTTCTGGAATATGGAAGCTTTTAAATCACGCACGAAAAAGTCTAGTGTTTAGGTCCCAGAGATCTAATGGTACAACTCTTACGCTTTGTGTACTAATTTCCCAATTTCTTTGAACTATACCTGGAAAGAAGAATTCCTGACTAGAAAAAAATGTTGTAGTTGAAGGCATCCAGCATGGTTTAGTTGGAATATGTTTGAATTTCAGATGATCTGGTCTGTGATTTACATGCAGACCCAGACATCAAAGATTAATGGAGCTCTGACAAGTTTGGCTTAATAAATAATGAGTTTAATTTTACTTTGTTCTCACAAGACTATGGTAATAAAATTTTAGCTGAAGACTGGGAATAACTCTGTGAAGCTTGCAGCGAGTCGTGCTTTAGGAAGAAGGCAGTCTCAGCGGGGTTGCTAACAGATTTATACTGTAACGTAAGCCACTGTTGGATAAACTTCTAGCTGAAGAGCTAAGGAGATGGTGTTCCATTTCTCTTGCCTTGTTCTAGTAAAACCTTTATGAACAAGAAATATCTTAATAGCTTTCTCTGTCTCCAAGTCAGCCTCTGACTTGTGCTTAAGGTGATGAGTTCTCTGGGAAGGCTAATCCGTGGTCACAAGTGGATGTACAGGTCTGTGCAAGACCTGCTGTTGATCTGCTAGTAAATCACGGTGTACCTGAAACTGAGGGGTCAGGTTCAGAGCTTTCCAAATGTGCTTGGAAGTACATTGAGGAAGTACAACACAGGGATTTCCTGAAGGAGAAACCTAGACCTTTTTTTGGTAGATTCAGGTGCTGTAGAAGCACAATTGAAAACGGTTCGTTGACATTTTTCTGGAAGTGCAACCAATTTGCACCCCTTGCAACGTGCAGGGGTTGTCATGGGTACATATGAGCTGATTCTGTAATACTAAAGTGGTTGCTTACGCACATGGTTAATGAGTTTAATTGGACATGTCCAGCTGGGAGAGCCTCTTGATAAGACTTGATCTGTTGAATGAAATTATATATTTCTGCCTGTTGCTAAAACACCGATTTACCAGTGAACAGTAAACCAGGATTTTGCTTGTCAAAAACTTGGGAACAGAAGGAAATAAAGGCTCTTTGAGTTACTCTTTTAGACGTAATGGTACAAAACTCCATTTGTAATAATGCTGTTAAATCCAATGGAGTGTGGAGTGTTCTGTGCAAGTGAGTTGTGAAACTCCTACGACACATGCCAGCATGTTGTCTTCTTACACAGACGAACTGCAAGAGTTAGTTATTTCCTTTAGGTTTCCTAATTCTTACTCAAATAAACTAAACTGCAGTAGTCTCTTCTTCTTCTCCTTGACCTGTTAAAGGCCTTTGCGTGATTTCTTACCAGGTTAAGCTGCATGGAATCAGCGTCTTGCAAATACACATTTAGGGACTTTTTTATTGGAGCTTCTCCCATTGGCCGAGAATATCCAATCGGCTGAGTTATTCCAAGTGGAAAACTTGTGCAGGAATATGAAATCCTTTGAAATGGATACAATAGTGCCAGGTAGAAAATGTTCCTCCAGTGAAATAGCCTGGTTCTAATAGATCTGTGTTTGTGTTGCTATTCCAAGCGTTTCCTGTAATCTCTTACAGAGACAGACAGATATTTTGTTGGCAGATGCGTGCTGCTTTGGACTCTTTCTGGAACTTTGCAGGGGGTATCCTAGAGCAGCGAAATTGTAATGTTTGTTTTGCCTTTTCCTTTCTACCCTTCAAGGTGGAGGAACTTCATGAGGAAGAAGCACAGTGGGTGAACTACGACGAGGATGAAATACGTGTGTTGATGCAGTTGGTAGACGGCATCTTTGAGGACTTACTCGTCGACACTATTGATGCATTGAACCGGATACATGAGAAAGAGCAGAGATTGTCTGACAGCACTGAAAGTAACCGCACCGCTGCGTCATCACAGAGTCCCGAGCCTGTCTGAGTCCTGACATTGTCTCCACCCTGCGAGCGCTGCTGCTGGACTTCCACGTGTGGAAGCTTCTTCCCTTACTGCCACCTAATAAGTCGGAGAGGCTGTTACTTGAACACACAGTTGCCTTCGACACCCGCTTCACCCGTGCACCCGGTGAAGCGGGTGTCGGAGGCTTTCATCTGCTTTGTTCTTGAGGTTCCTGCTATGCATGCCTCTGCTACTGTTCCATTTTGTGTTCTCCTTTCCACCCTCTTTTTTTAAAAGCCATGGTTGGAATATTTGCCTTTTGCACAATGACACAGCTGACAGTTCTTCAGGAACAGCTCTGGGGAGTGTTGGATTTGGTCTGTGCAGATTCTCAGATACAGCGTGGCCAGCTCCTTGCTTGTGAGTTACTGGTGAGCCATATTCCTGGGAGTTTAACGAGTGGAAGAACAAGGAGGAGGTTGTGGTGTATAGGAACACGTCCAGTGGGCACACGCATGTCTGTCCCACCGTAGTGGCCCTTCTTGCTGGCTGGAAGTCGACTAGTCTTGGAGAATTGTTCAGCTTTTCTTCCTGACTGATTCACTTCTCACAATGCTGAACCAGGGAACTCGAATGCTTAGGACCAGCGTGGTGTCACTGACCGGGGCACCGCCTCAGATTCCCTTTCCTGGGTGTATCTTCTTCAGTGGCAGGATTGCTATTTTTAGAGGTGCCAATTACGGGAAGAAGGCAGAAACCTGCAGCGTAGGTTTGTGGCTGGAATATCAGAGAAACAAAGTTGGTATCTATGCTGTAGATAATGCGGCTGGTGTTGAGAAGGTTGCCCTGCGTCCCCCAGGCTGTTTGGCTGTTCTGCAGGCTGGCGTAGCTCCTCTGGGCTGTCCACCCGCAGGGAGAGGCTGTACAGCCGGCCCGCTGGGTACTGAGGACCACTGGAGGTCGTATGCCTGTTGCCTTGCTGGCTTGGAGAGTGCTGGTTTCGTACCCTCAGGAGAAGCGGTAGCTATTTTGACAGCCGTTTTGAAGCTGTGTCTAGGTAACGGCTTTATTCCTTTGCTGTCACCACCCTTTACTTTTGGTGGCAATCGTCATTAGGAGCAACTCCATTTCTCTCCTCTCCCCTCCTTTCCCGTTCTAAGAATAAAGTGATATTTCTGACTCCTGGTTATCCTAGTGGAACCGTGTTAGAAGATACGAGGCTGAGACGTTTATTTGAGACCCGTGAGCTGCTTGGGGCAGCAGTTGTCATCAGTGGGGAGATGCAGCGTCCTCTTCCGAAGGATCTCGCTGCCAGGTGGGAAAGCCCAGGCTTGCGAGGCCAAGGAGTGCGAGTACCTCTCCCATAGTACGATGCTCCCCGAGCCGAGCTGTGGATTTCAGTACTTCTGCCTTTCAGAAAAGGTGGAACGAGGGATTGGAAAGGAGTTCTCACAAGGTGGAACATGGGATTGGAAAATCCCATCTTATTCACTTTCCTTTCTTGAAAATGTGGCCTTAGCTTTCTGCAATACTTGAATAAAGTGTATACCTGCAGAAGATCTTCAGTAGCACAGCGACAGAGACCTTTTAAGTGACTATTCTGCGGGGAACTGTGTGCAGTTCCGACCTTCATATCCCTTTGCTACCTTAAGAACGTTAGGAAAATAAAGGACTTTTCAGCAGAGAAACAGGTTATTTAGTGCATCTGAAGTGTTTACAAATCACCTAACGTGGAGAAAAGCAAACTATTGAACTTACTTGTAATTTAAACATTAAATGCACAAATATATACAGATGAAAGAGGAACACTGTAATTGCATTTACTAGTATTTCCTTGACTTTGCAGAGCCTTTTGATACAGGTTTGCAAAGCCGCCTTTCAGAAGGCTCCGTCTCCCTGTGTACTGGGATGTGGAGATGCTGAAAAGAAACCCATTTACTGTGTACGTGTAAATAACCTGGGAACATGGGTTTTGGGCCAGTTTCAGCTCATGTTCACACCCAGAGCAGCTTTGCACAGTAGACAGACCCTAGGATACGGAGGGTTGGGGTATTTTTGTAATTAAGAACTGTAAAATAATCAGGGTGTTCCCTGTGTACAACAGTGTAAATATGTTTGGTTCCTGAAATGTACTTTAAGAGATCAAATTCTGTAAATAAACTGATTTATAAATGAATCTTGTTTCCCAGTTCTTTCTAAACTGGAGCTTTACAATTACCTAAGTGATTGCTAATTCTGAAGGTGTCCTGGAAATCTGTCCCTTGTACGTTCCCCTTTCTGTCTGATGCTGCACTTGGGATGCCAATCGCAGTCCACAAAATCCCATTACAGTCGCCTCGATTATAATCACAAGATGATTATAATATCCTTATTGTTAAAGCCGAGTGCTGGGAACAGCAGAAGCAGCAAATGGCATTGTGTAATCATTGCAGGAGAAAGATTACTCCTTACACGTTTCATTTAAAAGAGGTTTTAAAAAGTCATGGTTTAAAAGCTGACCTGGAGGGGAAGCTGTTTCCATTTAAACAAGGCTCTTGGAATTCTCTTCTTCAGAGCCCCAGCCTTGTGTTGGATCCCACAACTGGGTTACAGCTGCTGTTACCAGCACCCATCACTTCTTCACCGAAGGCGTTGAGTGTTGTTCTCTGGGAACTTTATGTATGGGTGGAACTTTGCTAAATCTTTGCTGTTTCCTTCCCAGGATTAAAAAAAACCAACCCCCGAAAGGCTGCGGAGCTCTGTGGCAGCTGAGCGGTCGCGGTGCCAAACAGCAGGCGTCCTGGCACGTGGCGAACGAGCGGCAGCATGAAATGTGTAAGACGAAGCGTGTTTATTGAGCTGCCTGGGAGTGGTTTGGTGCCGTTTATCACGGTGCAGCCCAGCAGAAAAGGCTTTGCCTTCCCTTGACTCCAGGTGTCTACAAACCCCAGCGCTGGCCTTTGCAGTTTGGAGGATGCTGCGTTCCAGGCTGCTCCTCACCCCTCTCCTCTGCCTGGGAGGGGCGTATGCGGCAAACGGGGGGTTGAACAAAACCATTGCCAGTTTGCACTGTGCTGAGCGGTCGTTTGCTCTTGGCTTTTCCGTAGCAGAGCTGCTTCGTCCTGGAGGAAGAGTTGCTCCGCTCGGACTTGAATTATGGAAGCCGCTTTGCTGCAGTCCCGTGGTGCCAGGGTGGTAAGTTCTGAGCAGAGCGTGCTGGGAACAAGGTCTGCAGCCCTCATACAGAGGGAGAAAGACGCTGCAGCCCTCTGAGCTCAGGGAGCTGAACTGGCCAAAGCGCGGTGGTGGGCCCTGTGACACCCGCTTCACCCGTGCACCCGGTGAAACTCCCGGGTTGGGCAAGGGCAGGGATCGGCACGTTGGATCGAGTGGGACTGTTTGGGTGCCTCCCTTGCCGGGTGCCTCCCGCTCCCAGGTGCTCCGGAGGGTGTCGGTTGCAGCCGTCCCGCATCCCGAAATGCCTGGTGGAGCCAGCTCATTGCTCTCTCCAACTCCCTGAGAGGAGGTTGTGGAGAGGAGGGAGCTGGGCTCTTCTCCCAAGTGACAGGAGACAGGACGAGAGGGAATGGCCTCAAGCTCTACACTAGGGGAGGTTCAGACTGGATATCAGGAAAGAATATTTCCCAGAAAGGGTCATTGGGCAGTGGCAGAGGCTGCCCAGGGAGGGGGTTGAGTCACCATCCCTGGAGGGGTTTAAAAGATGGGAAGATGGAGTGCTCAGGGACATGGTTTAGTGGCAGATAGGAGTGGTTGAACTCAATGACCCAAGAGGTCTTTTCCAACCTGGTGATCCTATGATCCTATGAGAAGGGACTGCCCCCCCACCACCCGGGCTCCCCCAGCACTGGTGCAGTGTAAATGTGCTAGAGGAGCGGGGAGCTGCCCGCCCTGTGCTGCGGGAAGAGCTCTGGGGTCACGTCTCCCTGCACAAAGTTCCTCATGAATCCTGCATATAATCATAAATTGTGTTCTGTGGTATTTGAGGAGACCTGGAAAGTGTTTCTAGTGTCTTTAAATAGAAATACCATCACTTTCAGAGGGCTGGCTCGGAAAAACAGTTTGCCCAACTGGATCTGATTGTGTCTGTGCACCTGTGTGTGTCTGTTACTGCCGGTACTGCAGAGCTGAGCTGCACCAGCACAAGCTCCAGGGGGTCTTCAGGCTCCAGAAGCCAGCTTCTAGTTATTTGTACGTGGAAATCTACAATATTTTTTGTTAACAGGGAAAAAACCATCCCTAAAAGCTTGAGTTTGTCTCTGCCTTCATGTCCCCCATGGACAAGTTTTCTGCGCGATGGGAGATGCGAGTGCAGTGGGGCGAGCTGCAGCAGGGCTTCTAAACTCCCGTGGTGATCCAGCTGTTCTCCAGTGTTTCCTTCTCGTTCTGCTTGTAGCTTGTGGTACAACCCAGCTAAAACTAGCCAAGCTAAAAGAACAAAAAAGCTGCTTTCGGACCTTATCAGATTCCCAGTCCGCTTTGCTTTCCCACGTAAACCCATTGACTTTCTGCCTGAATAAGGCAAAAGGGACCAAGGCGCAAAGAAAGGAAAAGGTGGTTTTACTGGCAGTGCTGCTTTCATGTAGCTTAATCAGTGTGAAATGCTGGCCCCGTACGCCGTGTACCCAGTTTGGAGCAAAAGCTCCTACTCTGGGGACTAAGCATTTAAGAATATTCCATAGAAGTCAATATTAATGATTTCTTTCTTTCCCTACTCTTAGCAAAGGTGCTTCTTTTCTTTTGTGGTATCCCTTTCATTTGGTATCTCTTGTGTTTTTATAAGAAACAGAGTCTTGAGGAATACCATTCCCTATGCACACTGAGGGGTTTTTGCATCACCACTAAATGTTAGTGAAAATAACAGAGGGCGATCTCTTGCTCACACTCTCTGCCTTCTCTGAATGCAGATGATTCAGTTTCCTCTCCCGTTTCCTTGCTTCGGTGCCTTGACTTCTGAGTTTCCTCTTCCCTTTTCTTGCCAGGCTGTGCTACCAAGCAAAAAATCATACTGAGGGTACTTGGGAAGACTTTACAATATACTAGTTTCTTATTGGCACTTTTTCTGCCGGTTCTCCAAAAGTTCTTTCTGTTTCTCCCTCCCTCCAGCTCTTCCTTTTTAATCCTGCTTCTCTCACCAGTTTTCTTTCTCTTTTCCCCAGCCCCGTTTTTCGTCTCTTCACATTTTTGTGTACCTTTTCTAAGCATATCCTAATTTCTTATCTCCCATTCCATTTGCAATGCTGTCCTTTTACTATGCTGACTTGTTATTTTGTTATCTGTTGTAACTTTCAGTGCCATCATTGGTACATTTGATAGCAAATATAATGCTGGTTTCTCATTTGACTCCTTTATTTGGCAGTGGTTTCCTCTTTGTTTTCATTTCTTCCTTTCTGGTGTCTTCTCACGTGCTTTCTGATCTCTCGGTGCCTTTCCCATAGGAACATTGTGGAACAGATGGTTGTGTCCCCGTGTCCATGTCCTTGGCACCATCAGTGTTTTCCCAGTTTGGAGCGTGTCCTTTCTTTGCTACTTTCTTCTTTGTCCTTATCTGCAGCAGTTCTGCTCTACATATTCCTGTGTACAATTTCTTGTCTTGGGCAAGATGAGCAGTTGACCTGGGATTAAAATGTCAGAATACAATGGTATTTGTATTTTAACTGTTCAGCCAAGACAAAGCTTGCCAAACCAGCCTTTAACAGAGCCATGTAGGATGTCTGTGTCCACCAGCCATCGCATAATCGAATCAGTTCTGCTGAGTCTGTGGTCTTCCACCTTCTCTCCCCAAACTTTTAAGGTCCTCGCAGTCTTACCCGACCTGCAGATAACCTTTTGCCGTCACTGCTGTCTCCTCTGAAGTTCTTTGGCATTTCTTCTGTTGAGCTGCTTTCTGTCCCACCCTTCCTTTAAGCTGTATATTAGATAAAAGTGGATCATTTAGTGTGGCAGTAAAGTCTTTTTGAAGCAGTCATTTCAGACTGTGATTCTTATAGCGTGCTTTTTCTTAAAATTGTTCATGGGACATCGAGACAACTTTTGCACTTTAAAAAGAATTCAAACGTCCTTTGTATTTTTTTTTAGTTTAGTATTATTCTCTGATTGTTACTCATTTCGGTGTATTTCAGTGTTGAACTGGTCCACTACGCTGCATGCAAATCCTATAAACAGTCCTTGCAACCGTACCTCATTTTTTTTCTCCCCCACTCCCAGCTGTACTCTTAGTAGAATTAGCCTTCTCTGTCTGGTTCAGCTTCTCGCAGGGGCAGAACGTTGAATTCAACAAGTACTTGCTTTTTGGTAGCGTGCTGATTATTCACCTAAGGCACAGCACTAGAAAGAAGTTATTCTAGTGTCTGGAGGAATTCAAAGGCTGGTGGGAATCGACATCACCCGTAGGTTGGTTTTGAGCAGCTGATAAATTTCTCCCATCCTTCTGAAGGAGGGAGAAGGACATTTAAAAGAGGCACCTTTGTAGTTAGGAGGATTGCATCGTGACTGCAAACTGCTGCAGCGTTGCCTCCTGAAATTGTCGCCAGCTCCAGGAGGCTCCGTTCTTACGGGTCTTTCTTGCAGCAGCAGCACCCGGAGTTGAGCGGAAGGGCTCGGGGATCGCAGCTGGAGCCAGGAGGAGTCAGAGCGCGTGCTCAGAGCCAGCGCCGCAGGTGAGAGATGTACAACAGGCTGCTCTGTGGTTGCTTCCTAGCTTGGACAGAGAGGAGAGAGGTCGCGTGGCCTTTTGTAGGTGTTGCCTTTGAAGGCGTGACGACCTGGTTCAGGAGGAGCGCGACGGCCAAGCCCAGGCCGCTCGGGCCATCAGCACACCGACACCAATGTGGTGGGTGCCAAACGGCGTTTGTTGATAGGTAACACGGCACTCTCCAGCCTGGGCTTGTGACGTCATAGTCGTAGCGTCATTGGCTATCTGGAGGGGGGGGCAGAGCCCTGTCTTTCCGTACTGCGCGACGTCTTCCAGCCGCCAGACCCTAACTCCCCACAGCAGGCATCATATACTTCTGAACCGAGGCACTGAGACAGAATTACATCTTTAGTGATCATCAGAACCGTGGTGTTCTCAAAGTGTGAGCACTGCTAGTCTGACCTGTGTTCTGTTTGGCTCAGGTAAGGGACCGACAGCTTGTACTGGAGTATCCTGTTGAGTGCTGTAACAAGTGATTGCAAACTTTTTTAGTTAGTCTGGTACTTTTCCTAGGGAGTTAAGGAGTGCACAGAGTATTTCCAGTACTGTCTTCCCAGGGGCATCATAAATAATCTATATAGACTTACTTGTGTGTAATAATGGCAACAATTCTAGTCCCTCGCTAAATTCTGTCTATACTAGTAATCCTAACCATAATAATAAATCCCAAGCAAATACATGAAGAGATACATAATCCCTTAAGAGGCAGTTGCTTGTTCAGAAGTTGTCTTATGCTGTATTTACATATTGAGCAGGTTTTGCTATGTTTGTATTTGGGCAAGAAACCTGATAATGGTATGATATAACGTTTCCAGCAGCTCTCAGTATAGGTTATAATAATTATAAATCATTTGCGTGTTTCTATAAAATTTGTATACATAAATTGAAGAATGGATGAAGAAATGCAGTATCTATGTTGAAGTTACTGAAATACAACTTATTCCTATCTTTAAAACCAACCATAATTCCTTGCTCCGCATGAGGCAGACCTTTGAACAAGAAGAAAAATATTAAATTCTGATTTCTAAAAACCAATGTTATCCACTATGATAAGGAGAATTATTCCACCAAAGGCAGCATTAACTGATTTTAGAGAAGATGCTCTGAATGTTTTGTAGGGTGGTTTCACTGGGCTGAGCTTTCCGGGCTCTTAAAGCGTAGCAAGCAGGTGAAGGGAAAGGATTGTTCCCCTCTGTTCAGCTCTTGTGAGGCTGTATCTGGAATACCGTGTCCAGCTTGGGGCTCCTCAGTAAAGAGGAGACATTAACATCCTGACACAAGTCTAGTGGTGAAGCAGCAAGGTGGTTAGGAGGCTGCAGTACATGATATGAGAGAGGGGCTGAAAGAACTGAGCCAGCTTAGCCCAGAAAAGAGAAAGCTCAGGGGACAGGGTTCTAGTTGCGATATCCTGAAGGTGGGCTCTTAGGGAACGTCAGGCTAGACACGTTGAGGAGGTGCTCAGGGTGATGACAAAAGGCGATGGTGACAGCCTCCAAAAAAAGGGAAAATCAAAGGAGAAAAACCCACTCCCTGTGAGAGTGGTCATACACTGGAATGAGGGTGAAAGAAGGCTGTGGGATCCTTTCCTGTCACAGGCGTTCAGAACGTGGATGTGGCCTTAGCTTTGCTTAGATGAAATACCTTCAAAAATTGTTGAGCTTGGATCGTTCTGATTTCTGTGCTGTGGACACCTTGCGTTCTTCTATTGTCTCACCTTTGTAACCTCAACGTCCCTTTCAGTCTCTGTTTGTATGACTCTGTCCTAAATATTTGCAATTGACGCCCTTCTCATTTTGCTCCGTGTCTTTCTGAGATGGACTAGAATGCAGAGCAGGAGCACGTGTTCTGAAATCTCAGCGCAGGGACCAGCGCAGGTCATAAAAGCCCAGTAGATTAATTCTTCCTGCTGTGCCTGCATGCAGCTGGGAAGTACCAGAGGATGCTGCATCTCTTGATCTGCAAGAAACTGTCACGCAGTCCAGGGCACAAAAAGCAAATCTGTAGAAGCTCAGAGAGGAGAAACAGCTTCCTTTCTAACATCTCTTTGCGTGTGTGTGTATCTGTGTATGTCTACGCACACTTTGTAATGGAAGAAAGCCATTTCTGTATTATTAAACCATGCCAAATGTGTCTTGCCTTCCAGGAGTTAAGCATGCCGTTCTCAGGGGGGCAAGAGAGTTTCTCTAAATTTACCACGGAGATGGTAAGAGAGTATATGAAAGAGGAGGAAAAGCGAGCAGCTCATCAGTCCTCGCTGCTTCGGCTCCGGGTGAAGGCTCTGAAAGAGAAGGCCAAGGCTGAATTAGCTTGGCTGGAAGACCAGAAGAGGTAAGGCAGTGCTGCTGACTGACCCTTTTCTTGTACTTTTACTTGAATTGGTTTTGTAAGATCTTGCCTCCACCCCACTCCTGCCTTATTAAATATCAATGGTTAAAATATTCTTCTGACATCAGTACCCTGTGCAAATGGTATCGTCGCTTGGAAAGAAGAGAACGCAGTTTGTAAGTGTGCTTTGATGTTTACATTCAATGCAGTTTGATAGAAGAGAATTTCATTGAGACAGTAGGATGTCAGATGTCTGTCAGAGAAGGTCCTTCCCAGTCATTTCTCTTACCAGTCTTAATCCAAGAATGTATAAAATGGTTGGAGCTCTATTTGCTTGATGTCTGCAGTCACTTGGGTTGACTTGGGCCACACTTTGTGAATCTAGATCTATGTTGTCTTTAATGGGTTTTTTTCCAACCTACCACGTACTTTGTCCTGGAATGCCACTTAAAGTCCCTAGGGATACTGCTGATCAGTGGTGGCCAGATTGAATCAAGAATATTTTCCGTGCTCGCTCTCTGTACCGTTGCTCACCAGAGAGTTTCTTCCAGCTGCTTGTCATTGTGGATTTGATGAAGGATTGTGAGGTAGTGGCCCAAACGTCTGTCATGGTTTAGTCCCAGTCTGACTGGATTGGCAGTTAAAACGTGAGCAGTTGTGATCCCAAGTCTCCCAGGGAAAGGGAAATGAGAGAAGGACTCGTGGTTGGAAACGAAAACTAAACCAGCTTTAATGAAACAATAATAAGAAGGAAAATACTATTAATGAGGTACTAATAAAATGTATACAAATATACAAAATTGGTCCCCCTGCCTTGATGACGAAATCCCCAGAGAAGCTGCAGAGCAGGCACAGGGAAAAGGTCCTGGGCTGGACTCAGCAGCAGGAGGGAGCTGGATTCGGGAATGCACTGGTCTGAGATGAAGAGCAAACAGACAGACGAGATCCTTGCTGGACATTGGGCGGTGAAGAAGAGAGCTTCACCCTCGTGATCCCTCAGTTTTATAAAGAGTAAGACGTACATGGGACGGAATCCTCTGCTGGTTAGTTTGGGGTCACCTGTCCTATCTGTCCCTCCCTACAGGTGTCACCTTTTCCACCACTTTCACTTCGGGCTCCACCAGCTCGAGGATGGCCTTGGTTTCTGTCAGAGCAAGTCTAAGCAACAGCGTTTCTGTGTCCCAGTGCCCCTCGTTATCCCTGCTTGAGAGAGACCCTGTCTGAAAAATATGCAGCTAACTTTCAGAAAATGCAGTTACTTAGATGAGACTTAGCTGCAGAGTTAGAAAACTGCTTGTAATTCAGCTCCAATCAGAGCAACGTCCTTTCGTCTGTCTTTGTCACATGGTGAGCATGCTGCCTCTGCCAAACTTCTACCTGTTCATGTGAGAATCCGTGTTACTGTATTGGCCTTTTAACTGTGTGTGTCTCTGACTAGAAGGTACGAAATATGCCACCTTAGAGAATGTGAGAATGCTAGTTAATAAGCACAGGCGTGTGCTCCTCTGCAGGTTAGGAAAAGTAAACTTTTCCACTTTGAAGAGTAAAAGTCTTGTTGTTTTGTTCTTTCTTATTTAATCCTTTCTTCCAATGTATTTGCAGGCATTTGCGAGACGAGGGAGAGGATGACAAGATGCCACCTATTCGAAAGAGGCAGCGTGATCTGCTGCTGATGTTACAGCAGGAGAAGGTAACTGATGCGCTCTAGGAAGAGTCTGTAGAATATCCTGTACCATTAAATGTTTCAGACGCTGCGAAAGCTAAGAATTGAGAACTCCATACCAGGCTTTTGGATAGGAAGCTGCCGGTATTTCTTACCAATAAGTTTTATTTGCATTTTGATAGTATCTACAATTTTGTTTTAAAGGGTCCTTCTGTTATCATTGTCTTCTGTTCATTGCTGCTGAGTTCAGGCTGGTGATTTCTTTGTGCAGTTAGAGCGATTTCAAACCCATAGCAAGGACACTGTGGGTGCTTGCGAGCTGTCACGGTTCTTATGCCTCATCTTTTGTATCTAAAAGGCAGAAATTAAGCGTCTTCAAGAGGCAAACAAGGCTGCTCGGAAGGAGAGACAGCTGATCCTTAAACAGCAGGCAGAAATAGAACGAAGCCGTCAGACTGCAATGAAACGGCAGGAAAAACTGAAGTCTGCGGGAGAAAACAAGCTGGTAAGTGTTCAGCAGAGGAGCTGGAGTATTCCTTCTTTGGCCGTGTAGCTAGTATTTCCCTTCAGTGTTATAGGAATGGAAAGCTGCTAGATGGGACCTATTGCTTGGAAGTTTTGTCTGCGTGAACCGGTCTCATCTTCTTATCTCAGCAATTTAATGTTCAATTTCTTGAAATCAATGTTGAGGAAATGCGTTTGGAGAAGTTCTAAAATGTCCTGGTTTAACTGGGCAGTAAACGGTGTTTGTTAATTCTCAGGCTTAACCAATGACTTTGGGAATATAAATTTTTTGATGCTTAGATATCTCAGGCTCTGATTTGGTTTATTTCTTAGACCCCGAAGTACTAAACGTAAGCACTAAACCCAAAACTTGCTGCTGCCTGCGTGTGTTAGTGTCGTTATGCTGAGTTTTTTGGTTCTGCTTTATGAGACAGCAAGACAGGATTTGGGTAACTGGCTTCTTACAAAATCTGAGGAGACACAAATTTAAGAATAGTAGTATAGAAAAGATTGGTTTCATATTTGGGTAGCAATTCTGGTAGGTCATATTCTAGATAGAGTTAAGGGAGAACTTAAATCATGGAGAAAGAAGGTGTACTGAAAAAATTGTGTCAAATAGAACTGAAGTTGGCAAATGAAGTTAAGTCCGCAGGAGGACAGACTTGCCTGAAGTATTTGGTGTGATCTGGGGAGAAGTATGCTAAAGTCACCCAGACATTTACGGGATCGTTTGTTTCTTACTTTTAATGTTGCTTTTTTTTAACACTTAATTGCAGGGACTTCACAGCGAGGATGACATCGAGCAGAGCAATGGTTCTAGCCCACTTCCAACGGATGCAGAAACACGCAGCCCTTCCCCCATCTCAATCTCCAGCAGTGAGACCAGTAGCATTATGCAGAAACTTAAGGAAATGGGCAGCACGATGGATGAAAAGTAACTATTTTTTTTTCCTTACACAAAAGTTTACTATTTGAATAGAATGAGTTGGCTTGGCCGGTATCTGCTTTACAAATGGCCATCAGAAATATGAGAGGTATTGCTGGCACGTACACCTAGATCCGAGTTGCCTGAAAAGGAGCCCTTTGGAACCAGGAATAGAACTATATAAATCTTTGAATGTAATACTTTAAAGGCTACAGTTCTTGCATGAATACCAAGCTTCAAGCGTTATTAGCTGACAGTGTGATCGAAGTTTGTTGGAGAAGGTTGGTTTTAATATTCTGTGTCCTTGATAGTCAGTAAAAGCGCATGAATTTCAGAGATTTTTGTGTCTGTACGTACAAGGCACTTGGATGGGCTCCAGCCTGATGGTGTATCTTGTCACGGTTCTTGCAACGAGACCCCTGAAGTCAAGTGGTCAAAATGGGGCCTGTATTTTCTCTCTTCCCCCATTACTTTAAATGGGAAAAATGTAGGATGTGAGACTCCGGAATGACAGTACCAATTTTTATCTTGAACTGACGTTTAAGTTATAAATAGCAATAGTCTTCTGGAAAAGTTAATAAATGAGTTTGAGATGTGGCTCGCAGAAAGGTTATTTAGTATGTGAATTCAAATTCTGATTGCGCTGACGTCAGCTAGGGATGAGTTCTGTGAGTGTTTTCTTAATTAATGGTGATGGGAACGCGTGTGACTAAGAATACAGGCAGTTAATAAGACCCTTCTGGTCCACAGGTTGGAAAAAGTTGAAAAGAGTTGTTAGTCTTCAGAGGTAATAATGAAGTGCATAGGCAGTTTGGGGTCCGAAGACTAAATCTGTTGATTTCACCTGTTAAATTGTAAATCAAAAATTGTTTCTGCATCATTTCAGTCTAGGAATTACTTTGCGTGCACTAAACAACCCAAATGCTTTACCAGCATGTGCTCATTAGTTTCAAGCCTTTAATTCTTATTTCAGACTAATCCATTAAGAGTCTGGCCTCTGCCACTTCTCTGCAAGAAATAGTCTTAGCTTAAACAATTTTTCTGAACTTTTAACAAGGCGGATCACTATATTTTAGTTCATACTGGTGATCTTTGTAATGTTTTTCCTCTTGAGATTCCTAACGCAGCTGGCTGAAGCACCAAAAAAACAAGCAGGGCCCCTTGGGTAGGCAAGGGGTCTGTGAATCCTTAGCACCCTCTTTGCTCGTTATCACTGAAGAAGCACATATCCCACACTTGCATGAAGATAAAAATCAGTAGTAGTAAGTGAGGGCTTGGTGTAAGTAGGAAATGGAGAAAGACTTTTTCCTGGGGCCTGTAGAGATAGGCCAAGGAATAATGATTTTGGACTAAGATTGGGTAGATCTAGATTAAATATAAGGAAGATCTTTTTTATAAGAGTGGTGAGGCACAGGCACAGGTTGCCCAGAGAAGTCACGGGTGCCCAGTCCCTGGAAGTGTTCAGAGTCAGGCTGAATGGGGCTTGGAGCAACCTGATCTAGTGACAAGTGTCTCAGCCCATGACAGGGAGGTTGGAACCAGATGATGTTTATGGTCCCTTCCAACCCAAACCATTCTAGGATTCTAATCTCTGTGTTCTGAATGACACTTTGCTCCAGAATAGCTGCTCTGAGTGTCTAGTTTGGGGTTAAGGTCAGTATACCCCGATGTGTAAGTACAAGCCGTGCATTTTCTGCAGAGCGGTTCTGCGAGATCTGAAAAATTCTAGTGTAGAAGATGGAAAGATTTTACACTGTGCTCAAGACTTGGCATGGCAGAGGAATTGTGTGTAGTTGATGTTGAACTTGCTTCCATTTACTCTCTTAACAGTTAGATGCTACGGTCTGGGTTGCTTAAATGTTTAGGAGAAAGACTAGAGATACTGTTGTTCGAGAGCCAGCAAAGAGGACTAGCGTATGCACGCAAACCTAGTTGTACCTACAAAGATGTAGAAGAATTTCCTCCTTTCTGAGGCTTGGTACATCACCTGAGAAATCTTTGTCAGAAAGAAAATATCTGCTTGATTTTCAGCATAAACTTTGCTTTTTATCTACTCTTAAACAGAAAGTCTGTTCTTAAAGGGAATAGATAAAGCATCCAGGCATGTTAGTAGCATGTTAGTAGCGGGGAAAGTACGGTCCTACATACTCTTGAAGCTGTCAGCTCCCAGTGAACATGCCAGGTGAGGCGATCCGTAGAGATGATGCTTAAAAGAAGAAGGATTAAACCTCCAGTAATTCAGGAGAACTATTCATACAGGATCACCTTGTCTTATAGTTATGTATTTGGAACAAACTGTGGGGCAGCTGGGGTTGCAGTTTTTCTGTCACTGGGCTTAGCAAAAGGAAAGGTTCATTTTTCAAAGAGTCCCTGCGTTCTTGAGGGTTCCAGTGTAATACCACAGGTACTTTTCATGTCCTGAAACTGGGAACTTACCCTGTTTATTTTAGTGAACCATTAGTAGCGCTTTCAATGATTTTGAAGATCTTTAGAATATTAGCAATGGGTTTACAGAATGTTGTAGACTGTACTTAATAGAAAAAAACCCAACAACCTCTTGTCTTCTTGGGTTGTTTTCAGCAGCACATCGGAAGTCTAGGAGATAGGAGTTAGTGTGGGTTTTATCCTAGGAAACAATTGGCAAAGCTATAATTTTGGGAATTGTGGCACTAGAGCATTGGGGTATTGGAACCTTTGAGTGTGGTTGGCTGTTCTCCCATCGTCTTCTGCTCTGCCTGTCAGGTTCCTAAGTGAGCGAGAACAGAAGCTGATGCAGCGTCGACAACATGCAGAGGAATTGTTGGAGTGGAAACGCCGCCTGGATGCAGAGGAAGCAGAAGTACGGCGGATAGAAAAGCAGGCGCTAGCTGCCTGGGACAAAGAGCTGCTCAAAACCAAAATAGCCAAGAAGGACCTAGGGGATCAGAGAACTGAGCCCAAAGGTAACAGAGGTGGGGAAAGCGATGCAACTGAGGAGAATAAGGCATAATTTAACATGATTGCTTATGTTTGCGCTGTCTTCCTTTTTTGGCATTTTGGTGGTGGTTTTGCTTTGTACGCTTATAATCTTGATTTCTGCACTCCCTGCCGCCTGCGCTAGAGCGTGCTAGGATGTGATTAGTATAAATGATGCCATCGTGAGGAAAAACAAGTTCCCCAGTGCTGGGAGCTGTGGCTTTACTGTTCTGTCTTACACAGAACTTGCAGCACGAAGCGTAGAAGTGGATTGCGGTGGGAACAAACACTGAAGTTGTTCTAGAAACAATCAATTTTCCTTTTTTGCCCACTTTGCTGAAAGTCGGCAAGCGCTCCCTGTGAAGGTGCGAAGGATGTGCAGAATTATGCCTTTCTACACTTGTTACAGAAAATAGTCATGCAGATTCTAGACGTTGCAAGACATTTTAAAGATACGTGTATGAGTCAGTCAGTTCCGGTGAACAAAAAACCAGCATGAGTGCTGAACTAGCACCAACAGATGAGAAAATACACTTACTTTTTATTAATTGTATCTACCAGAAAGCATGGGAGCTCAGTCCTGCTTTAGAAGTTGTTCCTCTCACCAGACTTTGCTCGAATATCGAATAGTTTTCTATGGCTGCCGCAGTCGTGCTGTGACTCCCGCGGAATTTAGTAAACAGCAATATTGAAACCCCAACTTATTATTTTACTTGTTGCCAGTTGTGAGACTCATGATGAAATCAAAACATTAAAATGTTTTCTGCAGTTACAGTAAAGGAAGCAATCAATTTGAAATTCAAGATCTGGCTTGCAGATTATATACTACTTTGTGACCTCTTCAGACTAATAGTGACTCTTGCTAGGCAATGGTCAACCGGCAGGACAGGTTTCCCCGGCAGTCTTTCTGCAGTGTGTTGTGTGGAAAATGTTAGAATATCCTGCACATCTCTGTATTTTAGACATTCAGCAGTCACTAAGAACATCTGGCAGTCTTAAATTGTAATTGTCTGGTAAACGTGCTTGTTAGGGCTGAATATTCCACCCTCGGTGCCTAGGTGAGTGAAATAACACCACTTTGACGTGTATTGGTAGCAGTTCCTACTTTAGATGGAGGCAGCGGTAGCTCTGAAAATACAAAAGCCAGTGGAAGTTAAGAAAGCAAAGCAGCCAAGATCCTTCCTTTAGGAGCTGCAGCTGCTGCTCTAGAAGAGGCAGGGGGACATCAGCCCCGGGGAGGAGCTCCACTAAGACTGTGTTGGATAGATATTTTGAAGAGTTTTTGATATTTAATTGTGGGACCGCTCTGGGACAAGGATGTTGCTTTGCACTGTGTTGTTGTACCTTTCAAATAAAAGTGGACATAATCGGGTAGGTGGAAAAGAATAAGCAGTGAGAGAGTGAGGCGGTCTTTGTGTGGAGTCTGAGAGGGCTGAGAAACGCAGAGATTGTTACAGCAGCAATAAGGAATGTGGCTGAGTCACTGGTAGAATGGGGTTATCGTGCAGAGAATGGCTCTGAGGACAGTGTCCCAAGTGAAAAGCAGCAGCACATCATCAGAAGAGGACCAGGTTGCAGGAAGCTCTGGGGACGGAGAGGAATAGAGGAGATGAAGAAAAAATTATTCGAGTGCAAAATAGCTACAGTCAGTAACGGCAGGATTGGAGGGTCTGTGAAATGGAACTTGCAGCAAAGATAGGCCAGGTAGTTTGCTATGAGCTATTATTGAGTGGTCCACTACGTGTCTAAGCTCAACACTACCCCTGTTCACCCTGAATCAATTGCCTTCTCGAGGCCTGACAATAGTGAAAATCCCTGCTTTGTTCAAATCATCTTTCCTTCCAAACTCTCCATTTCATGGATGATTTCATCTAGGATGCAGAAAATCCAAACTTGCCAGAAAACTCCGTTCCAAGTGTCGCTCTTGTCAATTAAGTGCACTCTGTAGCTTGAAACTCGACGCTGCGATTATGAACAGATATTCCAGATGTAATTTTGCTGTGCATCTTTGAGTTGTCGTGTTTTTAAGTACATCAGAAAAAAAATTATTCCCCCAGCAGATGACGTGGTGAGCAGTTAATGAGGGAGCAGAGTAAATGGGGGCGGTAGATGCAAAATAAGTTTGGTAGCAAGTTACTGTGTGTATCGAGCCTTTCTATTAATTAAATAAGATGCAATGGTTTTTCATATGTTACATAGTAGCATCGTGAATCTGAGATTCAGCTTTGAGTCTCGTTCTCTTAAGGTTAACCTGCTGGCATTAGATTCTTAAATACATAGTTTGTATTTACTTGGTGATTGTTCATTGCTTTACGTAAAACTGCTCTGTGAGGGGCAAGCTTACAAAGACTAAAACTAAACTTTTTCAGAAACCACGTCTGATCAAAGTGACATTGAAGGACGGATCAGGGCCCTGGAGGATGAACTACGGAAAAGGAAGTCTGTGGTTTACCAGCTGAAAAAGGAACAGGCAAAGAGACTAAAGGAGAGACTGAAGGCCCAGGAAGCCAGTTTGATCAAACAACTGGAGGTTAGGAAAATTTAGAAGAAGGGCAAAGTAGAAGTTCGTTAGCCTTGGATAACTCATTATAGTATGGATGTTGTTGGCAGGATATTGTATCAACAGCTGTGAAAATGTCATTATTATGATAGAAATGTGACTCTGTTCTGGCTATTTAACGGTTTTCTAGAATGAACCAGAGCCTTGAGGTGAAGTTGCCATTGCACTTCAAAATGTATATCTTTAACGGACTACTGGCAGCGTTTGGGGACTTAAATATGTTTGTGCACATTAGTATCCTAGCTTGGATTAAGGAGCGATGCTCACGTAATTAGTTTAAGGAAGCAAAGTATTACAATTCCCAAGGTTCACAATTGTAGAGCTTTAGGAAGTTAAGTAGATTGCTTTACTGAGGAACCAGGTGTATCCTTTATTCCTTTAATGGGTTTTCATGGCTGAGTTGTAGTTAAGGATTAGCAGACTAACAGCCATTCCTGTTTTTCCATGTGCAGTCGTATGATGAGTTTATCAAGAAGGCTGAAGCCGAGCTGAGCCGAGACCCGGAGGCGTCCCCCGCAGCCAAACCTCAGATCAAAACTCCATCCTCAGCGGCTACTGAAAAACCAAAGATCAAGGCACCACCGCTCCACAGGTCACTGGGATTTCCTCTTTCTGAGTTTATTCTGAATGTGTGGTGAATGCTGTTTGAGCGAGGAAAGCTGGAAACCGCTCTTCCTTAAAGCCCTGAGCAGGGGCAGTATCTTGTTGACCTCTGCTGGTGTCATCAGACCCAAACCAGAAAAGATGCACTGGCCCTGGAATCACGTGCATCACGGTTTTGTCCTGCCCAGTCCTTCAGATCCTATTGTCAAGTTTTCTGAACCAGAATTTTCCGTTATACAAGAATGTGCCAAATAGTTGTTCGGCTTACTGGCCCAGTCTTTTCCTGCTTTGATCACCCATGGTGCTTGATGCGCTCTGCGAGGCAAACTGTTCACCTCTGCAAGTTTAAAGCTGGTTTGGGTCTTAGGTTTTAACGGATAGATAATTCAGCTGACTTCTGCACTCCCTACTGTATTTTCAAGTGTTACATTTTTCCAGCAGATGGTGCAGTCTTAGTGCATTCAAGTGAAGAAAAAAATTACCTTTTTTCTTTTCTGGCAAAAAAAAAAAGGGTTAGTTTGATTCCTGTACAAGAAAATTACTTTCCAGGACTCACCAAGCTCTCCTCTCTTTCCCCTCTCCTGCTTTCTAAGATCACAGTATGTTGACAAACCAAGCTATTTATGTTATCATTGGTGTGGTCTTATAATTACAGATGCTTGTATTTCCATTTTTATCTATTAAAAAAACCCCCATGAAACAACACTCTGGTGTAACCAGGATTCATGCAATTTGATATTCCACCTTTAGGCCCGAGACGGTTAAAAACTGGAAATCGCTGGCTGAATCAGAGCGATCCAGGGCATCTCTGGAATCCATTTCTGAACATGCAGGTATGTGACTGGAAGAATCTGTGCTACAGACAAAGATCTTGAGGACTGACTGTTGTAAATTTCTTGAATCTTGATTCAAGAAGAGGTTTTAAAACAGCATCCAGACGTCACAAAACCGTAATGATCAAGCTATATTTTTACTATTTTGATGTAGTAGGCTTCTGCTTTTGTTGTTTGTTTCCTGTGTGTTCAGGTTTTAGTTTTTAATTTTGTTGAGGATTAAGTGAAAACATAATTACTTGAGGACCTTTCTCCTTTCTTTTGTTTCTTCTTCGTTTTGTCACTTGAGGAAAGCAAGGAAACCAAAAATAATGTAGGCTTTAGGAACAGACATTTAGGTATAGGGATTTTTTGAGATATTTTTCAGTGTTTTGCAGTCGATCATTACCTAATCTTCATCTACCGTTATAACCTTGGTAGGTTTTGCAGCTTGCAAACAAATAGCTGAGCCCTTGCTTTAAGTTTAGCATTGCGTGGCGTTATGAAATACTGATAGAAGGAACAGCTTTGGAAAGAAAGCATTAGAGCCCTGGAATTGAAGGCATGTTGCTCATGTCCATTGGACAGCTGGAAAGACGTGTTGCCGCGGCACCAGTTTGTATCTTTTGGTGCAGAAACATTTCTTGCCAAACTAACCTGATCGCCTTCTATGGCAAAGTGACTCGGCTACTGGACGAGGGAAAGGCTGTGGATGGATCTTCCTGGACTTGAGTAAAGCCTTTGACACAGTTTCTCCCAGCATTCTGCTTCGGAAACTGTCACCTCTGGCCTGGACGGGCGCACACTGTCCTGGGTGGAAAACTGGCTGGATGGAGGGCCCAGAGGGTGGTGGGAAATGGAGTTAAATCCAGCTGGAGGCCAGTGACAAGTGAGGTTTCCCGGGGCTCAGTGCTGGGTCCAGCCCTGTTCAATGTCTTTATCAATGACCTGGATGAAGGCATCGAGTCCTCCCTTAGCAAGGTTGGGAATGACACCAAGCTGGGTGAAAGTGTGGATCTGCTGGAGGGTCGGGAGGCTCCAAAGGGATCTGAACAGGCTGGAGCGCTGGGCTGAGACCGATGGCATGAAGTTTAACAAGGCCAAATGTCAGGTCCTGCACTTGGGGCACAACAACCCTGGGCAGCTCCAGACTAGGAGAAGCCTGGCTGGAAAGCTGCCTGGAGGGGAAGGACCTGGGGGTGTTGGTTGACAGGGACTGAACATGATCCAGCAGTGGCCCAGGTGGCCAAGAAGGCCAATGGCATCTTGGCTTGGATCAGAAATGGTGTGACCAGCAGGTCCGGGGAGGTTCTTCTCCCTCTGGACTCAGCACTGGTGAGACCGCTCCTCGAGTCCTGTGTTCAGTTCTGGGCCCCTCACCACAAGAAGGATGTTGAGGCTCTGGAGCGAGTCCCGAGAAGAGCAACGAAGCTGGGGAAGGGGCTGGAGAACAGGCCTTATAGCAGCGGCTGAGGGATCTGGGGGTGTTTAGCCTGGAGAAGAGGAGGCTGAGGGGAGACCTCATTGCTCTCTCCAACTCCCTGAAAGGAGGTTGTGGAGAGGAGGGAGCTGGCCTCTTCTCCCAAGGGACAGGACGAGAGGGAATGGCCTCAAGCTCCGCCAGGGGAGATTTAGGCTGGACATTAGGAAAAATTTTTCCCAGAAAGGGTCATTGGTCCCTGGCAGAGGCTGCCCAGGGAGGGGGTTGAGTCCCCTTCCCTGGAGGGGTTTAAGGGACGGGTGTCGAAGCACTGAGGGGCATGGGTTAGTGATTGATGGGAATGGTTGGACTCGATGATCCAGTGGGTCTCTTCCAACCTGGTTATTCTATGATTCTATGATTGTTACTAATTTTGTTGCCTGTGGTTGCAGTTTTCAATAAAACAATGTAGTCTGTATGATCTTATGTAATTCCCTTTTTATTTTCTTTCAAGATACCATCTCGTCAAGAACTGAAAGATCTGTGTCTGTGTACACCAAGAAGGTTGCTGTGACAGAGGATCATGTAGAAGAACCTTCTGGAACATCTTCCTCAGTTTTAATGTCACCAAGGACTTCGAGAGCAGCAACTGGTGGTTCCTTGGATGGAGAGTCTTTTGGCAAACCGAGCAAATCGGCGGAGGGAAGAGCTCATCTGCTTTCAGAGCAACTCTTCAGTCAAAAGGAGCCATCATACCTTGAAGACTTTGAAGGATCTTCCAGGCAGCAAGCATCAGTTGAAGAAATGCTTCCTGAGGAACATTACAAAGATGACTTTGAAGTATCTCTCCTCTCTCCTAATGATGATGCTCGGTCAGTGACAGCACAGTCAGAGCACACTCAGACCAGCAGGAGCAGATCCACCAGCCTTGGCAGCGATGGTGGAATCAGCGAATACCTCAGTGACAAGTCTTTCTCTCTCTCTGGCAGCATTCATTCAGAGAGGCTGTTAGAACTTGGGTCTCCAGTAGAATTTATGAAAAATACTGAACGGAGAGATGTGGAGCAAGAACAGTTAGAAGCCCAGCTTAGGCTACCGCTTAGAGAGGAAAAGTCAGAAGACCAACTGGGAAAGGTTAGTCTGCTGACAGACAGTCTGCTTAGAGATTTTGTGAAAGACACAGTCAGTCAGTGAGGCACCAGTTTGGTTTTTTCCCAGGTTGTGTTTGCTGACGTGGAGGTTGCCTGTATGCGCATGTCTGACGTGTGTTCTTGTTTGTCCCAGTTCACAGCTCACTTTGGTTGCCCTGCAGGCTGGAGGACGCAGTTTGTATTTAATCCTTACCCGCAGTTTTTATTCTAAAAGTAGAGAAAGAGACTGTAAACTTACCTCTGGCTATTCTTGATATGAAATAATCATCCTCAAACGTAATTAGTTGCTGTGGAGATTGTGATGGGGTCAGGCTGCTCGATTCACCAAACTAGTGTATCGTGAGTAGTAGAAGTTCAAGCTTCCTCAGAACAACCATTAGTGACACAGATTCAGGACTTGGCCTCTCTCCTGAAGGCCCCAGTAAACCTGCCTGCTTTGCCATTGATTTCAACATATTATCATCACGGAAAGCTTCAGCCCATTTGACGACTCTGAGCACCACTCACTCACTGCAACAGCCATCGCCTGCTAAAAGTTTTTAGGCTTTTGCTTGAGGTCTGAGACTGCTCGTTATTGAAAAGCTGTAGGTGACGTCGTCAGGTTTTAAACCACTCTGCCTTTCATGAACAGTTAAACATTAGGACAGACAGTTAGCAGGACACAGAGTCTTTTAAGCTCTGTAGGAATCCTCTGAAAGCATTCATCAGGAGCAATAGAAACCCCAGGTATTTGAATGAAAACACTTCTGATTTTACTGTGGGCTTTTTGTTATTTCTCTGAGTATTTCTGCATACATTGGCAATTATATCGGCGAATAATTTAAAAATATAAGTTCTTTCAGACAACAGTGTGACACCGCTTTTATATTTACTCGGTTGGTCTCAATTTGCAGGAGAGCCCAGTGTTTGGAGCCAGTGGTCAGGAAGAGCTCGCCAAGAGACTGGCAGAGCTGGAGCTCAATCAGGAGTTCCCGAGTACGCTGGGAGACGATCAAGACTGGTTTGATGAAGACTATGGCCTGAAGTCCCATAAGGTCCCACAGAAGCAAGCTGAGGAACCAGCAGTGCTGCCCAAGGTAGAACCGCAGAAAGTGCCAGCGAAGCCAAGCGAGGAGGCTTTGGCCATCCCTCACACTGCGGTGGAGGTGGAGGGTATGGTGCACGCAGCAGCTGAGCAGCTCTGGAAACTGAAAGAGCTGGGGCGTGATCTTCAAAGCTGCAGCCTTCCTATGGATCTTAGTGGTACTCTCAAAGAGCAGGACACAGACACAGCAAACAAGCAGGCTACTAGAAAGGTACAGTCTTTAGGCATTTTATTCTTGTCCTTTGAATCTTTACCGTGAGTGGCAGAAGTCTTAACTTCTACATCTTTCTTTGCTAAGCTGGTGTTTGATTTAACAAGAGAGATCTTTGAGGAAATCTTTCCTGTGGATCCTAATCTAAATCAACCCGTTGGGATGAAGCCTCGTAGGATAGCATCTGCTTACTTTCGCCGAGTGAAAGATCCAAATGATCTGGATGAAATCAAGGTAGGAGGATGTCTTTGTCATGCAGGGGAAGCGAGATGAAAAATACCATCTTGGCACTTCCCTGAGTGTTAAAAGATGATAACAGCTGTGTAAGAGATGAGTTGAGAAGAGAAATGAGATTGCAAACTTGAAGGGGGTTTGCCAAACCTGTCCTTTTTTGCTCAGTAATAGGTTTGCTTCCCTGTCCTTTTGGCTGGTCCTGGTTGCTTTGAAACCTTAGTCCTCTGTGCGGAACTGCCAAGATGACCTTGGTCTTAGAACATAGGGATGCTGACAGACTGCTGCTTGAGCTTAAGAGAGAACAAAACCCCAAAAAGCCTGGTTGGAGCTAGGTTAAACTTGCAGGGTTGGACATCTGGAAAAATACTGTCTTCCTGGGTGAATCCAACAAAGAACCTTCCATACAGCTCATCAGGACCCACGCAAAGACTTCTACCTGTACTGTTTCTTCTGAAACTGAGGGTGGGAGTTGACTGCAAAATGCAATACAATAATCAAAATAATTAACCTGCTGAAGAAACAGCATGCTGACTGCCCAGAAAAGACAGAAATAGTATCTAGATCACTCTAGTAGCTGAGAAGGCTTCCAGCGCGTGTGGCGCAGAGGGTAAGGCAGGGGTACAGGGCAAGGACACCAAACTCCCACCCTGCTTTTCTTTAATCTTCTCCCATAAAATGCATTGTCATCATCTCCTGTTTGCTCTCCTGTTTTATTGAAAGTGTCTATTCTCAAGATAGTTACAGTGGTGTAATTTTATTTTTCGCCAGTTCTGGATTTGATAATTGTTCTGATTCTTTAATGCCACCTCAAGGCCTCTCACTGTCACCTTCTTGCGTGCACACATATCTCTTAGCTGAACAGGAAGGTGTTATGCATTCTGTAAGGTGACTTTTTAGGGTGGGTACTTTGTGCATACGTTTCACTTCTTAGCTGAAATGTGATAAATCTCACCCTTACTGTTCTGTAGAGCTTCCTTGCAGCTGAAGTGCTGAAGTTGTTGAGCCCGAGGAAGGAGCCTAATCACAAAACATACTGGCAGAAGATGATGAAATTTGGGCGGAAGGAACGAGACCGAGTGGATCAGATCCTGGTCAGTGAATGAAAATAAGCAATTGTGTCAGATACTGCTCTCTAGACTGAAGTGATTCTATTTTCCGGTGTCCAAACGTGCTGTTTAAAGAATACAAAGCATGCCTGAGGTCTTTGGTGGAGGGTGTTTCATTTTAGAGAGCGACCTGTTGCCAAAGCAGAAGTCAAGTAAGGAGACGAGTGAATTCTCTGTTCTTGACTACTGATTTGACTGGAGTATAAATTTGCCCACTCCCAAAAGTTTAAAGTGCGAATTTACAGAAGGACATGTTGAAATATTTGACAGAAAGGACGGTGAACTTTTTCTTTGGGCAGGGAATATGTTTTTCCTAATTTAAATGTAAATATTTTTCCTTTGAAGTAACCTTGTGTAAGGGGAGATGGAGACACTGAGAACTAAATAAACTAGATCTGCAACCTCTCAGTCAAATCAGGTTAGGAAAGTCACTGGGTTAGAACAGCAGCAACTTTGAAGAGAGTGTGTGGGACGTGCTAATCCCTCGTACCTACAGCTAAGTGTTTCCTTTGAGCTGGGCAACAAGCAGGACCAGTGACCCCAGCTGCTGCTGGGGCAGAGCTGCGTAAGATGGAGCATGCCTCGCCGTGTACTAGTTTTTGAAAGTTACTTGTTGGCTTGTATTGCAGGGTGATTAACAGCTTTATTGGCTATAATGATAGTGAAGGTTCTGCTTGGGAATATGAGTCGCCATTAAGACGGTGCTTCACTTAATTATGCCTGAAATTGATTCCACGCATGTGCACATACGTGTAACTTCAGGTCATGGCTCGTGTGGTCTTTTAATTACGCATCAGTGGAAGGTTTCCAACACAGGCTTTTTCCCAGGGGCTTAGTTTTAATTGAATGTAGGTAGAATGTCTGTGTATAGGACCTGCATGTCCTAGTACTCTTGAGTCTGGGATACTCTCAGTTCTGGAATATGGAAGCTTTTAAATCACGCACGAAAAAGTCTAGTGTTTAGGTCCCAGAGAGCTAATGGTACAACTCTTACGCTTTGTGTACTGATTTCCCAATTTCTTTGAACTATACCTGGAAAGAAGAATTCCTGACTAGAAAAAAATGTTGTAGTTGAAGGCATCCAGCATGGTTTAGTTGGAATATGTTTGAATTTCAGATGATCTGGTCTGTGATTTACATGCAGACCCAGACATCAAAGATTAATGGAGCTCTGACAAGTTTGGCTTAATAAATAATGAGTTTCATTTTACTTTGTTCTCACAAGACTATGGTAATAAAATTTTAGCTGAAGACTGGGAATAACTCTGTGAAGCTTGCAGCGAGTCGTGCTTTAGGAAGAAGGCAGTCTCAGCGGGGTTGCTAACAGATTTATACTGTAACGTAAGCCACTGTTGGATAAACTTCTAGCTGAAGAGCTAAGGAGATGGTGTTCCATTTCTCTTGCCTTGTTCTAGTGAAACCTTTATGAACAAGAAATATCTTAATAGCTTTCTCTGTCTCCAAGTCAGCCTCTGACTTGTGCTTAAGGTGATGAGTTCTCTGGGAAGGCTAATCCGTGGTCACAAGTGGATGTACAGGTCTGTGCAAGACCTGCTGTTGATCTGCTAGTAAATCACGGTGTACCTGAAACTGAGGGGTCAGGTTCAGAGCTTTCCAAATGTGCTTGGAAGTACATTGAGGAAGTACAACACAGGGATTTCCTGAAGGAGAAACCTAGACCTTTTTTTGGTAGATTCAGGTGCTGTAGAAGCACAATTGAAAACGGTTCGTTGACGTTTTTCTGGAAGTGCAACCAATTTGCACCCCTTGCAACGTGCAGGGGTTGTCATGGGTACATATGAGCTGATTCTGTAATACTAAAGTGGTTGCTTAGGCACATGGTTAATGAGTTTAATTGGACATGTCCAGCTGGGAGAGCCTCTTGATAAGACTTGATCTGTTGAATGAAATTATGTATTTCTGCCTGTTGCTAAAACACCGATTTACCAGTGAACAGTAAACCAGGATTTTGCTTGTCAAAAACTTGGGAACAGAAGGAAATAAAGGCTCTTTGAGTTACTCTTTTAGACGTAATGGTACAAAACTCCATTTGTAATAATGCTGTTAAATCCAATGGAGTGTGGAGTGTTCTGTGCAAGTGAGTTGTGAAACTCCTACGACACATGCCAGCATGTTGTCTTCTTACACAGACGAACTGCAAGAGTTAGTTATTTCCTTTAGGTTTCCTAATTCTTACTCAAATAAACTAAACTGCAGTAGTCTCTTCTTCTTCTCCTTGACCTGTTAAAGGCCTTTGCGTGATTTCTTACCAGGTTAAGCTGCATGGAATCAGCGTCTTGCAAATACACATTTAGGGACTTTTTTATTGGAGCTTCTCCCATTGGCCGAGAATATCCAATCGGCTGAGTTATTCCAAGTGGAAAACTTGTGCAGGAATATGAAATCCTTTGAAATGGATACAATAGTGCCAGGTAGAAAATGTTCCTCCAGTGAAATAGCCTGGTTCTAATAGATCTGTGTTCGTGTTGCTATTCCAAGCGTTTCCTGTAATCTCTTACAGAGACAGACAGATATTTTGTTGGCAGATGCGTGCTGCTTTGGACTCTTTCTGGAACTTTGCAGGGGGTATCCTAGAGCAGCGGAATTGTAATGTTTGTTTTGCCTTTTCCTTTCTACCCTTCAAGGTGGAGGAACTTCATGAGGAAGAAGCACAGTGGGTGAACTACGACGAGGATGAAATACGTGTGTTGATGCAGTTGGTAGACGGCATCTTTGAGGACTTACTCGTTGACACTATTGATGCATTGAACCGGATACATGAGAAAGAGCAGAGATTGTCTGACAGCACTGAAAGTAACCGCACCGCTGCGTCATCACAGAGTCCCGAGCCTGTCTGAGTCCTGACATTGTCTCCACCCTGCGAGCGCTGCTGCTGGACTTCCACGTGTGGAAGCTTCTTCCCTTACTGCCACCTAATAAGTCGGAGAGGCTGTTACTTGAACACACAGTTGCCTTCGACACCCGCTTCACCCGTGCACCCGGTGAAGCGGGTGTCGGAGGCTTTCATCTGCTTTGTTCTTGAGGTTCCTGCTATGCATGCCTCTGCTACTGTTCCATTTTGTGTTCTCCTTTCCACCCTCTTTTTTTAAAAGCCATGGTTGGAATATTTGCCTTTTGCACAATGACACAGCTGGTAGTTCTTCAGGAACAGCTCTGGGGAGTGTTAGATTTGGTCTGTGCAGATTCTCAGATACAGCGTGGCCAGCTCCTTGCTTGTGAGTTACTGGTGAGCCATATTCCTGGGAGTTTAACGAGTGGAAGAACAAGGAGGAGGTTGTGGTGTATAGGAACACGTCCAGTGGGCACACGCATGTCTGTCCCACCGTAGTGGCCCTTCTTGCTGGCTGGAAGTCGACTAGTCTTGGAGAATTGTTCAGCTTTTCTTCCTGACTGATTCACTTGTCACAATGCTGAACCAGGGAACTCGAATGCTTAGGACCAGCGTGGTGTCACTGACCGGGGCACCGCCTCAGATTCCCTTTCCTGGGTGTATCTTCTTCAGTGGCAGGATTGCTATTTTTAGAGGTGCCAATTACGGGAAGAAGGCAGAAACCTGCAGCGTAGGTTTGTGGCTGGAGTATCAGAGAAACAAAGTTGGTATCTATCCTGTAGATAATGCGGCTGGTGTTGAGAAGGTTGCCCTGCGTCCCCCAGGCTGTTTGGCTGTTCTGCAGGCTGGCGTAGCTCCTCTGGGCTGTCCACCCGCAGGGAGAGGCTGTACAGCCGGCCCGCTGGGTACTGAGGACCACTGGAGGTCGTATGCCTGTTGCCTTGCTGGCTTGGAGAGTGCTGGTTTCGTACCCTCAGGAGAAGCGGTAGCTATTTTGACAGCCGTTTTGAAGCTGTGTCTAGGTAACGGCTTTATTCCTTTGCTGTCACCACCCTTTACTTTTGGTGGCAATCGTCATTAGGAGCAACTCCATTTCTCTCCTCTCCCCTCCTTTCCCGTTCTAAGAATAAAGTGATATTTCTGACTCCTGGTTATCCTAGTGGAACCGTGTTAGAAGATACGAGGCTGAGACATTTATTTGAGACCCGTGAGCTGCTTGGGGCAGCAGTTGTCATCAGTGGGGAGATGCAGCGTCCTCTTCCGAAGGATCTCGCTGCCAGGTGGGAAAGCCCAGGCTTGCGAGGCCAAGGAGTGCAAGTACCTCTCCCATAGTACGATGCTCCCCGAGCAGAGCTGTGGATTTCAGTACTTCTGCCTTTCAGAAAAGGTGGAACGAGGGATTGGAAAGGAGTTCTCACGAGGTGGAACGTGGGATTGGAAAATCCCATCTTATTCACTTTCCTTTCTTGAAAATGTGGCCTTAGCTTTCTGCAATACTTGAATAAAGTGTATACCTGCAGAAGATCTTGAGTAGCACAGCGACAGAGACCTTTTAAGTGACTATTCTGCGGGGAACTGTGTGCAGTTCCGACCTTCATATCCCTTTGCTACCTTAAGAACGTTAGGAAAATAAAGGACTTTTCAGCAGAGAAACAGGTTATTTAGTGCATCTGAAGTGTTTACAAATCACCTAACATGGAAAAAAGCAAACTATTGAACTTACTTGTAATTTAAACATTAAATGCACAAATATATACAGATGAAAGAGGAATACTGTAATTAACTTGCATTTACTAGTTTTTTCCTTGACTTTGCAGAGCCTTTTGATACAGGTTTGCAAAGCCGCCTTTCAGAAGGCTCCGTCTCCCTGTGTACTGGGATGTGGAGATGCTGAAAAGAAACCCATTTACTGTGTACGTGTAAATAACCTGGGAACATGGGTTTTGGGCCAGTTTCAGCTCATGTTCACATCCAGAGCAGCTTTGCACAGTAGACAGACCCTAGGATACGGAGGGTTGGGGTATTTTTGTAATTAAGAACTGTAAAATAACCAGGGTGGTCCCTGTGTACACCAGTGTAAATATGTTTGGTTACTGAAATGTGCTTTAAAGAGAACAAATTCTGTAAATAAACTGATTTATAAATTAATCTTGTTTCCCGGTTCTTTCTAAAATGGGAACAGCAGAAGCAGCAAATGGCATTGTGTAATCATTGCAGGAGAAAGATTACTCCTTACACGTTTCATTTAAAAGAGGTTTTAAAAAGTCATGGTTTAAAACCTGACCTGGAGGGGAAGCTGTTTCCATTTAAACAAGGCTCTTGGAATTCTCTTCTTCAGAGCCCCAGCCTTGTGTTGGATCCCACAACTGGGTTACAGCTGCTGTTACCAGCACCCATCACTTCTTCACCGAAGGCGTTGAGTGTTGTTCTCTGGGAACTTTATGTATGGGTGGAACTTTGCTAAATCTTTGCTGTTTCCTTCCCAGGATTAAAAAAAACCAACCCCCGAAAGGCTGCGGAGCTCTGTGGCAGCTGAGCGGTCGCGGTGCCAAACAGCAGGCGTGCTGGCACGTGGCGAACGAGCGGCAGCATGAAATGTGTAAGACGAAGCGTGTTTATTGAGCTGCCTGGGAGTGGTTTGGTGCCGTTTATCACGGTGCAGCCCAGCAGAAAAGGCTTTGCCTTCCCTTGACTCCAGGTGTCTACAAACCCCAGCGCTGGCCTTTGCAGTTTGGAGGATGCTGCGTTCCAGGCTGCTCCTCACCCCTCTCCTCTGCCTGGGAGGGGCGTATGCGGCAAACGGGGGGTTGAACAAAACCATTGCCAGTTTGCACTGTGCTGAGCGGTCGTTTGCTCTTGGCTTTTCCGTAGCAGAGCTGCTTCGTCCTGGAGGAAGAGTTGCTCCGCTCGGACTTGAATTATGGAAGCCGCTTTGCTGCAGTCCCGTGGTGCCAGGGTGGTAAGTTCTGAGCAGAGCGTGCTGGGAACAAGGTCTGCAGCCCTCATACAGACGGAGAAAGACGCTGCAGCCCTCTGAGCTCAGGGAGCTGAACTGGCCAAAGCGCGGCGGTGGGCCCTTTGATGTCCAAAGGGCTGAGACAAAGTGGTGCTGCAGCCTCCGTGCTCTCATTACCAAGCAGCAGGAGAGAATCCACATCGCTGCTTTCCTCACTCTGCAGCAATTTTGCTCCATGAATCCTGTATTTTCAGACAGTCATCTGCTTGCAGCCTTCGATATCCAGCCCTGAAAGTGGCTTATAGAGCATGTTTTGTTGGAATAAAAAATGATTTGTTCTTCTCTGGTTAAAGAACTGGCTTCTCTTTAAACAGCTCGAGCGGTGGGAACGCTGCCACGGGCTCTGGCGGGTGACACAGAAAACTGCTGCAATGCTACTGCCGTCCTTGCCCAGAATGCCCAGCAATCAGCTTGATGAAGGCTCTAATTTCCTCATTTGCAAGTCTACGTTGCTTCACTTTGGCACCGGCTTTCTGCGGTGGTGTTTGTGCAACTCTTTCCAGAACGCAGGGAGCGCAGTTGCCTTCGACACCCGCTTCACCCGTGCACCCGGTGAAACTCCCGGGTTGGGCAAGGGCAGGGATCGGCACGTTGGATCCAGTGGGACTGTTTGGGTGCCTCCCTTGCCGGGTGCCTCCCGCTCCCAGGTGCTCCGGAGGGTGTCGGTTGCAGCCGTCCCGCATCCCGAAATGCCTGGTGGAGCCCTGGAGCCCGGGAGATGTTGACTCTGCTCCAGACATGGCCGTGTCCTGCCTAGCTAAAGAGCTTCCTATGGCGTCCAAGCTCTCCTCGTGAACACAGCCCTGAGAAGAAAAGGAGGCGGTGGGGAGCTGCTGGGAGCCGGCAGGTCTCGTCAGAGCGCAGGAAGGAGAGGAGGGAGGCTGCCCGGCCACTGGCACCCAGCCCGGAGCACGGGCCGCTGGCGGGCAGGAATGCACATGAGATGTAATGGAGTTTGAAAGCACCGGGTGCTCTCTGAGATGCGGGTCCTGGGGACGAGGGAAAGGCACCCTGTGAGGTCTAGAAACCAGTGTGAACAAACCCCACAGCACTGCACGTTCTTGCCTCGGTCTGAATAAGATCCTGCAGAAATTTGGGGAAAGGATAATAGAGCTGTTGAGAGGCAGCAGCTCCATTTCGAAGAGTATCAGGGCACAGGGACAACATTTGGGGCAAAGATACCTTCTTTTGCCTGACTAGCGTGTGATGGGAGGATGGCTTGGAATAGGTCTGGCTGGCTCCCGATCTGAATGTTTCTCTCAGCTCTATTTTTCCAGGAACTTTGCACTTGCTGTGCAAGACTTGCCGTGTCCCTTGGGCTGCGTTCTCTCCCTGGAGTTGGTTTCAGGTGGCTTCCACCTGCAGGCTGACTTGTCTTTCACTACCCTGTGGAATCTAGGCTGACTCCAAGTAGGGTTTTTTCTGAGAGGTGGAATTCAGACCCCTTCTGGGAAGTGTCCCGAGATTTTATTTTCTTTTATTCCAGCAACATAAAAGAGGCTGCAGGGGATTCTGCCCTTCAAGTTGCTCAGCTTGAGGAGCTCAGCGAGGAGCCTGGTCCGGCATCCGTGTCCTGCCTGGCTGCTCCGTGGAGGTGATGGAGCCCGTGCTGCTCAGTGAACCCAAGGTTGGGCACACCAGCCCTTGGCAGGTGAGACCTTGCTTACGTTGCAGGACTAGTGCCACAGCGAGAGGAGTGCTCCGTTGTCATCCGTGTGGTATTCTCTGTTTCATGCACTGCAATTAAACCAGCTGCCAAATAATGATGAGGCAAACCTGGGCGGTGCGGCCTCCCCCGATCTGCTCCTGGAAGCTGGGCAGATGAGCTGGAGTGGAAAACATCTGCTCTTAGCATCCTGGGTCATGGTGATGATTTATGACTCTAAGTAGATCTGAAATTTGCAAGTGAAACGTTTCCTACCCAGACATACCAAAGGTGGCACCTGGTCCCCCCAGGTCCCTCTGGAAACAGCGAGGGCATCGTCACTGGCGTCTTTTTGAGCAGGGATGAATCAGCAGAGGGTGAATAGCAGAAAGGGGCTGGTGGTGCTCCAGCCTCTCTGCAGACACAAGCTACGTGAACACATTCATCACATCCTGAGAATGCACCCCGGCTTTTCTTTTACATCCATTGTTATTACAGGCTTGTTGCGTTTGAAAAGTAGAAATCAACTGTACCCAGCCAAGCTTGTCTCACGTAATCGGCATTTCCCGGCTATCAGTGGGGGCCACAAGAGGCTTTCCTGGTCTTCATAGGTGTGAGACCAGCTGAGCCGATACAGGGTAGGGGAAGCAGCTGGGGGTTTACTCTGTGTGTTATTCCCTGTCTTGGCAAAGCCACAGAACCTGGCAGGTTTATAGTGCAGGTGCTGCCAAAGGTCTTGTCGGAAACTTCAGCAGAGGCGTGACTGGCGCCACCAATGGAAAAGCGCCACCTGGATTAGAGTGTTCCAGCTGGGAGGTGGCAGCTGGCACAGTTGTTGCTTGCTCTCTGAGGCTCTTTGGAGATGCTAATCTCTTTTATTTAGAGAAGAACCATGCTTTAAGTGATGCTATGCTCCACATCAGGGAGGGCTTGGTTGAGTTCATCAATCCATCTCATGAACGCTGGAGAGAGAGGAAAACCATCGGGCCTCCTCTGCAGCTGGTGTTTCTGAGGTTCTCCCAGGGGAGCTGGACAAAAACTTGACGCAGCGGCCTCCGAAATGCCAGGGCTGGGTGACAGGGTTGCCATGATTTTATCATGAGTCTTGCATTGGCCGCGTGTTTTTCTTGGAGTCAGTTCCTGGAATCACACAATTAGGTAGGAACGTGTTCTCTAATTTTCAAGGAAGAAAGTCCATTTCGTCCTACTTGTCCCCAAACCTTTACAACTAAAGGGAAGCGAGAAGGTCCTGGGGCAGCTTATGTGCCCGTTTTGGGCTGTTAGTGTTTTGCAGACCGATTCGTGGTTTTAAAAATGGACAGTCTAAGCCTTTCCCCCATTGCTGCAGCATCTTCAGTAATCCTTTCCAACACTTTGAGGGCTGAGTAAATATAATCCCAACTGTTCTTTCCCCATCTCCTCTCTAATGCAGCACAGACACCACCAGAGTAGCTCTTTGTGTCTGTGAAAATGACTCATTTTGGGTGCACAAAGCACGTTCTGCAGGGCTTAAATGATTTTGCTGAGATGATAGTGGCCTTTGAGGCTCTCAGGCTATTGGCGTTGCCCACACCTCATGGACTACAAGGAGATTCCTGCTGGATGTTAGTTTGTGAAAGGAGATTTGAGAGCTGATGAGCTCTAATGAACTAGAGCCACGCTCAGCTGCTGCACAGGGGCAGGTGCAGCGTGGAGACCTCTGTGTTGGTCCTGAGCCCACGGCCTTGCTCTGAGGGAGCGGAGCACTCCTCTTCCCAAAGCAAAGGACGATGGCTTGGGTGCTGAAGGCTTTCCTGGGCAGCACGGCTGAAAATCAAGCCGGTTCCTAAATGTGTCTGGGCTGTGGGACTGGGTGGGAGCTCAGCACCCATCTGCTCAACTCTGCTAGCGGCGAGGGGGGCAAAGCAAGAGAGGACAACAGGCAGGCAGTGCTGGGAGGGCATTTCCTAAACCTCCCCAGACTTGTGCCAAGGCTTGATTTTTTTTATTTTTAATCCATCTTAGTCTCTTATCCATCTGAAAATGGGTTATTTGAAAATTTCTGCTTCTTCCCTTCCCTGTCCCAGGGCATCCCGCGATGAAAATCTGGCTCTTCCTAGTTGTAGGTGGAAAAAACCCGCCTCATCTCTTGCTTTACAGCAGAGTTAAAAGGCAAAAGTGTGATTTGGGCAAGTCTATGCCTGGAAAGGTCTCCAGCCTGCGGGCGCAGGAGGCTGTTCCCTGGAGAACCACGCGGCTGGGATGTGCTAAGCTGCTCATCGGCTGTTCCCTGGATGCCGGACGCAGGAGCATCCCCACCCCGGGGCTCTAGTGGGTGAGCAATGGTGTGTTTCACCTCCAAAGGAGCCGGAGCCCCGAGTGCTGGCTCTTACCCATCTGCCTTCAGGTTAGGTGCTGCTTTTGCATCTAAAAAAGGATCCAAGGAACTGGGGTTCCCTGGAAGGGAGGGGTGAGCTGGGTGGGGAGGATGCCAGCAATTACACTGGTGCTGAGCACCTCTCCTTCCTTGCGATAACCTCATCAAGTTGACTGTAGCCCAGGGTAGAATAACGGTGACTGCGAACCTAAACAAAGGGATTTTTGGTCTTTTCATCGCCAGCTGGGCAAAGATGAGGGGTAGCCGGGTCTCGGGAGTGGAGGCTGGGTCTCTGTCGCCCACCTTTTGGAGCAACCCTGCACCTCGCTCCTTCTTCGCTGGACAGCAAGGGCTGATAATCCCTTGAGCATTTAATTACAGCTGGCAGGGCTGGAGCAAACCATCTTCTGCCCCGATTGCATCAGCCTGGGCTCGCGGTGGGTGGGTGGCAGCGTCCCACCAGGGTTGCGTCCAAGGGGCTCTGTCCCCTGCGGCCGGGCTACCCTGGGGAGCTCTGTGGCTCCCCAGAGCCGTACCCGGTGCCGATGCCCCTGCCTTCTCCTGCCATGGGTGGCTTGGCTCCGGCAGGCTCGTTTTTCTGGCACGGCGAGTCCGTCTAAAACACCTAGGTGGGGCCCAGCAGGGCTAATGGCCTTCCTGGGGACAGAGCCAACATCCAGCCTCAGAGCCTTGGGCACCCAAGTGCCAGGGGCCCCTTGCCCTCTGGAACACCCAGGGGAGCGGAGGGGTGGGTTTTGGGGCTGTATCCACCCTGGTGATGCCCCGAGGCGATGGGCAGCGGGCGCTGGTGACGCAGGTGCACGCGTGAGCCCTGGCACGTGGGGCTGGGGGGGGACAAAGCGCTGAGCTTTGCAGTGGAGGAGCTGCCTTTGCCTTTCCTCGCTTTTATCAGAAAAAAAAAAAGTGTCATTTTATGCCCTGCGTTGCCTTGCAGGGCTCCAACCCCTGCCCAGCGCACTGGGGGGCTGCCTGCTGCTGGGGGAGGGTGTGTCTTTGGGGCGCCCCCCGTGTGCCGTGGGGTATTTGGGGGAGGCACCCCCCACCATGCTGTGGGGTTACTTGCCCCCCCTGTAACATGGGGCATCAGCCCTACCCCCATGCTGTGGGGTACTTGGGGTGCCCCCACCAATGCCGTGGATTTATTTGCCCGCACCCCGCCTTGCTGTGAGGGATTAGTGGCACCCCTCCCTCCCCCCCATGTTGTGGGTTTATCTGCCCCTCCTGCCCCATGTTCTGGGGCAAATACGTTCTCTCCCTCCACTATGGGGCAGTTGGGCCCTAGTCCCCCTTGTGTTGTGGGGTACTTAACCCCTCACCCCACTGTGGGGCAGTTAGGCCTGTGTGTATGTGTGTGTCCTGCGCTGTGGGGCAATTGGGCCTTTCCCCCTCCCATACACACACTGTGAGGCATTTGCCCCCCTGCCTCACGCTCTGGGGCAGTTGGGTCCCTATTTCCCTCAGCTGTGGGGCATTTGCCCCCCTGCCTCACGCTCTGGGGCAGTTGGGTCCCTATTTCCCTGAGCTGTGGGGCATTTGTCCCTCTGCCTCACGCTCTGGGGCAGTTGGGTCCCTATTTCCCTGAGCTGTGGGGCATTTGTGCCCCCTCCACTGTGGGGCAATTGGTTCTACCTGTGCGCGCGTGGATGTGTGTGTGTCCTCCCTGTGGGGCAGTTCGGTCCTTCCCCCCCCGGGGGGGGCAATTAGGTCCCTCCCACCCCCCCACCATGGAGCAGCTGGTCTGTGTGTGTGTGTGTCCCACTGTGGGGCAGTTTGGTCCTTTCCCCCCTCGCTCCCCCCTTTCTCTGGGTTTATTTGCCCCCATACACCCCCCCCGGGGCACTCAGTTGGTCCCGCCCTCCCCGCTCTGGGGCGGTTGGATCCTTCCCCCCCCACTCCGCTCTGGGCAGTGGGCCCGCCCCCCCCGCGCTCCGCGGCAGTGGACCCGCCCTCCTCCCCCGCCCCGCGGTGCAGTTGGTCCGTCCCGCGGCTATAAAGGCGGCGGCGCGGGGGGCGCGGCGCGCGATGCGTGTGGGGCTGCGGCGGCCGCGGGGCGGGGCCCGGGGGGCGGCGGTAGCGCCGCTGCTGCCGCTGCTGGTGGCGGCGGCGGCGGCGGCGGCGGCGGCGGCGCTGGGGCTGCCCGCGGCGCGGCCCCGCGCGCTCTACTCGGCCTCCGACCCGCTGGAGCTGCTGGGAGGCGACGGCGCCGAGCGGCGGCTGCTGCGCTCGCCCAGCGCCTGGGCCGTCGAGTTCTTCGCCTCCTGGTGCGGACACTGCGTGCACTTCGCGCCCACCTGGCGGGCCCTCGCCCGCGACCTCCGCGGTGAGTGTCCCCCCCGCTTCCCGGCAGCGCCCCGGGACCCTGCCCCTGGCCCCCGTTCCCTGTCTCTGCCTCTTCTCCTTCTTACTGCCCCCTATCTGCGTCTCTGCCCTTGTCCCCCCTGTATCCCCGTCTCTCTCTCTCCCTTGTCCCCCCTGTATCCCCGTCTCTCTCTCTCCCTTGTTCCCCCCTGTATCCCCGTCTCTCTCTCTCCCTTGTTCCCCCCTGTATCCCCGTCTCTCTCTCCCTTGTTCCCCCCTTTATCCCCGTCTCTCTCTCTCCCTTGTTCCCCCCTGTATCCCCGTCTCTCTCTCTCCCTTGTTCCCCCCTGTATCCCCGTCTCTCTCTCTCCCTTGTTCCCCCCTGTATCCCCGTCTCTCTCTCTCCCTTGTCCCCCCTGTATCCCCGTCTCTCTCTCTCCCTTGTTCCCCCCTTTATCCCCGTCTCTCTCTCTCCCTTGTTCCCCCCTGTATCCCCGTCTCTCTCTCTCCCTTGTTCCCCCTGTATCCCCATCTCTCTCTCTCCCTTGTTCCCCCCTGTATCCCCGTCTCTCTCTCTCCCTTGTTCCCCCCTGTATCCCCGTCTCTCTCTCTCCCTTGTTCCCCCCTGTATCCCCGTCTCTCTCTCTCCCTTGTTCCCCCCTGTATCCCCGTCTCTCTCTCCCCCTTGTTCCCCCCTGTATCCCCGTCTCTCTCTCTCCCTTGTTCCCCCCTGTATCCCCATCTCTGTCCCTGCCCTTATTTCTCCTGTATCCCTGCCTCCATTCCTGCCCTTGTTTCCCCCTGTATCTCTCTCTACCCCTTCCCCTTCTTCCCCTCTTTCTCCCCATCTCTGTCCCTGCCCTTGTTTCTCCTGTATCTCTCTCTACTCCTTCCCCTTCTTCCCCTCTTTCTCCCCATCTCTGTCCCTGCCCTTGTTCCTCCTGCATCCCTGTCTCTGTTTCTCCCTTCGGCACCCCTAGCCCTCCCACTGATCTTGCCCCTTTCCTGCATCCCTGTCTGTCTTCTCCCATCGGCACCCGCAGCCCTTATTCCCCTCTGCATCCCTGTCTCTGCATTCTCCTATCAGCATCCCCAGCATCCACTGTGTCTCTGCCCCTTACCCTTGTTCCCCGTGCATCCCTGTCTCTGTCCTCTCCCATCAGCACCCCCAGCCCTTCCTCGGTCCCTGCCCTTGTTCCCCCTCTATCCCCGTCTCTGTTTTCTCCATCAGCACCCACAGAATCTGCCGTCTCTGCCCCTCTGTCCTCGTCAGCACCTTTAAACGTCCCCTGCATCCCTGTCCCTTCTGTCAGCACCACTAAATCCTCGTGTGCCCCTGTTCCCCTGTCAGCATTCCTAAACTCCTTCTGTGTCCTTGTCCCCTCATCCTCCTCTCCACCGGTGCTCTTAGATCCTCCCTGCATCCCTTGATCACTCAAACCCTCCCTCTCTCCTTGCCCACTCGAACCTTCCCTGCATCCTGCCTGTCGACGCCTGTCTGTGCCCTGTATCTTACCCTCAGCCAGCACCCCCAGATCCTCCCTGGAGCGTCACCCCCCTCCCCACGGTGCCCAGGCTCCCCTGCTGCCGTGCCCAGGCCTGCAGCATCCCTGGAGCCCTTTGGCTGGGAGAAGCTTAGTCTGACCCTGGCCTAGCCCTGGGGGGGGTCCTGCTCGTCCCCGGTGCCCGCAGGGAGAGGCTGGCAGGGCGCTGGGGCTTTGACCTTGGCGCCTGGATGGTGCCCAGCCCAACTTGGGGACCTGCACGCCACTGTGCCAGGGCCCTCGCCCCACCAGGGCTGTTCCTGCCTCCCCCGGCATCCCAGGGCACGCACGGCTTCTCCTCTGTTCTTGCACTAATTGATAGAGCGCGGTCGCTGCCTGGTGAGTCAGGGCACCAGCTGGGGCAGGCGTCCCATCGCTCCGAGGGGATGCCGTCCCTCCCAGGGACGTCAGTGCTCCCCAGCAGGGCAGGATGTGAGGAATGAGGTGCGTGCCCGTGCCCTGCGGGGCAACGCTGGCTCTCCTGGCTCCTCTCCAAAGCTGAGTTCCCTCTGGGCTCCCTGCTCCCGAGGCTGGACCGCAGCTGGCGTGCCCGTGGAGGCAGGGTGAAGCTGTCCCTGCGCTGCCTGGCATCCTCGCCGCTGCTCCCACGTGTGCGTTTTCATGGGAGTGGGCTGGACAGGAAGGATGCCAGGGTGACCCGCGGGCAGCACGTGTGGATGAGTCCAGGAACGTGCCTGGCTCCTAGCAGCGGGGTTCAGCGCTGGCCTCCCTGTGCCGCTGCGGCAGTGGGAAACAACTCGTCTGCCTCGTCACCTGTGACACAGGATGGTCCCAGTGGGTTTCCCCCTCTGGCAGGCTCCCCCCTAGGGTGGCCTGGGCTCCATCCATGGGCTAGTGCTGCATCCCTTTCCATCGTCCCTGAGGGAGAGGCTAGGCGTTCTCCAGCTTTTGTCCTTTACACTAAAAAGGAGCCATTTCAGAGCTTTTATCTCCGTGTTGCTGTTAGCTTTTAGACCCTGCTGCTTTAAAGGCTTTCATGCCCCATTTTCTTCATCTCTGTTTTATGCCAGGGAACCGCTGGTCCTCCCTGGCGAGATGGGGAGAGGAGGTGTGGTTGCTCAGCACCTGGAGAGGCTCTGCCACAGTGCTCTGGCCACTGATTTTGGGCTGTTGCCTCTCGATTATTGCCCGTGGCCTCAATCTGGGGTGAGACTAGCTGGAGTCTGTGTTCCCTGGGCTTCCCCGGCTGCGGTTTGCCATCCCTTCCCTTCTCCCGGCGGCCTCTTTCCACGGTGGCAGAGGCTGGGCAGGCAGAACCAGACAGGTAGGCAGCCGTGGGCAGAGCTGCCTGCATGCTGATGAGGGCAGGGGGTGCAAAGCTCGGTCCTGCCTCTCACGGCTTTCCCCCTGCTCTTTCCACCCAAAAGGTAGGGGGCTAAACACTGGTGTGGACTGCGGCTTCACGTATTTGGGGCTTGGAAACCATCGGTTGCTCTCCTGCGAGGAGCAAGCTGTGATTTTGGGGCCAGGAGGAGCCGTGCTGCTGCCACAGTGGGAGATTCCCACCGTCTCCACAGCGATTGTGAGGAGCGGGGTGGTTTTTGGGGTCGCAGAGGGGCTGAGCGGTGCTGACTGCATCCTCTGTCCCTGCAGAGTGGAGGCCTGCGCTGGTGCTTGCAGCCATCGACTGTGCCGACGAGGCCAATCAGCAAGTGTGCGACGATTTTGGGATAACTGGTTTCCCCACACTCAAGGTAAGGGCAGTGCGTGCCAGGCGTTTACCAGTGCCCTCTTTTCTCCGTGCTTTTCCTTTTGGCCTGTCCTTCTCTTGCTCAATCAGATCGACAGCACGATTGCATCAAAATAGTCCCTTGGAGGCTTTACAGACTGAGCCGTTTCACCCTTCCCCAAAACACGACTGGCTGGGCTGCAACCGGCGCAACTGCCCGGTGATGTAGCAACAAGGAGGGGGAAAACCCAAAACGCTTCTTCATGGTGACCCGTAGAAGCCAGGTCTCCCCTAGGATGGGAAAGAGTCTGAAACCTGAATTGTAAATGCCTGGGAAAGGCTGCAGCGGGGCAGGGAGCGGTTGCAGGCACGGGTTCTGGAGGAGGGTGCAGGGACGCTGTGGGAGGCTGCACGGGGCTTGACTGAGAGCCTCCTGTGGCAGCTGGTGAGGTGCCCTCCCTCCTCCGGGGCCTGTTCCCAGCCTCTTAGCTGTGTCAATACTGCTGTTCCGCAGCATTTCTCACTGCAAAGAGAGCCTCGCTCCAACCCAAGCAATAAAGCTGAAGCGTTCCGGGTGCAGGCAGCGAAGGCCAGGATCGCCTTGAGACGGATCGGGAGGGTTTGATCAGATATGCCCTCAGCCCTGGCCTGCAGGCTCAGCCCAAGGTGGGGTCAGATCTGGGGCTTTCCCTGGGGCTGGCGTGTGCCCCAGCCTTGCTCTGAGGTCTTGCCGAGCACCCACTGCCTGAGGGACATCAACCGGAACGTCTTCTGGGGCAGGGAGGCGTGCTGGTGTGGCGGTGCCAAGAAATCGCTTGCATTGCATCCTGTGTCCCTGCCAAAGACCTTTTGCAAAGAGCTGGTGCTCCCAGCCCTGCCTATAAAGCAAACACGTGTCTGATGTAACCTGGTTTCTGGATGTACTGTGGGCACTAGAGCCACGGTGGGAGGCCAGGAACGGGAGGGGGAGGAAAACCCTTCTCCTGCTTTGTGAGACCTATGGAGCAGGGAGACGGTGCTCTGCAGGATCAAGAACGTCCCCGCTGCCTTTCTGGGACCCCTGGAGATGCCTGTCCTACTGCGTGCCGGTGCTCAGCCTTTGGCTGGATGTGGCTCCCAGCCCGTACCTGCATCCCTCCCCTCCAGGGGTGAGATGGGGCTGTGTCCAGGAGCTCTCTCTGCAGTGGCTGCTGTTGGTCAGTGTGCTGTAAGCTCACAGGGAAACTGAGGTACAACTGGTCTGGAGGGAGCCTCTGCCTGCTGGGCCATGCTGCATCCCTGTCCCCCTCCAAACACTCCAGCTTCCCCATGTGTGGTTTTTTTTTTCTCTTTCAGTTTTTCAGAGCTTTTAGCGAGAAGGCAGAGGATGGGATAAGGATTACCAGTGAGTATCGGAGCCATGGGGGCCTTTTACCCCAGGTGCGAATGGCCCTGCTGCCCCCATCCCTCACCTGTTGTCACCTTGAGAAGCCTGGAAGGCACAGCTCAGAGCTGCTCCCCTCGGCTCAGCCGGTGGCACTGGCTTCCCCAGGACTGACCCCTTGGTGTCCTGTCCCCCCCACAGATCCCAGTGCCACCGTTGAGGACCTGCGCCATGCCATCATCACCAACCTTGGGCAGAGCCAGGATGCTTGGCCACCTGCGTGTCCTCCGCTGGAGGCAGCGAGGTAGGGAGGGCAGCTCTGGTGCCCCCGTACCGCGGAGAGCAGGTGTCTGGGGAAATCCTGAGCCAAAAATGAGCACGGAGCAGCCACCGTATCGCCCACATTCCAGGGAGACACAGATGACCTGGCCAGGCTAGAGCCATTTCTGTGACGTGGATGAGACAGGCTGTATTCTTGCATCTCCTAACAAACCTGCTCATCAGCCTTAATGAGAGCAAGCAGTACCTTGGGCTGGGGGTGTGGCAGTGCCATACCTTGCCGAGCGAGGCCGCTGCCGTTAGCAGCTTTTTCCTGCCCTGAGAATGGATTTTCTTGAGTCGGTACAAACTTGTTGGGGTCTGAGTTGTCTTAGCTGGATGCAGGTGGTTGCTCTGCCATCCTAGGTGGGGAGCACTTGTTCTTTCTCAGAGTGGTGGCTCAGCTGGGCATGTGCTTGTCTCAGGTGCCTCTGTGTCCTAGCCAGAAATCCAACAGCCCTCATTCAAGTTCATTGCCTTTTTTCCCCCTGGGTGAGCAGGCAGCTCCCACCTAACCTGCCCTACCTGCGCTTTGTTTTCTGCCTCCTTGCCTGCCCCCAGTGGGTTTTCTCAAAGCCTGTGAAGTGGAGTGGAAAATTGGGCTGGAAACTTGAGCAGGGAGGAAGTGCCTGCTCAGTGGGGCTGAACCCACACCGGCATCACTGCTGAATCCCCAGGGATGAGGACTGAGCTTGTTTTGGGTGGGAATGCCGATGCCGGGGCTCTCGCTGGCATCCTCTCCTCTCTCACAGCGCGGAGGAGGTTTCCAGCTTCTTCCAGAGGAATAAGGAACAGTACCTGGCGCTGATTTTCGAGAAGAATGACTCCTTTGTGGGCAGAGAGGTGAGTAGAGCTGCATTTATATCTCGTTTGTCTTGAAGCCCGTGTCCCTGGTGCCAGGTAACCCTTGGACACCTAGGCAGGGAAGTCTTCTCCCAGCAGCTTTCTGGGGTGGCTTGCACACCGCTTTGCAGGTGCGAAGTGTTGTGCAGGGTGCTAAATAGCCTTGGTGCATCCCTGGTGGGGCTGGGGGTCCCATCACCCCTGAGGGTGCCACTGGGTTTGCAGGTGGCACTGGACATGCTGCAGTATGAGAATGTGGCAGTGAGGAGGGTGCTGAGCAGTGAGGAGGAGCTCGTGAAGAAGTTTGGCGTCACCACCTTCCCCTCTGGCTACCTGGTTCTCCGCAACGGCTCCTTCTCCCGCCTACCTGTGTGAGTGCAGGGACCCAGTGGGGGTCCCAGGGTGGATCTGAGGATCCCAGGGTGCTGTAGCTTGGTGGGGTACCAGGCTTATGGCCTGTCTCTCTCCTCTCCTTTATAATCGTGGCAAAATTTGTTAGGAAAGAGACAGTAGCTGGGTCAGGCAGGTTGGCGGAGGCCAAGGTGGGCACTGAATGGGGCTGCCAGCTCTGCCTGGCTCTCATGCAGAGGAAAACGGCTTGTGACCGAGCCCCCCCTCTACCACGTTTGCCTGGAGGTGGCACAGCTCCGTGGGGTCAGCTCAGGGGTGGGTTGTCTGCTAGGATACCCACTGCTGGGGCTGGTGGAGAGGGCAGGCCACCCCAAACTCGTTCCTCAGGTCTGAGTTGCTGGTCAGGCTAAGATCTCCTTTGCTTCCTCCTTGGGGACAGGGGCTGTTTGGGAGGGAAGAGCCTTGCTAACGGTATCTCCTTCCTTGTAGGCAAGTGGAGACCCGCTCCTTCTACACCTACTACTTGCGCACGCTCTCAGGCGTCACCTGCGGCTCCTACAAGCTGAACACAACTGTCAACGCTTCCAACGAGACCCACCTACCCCAGCCGAAGCATGCAGGCAGGTCAGAGCCCCCTCCCTCATTCTGGGGTGGTGGGAGGCTGGGACTGGTGTGGGGAAGAGATGCCATGGCCGCGGGTGGGCAGTGGAGCTGGGACTGTGTCTTTCCCCTTGGAAAAAACAACTCAAATCACAGCTGGGTCCCTGGGGTGTGGATTAATGAGCTGATGAACCACTGTGTTGTGCTGTCCTTCCCAGTTCCAAGGTGTACATGGCTGACCTGGAGTCCACGCTGCACTACTCGCTTCGGGTGGAGGCTGCGCGGCCTGCTGCGCTGTCGGGAGCACAGCTGGCCGCCTTCAAGTGCTATGTGTCCATGCTGGTGAAGGTGAGGAGCTTTTGCTGTCGGTAGAGGAACCACCTGCGCCTACCCGTGGCTGTCGATAAGCTGAAAAGCAAATGCAGGGTGCAGGCCGCTGCATGCCAGTGCTCATGGGTGGTGAAGCGTGGCAGTCTGATATGAGCACTGTGTCCCGGTGCTCAGCATTTGGGGTTGTCCCCATCCACATGGATCCCCAGCCTCAGACCAGGGTCCCAGGAGAAGCCAAGAGCTTTAGATGAGACCTTGGGTATAGGTATTGGGGGGCATAGTGGGCTGAGAGCTTGCAGGAGGTGTCGTGTGGTGACAGCAGGTCTTTGCAAGAGATGCTGACACCTGCTGGAGCGTAGAGATGATCAGAGGGGTTTGTAGCTTCTGAGTGCCTGACTTGGATGCTTGGCTCAGCGAGCTGATCTCTGCAGGCTCCTTTGATAGTCTGAGAAAGAGACTCCTGCTCCGAGGAGTCTCTTTTTTTCCAGTGTGCTGCCGGTCTTATACTCCCTGTGGGTTGTGGGTCAGTCCCTCTGTCCATCCATCAGTGGTGTGCACTGACAGGCTGCCCCCTCTCCCCAGGGTGCCTGTGGTTTTAAAATGCTGCTGCTAATCGGCTTTGTGCTGACTTATGGTCAGAGTGGCTTTTTGCCTCCCTCAGATGAGGCTGAGGTTTGGAGCCTGAATGTGCGTGCACGCAGGAACACACCGTGGCCTCTGTCCCCTTAGGGCTGGGCACCGAAACCTTGCTGGGACCTCAGTGCTCCCCGGCCGTAGAGGATGCAGGTTCTGCCTGGTGCCTGTCCCGGCAAGCCGGGGATGCCGGCCGGCTGTCCCGCTGAGTCTGGGTTTCCTCACGTCTCTCCCCTCTCTGCAGTACTTCCCCGGGCGTCCCTGTGTGCAGACCTACCTGCAGACTGGATGACTGGCTGAAGAACTGGACGGAGCCCGAGCTGCCCCGCAGTGTCTTGAAGGAGGCCATGAAGAATAACAGAGACGTAAGGCACCCACAGGGACCCTGGTCCCTGATCCCTGCTCCCTTCCCCTGCCCCTTGCCCTGCAGCCCGCATTAGCTGCCAGCTCCATCACGCTGTGTCCGTCTGTCCTCCAGGCCTCCCACACTGCCATGCTCCCGACCAGCGTGACTTGGGTGGGCTGCCTGGGCACCGAACCCCACTTCCGTGGCTACCCCTGTGGGCTCTGGACCATCTTCCACCTGCTGGCTGTCCAGGCTGCTCAGGGCGGCCCTGACAAAGGTATTGGTGCCCCTGGGGGTGACGAGAGGCTTGGGGTGGCAGTGTCCCGTGGGGCTGGGGTGCAGAGAACCCCACTGCAAGCGGGCAAAGGCTTGTTCCCCCTCTCTGCCCCAGGGAGGGTTTCACAGAATCACAGAATAACCAGGTTGGAAGAGACCCACTGGATCGTCGAGTCCAACCATTCCCACCAGTCCCTAAATTATGCCCCTAGATACCTCATCCACCCTCACCTTAAACACCTCCAGGGACGGTGACTCAACCACCTCTCTGGGCAGACCGTTCCAATGCCTAACCACACTCTCTGTGAAGAATTTTTTCCTAATCTCAAGCCTAAATCTCCCCTGGCGGAGCTTGAGGCCATTCCCTCTCGTCCTGTCCCCTGTCACTTGGGAGAAGAGGCCAGCACTCTCCTCTCCACAACCTCCCTTCAGGTAGTTGTAGAGAGTAATAAGGTCTCCCCTCAGCCTCCTCTTCTCCAGGCTAAACACCCCCAGCTCTCTCAGCCTCTCCTCATAAGGCCTGTTCTCCAGCCCCTTCACCAGCTTCGTTGCTCTTCTCTGGACTCGCTCCAGAGCCACAACATCCTTCTTGTGGTGAGGGGCCCAGAACTGAACACAGGATTCGAGGAGCAGTCTCACCAGTGCCGAGTACAGGGGGAGAATAACCTCCCTGGACCTGCTGGTCACGCCGTTCCTGATACAAGCCAGGATGCCATTGGCCTTTTTGGCCACCTGGGCACACTGCTGGCTCATGTTCAGTCGCTGTCAACCAACACTCCCAGGTCCTTCTCCTCCTGGCAGCTTTCCAGCCAGGCTTCTCCTAGTCTGTACCTCTGCTTAGGGTTGTTGTGCCCCAAGTGCAGGACCCGGCATTTGGCCTTGTTAAACCTCATGCCGTTGGTCTCAGCCCAGCAGTCCAGCCTGTTCAGATCCCTTTGGAGCCTCCCGACCCTCCAGCAGATCCACACTTCCACCCAGCTTGGTGTCATCTGCAAACTTGCTAAGGGAGCACTCGATGCCTTCATCCAGGTCGTTGATAAAGACATTAAACAGGACTGGACCCAGCACTGAGCCCTGGGGAACCCCACTTGTCACTGGCCTCCAGCTGGATTTAACTCCATTTACCACCACCCTCTGGGCTCGGTCATTCAACCAGTTTTTCACCCAGGAGAGTGTGCGCCCGTCCAGGCCAGAGGCCGACAGTTTCCGAAGCAGAATGCTGTGAGAAACTGTATCAAAGGCTTTACTGAAGTCCAGGAAAACCACATCCACAGCCTTTCCCTCGTCCAAGAGTTTAGTCACTTGGTCATAGAAGGTGATCAGATTAGTCTGGCAAGACCTGCCTTTCATGAACCCATGTTGACTGGGCCTGATCACCCGGTTCTCTTGCAAGTGCTTCATGATCGCACTCAAGATCACCCGCTCCATGACTTTCCCCGGTACCGAGGTCAGGCTGACAGGCCTGTAGTTCCCCGGATCCTCCCTGCACCCCTTCTTATAGATGGGCACGACATCAGCCTCCAGTCCAGTGGAACCTCCCCAGTCATCCAGGACTACTGGAAGATCATGGAAAGGGGTTTGGCCAGCACATCCGCCAGTTCCCTCAAAACTCTTGGGTGGACTCCATCTGGCCCCATAGACTTGTGGGCATCTAGCTGGGCAAGCAAGTCTCTAACCACCTCCTCTTGGACCTTGGGAATCTCATACTTCTCTTCCAACCCCTGGGGGTGTGCACAGAGGGAACAATTTTCCTTACTGTTAAAGACTGAGGCAAAGTAGGCATTGAGCACTTCAGCCTTGTCTTCGTCCCCTGTTACTCTTGTTCCCTCTGCATCTACTAGGGACTGGAGATTCTCCCTAGCCCTCCTTTTGCTGTTGATGTATTTGTAGAAAGACTTTTTGTTGTCTTTCACAGTCTTGGCCAATCGCATTTCTAGTTGGGCCTTAGCCCTCCTGACTTTTTCCCTGCGCGTTCTCGCTTCCTCCCTATAGTCCACCCAGGATGCCTGCCCCTTCCTCCAGAGGTCGTAGACCCTCCTCTTCCTATTGATGTCTCTCAGGACCTCCCTACTCAACCAGGCTGGTTTCTTACCCCGCCGGCTACTTTTCCGGAACTTGGGGACGGCTTTCTCCTGCGCTGCTAGGAGTTCCTTCTTGAAGAGCGCCCAGCCCTCATGGACACCTTTGCCCTCAAGGAGCGCCTCCCACGGGACTTTTCCAACCAGCCTTCTGAACAGCCCAAAGTCTGCTCTCTGAAAGTTGAGGGCGACTGTTCTGCCAACCTCCACCTTCATCCTACCCTGCACTGAGAACTCTATCATCTCATGATCGCTTTGCCCCAAGCGTCCTCCAACCCTCACATCCCCCACCAGTCCTTCTCTGTTCACCAACAGCAGGTCCAGGAGGGCACCATCCCTTGTCGGTTCGCTCACCAGCTGTGTGAGGAAGTTGTCTTCCAGACACTCCAGGAACCTCCGGGACTGCTTCCTCTCTGCTGTATTATACTCCCAGCCAATATCTGGGAAACTGAAGTCTCCCACAATGACTAGAGGTAGCGATTTTGAGACTACACTCAGTTGTTTGTAGAAGAGCTCATCAGCTGCTGCTTCTTGGCTGGGTGATGTTTGCACCCACTCCTTTCCTCAAAAGTTTGAGCTTCATTAGGATGTATCTGTAATACTAAAGTGTTGCTTAGGCACATGGTTAATGAGTTTAATTGGACATGTCCAGCTGGGAGAGCCTCTTGATAAGACTTGATCTGTTGGATGAAATTATGTATTTCTGCCTGTTGCTAAAACACCGATTTACCAGTGAACAGTAAACCAGGATTTTGCTTGTCAAAAACTTGGGAACAGAAGGAAATAAAGGCTCTTTGAGTTACTCTTTTAGACGTAATGGTACAAAACTCCATTTGTAATAATGCTGTTAAATCCAATGGAGTGTGGAGTGTTCTGTGCAAGTGAGTTGTGAAACTCCTACGACACATGCCAGCATGTTGTCTTCTTACACAGACGAACTGCAAGAGTTAGTTATTTCCTTTAGGTTTCCTAATTCTTACTCAAATAAACTAAACTGCAGTAGTCTCTTCTTCTTCTCCTTGACCTGTTAAAGGCCTTTGCGTGATTTCTTACCAGGTTAAGCTGCATGGAATCAGCGTCTTGCAAATACACATTTAGGGACTTTTTTATTGGAGCTTCTCCCATTGGCCGAGAATATCCAATCGGCTGAGTTATTCCAAGTGGAAAACTTGTGCAGGAATATGAAATCCTTTGAAATGGATACAATAGTGCCAGGTAGAAAATGTTCCTCCAGTGAAATAGCCTGGTTCTAATAGATCTGTGTTCGTGTTGCTATTCCAAGCGTTTCCTGTAATCTCTTACAGAGACAGACAGATATTTTGTTGGCAGATGCGTGCTGCTTTGGACTCTTTCTGGAACTTTGCAGGGGGTATCCTAGAGCAGCGGAATTGTAATGTTTGTTTTGCCTTTTCCTTTCTACCCTTCAAGGTGGAGGAACTTCATGAGGAAGAAGCACAGTGGGTGAACTACGACGAGGATGAAATACGTGTGTTGATGCAGTTGGTAGACGGCATCTTTGAGGACTTACTCGTCGACACTATTGATGCATTGAACCGGATACATGAGAAAGAGCAGAGATTGTCTGACAGCACTGAAAGTAACCGCACCGCTGCGTCATCACAGAGTCCCGAGCCTGTCTGAGTCCTGACATTGTCTCCACCCTGCGAGCGCTGCTGCTGGACTTCCACGTGTGGAAGCTTCTTCCCTTACTGCCACCTAATAAGTCGGAGAGGCTGTTACTTGAACACACAGTTGCCTTCGACACCCGCTTCACCCGTGCACCCGGTGAAGCGGGTGTCGGAGGCTTTCATCTGCTTTGTTCTTGAGGTTCCTGCTATGCATGCCTCTGCTACTGTTCCATTTTGTGTTCTCCTTTCCACCCTCTTTTTTTAAAAGCTATGGTTGGAATATTTGCCTTTTGCACAATGACACAGCTGGTAGTTCTTCAGGAACAGCTCTGGGGAGTGTTGGATTTGGTCTGTGCAGATTCTCAGATACAGCCTGGCCAGCTCCTTGCTTGTGAGTTACTGGTGAGCCATATTCCTGGGAGTTTAACGAGTGGAAGAACAAGGAGGAGGTTGTGGTGTATAGGAACACGTCCAGTGGGCACACGCATGTCTGTCCCACCGTAGTGGCTCCTCTGGGCTGTCCACCCGCAGGGAGAGGCTGTACAGCCGGCCCGCTGGGTGCTGAGGACCACTGGAGGTCGTATGCCTGTTGCCTTGCTGGCTTGGAGAGTGCTGGTTTCGTACCCTCAGGAGAAGCGGTAGCTATTTTGACAGCCGTTTTGAAGCTGTGTCTAGGTAACGGCTTTATTCCTTTGCTGTCACCACCCTTTACTTTTGGTGGCAATCGTCATTAGGAGCAACTCCATTTCTCTCCTCTCCCCTCCTTTCCCGTTCTAAGAATAAAGTGATATTTCTGACTCCTGGTTATCCTAGTGGAACCGTGTTAGAAGATACGAGGCTGAGACGTTTATTTGAGACCCATGAGCTGCTTGGGGCAGCAGTTGTCATCAGTGGGGAGATGCAGCGTCCTCTTCCGAAGGATCTCGCTGCCAGGTGGGAAAGCCCAGGCTTGCGAGGCCAAGGAGTGCGAGTACCTCTCCCATAGTACGATGCTCCCCGAGCAGAGCTGTGGATTTCAGTACTTCTGCCTTTCAGAAAAGGTGGAACGAGGGATTGGAAAGGAGTTCTCACGAGGTGGAACATGGGATTGGAAAATCCCATCTTATTCACTTTCCTTTCTTGAAAATGTGGCCTTAGCTTTTTGCAATACTTGAATAAAGTGTATACCTGCAGAAGATCTTGAGTAGCACAGCGACAGAGACCTTTTAAGTGACTATTCTGCGGGGAACTGTGTGCAGTTCTGACCTTCATATCCCTTTGCTACCTTAAGAACGTTAGGAAAATAAAGGACTTTTCAGCAGAGAAACAGGTTATTTAGTGCATCTGAAGTGTTTACAAATCAGCTAACGTGGAGAAAAGCAAACTATTGAACTTGTAATTTAAACATTAAATGCACAAATATATACAGATGAAAGAGGAACACTGTAATTGCATTTACTAGTATTTCCTTGACTTTGCAGAGCCTTTTGATACAGGTTTGCAAAGCCGCCTTTCAGAAGGCTCCGTCTCCCTGTGTACTGGGATGTGGAGATGCTGAAAAGAAACCCATTTACTGTGTACGTGTAAATAACCTGGGAACATGGGTTTTGGGCCAGTTTCAGCTCATGTTCACACCCAGAGCAGCTTTGCACAGTAGACAGACCCAAGGATACGGAGGGTTGGGGTATTTTTGTAATTAAGAACTGTAAAATAATCAGGGTGGTCCCTGTGTACACCAGTGTAAATATGTTTGGTTCCTGAAATGTACTTCAAGAGAACAAATTCTGTAAATACACTGATTTATAAATTAATCTTGTTTCCCGGTTCTTTCTAAAATGGAGCTTTACAATTACCTAAGTGATTGCTAATTCTGAAGGTGTCCTGGAAATCTGTCCCTTGTACGTTCCCCTTTCTGTCTGATGCTGCACTTGGGATGCCAATCGCAGTCCACAAAATCCCATTACAGTCGCCTTGATTATAATCACAACATGATTAGAATATCCTTATTGTTAAAGCCGAGTGCTGGGAACAGCAGAAGCAGCAAATGGCATTGTGTAATCATTGCAGGAGAAAGATTACTCCTTACACGTTTCATTTAAAAGAGGTTTTAAAAAGTCATGGTTTAAAAGCTGACCTGGAGGGGAAGCTGTTTCCATTTAAACAAGGCTCTTGGAATTCTCTTCTTCAGAGCCCCAGCCTTGTGTTGGATCCCACAACTGGGTTACAGCTGCTGTTACCAGCACCCATCACTTCTTCACCGAAGGCGTTGAGTGTTGTTCTCTGGGAACTTTATGTATGGGTGGAACTTTGCTAAATCTTTGCTGTTTCCTTCCCAGGATTAAAAAAAACCAACCCCCGAAAGGCTGCGGAGCTCTGTGGCAGCTGAGCGGTCGCGGTGCCAAACAGCAGGCGTGCTGGCACGTGGCGAACGAGCGGCAGCATGAAATGTGTAAGACGAAGCGTGTTTATTGAGCTGCCTGGGAGTGGTTTGGTGCCGTTTATCACGGTGCAGCCCAGCAGAAAAGGCTTTGCCTTCCCTTGACTCCAGGTGTCTACAAACCCCAGCGCTGGCCTTTGCAGTTTGGAGGATGCTGCGTTCCAGGCTGCTCCTCACCCCTCTCCTCTGCCTGGGAGGGGCGTATGCGGCAAACGGGGGGTTGAACAAAACCATTGCCAGTTTGCACTGTGCTGAGCGGTCGTTTGCTCTTGGCTTTTCCGTAGCAGAGCTGCTTCGTCCTGGAGGAAGAGTTGCTCCGCTCGGACTTGAATTATGGAAGCCGCTTTGCTGCAGTCCCGTGGTGCCAGGGTGGTAAGTTCTGAGCAGAGCGTGCTGGGAACAAGGTCTGCAGCCCTCATACAGACGGAGAAAGACGCTGCAGCCCTCTGAGCTCAGGGAGCTGAACTGGCCAAAGCGCGGCGGTGGGCCCTGTGACACCCGCTTCACCCGTGCACCCGGTGAAACTCCCGGGTTGGGCAAGGGCAGGGATCGGCACGTTGGATCCAGTGGGACTGTTTGGGTGCCTCCCTTCCCGGGTGCCTCCCGCTCCCAGGTGCTCCGGAGGGTGTCGGTTGCAGCCGTCCCGCATCCCGAAATGCCTGGTGGAGCCAGCTCATTGCTCTCTCCAACTCCCTGAGAGGAGGTTGTGGAGAGGAGGGAGCTGGGCTCTTCTCCCAAGTGACAGGAGACAGGACGAGAGGGAATGGCCTCAAGCTCTACACTAGGGGAGGTTCAGACTGGATATCAGGAAAGAATATTTCCCAGAAAGGGTCATTGGGCAGTGGCAGAGGCTGCCCAGGGAGGGGGTTGAGTCACCATCCCTGGAGGGGTTTAAAAGATGGGAAGATGGAGTGCTCAGGGACATGGTTTAGTGGCAGATAGGAGTGGTTGAACTCAATGACCCAAGAGGTCTTTTCCAACCTGGTGATCCTATGATCCTATGAGAAGGGACTGCCCCCCCACCACCCGGGCTCCCCCAGCACTGGTGCAGTGTAAATGTGCTAGAGGAGCGGGGAGCTGCCCGCCCTGTGCTGCGGGAAGAGCTCTGGGGTCACGTCTCCCTGCACAAAGTTCCTCATGAATCCTGCATATAATCATAAATTGTGTTCTGTGGTATTTGAGGAGACCTGGAAAGTGTTTCTAGTGTCTTTAAATAGAAATACCATCACTTTCAGAGGGCTGGCTCGGAAAAACAGTTTGCCCAACTGGATCTGATTGTGTCTGTGCACCTGTGTGTGTCTGTTACTGCCGGTACTGCAGAGCTGAGCTGCACCAGCACAAGCTCCAGGGGGTCTTCAGGCTCCAGAAGCCAGCTTCTAGTTATTTGTACGTGGAAATCTACAATATTTTTTGTTAACAGGAAAAAAACATCCCTAAAAGCTTGAGTTTGTCTCTGCCTTCATGTCCCCCATGGACAAGTTTTCTGCGCGATGGGAGATGCGAGTGCAGTGGGGCGAGCTGCAGCAGGGCTTCTAAACTCCCGTGGTGATCCAGCTGTTCTCCAGTGTTTCCTTCTCGTTCTGCTTGTAGCTTGTGGTACAACCCAGCTAAAACTAGCCAAGCTAAAAGAACAAAAAAGCTGCTTTCGGACCTTATCAGATTCCCAGTCCGCTTTGCTTTCCCACGTAAACCCATTGACTTTCTGCCTGAATAAGGCAAAAGGGACCAAGGCGCAAAGAAAGGAAAAGGTGGTTTTACTGGCAGTGCTGCTTTCATGTAGCTTAATCAGTGTGAAACGCTGGCCCCGTACGCCGTGTACCCAGTTTGGAGCAAAAGCTCCTACTCTGGGGACTAAGCATTTAAGAATATTCCATAGAAGTCAATATTAATGATTTCTTTCTTTCCCTACTCTTAGCAAAGGTGCTTCTTTTCTTTTGTGGTATCCCTTTCATTTGGTATCTCTTGTGTTTTTATAAGAAACAGAGTCTTGAGGAATACCGTTCCCTACGCACACTGAGGGGTTTTTTGCATCACCACTAAATGTTAGTGAAAATAACAGAGGGCGATCTCTTGCTCACACTCTCTGCCTTCTCTGAATGCAGATGATTCAGTTTCCTCTCCCGTTTCCTTGCTTCAGTGCCTTGACTTCTGAGTTTCCTCTTCCCTTTTCTTGCCAGGCTGTGCTACCAAGCAAAAAATCATACTGAGGGTACTTGGGAAGACTTTACAATATACTAGTTTCTTATTGGCACTTTTTCTGCCGGTTCTCCAAAAGTTCTTTCTGTTTCTCCCTCCCTCCAGCTCTTCCTTTTTAATCCTGCTTCTCTCACCAGTTTTCTTTCTCTTTTCCCCAGCCCCGTTTTTCGTCTCTTCACATTTTTGTGTACCTTTTCTAAGCATATCCTAATTTCTTATCTCCCATTCCATTTGCAATGCTGTCCTTTTACTATGTTGACTTGTTATTTTGTTATCTGTTGTAACTTTCAGTGCCATCGTTGGTACATTTGATAGCAAGTATAATGCTGGTTTCTCATTTGACTCCTTTATTTGGCAGTGGTTTCCTCTTTGTTTTCATTTCTTCCTTTCTGGTGTCTTCTCACGTGCTTTCTGATCTCTCGGTGCCTTTCCCATAGGAACATTGTGGAACAGATGGTTGTGTCCCCGTGTCCATGTCCTTGGCACCATCAGTGTTTTCCCAGTTTGGAGCGTGTCCTTTCCTTGCTACTTTCTTCTTTGTCCTTATCTGCAGCAGTTCTGCTCTACATATTCCTGTGTACAATTTCTTGTCTTGGACAAGATGAGCAGTTGACCTGGGATTAAAATGTCAGAATACAATGGTATTTGTATTTTAACTGTTCAGCCAAGACAAAGCTTGCCAAACCAGCCTTTAACAGAGCCATGTAGGATGTCTGTGTCCACCAGCCATCGCATAATCGAATCAGTTCTGCTGAGTCTGTGGTCTTCCACCTTCTCTCCCCAAACTTTTAAGGTCCTCGCAGTCTTACCCGACCTGCAGATAACCTTTTGCCGTCACTGCTGTCTCCTCTGAAGTTCTTTGGCATTTCTTCTGTTGAGCTGCTTTCTGTCCCACCCTTCCTTTAAGCTGTATATTAGATAAAAGTGGATCATTTAGTGTGGCAGTAAAGTCTTTTTGAAGCAGTCATTTCAGACTGTGATTCTTATAGCGTGCTTTTTCTTAAAATTGTTCATGGCACATTGAGACAACTTTTGCACTTTAAAAAGAATTCAAACGTCCTTTGTATTTTTTTTTAGTTTAGTATTATTCTCTGATTGTTACTCATTTCGGTGTATTTCAGTGTTGAACTGGTCCACTACGCTGCATGCAAATCCTATAAACAGTCCTTGCAACCGTACCTTATTTTTTTTCTCCCCCACTCCCAGCTGTGCTGTTAGTAGAATTAGCCTTCTCTGTCTGGTTCAGCTTCTCGCAGGGGCAGAACGTTGAATTAAACAAGTACTTGCTTTTTGGTAGCGTGCTGATTATTCACCTAAGGCACAGCACTAGAAAGAAGTTATTCTAGTGTCTGGAGGAATTCAAAGGCTGGTGGGAATCGACATCACCCGTAGGTTGGTTTTGAGCAGCTGATAAATTTCTCCCATCCTTCTGAAGGAGGGAGAAGGACATTTAAAAGAGGCACCTTTGTAGTTAGGAGGATTGCATCGTGACTGCAAACTGCTGCAGCGTTGCCTCCTGAAATTGTCGCCAGCTCCAGGAGGCTCCGTTCTTACGGGTCTTTCTTGCAGCAGCAGCACCCGGAGTTGAGCGGAAGGGCTCGGGGATCGCAGCTGGAGCCAGGAGGAGTCAGAGCGCGTGCTCAGAGCCAGCGCCGCAGGTGAGAGATGTACAACAGGCTGCTCTGTGGTTGCTTCCTAGCTTGGACAGAGAGGAGAGAGGTCGCGTGGCCTTTTGTAGGTGTTGCCTTTGAAGGCGTGACGACCTGGTTCAGGAGGAGCGCGACGGCCAAGCCCAGGCCGCTCGGGCCATCAGCACACCGACACCAATGTGGTGGGTGCCAAACGGCGTTTGTTGATAGGTAACACGGCACTCTCCAGCCTGGGCTTGTGACGTCATAGTCGTAGCGTCATTGGCTATCTGGAGGGGGGGGCAGAGCCCTGTCTTTCCGTACTGCGCGACGTCTTCCAGCCGCCAGACCCTAACTCCCCACAGCAGGCATCATATACTTCTGAACCGAGGCACTGAGACAGAATTACATCTTTAGTGATCATCAGAACCGTGGTGTTCTCAAAGTGTGAGCACTGCTAGTCTGACCTGTGTTCTGTTTGGCTCAGGTAAGGGACCGACAGCTTGTACTGGAGTATCCTGTTGAGTGCTATAACAAGTGATTGCAAACTTTTTTAGTTAGTCTGGTACTTTTCCTAGGGAGTTAAGGAGTGCACAGAGTATTTCCAGTACTGTGTTCCCAGGGGCATCATAAATGATCTATATAGACTTACTTGTGTGTAATAATGGCAACAGTTCTAGTCCCTCGCTAAATTCTGTCTATACTAGTAATCCTAACCATAATAATAAATCCCAAGCAAATACATGAAGAGATACATAATCCCTTAAGAGGCAGTTGCTTGTTCAGAAGTTGTCTTATGCTGTATTTACATATTGAGCAGGTTTTGCTATGTTTGTATTTGGGCAAGAAACCTGATAACGGTATGATATAACGTCTCCAGCAGCTCTCAGAATAGGTTATAATAATTATAAATCATTTGCGTATTTCTATAAAATTTGTATACATAAATTGAAGAATGGATGAAGAAATGCAGTATCTATGTTGAAGTTACTGAAATACAACTTATTCCTATCTTTAAAACCGACCATAATTCCTTGCTCCGCATGAGGCAGACCTTTGGACAAGAAGAAAAATATTAAATTCTGATTTCTAAAAACCAATGTTATCCACTATGATAAGGAGAATTATTCCACCAAAGGCAGCATTAACTGATTTTAGAGAAGATGCTCTGAATGTTTTGTAGGGTGGTTTCACTGGCCTGAGCTTTCCGGGCTCTTAAAGCGTAGCAAGCAGGTGAAGGGAAAGGATTGTTCCCCTCTGTTCAGCTCTTGTGAGGCTGTATCTGGAATACCGTGTCCAGCTTGGGGCTCCTCAGTAAAGAGGAGACATTAACATCCTGACACAAGTCTAGTGGTGAAGCAGCAAGGTGGTTAGGAGGCTGCAGTACATGATATGAGAGAGGGGCTGAAAGAACTGAGCCAGCTTAGCCCAGAAAAGAGAAAGCTCAGGGGACAGGGTTCTAGTTGCGATATCCTGAAGGTGGGCTCTTAGGGAACGTCAGGCTAGACATGTTGAGGAGGTGCTCAGGGTGATGACAAAAGGCGATGGTGACAGCCTCCAAAAAAAGGGAAAATCAAAGGAGAAAAACCCACTCCCTGTGAGAGTGGTCATACACTGGAATGAGGGTGAAAGAAGGCTGTGGGATCCTTTCCTGTCACAGGCGTTCAGAACGTGGACGTGGCCTTGGCTTTGCTTAGATGAAATACCTTCAAAAATTGTTGAGCTTAGATCGTTCCGATTTCTGTGCTGTGGACACCTTGCGTTCTTCTATTGTCTCACCTTTGTAACCTCAACGTCCCTTTCAGTCTCTGTTTGTATGACTCTGTCCTAAATATTTGCAATTGATGCCCTTCTCATTTTGCTCCATGTCTTTTTGAGATGGACTAGAATGCAGAGCAGGAGCACGTGTTCTGAAATCTCAGCGCAGGGACCAGCGCAGGTCATAAAAGCCCAGTAGATTAATTCTTCCTGCTGTGCCTGCATGCAGCTGGGAAGTACCAGAGGATGCTGCATCTCTTGATCTGCAAGAAACTGTCACGCAGTCCAGGGCACAAAAAGCAAATCTGTAAAAGCTCAGAGAGGAGAAACAGCTTCCTTTCTAACATCTGTTTGCGTGTGTGTGTATCTGTGTATGTCTACGCACACTTTGTAATGGAAGAAAGCCATTTCTGTATTATTAAACCATGCCAAATGTGTCTTGCCTTCCAGGAGTTAAGCATGCCGTTCTCAGGGGGGCAAGAGAGTTTCTCTAAATTTACCACGGAGATGGTAAGAGAGTATATGAAAGAGGAGGAAAAGCGAGCAGCTCATCAGTCCTCGCTGCTTCGGCTCCGGGTGAAGGCTCTGAAAGAGAAGGCCAAGGCTGAATTAGCTTGGCTGGAAGACCAGAAGAGGTAAGGCAGTGCTGCTGACTGACCCTTGTCTTGTACTTTTACTTGAATTGTTTTTGTAAGATCTTGCCTCCACCCCACTCCTGCCTTATTAAATATCAATGGTTAAAATATTCTTCTGACATCAGTACCCTGTGCAAATGGTATTGTCGCTTGGAAAGAAGAGAACGCAGTTTGTAAGTGTGCTTTGATGTTTACATTCAATGCAGTTTGATAGAAGAGAATTTCATTGAGACAGTAGGATGTCAGATGTCTGTCAGAGAAGGTCCTTCCCAGTCATTTCTCTTACCAGTCTTAATCCAAGAATGTATAAAATGGTTGGAGCTCTATTTGCTTGATGTCTGCAGTCACTTGGGTTGACTTGGGCCACACTTCGTGAATCTAGATCTATGTTGTCTTTAATGGGTTTTTTCCAACCTACCACGTACTTTGTCCTGGAATGCCACTTAAAGTCCCTAGGGATACTGCTGATCAGTGGTGGCCAGATTGAATCAAGAATATTTTCCGTGCTCGCTCTCTGTACCGTTGCTCACCAGACAGTATAAAATGTATACAAATATACAAAATTGGTCCCCCTGCCTTGATGACGAAATCCCCAGAGACGCTGCAGAGCAGGCACAGGGAAAAGGTCCTGGGCTGGACTCAGCAGCAGGAGGGAGCCGGATTCGGGAATGCACTGGTCTGAGATGAAGAGCAAACAGACAGACGAGATCCTTGCTGGACATCGGGCGGTGAAGAAGAGAGCTTCACCCTCGTGATCCCTCAGTTTTATAAAGAGTAAGACGTACATGGGACGGAATCCTCTGCTGGTTAGTTTGGGGTCACCTGTCCTATCTGTCCCTCCCTACAGGTGTCACCTTTTCCACCACTTTCACTTCGGGCTCCACCAGCTCGAGGATGGCCTTGGTTTCTGTCAGAGCAAGTCTAAGCAACAGCGTTTCTGTGTCCCAGTGCCCCTCGTTATCCCTGCTCGAGAGAGACCCTGTCTGAAAAATATGCAGCTAACTTTCAGAAAATGCAGTTACTTAGATGAGACTTAGCTGCAGAGTTAGAAAACTGCTTGTAATTCAGCTCCAATCAGAGCAACGTCCTTTCGTCTGTCTTTATCACATGGTGAGCATGCTGCCTCTGCCAAACTTCTACCTGTTCATGTGAGAATCCGTGTTACTGTATTGGCCTTTTAACTGTGTGTGTCTCTGACTAGAAGGTACGAAATATGCCACCTTAGAGCATGTGAGAATGCTAGTTAATAAGCACAGGCGTGTGCTCCTCTGCAGGTTAGGAAAAGTAAACTGTTTCCACTTTGAAGAGTGAAAGTCTTGTTGTTTTGTTCTTTCTTATTTAATCCTTTCTTCCAATGTATTTGCAGGCATTTGCGAGACGAGGGAGAGGATGACAAGATGCCACCTATTCGAAAGAGGCAGCGTGATCTGCTGCTGATGTTACAGCAGGAGAAGGTAACTGATGCGCTCTAGGAAGAGTCTGTAGAATATCCTGTACCATTAAATGTTTCAGACGCTGCGAAAGCTAAGAATTGAGAACTCCATACCAGGCTTTTGGATAGGAAGCTGCCGGTATTTCTTACCAATAAGTTTTATTTGCATTTTGATAGTATCTACAATTTTGTTTTAAAGGGTCCTTCTGTTATCATTGTCTTCTGTTCATTGCTGCTGAGTTCAGGCTGGTGATTTCTTTGTGCAGTTAGAGCGATTTCAAACCCATAGCAAGGACACTGTGGGTGCTTGCGAGCTGTCACGGTTCTTATGCTTCATCTTTTGTATCTAAAAGGCAGAAATTAAGCGTCTTCAAGAGGCGAACAAGGCTGCTCGGAAGGAGAGACAGCTGATCCTTAAACAGCAGGCAGAAATAGAACGAAGCCGTCAGACTGCAATGAAACGGCAGGAAAAACTGAAGTCTGCGGGAGAAAACAAGCTGGTAAGTGTTCAGCAGAGGAGCTGGAGTATTCCTTCTTTGGCCGTGTAGCTAGTATTTCCCTTCAGTGTTATAGGAATGGAAAACTTCTAGATGGGACCTATTGCTTGGAAGTTTTGTCTGCGTGAACCGGTCTCATCTTCTTATCTCAGCAATTTAATGTTCAATTTCTTGAAATCAATGTTGAGGAAATGCGTTTGGAGAAGTTCTAAAATGTCCTGGTTTAACTGGGCAGTAAACGGTGTTTGTTAATTCTCAGGCTTAACTAATGACTTTGGGAATATAAATTTTTTGATGCTTAGATATCTCAGGCTCTGATTTGGTTTATTTCTTAGACCCCGAAGTACTAAACGTAAGCACTAAACCCAAAACTTGCTGCTGCCTGCGTGTGTTAGTGTCGTTATGCTGAGTTTTTTGGTTCTGCTTTATGAGACAGCAAGACAGGATTTGGGTAACTGGCTTCTTACAAAATCTGAGGAGACACAAATTTAAGAATAGTAGTATAGAAAAGATTGGTTTCGTATTTGGGTAGCAATTCTGGTAGGTCATATTCTAGATAGAGTTAAGGGAGAACTTAAATCATGGAGAAAGAAGGTGTACTGAAAAAATTGTGTCAAATAGAACTGAAGTTGGCAAATGAAGTTAAGTCCGCAGGAGGACAGACTTGCCTGAAGTATTTGGTGTGATCTGGGGAGAAGTACGCTAAAGTCACCCAGACATTTACGGGATCGTTTGTTTCTTACTTTTAATGTTGCTTTTTTTTAACACTTAATTGCAGGAACTTCACAGCGAGGATGACATCGAGCAGAGCAATGGTTCTAGCCCACTTCCAACGGATGCAGAAACACGCAGCCCTTCCCCCATCTCAATCTCCAGCAGTGAGACCAGTAGCATTATGCAGAAACTTAAGGAAATGGGCAGCACGATGGATGAAAAGTAACTATTTTTTTTTCCTTACACAAAAGTTTACTATTTGAATAGAATGAGTTGGCTTGGCCGGTATCTGCTTTACAAATGGCCATCAGAAATATGAGAGGTATTGCTGGCACGTACACCTAGATCCGAGTTGCCTGAAAAGGAGCCCTTTGGAACCAGGAATAGAACTATATAAATCTTTGAATGTAATACTTTAAAGGCTACAGTTCTTGCATGAATACCAAGCTTCAAGCGTTATTAGCTGACAGTGTGATCGAAGTTTGTTGGAGAAGGTTGGTTTTAATATTCTGTGTCCTTGATAGTCAGTAAAAGCGCATCAATTTCAGAGATTTTTGTGTCTGTACGTACAAGGCACTTGGATGGGCTCCAGCCTGATGGTGTATCTTGTCACGGTTCTTGCAACGAGACCCCTGAAGTCAAGTGGTCAAAATGGGGCCTGTATTTTCTCTCTTCCCCCATTACTTTAAATGGGAAAAATGTAGGATGTGAGACTCCGGAACGACAGTACCGATTTTTATCTTGAACTGACGTTTAAGTTATAAATAGCAATAGTCTTCTGGAAAAGTTAATAAATGAGTTTGAGATGTGGCTCGCAGAAAGGTTATTTAGTATGTGAATTTAAATTCTGATTGCGCTGACGTCAGCTAGGGATGAGTTCTGTGAGTGTTTTCTTAATTAATGGTGATGGGAACGCGTGTGACTAAGAATACAGGCAGTTAATAAGACCCTTCTGGTCCACAGGTTGGAAAAAGTTGAAAAGAGTTGTTAGTCTTCAGAGGTAATAATGAAGTGCATAGGCAGTTTGGGGTCCGAAGACTAAATCTGTTGATTTCACCTGTTAAATTGTAAATCAAAAATTGTTTCTGCATCATTTCAGTCTAGGAATTACTTTGCGTGCACTAAACAACCCAAATGCTTTACCAGCATGTGCTCATTAGTTTCAAGCCTTTAATTCTTATTTCAGACTAATCCATTAAGAGTCTGGCCTCTGCCACTTCTCTGCAAGAAATAGTCTTAGCTTAAACAATTTTTCTGAACTTTTAACAAGGCGGATCACTATATTTTAGTTCATATTGGTGATCTTTGTAATGTTTTTCCTCTTGAGATTCCTAACGCAGCTGGCTGAAGCACCAAAAAAACAAGCAGTGCCCCTTGGGAAGGCAAGGGGTCTGTGAATCCTTAGCACCCTCTTTGCTCGTTATCACTGAAGAAGCACATATCCCACACTTGCATGAAGATAAAAATCAGTAGTAGTAAGTGAGGGCTTGGTGTAAGTAGGAAATGGAGAAAGACTTTTTCCTGGGGCCTGTAGAGATAGGCCAAGGAATAATGATTTTGGACTAAGATTGGGTAGATCTAGATTAAATATAAGGAAGATCTTTTTTATAAGAGTGGTGAGGCACGGGCACAGGTTGCCCAGAGAAGTCACGGGTGCCCAGTCCCTGGAAGTGTTCAGAGTCAGGCTGAATGGGGCTTGGAGCAACCTGATCTAGTGACAAGTGTCTCAGCCCATGACAGGGAGGTTGGAACCAGATGATGTTTATGGTCCCTTCCAACCCAAACCATTCTAGGATTCTAATCTCTGTGTTCTGAATGACACTTTGCTCCAGAATAGCTGCTCTGAGTGTCTAGTTTGGGGTTAAGGTCAGTATACCCCGATGTGTAAGTACAAGCCGTGCATTTTCTGCAGAGCGGTTCTGCGAGATCTGAAAAATTCTAGTGTAGAAGATGGAAAGATTTTACACTGTGCTCAAGACTTGGCATGGCAGAGGAATTGTGTGTAGTTGATGTTGAACTTGCTTCCATTTACTCTCTTAACAGTTAGATGCTACGGTCTGGGTTGCTTAAATGTTTAGGAGAAAGACTAGAGATACTGTTGTTCGAGAGCCAGCAAAGAGGACTAGCGTATGCACGCAAACCTAGTTGTACCTACAAAGATGTAGAAGAATTTCCTCCTTTCTGAGGCTTGGTACATCACCTGAGAAATCTTTGTCAGAAAGAAAATATCTGCTTGATTTTCAGCATAAACTTTGCTTTTTATCTACTCTTAAACAGAAAGTCTGTTCTTAAAGGGAATAGATAAAGCATCCAGGCATGTTAGTAGCATGTTAGTAGCTGGGAAAGTACGGTCCTACATACTCTTGAAGCTGTCAGCTCCCAGTGAACATGCCAGGTGAGGCGATCCGTAGAGATGATGCTTAAAAGACGAAGGATTAAACCTCCAGTAATTCAGGAGAACTATTCATACAGGATCACCTTGTCTTATAGTTATGTATTTGGAACAAACTGTGGGGCAGCTGGGGTTGCAGTTTTTCTGTCACTGGGCTTAGCAAAAGGAAAGGTTCATTTTTCAAAGAGTCCCTGCGTTCTTGAGGGTTCCAGTGTAATACCACAGGTACTTTTCATGTCCTGAAACTGGGAACTTACCCTGTTTATTTTAGTGAACCATTAGTAGCGCTTTCAATGATTTTGAAGATCTTTAGAATATTAGCAATGGGTTTACAGAATGTTGTAGACTGTACTTAATAGAAAAAAACCCAACAACCTCTTGTCTTCTTGGGTTGTTTTCAGGAGCACATCGGAAGTCTAGGAGATAGTAGTTAGTGTGGGTTTTATCCTAGGAAACAATTGGCAAAGCTATAATTTTGGGAATTGTGGCACTAGAGCATTGGGGTATTGGAACCTTTGAGTGTGGTTGGCTGTTCTCCCATCGTCTTCTGCTCTGCCTGTCAGGTTCCTAAGTGAGCGAGAACAGAAGCTGATGCAGCGTCGACAACATGCAGAGGAATTGTTGGAGTGGAAACGCCGCCTGGATGCAGAGGAAGCAGAAGTACGGCGGATAGAAAAGCAGGCGCTAGCTGCCTGGGACAAAGAGCTGCTCAAAACCAAAATAGCCAAGAAGGACCTAGGGGATCAGAGAACTGAGCCCAAAGGTAACAGAGGTGGGGAAAGCGATGCAACTGAGGAGAATAAGGCATAATTTAACATGATTGCTTATGTTTGCGCTGTCTTCCTTTTTTGGCATTTTGGTGGTGGTTTTGCTTTGTACGCTTATAATCTTGATTTCTGCACTCCCTGCCGCCTGCGCTAGAGCGTGCTAGGATGTGATTAGTATAAATGATGCCATCGTGAGGAAAAACAAGTTCCCCAGTGCTGGGAGCTGTGGCTTTACTGTTCTGTCTTACACAGAACTTGCAGCACGAAGCGTAGAAGTGGATTGCGGTGGGAACAAACACTGAAGTTGTTCTAGAAACAATCAATTTTCCTTTTTTGCCCACTTTGCTGAAAGTCGGCAAGCGCTCCCTGTGAAGGTGCGAAGGATGTGCAGAATTATGCCTTTCTACACTTGTTACAGAAAATAGTCATGCAGATTCTAGACGTTGCAAGACATTTTAAAGATATGTGTATGAGTCAGTCAGTTCCGGTGAACAAAAAACCAGCATGAGTGCTGAACTAGCACCAACAGATGAGAAAATACACTTACTTTTTATTAATTGTATCTACCAGAAAGCATGGGAGCTCAGTCCTGCTTTAGAAGTTGTTCCTCTCACCAGACTTTGCTCGAATATCGAATAGTTTTCTATGGCTGCCGCAGTCGTGCTGTGACTCCCGCGGAATTTAGTAAACAGCAATATTGAAACCCCAACTTATTATTTTACTTGTTGCCAGTTGTGAGACTCATGATGAAATCATAACATTAACATGTTTTCTGCAGTTACAGTAAAGGGAGCAATCAATTTGAAATTCAAGATCTGGCTTGCAGATTATATACTACTTTGTGACCTCTTCAGACTAATAGTGACTCTTGCTAGGCAATGGTCAACCGGCAGGACAGGTTTCCCCAGCAGTCTTTCTGCAGTGTGTTGTGTGGAAAATGTTAGAATATCCTGCACATCTCTGTATTTTAGACATTCAGCAGTCACTAAGAACATCTGGCAGTCTTAAATTGTAATTGTCTGGTAAACGTGCTTGTTAGGGCTGAATATTCCACCCTCGGTGCCTAGGTGAGTGAAATAACACCACTTTGACGTGTATTGGTAGCAGTTCCTACTTTAGATGGAGGCAGCGGTAGCTCTGAAAATACAAAAGCCAGTGGAAGTTAAGAAAGCAAAGCAGCCAAGATCCTTCCTTTAGGGGCTGCAGCTGCTGCTCTAGAAGAGGCAGGGGGACATCAGCCCCGGGGAGGAGCTCCACTAAGACTGTGTTGGATAGATATTTTGAAGAGTTTTTGATATTTAATTGTGGGACCGCTCTGGGACAAGGATGTTGCTTTGCACTGTGTTGTTGTACCTTTCAAATAAAAGTGGACATAATCGGGTAGGTGGAAAAGAATAAGCAGTGAGAGAGTGAGGCGGTCTTTGTGTGGAGTCTGAGAGGGCTGAGAAACGCAGAGATTGTTACAGCAGCAATAAGGAATGTGGCTGAGTCACTGGTAGAATGGGGTTATCGTGCAGAGAATGGCTCTGAGGACAGTGTCCCAAGTGAAAAGCAGCAGCACATCATCAGAAGAGGACCAGGTTGCAGGAAGCTCTGGGGACAGAGAGGAATAGAGGAGATGAAGAAAAAATTATTCGAGTGCAAAATAGCTACAGTCAGTAACGGCAGGATTGGAGGGTCTGTGAAATGGAACTTGCGGCAAAGATAGGCCAGGTAGTTTGCTATGAGCGATTATTGAGTGGTCCACTACGTGTCTAAGCTCAACACTACCCCTGTTCACCCTGAATCAATTGCCATCTCGAGGCCTGACAATAGTGAAAATCCCTGCTTTGTTCAAATCATCTTTCCTTCCAAACTCTCCATGTCATGGATGATTTCATCTAGGATGCAGAAAATCCAAACTTGCCAGAAAACTCCGTTCCAAGTGTCGCTCTTGTCAATTAAGTGCACTCTGTAGCTTGAAACTCGACGCTGCGATTATGAACAGATATTCCAGATGTAATTTTGGTGTGCATCTTTGAGTTGTCGTGTTTTTAAGTACATCAGAAAAAAAATTATTCCCCCAGCAGATGACGTGGTGAGCAGTTAATGAGGGAGCAGAGTAAATGGGGGCGGTAGATGCAAAATAAGTTTGGTAGCAAGTTACTGTGTGTATCGAGCCTTTCTATTAATTAAATAAGATGCAATAGTTTTTCATATGTTACATAGTAGCATCGTGAATCTGAGATTCAGCTTTGAGTCTCGTTCTCTTAAGGTTAACCTGCTGGCATTAGATTCTTAAATACATAGTTTGTATTTACTTGGTGATTGTTCATTGCTTTACATAAAACTGCTCTGTGAGGGGCAAGCTTACAAAGACTAAAACTAAACTTTTTCAGAAACCACGTCTGCTCAAAGTGACATTGAAGGACGGATCAGGGCCCTGGAGGATGAACTACGGAAAAGGAAGTCTGTGGTTTACCAGCTGAAAAAGGAACAGACAAAGAGACTAAAGGAGAGACTGAAGGCCCAGGAAGCCAGTTTGATCAAACAACTGGAGGTTAGGAAAATTTAGAAGAAGGGCAAAGTAAAAGTTCGTTAGCCTTGGATAACTCATTATAGTATGGATGTTGTTGGCAGGATATTGTATCAACAGCTGTGAAAATGTCATTATTATGATAGAAATGTGACTCTGTTCTGGCTATTTAACGGTTTTCTAGAATGAACCAGAGCCTTGAGGCGAAGTTGCCATTGCACTTCAAAATGTATATCTTTAACGGACTACTGGCAGCGTTTGGGGACTTAAATATGTTTGTGCACATTAGTATCCTAGCTTGGATTAAGGAGCGATGCTCACGTAATTAGTTTAAGGAAGCAAAGTATTACAATTCCCAAGGTTCACAATTGTAGAGCTTTAGGAAGTTAAGTAGATTGCTTTACTGAGGAACCAGGTGTATCCTTTATTCCTTTAATGGGTTTTCATGGCTGAGTTGTAGTTAAGGATTAGCAGACTAACAGCCATTCCTGTTTTTCCATGTGCAGTCGTATGATGAGTTTATCAAGAAGGCTGAAGCCGAGCTGAGCCGAGACCCGGAGGCGTCCCCCGCAGCCAAACCTCAGATCAAAACTCCATCCTCAGCGGCTACTGAAAAACCAAAGATCAAGGCACCACCGCTCCACAGGTCACTGGGATTTCCTCTTTCTGAGTTTATTCTGAATGTGTGGTGAATGCTGTTTGAGCGAGGAAAGCTGGAAACCGCTCTTCCTTAAAGCCCTGAGCAGGGGCAGTATCTTGTTGACCTCTGCTGGTGTCATCAGACCCAAACCAGAAAAGATGCACTGGCCCTGGAATCACGTGCATCACGGTTTTGTCCTGCCCAGTCCTTCAGATCCTATTGTCAAGTTTTCTGAACCAGAATTTTCCGTTATACAAGAATGTGCCAAATAGTTGTTCGGCTTACTGGCCCAGTCTTTTCCTGCTTTGATCACCCATGGTGCTTGATGAGCTCTGCGAGGCAAACTGTTCACCTCTGCAAGTTTAAAGCTGGTTTGGGTCTTAGGTTTTAACGGATAGATAATTCAGCTGACTTCTGCACTCCCTACTGTATTTTCAAGTGTTACATTTTTCCAGCAGATGGTGCAGTCTTAGTGCATTCAAGTGAAGAAAAAAATTACCTTTTCTCTTTTCTGGCAAAAAAAAAAGGGTTAGTTTGATTCCTGTACAAGAAAATTACTTTCCAGGACTCACCAAGCTCTCCTCTCTTTCCCCTCTCCTGCTTTCTAAGATCACAGTATGTTGACAAACCAAGCTATTTATGTTATCATTGGTGTGGTCTTATAATTACAGATGCTTGTATTTCCATTTTTATCTATTAAAAAAACCCCCATGAAACAACACTCCGGTGTAACCAGGATTCATGCAATTTGATATTCCACCTTTAGGCCCGAGACGGTTAAAAACTGGAAATCGCTGGCTGAATCAGAGCGATCCAGGGCATCTCTGGAATCCATTTCTGAACATGCAGGTATGTGACTGGAAGAATCTGTGCTACAGACAAAGATCTTGAGGACTGACTGTTGTAAATTTCTTGAATCTTGATTCAAGAAGAGGTTTTAAAACAGCATCCAGACGTCACAAAACCATAATGATCAAGCTATATTTTTACTATTTTGATGTAGTAGGCTTCTGCTTTTGTTGTTTGTTTCCTGTATGTTCAGGTTTTAGTTTTTAATTTTGTTGAGGATTAAGTGAAAACATAATTACTTGAGGACCTTTCTCCTTTCTTTTGTTTCTTCTTCGTTTTGTCACTTGAGGAAAGCAAGGAAACCAAAAATAATGTAGGCTTTAGGAACAGACATTTAGGTATAGGGATTTTTTGAGATATTTTTCAGTGTTTTGCAGTCGATCACTACCTAATCTTCATCTACCATTATAACCTTGGTAGGTTTTGCAGCTTGCAAACAAATAGCTGAGCCCTTGCTTTAAGTTTAGCATTGCGTGGCGTTATGAAATACTGATAGAAGGAACAGCTTTGGAAAGAAAGCATTAGAGCCCTGGAATTGAAGGCATGTTGCTCATGTCCATTGGACAGCTGGAAAGACGTGTTGCCGCGGCACCAGTTTGTATCTTTTGGTGCAGAAACATTTCTTGCCAAACTAACCTGATCGCCTTCTATGGCAAAGTGACTCGGCTACTGGACGAGGGAAAGGCTGTGGATGGATCTTCCTGGACTTGAGTAAAGCCTTTGACACAGTTTCTCCCAGCATTCTGCTTCGGAAACTGTCACCTCTGGCCTGGACGGGCGCACACTGTCCTGGGTGGAAAACTGGCTGGATGGAGGGCCCAGAGGGTGGTGGGAAATGGAGTTAAATCCAGCTGGAGGCCAGTGACAAGTGAGGTTCCCCGGGGCTCAGTGCTGGGTCCAGCCCTGTTCAATGTCTTTATCAATGACCTGGATGAAGGCATCGAGTCCTCCCTTAGCAAGGTTGGGAATGACACCAAGCTGGGTGAAAGTGTGGATCTGCTGGAGGGTCGGGAGGCTCCAAAGGGATCTGAACAGGCTGGAGCGCTGGGCTGAGACCGATGGCATGAAGTTTAACAAGGCCAAATGTCAGGTCCTGCACTTGGGGCACAACAACCCTGGGCAGCTCCAGACTAGGAGAAGGCTGGCTGGAAAGCTGCCTGGAGGGGAAGGACCTGGGGGTGTTGGTTGACAGGGACTGAACATGATCCAGCAGTGGCCCAGGTGGCCAAGAAGGCCAATGGCATCTTGGCTTGGATCAGAAATGGTGTGACCAGCAGGTCCGGGGAGGTTCTTCTCCCTCTGGACTCAGCACTGGTGAGACCGCTCCTCGAGTCCTGTGTTCAGTTCTGGGCCCCTCACCACAAGAAGGATGTTGAGGCTCTGGAGCGAGTCCAGAGAAGAGCAACGAAGCTGGGGAAGGGGCTGGAGAACAGGCCTTATAGCAGCGGCTGAGGGAGCTGGGGGTGTTTAGCCTGGAGAAGAGGAGGCTGAGGGGAGACCTCATTGCTCTCTCCAACTCCCTGAAAGGAGGTTGTGGAGAGGAGGGAGCTGGCCTCTTCTCCCAAGGGACAGGACGAGAGGGAATGGCCTCAAGCTCCGCCAGGGGAGATTTAGGCTGGACATTAGGAAAAATTTTTCCCAGAAAGGGTCATTGGTCCCTGGCAGAGGCTGCCCAGGGAGGGGGTTGAGTCCCCTTCCCTGGAGGGGTTTAAGGGACGGGTGTCGAAGCACTGAGGGGCATGGGTTAGTGATTGATGGGAATGGTTGGACTCGATGATCCAGTGGGTCTCTTCCAACCTGGTTATTCTATGATTCTATGATTGTTACTAATTTTGTTGCCTGTGGTTGCAGTTTTCAATAAAACAATGTAGTCTGTATGATCTTATGTAATTCCCTTTTTATTTTCTTTCAAGATACCATCTCGTCAAGAACTGAAAGATCTGTGTCTGTGTACACCAAGAAGGTTGCTGTGACAGAGGATCATGTAGAAGAACCTTCTGGAACATCTTCCTCAGTTTTAATGTCACCAAGGACTTCGAGAGCAGCAACTGGTGGTTCCTTGGATGGAGAGTCTTTTGGCAAACCGAGCAAATCGGCGGAGGGAAGAGCTCATCTGCTTTCAGAGCAACTCTTCAGTCAAAAGGAGCCATCATACCTTGAAGACTTTGAAGGATCTTCCAGGCAGCAAGCATCAGTTGAAGAAATGCTTCCTGAGGAACATTACAAAGATGACTTTGAAGTATCTCTCCTCTCTCCTAATGATGATGCTCGGTCAGTGACAGCACAGTCAGAGCACACTCAGACCAGCAGGAGCAGATCCACCAGCCTTGGCAGCGATGGTGGAATCAGCGAATACCTCAGTGACAAGTCTTTCTCTCTCTCTGGCAGCATTCATTCAGAGAGGCTGTTAGAACTTGGGTCTCCAGTAGAATTTATGAAAAATACTGAACGGAGAGATGTGGAGCAAGAACAGTTAGAAGCCCAGCTTAGGCTACCGCTTAGAGAGGAAAAGTCAGAAGACCAACTGGGAAAGGTTAGTCTGCTGACAGACAGTCTGCTTAGAGATTTTGTGAAAGACACAGTCAGTCAGTGAGGCACCAGTTTGGTTTTTTCCCAGGTTGTGTTTGCTGACGTGGAGGTTGCCTGTATGCGCATGTCTGACGTGTGTTCTTGTTTGTCCCAGTTCACAGCTCACTTTGGTTGCCCTGCAGGCTGGAGGACGCAGTTTGTATTTAATCCTTACCCGCAGTTTTTATTCTAAAAGTAGAGAAACAGACTGTAAACTTACCTCTGGCTATTCTTGATATGAAATAATCATCCTCAAACGTAATTAGTTGCTGTGGAGATCACGATGGGGTCAGGCTGCTCGATTCACCAAACTAGTGTATCGTGAGTAGTAGAAGTTCAAGCTTCCTCAGAACAACCATTAGTGACACAGATTCAGGACTTGGCCTCTCTCCTGAAGGCCCCAGTAAACCTGCCTGCTTTGCCATTGATTTCAACATATTATCATCACGGAAAGCTTCAGCCCATTTGACGACTCTGAGCACCACTCACTCACTGCAACAGCCATCGCCTGCTAAAAGTTTTTAGGCTTTTGCTTGAGGTCTGAGACTGCTCGTTATTGAAAAGCTGTAGGTGACGTCGTCAGGTTTTAAACCACTCTGCCTTTCATGAACAGTTAAACATTAGGACAGACAGTTAGCAGGACACAGAGTCTTTTAAGCTCTGTAGGAATCCTCTGAAAGCATTCATCAGGAGCAATAGAAACCCCAGGTATTTGAATGAAAACACTTCTGATTTTACTGTGGGCTTTTTGTTATTTCTCTGAGTATTTCTGCATACATTGGCAATTATATCGGCGAATAATTTAAAAATATAAGTTCTTTCAGACAACAGTGTGACACCGCTTTTATATTTACTCGGTTGGTCTCAATTTGCAGGAGAGCCCAGTGTTTGGAGCCAGTGGTCAGGAAGAGCTCGCCAAGAGACTGGCAGAGCTGGAGCTCAATCAGGAGTTCCCGAGTACGCTGGGAGACGATCAAGACTGGTTTGATGAAGACTATGGCCTGAAGTCCCATAAGGTCCCACAGAAGCAAGCTGAGGAACCAGCAGTGCTGCCCAAGGTAGAACCGCAGAAAGTGCCAGCGAAGCCAAGCGAGGAGGCTTTGGCCATCCCTCACACTGCGGTGGAGGTGGAGGGTATGGTGCACGCAGCAGCTGAGCAGCTCTGGAAACTGAAAGAGCTGGGGCGTGATCTTCAAAGCTGCAGCCTTCCTATGGATCTTAGTGGTACTCTCAAAGAGCAGGACACAGACACAGCAAACAAGCAGGCTACTAGAAGGGTACAGTCTTTAGGCATTTTATTCTTGTCCTTTGAATCTTTACCGTGAGTGGCAGAAGTCTTAACTTCTACATCTTTCTTTGCTAAGCTGGTGTTTGATTTAACAAGAGAGATCTTTGAGGAAATCTTTGCTGTGGATCCTAATCTAAATCGACCCGTTGGGATGCAGCCTCGTAGGATAGCATCTGCTTACTTTCGCCGAGTGAAAGATCCAAACGATCTGGATGAAATCAAGGTAGGAGGATGTCTTTGTCATGCAGGGGAAGCGAGATGAAAAATACCATCTTGGCACTTCCCTGAGTGTTAAAAGATGATAACAGCTGTGTAAGAGATGAGTTGAGAAGAGAAATGAGATTGCAAACTTGAAGGGGGTTTGCCAAACCTGTCCTTTTTTGCTCAATAATAGGTTTGCTTCCCTGTCCTTTTGGCTGGTCCTGGTTGCTTTGAAACCTTAGTCCTCTGTGCGGAACTGCCAAGATGACCTTGGTCTTAGAACATAGGGATGCTGACAGACTGCTGCTTGAGCTTAAGAGAGAACAAAACCCCAAAAAGCCTGGTTGGAGCTAGGTTAAACTTGCAGGGTTGGACATCTGGAAAAATACTGTCTTCCTGGGTGAATCCAACAAAGAACCTTCCACACAGTTCATCAGGACCCACGCAAAGACTTCTACCTGTACTGTTTCTTCTGAAATTGAGGGTGGGAGTTGACTGCAAAATGCAATACAATAATCAAAATAATTAACCTGCTGAAGAAACAGCATGCTGACTGCCCAGAAAAGACAGCAATAGTATCTAGATCACTCTAGTAGCTGAGAAGGCTTCCAGCGCGTGTGGCGCAGAGGGTAAGGCAGGGGCACAGGGCAAGGACACCAAACTCCCACCCTGCTTTTCTTTAATCTTCTCCCATAAAATGCATTGTCATCATCTCCTGTTTGCTCTCCTGTTTTATTGAAAGTGTCTATTCTCAAGATAGTTACAGTGGTGTAATTTTATTTTTCACCAGTTCTGGATTTGATAATTGTTCTGATTCTTTAATGCCACCTCAAGGCCTCTCACTGTCACCTTCTTGCGTGCACACATATCTCTTAGCTGAACAGGAAGGTGTTATGCATTCTGTAAGGTGACTTTTTAGGGTGGGTACTTTGTGCATACGTTTCACTTCTTAGCTGAAATGTGATAAATCTCACCCTTACTGTTCTGTAGAGCTTCCTTGCAGCTGAAGTGCTGAAGTTGTTGAGCCCGAGGAAGGAGCCTAATCACAAAACATACTGGCAGAAGATGATGAAATTTGGGCGGAAGGAACGAGACCGAGTGGATCAGATCCTGGTCAGTGAATGAAAATAAGCAATTGTGTCAGATACTGCTCTCTAGACTGAAGTGATTCTATTTTCCGGTGTCCAAACGTGCTGTTTAAAGAATACAAAGCATGCCTGAGGTCTTTGGTGGAGGGTGTTTCATTTTAGAGAGCGACCTGTTGCCAAAGCAGAAGTCAAGTAAGGTGACGAGTGAATTCTCTGTTCTTGACTACTGATTTGACTGGAGTATAAATTTGCCCACTCCCAAAAGTTTAAAGTGCGAATTTACAGAAGGACGTGTTGAAATATTTGACTGAAAGGACGGTGAACTTTTTCTTTGGGCAGGGAATATGTTTTTCCTAATTTAAATGTAAATATTTTTCCTTTGAAGTAACCTTGTGTAAGGGGAGATGGAGACACTGAGAACTAAATAAACTAGATCTGCAACCTCTCAGTCAAATCAGGTTAGGAAAGTCACTGGGTTAGAACAGCAGCAACTTTGAAGAGAGTGTGTGGGACATGCTAATCCCTCGTACCTACAGCTAAGTGTTTCCTTTGAGCTGGGCAACAAGCAGGACCGGTGACCCCAGCTGCTGCTGGGGCAGAGCTGCATAAGATGGAGCATGCCTCGCCGTGTACTAGTTTTTGAAAGTTACTTGTTGGCTTGTATTGCAGGGTGATTAACAGCTTTATTGGCTATAATGATAGTGAAGGTTCTGCTTGGGAATATGAGTCGCCATTAAGACGGTGCTTCACTTAATTATGCCTGAAATTGATTCCACGCATGAGCACATACGTGTAACTTCAGGTCATGGCTCGTGTGGTCTTTTAATTACGCATCAGTGGAAGGTTTCCAACACAGGCTTTTCCCCAGGGGCTTAGTTTTAATTGAATGTAGATAGAATGTCTGTGTATAGGACCTGCATGTCCTAGTACTCTTGAGTCTGGGATACTCTCAGTTCTGGAATATGGAAGCTTTTAAATCACGCACGAAAAAGTCTAGTGTTTAGGTCCCAGAGAGCTAATGGTACAACTCTTACGCTTTGTGTACTAATTTCCCAATTTCTTTGAACTATACCTGGAAAGAAGAATTCCTGACTAGAAAAAAATGTTGTAGTTGAAGGCATCCAGCATGGTTTAGTTGGAATATGTTTGAATTTCAGATGATCTGGTCTGTGATTTACATGCAGACCCAGACATCAAAGATTAATGGAGCTCTGACAAGTTTGGCTTAATAAATAATGAGTTTCATTTTACTTTGTTCTCACAAGACTATGGTAATAAAATTTTAGCTGAAGACTGGGAATAACTCTGTGAAGCTTGCAGCGAGTCGTGCTTTAGGAAGAAGGCAGTCTCAGCGGGGTTGCTAACAGATTTATACTGTAACGTAAGCCACTGTTGGATAAACTTCTAGCTGAAGAGCTAAGGAGATGGTGTTCCATTTCTCTTGCCTTGTTCTAGTAAAACCTTTATAAACAAGAAATATCTTAATAGCTTTCTCTGTCTCCAAGTCAGCCTCTGACTTGTGCTTAAGGTGATGAGTTCTCTGGGAAGGCTAATCCGTGGTCACAAGTGGATGTACAGGTCTGTGCAAGACCTGCTGTTGATCTGCTAGTAAATCACGGTGTACCTGAAACTGAGGGGTCAGGTTCAGAGCTTTCCAAATGTGCTTGGAAGTACATTGAGGAAGTACAACACAGGGATTTCCTGAAGGAGAAACCTAGACCTTTTTTTGGTAGATTCAGGTGCTGTAGAAGCACAATTGAAAACGGTTCGTTGACGTTTTTCTGGAAGTGCAACCAATTTGCACCCCTTGCAACGTGCAGGGGTTGTCATGGGTACTTATGAGCTGATTCTGTAATACTAAAGTGGTTGCTTAGGCACATCGTTAATGAGTTTAATTGGACATGTCCAGCTGGGAGAGCCTCTTGATAAGACTTGATCTGTTGGATGAAATTATGTATTTCTGCCTGTTGCTAAAACACCGATTTACCAGTGAACAGTAAACCAGGATTTTGCTTGTCAAAAACTTGGGAACAGAAGGAAATAAAGGCTCTTTGAGTTACTCTTTTAGACGTAATGGTACAAAACTCCATTTGTAATAATGCTGTTAAATCCAATGGAGTGTGGAGTGTTCTGTGCAAGTGAGTTGTGAAACTCCTACGACACATGCCAGCATGTTGTCTTCTTACACAGACGAACTGCAAGAGTTAGTTATTTCCTTTAGGTTTCCTAATTCTTACTCAAATAAACTAAACTGCAGTAGTCTCTTCTTCTTCTCCTTGACCTGTTAAAGGCCTTTGCGTGATTTCTTACCAGGTTAAGCTGCATGGAATCAGCGTCTTGCAAATACACATTTAGGGACTTTTTTATTGGAGCTTCTCCCATTGGCCGAGAATATCCAATCGGCTGAGTTATTCCAAGTGGAAAACTTGTGCAGGAATATGAAATCCTTTGAAATGGATACAATAGTGCCAGGTAGAAAATGTTCCTCCAGTGAAATAGCCTGGTTCTAATAGATCTGTGTTCGTGTTGCCATTCCAAGCGTTTCCTGTAATCTCTTACAGAGACAGACAGATATTTTGTTGGCAGATGCGTGCTGCTTTGGACTCTTTCTGGAACTTTGCAGGGGGTATCCTAGAGCAGCGGAATTGTAATGTTTGTTTTGCCTTTTCCTTTCTACCCTTCAAGGTGGAGGAACTTCATGAGGAAGAAGCACAGTGGGTGAACTACGACGAGGATGAAATACGTGTGTTGATGCAGTTGGTAGACGGCATCTTTGAGGACTTACTCGTCGACACTATTGATGCATTGAACCGGATACATGAGAAAGAGCAGAGATTGTCTGACAGCACTGAAAGTAACCGCACCGCTGCGTCATCACAGAGTCCCGAGCCTGTCTGAGTCCTGACATTGTCTCCACCCTGCGAGCGCTGCTGCTGGACTTCCACGTGTGGAAGCTTCTTCCCTTACTGCCACCTAATAAGTCGGAGAGGCTGTTACTTGAACACACAGTTGCCTTCGACACCCGCTTCACCCGTGCACCCGGTGAAGCGGGTGTCGGAGGCTTTCATCTGCTTTGTTCTTGAGGTTCCTGCTATGCATGCCTCTGCTACTGTTCCATTTTGTGTTCTCCTTTCCACCCTCTTTTTTTAAAAGCCATGGTTGGAATATTTGCCTTTTGCACAATGACACAGCTGGTAGTTCTTCAGGAACAGCTCTGGGGAGTGTTGGATTTGTCAGAGGTCTGTGCAGATTCTCAGATACAGCGTGGCCAGCTCCTTGCTTGTGAGTTACTGGTGAGCCATATTCCTGGGAGTTTAACGAGTGGAAGAACAAGGAGGAGGTTGTGGTGTATAGGAACACGTCCAGTGGGCACACGCATGTCTGTCCCACCGTAGTGGCCCTTCTTGCTGGCTGGAAGTCGACTAGTCTTGGAGAATTGTTCAGCTTTTCTTCCTGACTGATTCACTTGTCACAATGCTGAACCAGGGAACTGGTTTGTGGCTGGAGTATCAGAGAAACAAAGTTGGTATCTATGCTGTAGATAATGCGGCTGGTGTTGAGAAGGTTGCCCTGTGTCCCCCAGGCTGTTTGGCTGTTCTGCAGGCTGGCGTAGCTCCTCTGGGCTGTCCACCCGCAGGGAGAGGCTGTACAGCCGGCCCGCTGGGTACTGAGGACCACTGGAGGTCGTATGCCTGTTGCCTTGCTGGCTTGGAGAGTGCTGGTTTCGTACCCTCAGGAGAAGCGGTAGCTATTTTGACAGCCGTTTTGAAGCTGTGTCTAGGTAACGGCTTTATTCCTTTGCTGTCACCACCCTTTACTTTTGGTGGCAATCGTCATTAGGAGCAACTCCATTTCTCTCCTCTCCCCTCCTTTCCCGTTCTAAGAATAAAGTGATATTTCTGACTCCTGGTTATCTTAGTGGAACCGTGTTAGAAGATACGAGGCTGAGACGTTTATTTGAGACCCGTGAGCTGCTTGGGGCAGCAGTTGTCATCAGTGGGGAGATGCAGCGTCCTCTTCCGAAGGATCTCGCTGCCAGGTGGGAAAGCCCAGGCTTGCGAGGCCAAGGAGTGCGAGTACCTCTCCCATAGTACGATGCTCCCCGAGCAGAGCTGTGGATTTCAGTACTTCTGCCTTTCAGAAAAGGTGGAACGAGGGATTGGAAAGGAGTTCTCACGAGGTGGAACATGGGATTGGAAAATCCCATCTTATTCACTTTCCTTTCTTGAAAATGTGGCCTTAGCTTTCTGCAATACTTGAATAAAGTGTATACCTGCAGAAGATCTTGAGTAGCACAGCGACAGAGACCTTTTAAGTGACTATTCTGCGGGGAACTGTGTGAGTTCCGACCTTCATATCCCTTTGCTACCTTAAGAACGTTAGGAAAATAAAGGACTTTTCAGCAGAGAAACAGGTTATTTAGTGCATCTGAAGTGTTTACAAATCAGCTAACGTGGAGAAAAGCAAACTATTGAACTTACTTGTAATTTAAACATTAAATGCACAAATATATACAGATGAAAGAGGAACACTGTAATTAACTTGCATTTACTAGTTTTTTCCTTGACTTTGCAGAGCCTTTTGATACAGGTTTGCAAAGCCGCCTTTCAGAAGGCTCCGTCTCCCTGTGTACTGGGATGTGGAGATGCTGAAAAGAAACCCATTTACTGTGTACGTGTAAATAACCTGGGAACATGGGTTTTGGGCCAGTTTCAGCTCATGTTCACACCCAGAGCAGCTTTGCACAGTAGACAGACCCAAGGATACGGAGGGTTGGGGTATTTTTGTAATTAAGAACTGTAAAATAACCAGGGTGGTCCCTGTGTACACCAGTGTAAATATGTTTGGTTACTGAAATGTGCTTTAAAGAGAACAAATTCTGTAAATAAACTGATTTATAAATTAATCTTGTTTCCCGGTTCTTTCTAAAATGGGAACAGCAGAAGCAGCAAATGGCATTGTGTAATCATTGCAGGAGAAAGATTACTCCTTACACGTTTCATTTAAAAGAGGTTTTAAAAAGTCATGGTTTAAAAGCTGACCTGGAGGGGAAGCTGTTTCCATTTAAACAAGGCTCTTGGAATTCTCTTCTTCAGAGCCCCAGCCTTGTGTTGGATCCCACAACTGGGTTACAGCTGCTGTTACCAGCACCCATCACTTCTTCACCGAAGGCGTTGAGTGTTGTTCTCTGGGAACTTTATGTATGGGTGGAACTTTGCTAAATCTTTGCTGTTTCCTTCCCAGGATTAAAAAAAACCAACCCCCGAAAGGCTGCGGAGCTCTGTGGCAGCTGAGCGGTCGCGGTGCCAAACAGCAGGCGTGCTGGCACGTGGCGAACGAGCGGCAGCATGAAATGTGTAAGACGAAGCGTGTTTATTGAGCTGCCTGGGAGTGGTTTGGTGCCGTTTATCACGGTGCAGCCCAGCAGGAAAGGCTTTGCCTTCCCTTGACTCCAGGTGTCTACAAACCCCAGCGCTGGCCTTTGCAGTTTGGAGGATGCTGCGTTCCAGGCTGCTCCTCACCCCTCTCCTCTGCCTGGGAGGGGCGTATGCGGCAAAGGGGGGGTTGAACAAAACCATTGCCAGTTTGCACTGTGCTGAGCGGTCGTTTGCTCTTGGCTTTTCCGTAGCAGAGCTGCTTCGTCCTGGAGGAAGAGTTGCTGCGCTCGGACTTGAATTATGGAAGCCGCTTTGCTGCAGTCCCGTGGTGCCAGGGTGGTAAGTTCTGAGCAGAGCGTGCTGGGAACAAGGTCTGCAGCCCTCATACAGACGGAGAAAGACGCTGCAGCCCTCTGAGCTCAGGGAGCTGAACTGGCCAAAGCGCGGCGGTGGGCCCTGTGACACCCGCTTCACCCGTGCACCCGGTGAAACTCCCGGGTTGGGCAAGGGCAGGGATCGGCACGTTGGATCGAGTGGGACTGTTTGGGTGCCTCCCTTCCCGGGTGCCTCCCGCTCCCAGGTGCTCCGGAGGGTGTCGGTTGCAGCCGTCCCGCATCCCGAAATGCCTGGTGGAGCCCTGGAGCCCGGGAGATGTTGCCTCTGCTCCAGACATGGCCGTGTCCTGCCTAGCTAAAGAGCTTCCTACGGCGTCCAAGCTCTCCTCGTGAACACAGCCCTGAGAAGAAAAGGAGGCGGTGGGGAGCTGCTGGGAGCCGGCAGGTCTCGTCAGATTTATTTGCCCGCACCCCCCCTTGCTGTGAGGGATTAGTGGCACCCCTCCCTCCCCCCCATGTTGTGGGTTTATCTGCCCCTCCTGCCCCATGTTCTGGGGCAAATACGTTCTCTCCCTCCACTATGGGGCAGTTGGGCCCTAGTCCCCCTGTGTTGTGGGGTACTTAACCCCTCACCCCACTGTGGGGCAGTTAGGCCTGTGTGTATGTGTGTGTCCTGCGCTGTGGGGCAATTGGGCCTTTCCCCCTCCCATACACACACTGTGAGGCATTTGTCCCCCTGCCTCACGCTCTGGGGCAGTTGGGTCCCTATTTCCCTGAGCTGTGGGGCATTTGTCCCTCTGCCTCACGCTCTGGGGCAGTTGGGTCCCTATTTCCCTGAGCTGTGGGGCATTTGCCCCCATGCCTCACGCTCTGGGGCAGTTGGGTCCCTATTTCCCTGAGCTGTGGGGCATTTGTCCCTCTGCCTCACGCTCTGGGGCAGTTGGGTCCCTATTTCCCTGAGCTGTGGGGCATTTGCCCCCCTGCCTCACGCTCTGGGGCAGTTGGGTCCCTATTTCCCTGAGCTGTGGGGCATTTGCCCCCCTGCCTCACGCTCTGGGGCAGTTGGGTCCCTATTTCCCTCAGCTGTGGGGCATTTGTCCCTCTGCCTCACGCTCTGGGGCAGTTGGGTCCCTATTTCCCTCAGCTGTGGGGCATTTGCCCCCCTGCCTCACGCTCTGGGGCAGTTGGGTCCCTATTTCCCCGAGCTGTGGGGCATTTGCCCCTCTGCCTCACGCTCTGGGGCAGTTGGGTCCCTATTTCCCTGAGCTGTGGGGCATTTGTCCCCCTGCCTCACGCTCTGGGGCAGTTGGGTCCCTATTTCCCTCAGCTGTGGGGCATTTGTCCCTCTGCCTCACGCTCTGGGGCGGTTGGATCCTTCCCCCCCCACTCCGCTCTGGGCAGTGGGCCCGCCCCCCCCGCGCTCCGCGGCAGTGGACCCGCCCTCCTCCCCTGCCCCGCGGTGCAGTTGGTCCGTCCCGCGGCTATAAAGGCGGCGGCGCGGGGGGCGCGGCGCGCGATGCGTGTGGGGCTGCGGCGGCCGCGGGGCGGGGCCCGGGGGGCGGCGGTAGCGCCGCTGCTGCCGCTGCCGGTGCTGCTGGTGGCGGCGGCGGCGCTGGGGCTGCCCGCGGCGCGGCCCCGCGCGCTCTACTCGGCCTCCGACCCGCTGGAGCTGCTGGGAGGCGACGGCGCCGAGCGGCGGCTGCTGCGCTCGCCCAGCGCCTGGGCCGTCGAGTTCTTCGCCTCCTGGTGCGGACACTGCGTGCACTTCGCGCCCACCTGGCGGGCCCTCGCCCGCGACCTCCGCGGTGAGTGACCCCCCCGCCTCCCGGCAGCGCCCCGGGACCCTGCCCCTGGCCCCCGTTCCCTGTCTCTGCCTCTTCTCCTTCTTACTGCCCCCTATCTGCGTCTCTGCCCTTGTTCCCCCCTGTATCCCCGTCTCTCTCTCTCCCTTGTTCCCCCCTGTATCCCCGTCTCTCTCTCTCCTTTGTTCCCCCCTGTATCCCCGACTCTGTCTCTCCCTTGTTCTCCCTGTATCCCCGTCTCTCTCTCCCCCTTGTTCCCCCCTGTATCCCCGTCTCTCTCTCTCCCTTGTTCCCCCCTGTATCCCTGTCTCTCTCTCCCCCTTGTTCCCCCCTGTATCCCTGTCTCTTTCTCTCTCTTGTTCCCCCCTGTATCCCCGTCTCTCTCTCTCCCTTGTTCCCCCTGTATCCTCATCTCTCTCTCTCCCTTGTTCCCCCCTGTATCCCCGTCTCTCTCTCTCTCTTGTTCCCCCCTGTATCCCTGTCTCTCTCTCCCCCTTGTTCCCCCCTGTATCCCCATCTCTCTCTCTCCCTTGTTCCCCCCCTGTATCCCCATCTCTCTCTACCCCTTGTTCCCCCTGTATCCCCGTCTCTCTCTCTCCCTTGTTCCCCCCCTGTATCCCCGTCTCTCTCTCTCCCTTGTTCCCCCCTGTATCCCCGTCTCTCTCTCCCCCTTGTTCCCCCTGTATCCCCGTCTCTCTCTCCCCCTTGTTCCCCCCTGTATCCCCGGCTCTCTCTCTCTCTTGTTCCCCCCTGTATCCCTGTCTCTCTCTCCCCCTTGTTACCCCCTGTATCCCCGTCTCTCTTTTTCCCTTGTTCCCCCCCTGTATCCCCATCTCTCTCTCTCCCTTGTTCCCCCCCTGTATCCCCGTCTCTCTCTCTCCCTTGTTCCCCCCTGTATCCCCGTCTCTCTCTCTCCCTTGTTCCCCCCTGTATCCCCGTCTCTCTCTCCCTTGTTCCCCCTGTATCCCCGTCTCTCTCTCTCCCTTGTTCCCCCCTGTATCCCCGTCTCTTTCTCTCCCTTGTTCCCCCCTGTATCACCGTCTCTTTCTCTCCCTTGTTCCCCCCTGTATCCCCGTCTCTCTCTCTCCCTTGTTCCCCCCTGTATCACCGTCTCTTTCTCTCCCTTGTTCCCCCCTGTATCACCGTCTCTTTCTCTCCCTTGTTCCCCCCTGTATCCCCGTCTCTCTCTCTCCCTTGTTCCCCCCTGTATCCCCGTCTCTCTCTCCCTTGTTCCCCCCTGTATCCCCGTCTCTTTCTCTCCCTTGTTCCCCCCTGTATCCCCGTCTCTTTCTCTCCCTTGTTCCCCCCTGTATCCCCGTCTCTCTCTCTCCCTTGTTCCCCCCTGTATCCCCGTCTCTCTCTCTCCCTTCTTCCCTCTATCCCCATCTCTGTCCCTGCCCTTGTTTCTCCTGTATCCCTGTCTCAGTCCCTGCCCTTTTTCCCCCTGTATCTCTCTCTACCCCTTCCCCTTCTTCCCCTCTTTCTCCCCATCTCTGTCCCTGCCCTTGTGTCTCCTGTATCTCGCTCTACTCCTTCCCCTTCTTCCTCTCTTTCTCCCCATCTCTGTCCCTGCCCTTGTTCCTCCTGCATCCCTGTCTCTGTTTCTCCCTTCGGCACCCCTAGCCCTCCCACTGATCTTGCCCCTTTCCTGCATCCCTGTCTGTCTTCTCCCATCGGCACCCGCAGCCCTTATTCCCCTCTGCATCCCTGTCTCTGCATTCTCCTATCAGCATCCCCAGCATCCACTGTGTCTCTGCCCCTTACCCTTGTTCCCCGTGCATCCCTGTCTCTGTCCTCTCCCATCAGCACCCCCAGCCCTTCCTCTGTCCCTGCCCTTGTTCCCCCTCTATCCCCGTCTCTGTCTTCTCCATCAGCACCCACAGAATCTGCCATCTCTGCCCCTCTGTCCTCGTCAGCACCTTTAAACGTCCCCTGCATCCCCGTCCCTTCTGTCAGCACCACTAAATCCTCCTGTGCGCCTGTTCCCCTGTCAGCATTCCTAAACTCCTTCTGTGTCCTTGTCCCCTCATCCTCCTCTCCACCGGCGCTCTTAGATCCTCCCTGCATCCCTTGATCACTCAAACCCTCCCTCTCTCCTTGCCCACTCGAACCTTCCCTGCATCCTGCCTGTCGACGCCTGTCAGTGCCCTGTATCTTACCCTCAGCCAGCACCCCCAGATCCTCCCTGGAGCGTCACCCCCCTCCCCACGGTGCCCAGGCTCCCCTGCTGCCGTGCCCAGGCCTGCAGCATCCCTGGAGCCCCTTTGGCTGGGAGAAGCTTAGTCTGACCCTGGCCTAGCCCTGGGGGGGGGGGTCCTGCTCGTCCCCGGTGCCCGCAGGGAGAGGCTGGCAGGGCGCTGGGGCTTTGACCTTGGCGCCTGGATGGTGCCCAGCCCAACTTGGGGACCTGCACGCCACTGTGCCAGGGCCCTCGCCCCACCAGGGCTGTTCCTGCCTCCCCTGGCATCCCAGGGCACGCACGGCTTCTCCTCTGTTCTTGCACTAATTGATAGAGCGCGGTCGCTGCCTGGTGAGTCCGGGCACCAGCCGGGGCAGGCGTCCCATCGCTCCGAGGGGATGCCGTCCCTCCCAGGGACGTCAGTGCTCCCCAGCAGGGCAGGATGTGAGGAATGAGGTGCGTGCCCGTGCCCTGCGGGGCAATGCTGGCTCTCCTGGCTCCTCTCCAAAGCTGAGTTCCCTCTGGGCTCCCTGCTCCCGAGGCTGGACCGCAGCTGGCGTGCCCGTGGAGGCAGGGTGAAGCTGTCCCTGCGCTGCCTGGCATCCTCGCCGCTGCTCCCACGTGTGCGTTTTCATGGGAGTGGGCTGGACAGGAAGGATGCCAGGGTGACCCGCGGGCAGCACGTGTGGATGAGTCCAGGAACGTGCCTGGCTCCTAGCAGCGGGGTTCAGCGCTGGCCTCCCTGTGCCGCTGCGGCAGTGGGAAACAACTCGTCTGCCTCGTCACCTGTGACACAGGATGGTCCCAGTGGGTTTCCCCCTCTGGCAGGCTCCCCCCTAGGGTGGCCTGGGCTCCATCCATGGGCTAGTGCTGCATCCCTTTCCATCGTCCCTGAGGGAGAGGCTAGGCGTTCTCCAGCTTTTGTCCTTTACACTAAAAAGGAGCCATTTCAGAGCTTTTATCTCCGTGTTGCTGTTAGCTTTTAGACCCTGCTGCTTTAAAGGCTTTCATGCCCCATTTTCTTCATCTCTGTTTTACGCCAGGGAACCGCTGGTCCTCCCTGGCGAGATGGGGAGAGGAGGTGTGGTTGCTCAGCACCTGGAGAGGCCCTGCCACAGTGCTCTGGCCACTGATTTTGGGCTGTTGCCTCTCGATTATTGCCCGTGGCCTCAATCTGGGGTGAGACTAGCTGGAGTCTGTGTTCCCTGGGCTTCCCCGGCTGCGGTTTGCCATCCCTTCCCTTCTCCCGGCGGCCTCTTTCCACGGTGGCAGAGGCTGGGCAGGCAGAACCAGACAGGTAGGCAGCCGTGGGCAGAGCTGCCTGCATGCTGATGAGGGCAGGGGGTGCAAAGCTCGGTCCTGCCTCTCACGGCTTTCCCCCTGCTCTTTCCACCCAAAAGGTAGGGGGCTAAACACTGGTGTGGACTGCGGCTTCACGTATTTGGGGCTTGGAAACCATCGGTTGCTCTCCTGCGAGGAGCAAGCTGTGATTTTGGGGCCAGGAGGAGCCGTGCTGCTGCCACAGTGGGAGATTCCCACCGTCTCCACAGCGATTGTGAGGAGCGGGGTGGTTTTTGGGGTCTGAGCGGTGCTGACTGCATCCTCTGTCCCTGCAGAGTGGAGGCCTGCGCTGGTGCTTGCAGCCATCGACTGTGCCGACGAGGCCAATCAGCAAGTGTGCGACGATTTTGGGATAACTGGTTTCCCCACACTCAAGGTAAGGGCAGTGCGTGCCAGGCGTTTACCAGTGCCCTCTTTTCTCCGTGCTTTTCCTTTTGGCCTGTCCTTCTCTTGCTCAATCAGATCGACAGCACGATTGCATCAAAATAGTCCCTTGGAGGCTTTACAGACTGAGCCGTTTCACCCTTCCCCAAAACACAACTGGCTGGGCTGCAACCGGCGCAACTGCCCGGTGATGTAGCAACAAGGAGGGGGAAAACCCAAAACGCTTCTTCATGGTGACCCGTAGAAGCCAGGTCTCCCCTAGGATAGGAAAGAGTCTGAAACCTGAATTGTAAATGCCTGGGAAAGGCTGCAGCGGGGCAGGGAGCGGTTGCAGGCACGGGTTCTGGAGGAGGGTGCAGGGACGCTGTGGGAGGCTGCACGGGGCTTGACTGAGAGCCTCCTGTGGCAGCTGGTGAGGTGCCCTCCCTCCTCCCGGGCCTGTTCCCAGCCTCTTAGCTGTGTCAATACTGCTGTTCCGCAGCATTTCTCACTGCAAACAGAGCCTCGCTCCAACACAAGCAATAAAGCTGAAGCGTTCCGGGTGCAGGCAGCGAAGGCCAGGATCGCCTTGAGACGGATCGGGAGGGTTTGATCAGATATGCCCTCAGCCCTGGCCTGCAGGCTCAGCCCAAGGTGGGGTCAGATCTGGGGCTTTCCCTGGGGCTGGCGTGTGCCCCAGCCTTGCTCTGAGGTCTTGCCGAGCACCCACTGCCTGAGGGACATCAACCGGAACGTCTTCTGGGGCAGGGAGGCGTGCTGGTGTGGCGGTGCCAAGAAATCGCTTGCATTGCATCCTGTGTCCCTGCCAAAGACCTTTTGCAAAGAGCTGGTGCTCCCAGCCCTGCCTATAAAGCAAACACGTGTCTGATGTAACCTGGTTTCTGGATGTACTGTGGGCACTAGAGCCACGGTGGGAGGCCAGGAACGGGAGGGGGAGGAAAACCCTTCTCCTGCTTTGTGAGACCTATGGAGCAGGGAGACGGTGCTCTGCAGGATCAAGAACGTCCCCGCTGCCTTTCTGGGACCCCTGGAGATGCCTGTCCTACTGCGTGCCGGTGCTCAGCCTTTGGCTGGATGTGGCTCCCAGCCCGTACCTGCATCCCTCCCCTCCAGGGGTGAGATGGGGCTGTGTCCAGGAGCTCTCTCTGCAGTGGCTGCTGTTGGTCAGTGTGCTGTAAGCTCACAGGGAAACTGAGGTACAACTGGTCTGGAGGGAGCCTCTGCCTGCTGGGCCATGCTGCATCCCTGTCCCCCTCCAAACACTCCAGCTTCCCCATGTGTGGTTTTTTTTTTCTCTTTCAGTTTTTCAGAGCTTTTAGCGAGAAGGCAGAGGATGGGATAAGGATTACCAGTGAGTATCGGAGCCATGGGGGCCTTTTACCCCAGGTGCGAATGGCCCTGCTGCCCCCATCCCTCACCTGTTGTCACCTTGAGAAGCCTGGAAGGCACAGCTCAGAGCTGCTCCCCTCGGCTCAGCCGGTGGCACTGGCTTCCCCAGGACTGACCCCTTGGTGTCCTGTCCCCCCCACAGATCCCAGTGCCACCGTTGAGGACCTGCGCCATGCCATCGTCACCAACCTTGAGCAGAGCCAGGATGCTTGGCCACCTGCGTGTCCTCCGCTGGAGGCAGCGAGGTAGGGAGGGCAGCTCTGGCGCCCCCGTACCACGGAGAGCAGGTGTCTGGGGAAATCCTGAGCCAAAAATGAGCACGGAGCAGCCACCGTATCGCCCACATTCCAGGGAGACACAGATGACCTGGCCAGGCTAGAGCCATTTCTGTGACGTGGATGAGACAGGCTGTATTCTTGCATCTCCTAACAAACCTGCTCATCAGCCTTAATGAGAGCAAGCAGTACCTTGGGCTGGGGGTGTGGCAGTGCCATACCTTGCCGAGCGAGGCCGCTGCCGTTAGCAGCTTTTTCCTGCCCTGAGAATGGATTTTCTTGAGTCGGTACAAACTTGTTGGGGTCTGAGTTGTCTTAGCTGGATGCAGGTGGTTGCTCTGCCATCCTAGGTGGGGAGCACTTGTTCTTTCTCAGAGTGGTGGCTCAGCTGGGCATGTGCTTGTCTCAGGTGCCTCTGTGTCCTAGCCAGAAATCCAACAGCCCTCATTCAAGTTCATTGCCTTTTTTCCCCCTGGGTGAGCAGGCAGCTCCCACCTAACCTGCCCTACCTGCGCTTTGTTTTCTGCCTCCTTGCCTGCCCCCAGTGGGTTTTCTCAAAGCCTGTGAAGTGGAGTGGAAAATTGGGCTGGAAACTTGAGCAGGGAGGAAGTGCCTGCTCAGTGGGGCTGAACCCACACCGGCATCACTGCTGAATCCCCAGGGATGAGGACTGAGCTTGTTTTGGGTGGGAATGCTGATGCCGGGGCTCTCGCTGGCATCCTCTCCTCTCTCACAGCGCGGAGGAGGTTTCCAGCTTCTTCCAGAGGAATAAGGAACAGTACCTGGCGCTGATTTTCGAGAAGAATGACTCCTTTGTGGGCAGAGAGGTGAGTAGAGCTGCATTTATATCTCGTTTGTCTTGAAGCCCGTGTCCCTGGTGCCAGGTAACCCTTGGACACCTAGGCAGGGAAGTCTTCTCCCAGCAGCTTTCTGGGGTGGCTTGCACACCGCTTTGCAGGTGCGAAGTGTTGTGCAGGGTGCTAAATAGCCTTGGTGCATCCCTGGTGGGGCTGGGGGTCCCATCACCCCTGAGGGTGCCACTGGGTTTGCAGGTGGCACTGGACATGCTGCAGTATGAGAATGTGGCAGTGAGGAGGGTGCTGAGCAGTGAGGAGGAGCTCGTGAAGAAGTTTGGCATCACCACCTTCCCCTCTGGCTACCTGGTTCTCCGCAACGGCTCCTTCTCCCGCCTACCTGTGTGAGTGCAGGGACCCAGTGGGGGTCCCAGGGTGGATCTGAGGATCCCAGGGTGCTGTAGCTTGGTGGGGTACCAGGCTTATGGCCTGTCTCTCTCCTCTCCTTTATAATCGTGGCAAAATTTGTTAGGAAAGAGACAGTAGCTGGGTCAGGCAGGTTGGCGGAGGCCAAGGTGGGCACTGAATGGGGCTGCCAGCTCTGCCTGGCTCTCATGCAGAGGAAAACGGCTTGTGACCGAGCCCCCCCTCTACCACGTTTGCCTGGAGGTGGCACAGCTCCGTGGGGTCAGCTCAGGGGTGGGTTGTCTGCTAGGATACCCACTGCTGGGGCTGGTGGAGAGGGCAGGCCACCCCAAACTCGTTCCTCAGGTCTGAGTTGCTGGTCAGGCTAAGATCTCCTTTGCTTCCTCCTTGGCGACAGGGGCTGTTTGGGAGGGAAGAGTCTTGCTAACGGTATCTCCTTCCTTGTAGGCAAGTGGAGGCCCGCTCCTTCTACACCTACTACTTGCGCACGCTCTCAGGCGTCACCCGCGGCTCCTACAAGCTGAACACAACTGTCAACGCTTCCAACGAGACCCACCTACCCCAGCCGAAGCATGCAGACAGGTCAGAGCCCCCTCCCTCATTCTGGGGTGGTGGGAGGCTGGGACTGGTGTGGGGAAGAGATGCCACGGCCGCGGGTGGGCAGTGGAGCTGGGACTGTGTCTTTCCCCTTGGAAAAAGCAACTCAAATCACAGCTGGGTCCCTGGGGTGTGGATTAATGAGCTGATGAACCATTGTGTTGTGCTGTCCTTCCCAGTTCCAAGGTGTACATGGCTGACCTGGAGTCCACGCTGCACTACTCGCTTCGGGTGGAGGCTGCGCGGCCTGCTGCGCTGTTGGGAGCACAGCTGGCCGCCTTCAAGTGCTATGTGTCCATGCTGGTGAAGGTGAGGAGCTTTTGCTGTCGGTAGAGGAACCACCTGCGCCTACCCGTGGCTGTCGATAAGCTGAAAAGCAAATGCAGGGTGCAGGCCGCTGCATGCCAGTGCTCATGGGTGGTGAAGCGTGGCAGTCTGGTACGAGCACTGTGTCCCGGTGCTCAGCATTTGGGGTTGTCCCCATCCACATGGATCCCCAGCCTCAGACCAGGGTCCCAGGAGAAGCCAAGAGCTTTAGATGAGACCTTGGGTATAGGTATTGGGGGGCATAGTGGGCTGAGAGCTTGCAGGAGGTGTCGTGTGGTGACAGCAGGTCTTTGCAAGAGATGCTGACACCTGCTGGAGCGTAGAGATGATCAGAGGGGTTTGTAGCTTCTGAGTGCCTGACTTGGATGCTTGGCTCAGGGAGCTGATCTCTGCAGGCTCCTTTGATAGTCTGAGAAAGAGACTCCTGCTCCGAGGAGTCTCTTTTTTTCCAGTGTGCTGCCGGTCTTATACTCCCTGTGGGTTGTGGGTCAGTCCCTCTGTCCATCCATCAGTGGTGTGCACTGACAGGCTGCCCCCTCTCCCCAGGGTGCCTGTGGTTTTAAAATGCTGCTGCTAATCGGCTTTGTGCTGACTTATGGTCAGAGTGGCTTTTTGCCTCCCTCAGATGAGGCTGAGGTTTGGAGCCTGAATGTGCGTGCACGCAGGAACACACCGTGGCCTCTGTCCCCTTAGGGCTGGGCACCGAAACCTTGCTGGGACCTCAGTGCTCCCCGGCCGTAGAGGATGCAGGTTCTGCCTGGTGCCTGTCCCGGCAAGCCGGGGATGCCGGCCGGCTGTCCCGCTGAGTCTGGGTTTCCTCACGTCTCTCCCCTCTCTGCAGTACTTCCCCGGGCGTCCCTGCGTGCAGACCTACCTGCAGACTGGATGACTGGCTGAAGAACTGGACGGAGCCCGAGCTGCCCCGCAGTGTCTTGAAGGAGGCCATGAAGAATAACAGAGACGTAAGGCACCCAAAGGGACCCTGGTCCCTGATCCCTGCTCCCTTCCCCTGCCCCTTGCCCTGCAGCCCGCATTAGCTGCCAGCTCCATCACGCTGTGTCCGTCTGTCCTCCAGGCCTCCCACACTGCCATGCTCCCCACCAGCGTGACTTGGGTGGGCTGCCTGGGCACCGAACCCCACTTCCGTGGCTACCCCTGTGGGCTCTGGACCATCTTCCACCTGCTGGCTGTCCAGGCTGCTCAGGGCGGCCCTGACAAAGGTATTGGTGCCCCTGGGGGTGACGAGAGGCTTGGGGTGGCAGTGTCCCGTGGGGCTGGGGTGCAGAGAACCCCACTGCAAGCGGGCAAAGGCTTGTTCCCCCTCTCTGCCCCAGGGAGGGTTTCACAGAATCACAGAATAACCAGGTTGGAAGAGACCCACTGGATCGTCGAGTCCAACCATTCCCACCAGTCCCTAAATTATGCCCCTAGATACCTCATCCACCCTCACCTTAAACACCTCCAGGGACGGTGACTCAACCACCTCTCTGGGCAGACCGTTCCAATGCCTAACCACACTCTCTGTGAAGAATTTTTTCCTAATCTCAAGCCTAAATCTCCCCTGGCGGAGCTTGAGGCCATTCCCTCTCGTCCTGTCCCCTGTCACTTGGGAGAAGAGGCCAGCACTCTCCTCTCCACAACCTCCCTTCAGGTAGTTGTAGAGAGTAATAAGGTCTCCCCTCAGCCTCCTCTTCTCCAGGCTAAACACCCCCAGCTCTCTCAGCCTCTCCTCATAAGGCCTGTTCTCCAGCCCCTTCACCAGCTTCGTTGCTCTTCTCTGGACTCGCTCCAGAGCCACAACATCCTTCTTGTGGTGAGGGGCCCAGAACTGAACACAGGATTCGAGGAGCAGTCTCACCAGTGCCGAGTACAGGGGGAGAATAACCTCCCTGGACCTGCTGGTCACGCCGTTCCTGATACAAGCCAGGATGCCATTGGCCTTTTTGGCCACCTGGGCACACTGCTGGCTCATGTTCAGTCGCTGTCAACCAACACTCCCAGGTCCTTCTCCTCCTGGCAGCTTTCCAGCCAGGCTTCTCCTAGTCTGTACCTCTGCTTAGGGTTGTTGTGCCCCAAGTGCAGGACCCGGCATTTGGCCTTGTTAAACCTCATGCCGTTGGTCTCAGCCCAGCAGTCCAGCCTGTTCAGATCCCTTTGGAGCCTCCCGACCCTCCAGCAGATCCACACTTCCACCCAGCTTGGTGTCATCTGCAAACTTGCTAAGGGAGCACTCGATGCCTTCATCCAGGTCGTTGATAAAGACATTAAACAGGACTGGACCCAGCACTGAGCCCTGGGGAACCCCACTTGTCACTGGCCTCCAGCTGGATTTAACTCCATTTACCACCACCCTCTGGGCTCGGTCATTCAACCAGTTTTTCACCCAGGAGAGTGTGCGCCCGTCCAGGCCAGAGGCCGACAGTTTCCGAAGCAGAATGCTGTGAGAAACTGTATCAAAGGCTTTACTGAAGTCCAGGAAAACCACATCCACAGCCTTTCCCTCGTCCAAGAGTTTAGTCACTTGGTCATAGAAGGTGATCAGATTAGTCTGGCAAGACCTGCCTTTCATGAACCCATGTTGACTGGGCCTGATCACCCGGTTCTCTTGCAAGTGCTTCATGATCGCACTCAAGATCACCCGCTCCATGACTTTCCCCGGTACCGAGGTCAGGCTGACAGGCCTGTAGTTCCCCGGATCCTCCCTGCACCCCTTCTTATAGATGGGCACGACATCAGCCTCCAGTCCAGTGGAACCTCCCCAGTCATCCAGGACTACTGGAAGATCATGGAAAGGGGTTTGGCCAGCACATCCGCCAGTTCCCTCAAAACTCTTGGGTGGACTCCATCCGGCCCCATAGACTTGTGGGCATCTAGCTGGGCAAGCAAGTCTCTAACCACCTCCTCTTGGACCTTGGGAATCTCATACTTCTCTTCCAACCCCTGGGGGTGTGCACAGAGGGAACAATTTTCCTTACTGTTAAAGACTGAGGCAAAGTAGGCATTGAGCACTTCAGCCTTGCCTTCGTCCCCTGTTACTCTTGTTCCCTCTGCATCTGCTAGGGACTGGAGATTCTCCCTAGCCCTCCTTTTGCTGTTGATGTATTTGTAGAAAGACTTTTTGTTGTCTTTCACAGTCATGGCCAATCGCATTTCTAGTTGGGCCTTAGCCCTCCTGACTTTTTCCCTGCGCGTTCTCGCTTCCTCCCTATAGTCCACCCAGGATGCCTGCCCCTTCCTCCAGAGGTCGTAGACCCTCCTCTTCCTATTGATGTCTCTCAGGACCTCCCTACTCAACCAGGCTGGTTTCTTACCCCGCCGGCTACTTTTCCGGAACTTGGGGATGGCTTTCTCCTGCGCTGCTAGGAGTTCCTTCTTGAAGAGCGCCCAGCCCTCATGGACACCTTTGCCCTCAAGGAGCGCCTCCCACGGGACTTTTCCGACCAGCCTTCTGAACAGCCCAAAGTCTGCTCTCTGAAAGTTGAGGGCAACTGTTTTGCCAACCTCCTTCTTCATCTTACCCTGCACCGAGAACTCTATCATCTCATGATCGCTTTGCCCCAAGCGTCCTCCAGCCTTCACATCCCCCACCAGTCCTTCTCTGTTCACCAACAGCAGGTCCAGGAGGGCACCGTCCCTTGTCGGTTCGCTCACCAGCTGTGTGAGGAAGTTGTCTTCCAGACACTCCAGGAACCTCCGGGACTGCTTCCTCTCTGCTGTATTATACTCCCAGCCAATATCTGGGAAACTGAAGTCTCCCACAATGACTAGAGGTAGCGATCTTGAGACTACACTCAGTTGTTTGTAGAAGAGCTCATCAGCTGCTGCTTCTTGGCTGGGTGATGTTTGCACCCACTCCTTCTTTCCTCAAAAGTTTGAGCTTCATTAGGATGTATCTGTAATACTAAAGTGTTGCTTAGGCACATCGTTAATGAGTTTAATTGGACATGTCCAGCTGGGAGAGCCTCTTGATAAGACTTGATCTGTTGGATGAAATTATGTATTTCTGCCTGTTGCTAAAACACCGATTTACCAGTGAACAGTAAACCAGGATTTTGCTTGTCAAAAACTTGGGAACAGAAGGAAATAAAGGCTCTTTGAGTTACTCTTTTAGACGTAATGGTACAAAACTCCATTTGTAATAATGCTGTTAAATCCAATGGAGTGTGGAGTGTTCTGTGCAAGTGAGTTGTGAAACTCCTACGACACATGCCAGCATGTTGTCTTCTTACACAGACGAACTGCAAGAGTTAGTTATTTCCTTTAGGTTTCCTAATTCTTACTCAAATAAACTAAACTGCAGTAGTCTCTTCTTCTTCTCCTTGACCTGTTAAAGGCCTTTGCGTGATTTCTTACCAGGTTAAGCTGCATGGAATCAGCGTCTTGCAAATACACATTTAGGGACTTTTTTATTGGAGCTTCTCCCATTGGCCGAGAATATCCAATCGGCTGAGTTATTCCAAGTGGAAAACTTGTGCAGGAATATGAAATCCTTTGAAATGGATACAATAGTGCCAGGTAGAAAATGTTCCTCCAGTGAAATAGCCTGGTTCTAATAGATCTGTGTTCGTGTTGCTATTCCAAGCGTTTCCTGTAATCTCTTACAGAGACAGACAGATATTTTGTTGGCAGATGCGTGCTGCTTTGGACTCTTTCTGGAACTTTGCAGGGGGTATCCTAGAGCAGCGGAATTGTAATGTTTGTTTTGCCTTTTCCTTTCTACCCTTCAAGGTGGAGGAACTTCATGAGGAAGAAGCACAGTGGGTGAACTACGACGAGGATGAAATACGTGTGTTGATGCAGTTGGTAGACGGCATCTTTGAGGACTTACTCGTCGACACTATTGATGCATTGAACCGGATACATGAGAAAGAGCAGAGATTGTCTGACAGCACTGAAAGTAACCGCACCGCTGCGTCATCACAGAGTCCCGAGCCTGTCTGAGTCCTGACATTGTCTCCACCCTGCGAGCGCTGCTGCTGGACTTCCACGTGTGGAAGCTTCTTCCCTTACTGCCACCTAATAAGTCGGAGAGGCTGTTACTTGAACACACAGTTGCCTTCGACACCCGCTTCACCCGTGCACCCGGTGAAGCGGGTGTCGGAGGCTTTCATCTGCTTTGTTCTTGAGGTTCCTGCTATGCATGCCTCTGCTACTGTTCCATTTTGTGTTCTCCTTTCCACCCTCTTTTTTTAAAAGCCATGGTTGGAATATTTGCCTTTTGCACAATGACACAGCTGACAGTTCTTCAGGAACAGCTCTGGGGAGTGTTGGATTTGTCAGAGGTCTGTGCAGATTCTCAGATACAGCGTGGCCAGCTCCTTGCTTGTGAGTTACTGGTGAGCCATATTCCTGGGAGTTTAACGAGTGGAAGAACAAGGAGGAGGTTGTGGTGTATAGGAACACGTCCAGTGGGCACACGCATGTCTGTCCCACCGTAGTGGCTCCTCTGGGCTGTCCACCCGCAGGGAGAGGCTGTACAGCCGGCCCGCTGGGTACTGAGGACCACTGGAGGTCGTATGCCTGTTGCCTTGCTGGCTTGGAGAGTGCTGGTTTCGTACCCTCAGGAGAAGCGGTAGCTATTTTGACAGCCGTTTTGAAGCTGTGTCTAGGTAACGGCTTTATTCCTTTGCTGTCACCACCCTTTACTTTTGGTGGCAATCGTCATTAGGAGCAACTCCATTTCTCTCCTCTCCCCTCCTTTCCCGTTCTAAGAATAAAGTGATATTTCTGACTCCTGGTTATCCTAGTGGAACCGTGTTAGAAGATACGAGGCTGAGACGTTTATTTGAGACCCATGAGCTGCTTGGGGCAGCAGTTGTCATCAGTGGGGAGATGCAGCGTCCTCTTCCGAAGGATCTCGCTGCCAGGTGGGAAAGCCCAGGCTTGCGAGGCCAAGGAGTGCAAGTACCTCTCCCATAGTACGATGCTCCCCGAGCAGAGCTGTGGATTTCAGTACTTCTGCCTTTCAGAAAAGGTGGAACGAGGGATTGGAAAGGAGTTCTCACGAGGTGGAACATGGGATTGGAAAATCCCATCTTATTCACTTTCCTTTCTTGAAAATGTGGCCTTAGCTTTTTGCAATACTTGAATAAAGTGTATACCTGCAGAAGATCTTGAGTAGCACAGCGACAGAGACCTTTTAAGTGACTATTCTGCGGGGAACTGTGTGCAGTTCTGACCTTCATATCCCTTTGCTACCTTAAGAACGTTAGGAAAATAAAGGACTTTTCAGCAGAGAAACAGGTTATTTAGTGCATCTGAAGTGTTTACAAATCAGCTAACGTGGAGAAAAGCAAACTATTGAACTTGTAATTTAAACATTAAATGCACAAATATATACAGATGAAAGAGGAACACTGTAATTGCATTTACTAGTATTTCCTTGACTTTGCAGAGCCTTTTGATACAGGTTTGCAAAGCCGCCTTTCAGAAGGCTCCGTCTCCCTGTGTACTGGGATGTGGAGATGCTGAAAAGAAACCCATTTACTGTGTACGTGTAAATAACCTGGGAACATGGGTTTTGGGCCAGTTTCAGCTCATGTTCACATCCAGAGCAGCTTTGCACAGTAGACAGACCCAAGGATACGGAGGGTTGGGGTATTTTTGTAATTAAGAACTGTAAAATAATCAGGGTGTTCCCTGTGTACACCAGTGTAAATATGTTTGGTTCCTGAAATGTACTTCAAGAGAACAAATTCTGTAAATACACTGATTTATAAATTAATCTTGTTTCCCGGTTCTTTCTAAACTGGAGCTTTACAATTACCTAAGTGATTGCTAATTCTGAAGGTGTCCTGGAAATCTGTCCCTTGTACGTTCCCCTTTCTGTCTGATGCTGCACTTGGGATGCCAATCGCAGTCCACAAAATCCCATTACAGTCGCCTTGATTATAATCACAACATGATTAGAATATCCTTATTGTTAAAGCCGAGTGCTGGGAACAGCAGAAGCAGCAAATGGCATTGTGTAATCATTGCAGGAGAAAGATTACTCCTTACACGTTTCATTTAAAAGAGGTTTTAAAAAGTCATGGTTTAAAACCTGACCTGGAGGGGAAGCTGTTTCCATTTAAACAAGGCTCTTGGAATTCTCTTCTTCAGAGCCCCAGCCTTGTGTTGGATCCCACAACTGGGTTACAGCTGCTGTTACCAGCACCCATCACTTCTTCACCGAAGGCGTTGAGTGTTGTTCTCTGGGAACTTTATGTATGGGTGGAACTTTGCTAAATCTTTGCTGTTTCCTTCCCAGGATTAAAAAAAACCAACCCCCGAAAGGCTGCGGAGCTCTGTGGCAGCTGAGCGGTCGCGGTGCCAAACAGCAGGCGTGCTGGCACGTGGCGAACGAGCGGCAGCATGAAATGTGTAAGACGAAGCGTGTTTATTGAGCTGCCTGGGAGTGGTTTGGTGCCGTTTATCACGGTGCAGCCCAGCAGAAAAGGCTTTGCCTTCCCTTGACTCCAGGTGTCTACAAACCCCAGCGCTGGCCTTTGCAGTTTGGAGGATGCTGCGTTCCAGGCTGCTCCTCACCCCTCTCCTCTGCCTGGGAGGGGCGTATGCGGCAAACGGGGGGTTGAACAAAACCATTGCCAGTTTGCACTGTGCTGAGCGGTCGTTTGCTCTTGGCTTTTCCGTAGCAGAGCTGCTTCGTCCTGGAGGAAGAGTTGCTCCGCTCGGACTTGAATTATGGAAGCCGCTTTGCTGCAGTCCCGTGGTGCCAGGGTGGTAAGTTCTGAGCAGAGCGTGCTGGGAACAAGGTCTGCAGCCCTCATACAGAGGGAGAAAGACGCTGCAGCCCTCTGAGCTCAGGGAGCTGAACTGGCCAAAGCGCGGCGGTGGGCCCTGTGACACCCGCTTCACCCGTGCACCCGGTGAAACTCCCGGGTTGGGCAAGGGCAGGGATCGGCACGTTGGATCCAGTGGGACTGTTTGGGTGCCTCCCTTCCCGGGTGCCTCCCGCTCCCAGGTGCTCCGGAGGGTGTCGGTTGCAGCCGTCCCGCATCCCGAAATGCCTGGTGGAGCCAGCTCATTGCTCTCTCCAACTCCCTGAGAGGAGGTTGTGGAGAGGAGGGAGCTGGGCTCTTCTCCCAAGTGACAGGGGACAGAACGAGAGGGAATGGCCTCAAGCTCTACACTAGGGGAGGTTCAGACTGGATATCAGGAAAGAATATTTCCCAGAAAGGGTCATTGGGCAGTGGCAGAGGCTGCCCAGGGAGGGGGTTGAGTCACCATCCCTGGAGGGGTTTAAAAGATGGGAAGATGGAGTGCTCAGGGACATGGTTTAGTGGCAGATAGGAGTGGTTGAACTCAATGACCCAAGAGGTCTTTTCCAACCTGGTGATCCTATGATCCTATGAGAAGGGACTGCCCCCCCACCACCCGGGCTCCCCCAGCACTGGTGCAGTGTAAATGTGCTAGAGGAGCGGGGAGCTGCCCGCCCTGTGCTGCGGGAAGAGCTCTGGGGTCACGTCTCCCTGCACAAAGTTCCTCATGAATCCTGCATATAATCATAAATTGTGTTCTGTGGTATTTGAGGAGACCTGGAAAGTGTTTCTAGTGTCTTTAAATAGAAATACCATCACTTTCAGAGGGCTGGCTCGGAAAAACAGTTTGCCCAACTGGATCTGATTGTGTCTGTGCACCTGTGTGTGTCTGTTACTGCCGGTACTGCAGAGCTGAGCTGCACCAGCACAAGCTCCAGGGGGTCTTCAGGCTCCAGAAGCCAGCTTCTAGTTATTTGTACGTGGAAATCTACAATATTTTTTGTTAACAGGGAAAAAACCATCCCTAAAAGCTTGAGTTTGTCTCTGCCTTCATGTCCCCCATGGACAAGTTTTCTGCGCAATGGGAGATGCGAGTGCAGTGGGGCGAGCTGCAGCAGGGCTTCTAAACTCCCGTGGTGATCCAGCTGTTCTCCAGTGTTTCCTTCTCGTTCTGCTTGTAGCTTGTGGTACAACCCAGCTAAAACTAGCCAAGCTAAAAGAACAAAAAAGCTGCTTTCGGACCTTATCAGATTCCCAGTCCGCTTTGCTTTCCCACGTAAACCCACTGACTTTCTGCCTGAATAAGGCAAAAGGGACCAAGGCGCAAAGAAAGGAAAAGGTGGTTTTACTGGCAGTGCTGCTTTCATGTAGCTTAATCAGTGTGAAATGCTGGCCCCGTACGCCGTGTACCCAGTTTGGAGCAAAAGCTCCTACTCTGGGGACTAAGCATTTAAGAATATTCCATAGAAGTCAATATTACTGATTTCTTTCTTTCCCTACTCTTAGCAAAGGTGCTTCTTTTCTTTTGTGGTATCCCTTTCATTTGGTATCTCTTGTGTTTTTATAAGAAACAGAGTCTTGAGGAATACCGTTCCCTACGCACACTGAGGGGTTTTTTGCATCACCACTAAATGTTAGTGAAAATAACAGAGGGCGATCTCTTGCTCACACTCTCTGCCTTCTCTGAATGCAGATGATTCAGTTTCCTCTCCCGTTTCCTTGCTTCGGTGCCTTGACTTCTGAGTTTCCTCTTCCCTTTTCTTGCCAGGCTGTGCTACCAAGCAAAAAATCATACTGAGGGTACTTGGGAAGACTTTACAATATACTAGTTTCTTATTGGCACTTTTTCTGCCGGTTCTCCAAAAGTTCTTTCTGTTTCTCCCTCCCTCCAGCTCTTCCTTTTTAACCCTGCTTCTCTCACCAGTTTTCTTTCTCTTTTCCCCAGCCCCGTTTTTCATCTCTTCACATTTTTGTGTACCTTTTCTAAGCATATCCTAATTTCTTATCTCCCATTCCATTTGCAATGCTGTCCTTTTACTATGCTGACTTGTTATTTTGTTATCTGTTGTAACTTTCAGTGCCATCATTGGTACATTTGATAGCAAATATAATGCTGGTTTCTCATTTGACTCCTTTATTTGGCAGTGGTTTCCTCTTTGTTTTCATTTCTTCCTTTCTGGTGTCTTCTCACGTGTTTTCTGATCTCTCGGTGCCTTTCCCATAGGAACATTGTGGAACAGATGGTTGTGTCCCCGTGTCCATGTCCTTGGCACCATCAGTGTTTTCCCAGTTTGGAGCGTGTCCTTTCCTTGCTACTTTCTTCTTTGTCCTTATCTGCAGCAGTTCTGCTCTACATATTCCTGTGTACAATTTCTTGTCTTGGACAAGATGAGCAGTTGACCTGGGATTAAAATGTCAGAATACAATGGTATTTGTATTTTAACTGTTCAGCCAAGACAAAGCTTGCCAAACCAGCCTTTAACAGAGCCATGTAGGATGTCTGTGTCCACCAGCCATCGCATAATCGAATCAGTTCTGCTGAGTCTGTGGTCTTCCACCTTCTCTCCCCAAACTTTTAAGGTCCTCGCAGTCTTACCCGACCTGCAGATAACCTTTTGCCGTCACTGCTGTCTCCTCTGAAGTTCTTTGGCATTTCTTCTGTTGAGCTGCTTTCTGTCCCACCCTTCCTTTAAGCTGTATATTAGATAAAAGTGGATCATTTAGTGTAGCAGTAAAGTCTTTTTGAAGCAGTCATTTCAGACTGTGATTCTTATAGCGTGCTTTTTCTTAAAATTGTTCATGGCACATTGAGACAACTTTTGCACTTTAAAAAGAATTCAAACGTCCTTTGTATTTTTTTTTAGTTTAGTATTATTCTCTGATTGTTACTCATTTCGGTGTATTTCAGTGTTGAACTGGTCCACTACGCTGCATGGAAATCCTATAAACAGTCCTTGCAACCGTACCTCATTTTCTTTCTCCCCCACTCCCAGCTGTACTCTTAGTAGAATTAGCCTTCTCTGTCTGGTTCAGCTTCTCGCAGGGGCAGAACGTTGAATTAAACAAGTACTTGCTTTTTGGTAGCGTGCTGATTATTCACCTAAGGCACAGCACTAGAAAGAAGTTATTCTAGTGTCTGGAGGAATTCAAAGGCTGGTGGGAATCGACATCACCCGTAGGTTGGTTTTGAGCAGCTGATAAATTTCTCCCATCCTTCTGAAGGAGGGAGAAGGACATTTAAAAGAGGCACCTTTGTAGTTAGGAGGATTGCATCGTGACTGCAAACTGCTGCAGCGTTGCCTCCTGAAATTGTCGCCAGCTCCAGGAGGCTCCGTTCTTACGGGTCTTTCTTGCAGCAGCAGCACCCGGAGTTGAGCGGAAGGGCTCGGGGATCGCAGCTGGAGCCAGGAGGAGTCAGAGCGCGTGCTCAGAGCCAGCGCCGCAGGTGAGAGATGTACAACAGGCTGCTCTGTGGTTGCTTCCTAGCTTGGACAGAGAGGAGAGAGGTCGCGTGGCCTTTTGTAGGTGTTGCCTTTGAAGGCGTGACGACCTGGTTCAGGAGGAGCGCGACGGCCAAGCCCAGGCCGCTCGGGCCATCAGCACACCGACACCAATGTGGTGGGTGCCAAACGGCGTTTGTTGATAGGTAACACGGCACTCTCCAGCCTGGGCTTGTGACGTCATAGTCGTAGCGTCATTGGCTATCTGGAGGGGGGGGCAGAGCCCTGTCTTTCCGTACTGCGCGACGTCTTCCAGCCGCCAGACCCTAACTCCCCACAGCAGGCATCATATACTTCTGAACCGAGGCACTGAGACAGAATTACATCTTTAGTGATCATCAGAACCGTGGTGTTCTCAAAGTGTGAGCACTGCTAGTCTGACCTGTGTTCTGTTTGGCTCAGGTAAGGGACCGACAGCTTGTACTGGAGTATCCTGTTGAGTGCTGTAACAAGTGATTGCAAACTTTTTTAGTTAGTCTGGTACTTTTCCTAGGGAGTTAAGGAGTGCACAGAGTATTTCCAGTACTGTCTTCCCAGGGGCATCATAAATAATCTATATAGACTTACTTGTGTGTAATAATGGCAACAGTTCTAGTCCCTCGCTAAATTCTGTCTATACTAGTAATCCTAACCATAATAATAAATCCCAAGCAAATACATGAAGAGATACATAATCCCTTAAGAGGCAGTTGCTTGTTCAGAAGTTGTCTTATGCTGTATTTACATATTGAGCAGGTTTTGCTATGTTTGTATTTGGGCAAGAAACCTGATAATGGTATGATATAACGTTTCCAGCAGCTCTCAGAATAGGTTATAATAATTATAAATCATTTGCGTGTTTCTATAAAATTTGTATACATAAATTGAAGAATGGATGAAGAAATGCAGTATCTATGTTGAACTTACTGAAATACAACTTATTCCTATCTTTAAAACCGACCATAATTCCTTGCTCCGCATGAGGCAGACCTTTGAACAAGAAGAAAAATATTAAATTCTGATTTCTAAAAACCAATGTTATCCACTATGATAAGGAGAATTATTCCACCAAAGGCAGCATTAACTGATTTTAGAGAAGATGCTCTGAATGTTTTGTAGGGTGGTTTCACTGGCCTGAGCTTTCCGGGCTCTTAAAGCGTAGCAAGCAGGTGAAGGGAAAGGATTGTTCCCCTCTGTTCAGCTCTTGTGAGGCTGTATCTGGAATACCGTGTCCAGCTTGGGGCTCCTCAGTAAAGAGGAGACATTAACATCCTGACACAAGTCTAGTGGTGAAGCAGCAAGGTGGTTAGGAGGCTGCAGTACATGATATGAGAGAGGGGCTGAAAGAACTGAGCCAGCTTAGCCCAGAAAAGAGAAAGCTCAGGGGACAGGGTTCTAGTTGCGATATCCTGAAGGTGGGCTCTTAGGGAACGTCAGGCTAGACACGTTGAGGAGGTGCTCAGGGTGATGACAAAAGGCGATGGTGACAGCCTCCAAAAAAAGGGAAAATCAAAGGAGAAAAACCCACTCCCTGTGAGAGTGGTCATACACTGGAATGAGGGTGAAAGAAGGCTGTGGGATCCTTTCCTGTCACAGGCGTTCAGAACGTGGACGTGGCCTTGGCTTTGCTTAGATGAAATACCTTCAAAAATTGTTGAGCTTGGATCGTTCTGATTTCTGTGCTGTGGACACCTTGCGTTCTTCTATTGTCTCACCTTTGTAACCTCAACGTCCCTTTCAGTCTCTGTTTGTATGACTCTGTCCTAAATATTTGCAATTGATGCCCTTCTCATTTTGCTCCGTGTCTTTCTGAGATGGACTAGAATGCAGAGCAGGAGCACGTGTTCTGAAATCTCAGCGCAGGGACCAGCGCAGGTCATAAAAGCCCAGTAGATTAATTCTTCCTGCTGTGCCTGCATGCAGCTGGGAAGTACCAGAGGATGCTGCATCTCTTGATCTGCAAGAAACTGTCACGCAGTCCAGGGCACAAAAAGCAAATCTGTAGAAGCTCAGAGAGGAGAAACAGCTTCCTTTCTAACATCTGTTTGCGTGTGTGTGTATCTGTGTATGTCTACGCACACTTTGTAATGGAAGAAAGCCATTTCTGTATTATTAAACCATGCCAAATGTGTCTTGCCTTCCAGGAGTTAAGCATGCCGTTCTCAGGGGGGCAAGAGAGTTTCTCTAAATTTACCACGGAGATGGTAAGAGAGTATATGAAAGAGGAGGAAAAGCGAGCAGCTCATCAGTCCTCGCTGCTTCGGCTCCGGGTGAAGGCTCTGAAAGAGAAGGCCAAGGCTGAATTAGCTTGGCTGGAAGACCAGAAGAGGTAAGGCAGTGCTGCTGACTGACCCTTTTCTTGTACTTTTACTTGAATTGTTTTTGTAAGATCTTGCCTCCACCCCACTCCTGCCTTATTAAATATCAATGGTTAAAATATTCTTCTGACATCAGTACCCTGTGCAAATGGTATCGTCGCTTGGAAAGAAGAGAACGCAGTTTGTAAGTGTGCTTTGATGTTTACATTCAATGCAGTTTGATAGAAGAGAATTTCATTGAGACAGTAGGATGTCAGATGTCTGTCAGAGAAGGTCCTTCCCAGTCATTTCTCTTACCAGTCTTAATCCAAGAATGTATAAAATGGTTGGAGCTCTATTTGCTTGATGTCTGCAGTCACTTGGGTTGACTTGGGCCACACTTTGTGAATCTAGATCTATGTTGTCTTTAATGGGTTTTTTTCCAACCTACCACGTACTTTGTCCTGGAATGCCACTTAAAGTCCCTAGGGATACTGCTGATCAGTGGTGGCCAGATTGAATCAAGAATACTTTTCCGTGCTCGCTCTCTGTACCGCTGCTCACCAGAGAGTTTCTTCCAGCTGCTTGTCATTGTGGATTTGATGAAGGATTGTGAGGTAGTGGCCCAAACGTCTGTCATGGTTTAGTCCCAGTCTGACTGGATTGGCAGTTAAAACGTGAGCAGTTGTGATCCCAAGTCTCCCAGGGAAAGGGAAATGAGAGAAGGACTCGTGGTTGGAAACGAAAACTAAACCAGCTTTAATGAAACAATAATAAGAAGGAAAATACTGTTAATGAGGTACTAATAAAATGTATACAAATATACAAAATTGGTCCCCCTGCCTTGATGACGAAATCCCCAGAGAAGCTGCAGAGCAGGCACAGGGAAAAGGTCCTGGGCTGGACTCAGCAGCAGGAGGGAGCTGGATTCGGGAATGCACTGGTCTGAGATGAAGAGCAAACAGACAGACGAGATCCTTGCTGGACATTGGGCGTTGAAGAAGAGAGCTTCACCCTCGTGATCCCTCAGTTTTATAAAGAGTAAGACGTACATGGGACGGAATCCTCTGCTGGTTAGTTTGGGGTCACCTGTCCTATCTGTCCCTCCCTACAGGTGTCACCTTTTCCACCACTTTCACTTCGGGCTCCACCAGCTCGAGGATGGCCTTGGTTTCTGTCAGAGCAAGTCTAAGCAACAGCGTTTCTGTGTCCCAGTGCCCCTCGTTATCCCTGCTCGAGAGAGACCCTGTCTGAAAAATATGCAGCTAACTTTCAGAAAATGCAGTTACTTAGATGAGACTTAGCTGCAGAGTTAGAAAACTGCTTGTAATTCAGCTCCAATCAGAGCAACGTCCTTTCGTCTGTCTTTATCACATGGTGAGCATGCTGCCTCTGCCAAACTTCTACCTGTTCATGTGAGAATCCGTGTTACTGTATTGGCCTTTTAACTGTGTGTGTCTCTGACTAGAAGGTACGAAATATGCCACCTTAGAGAATGTGAGAATGCTAGTTAATAAGCACAGGCGTGTGCTCCTCTGCAGGTTAGGAAAAGTAAACTGTTTCCACTTTGAAGAGTAAAAGTCTTGTTGTTTTGTTCTTTCTTATTTAATCCTTTCTTCCAATGTATTTGCAGGCATTTGCGAGACGAGGGAGAGGATGACAAGATGCCACCTATTCGAAAGAGGCAGCGTGATCTGCTGCTGATGTTACAGCAGGAGAAGGTAACTGATGCGCTCTAGGAAGATTCTGTAGAATATCCTGTACCATTAAATGTTTCAGACGCTGCGAAAGCTAAGAATTGAGAACTCCATACCAGGCTTTTGGATAGGAAGCTGCCGGTATTTCTTACCAATAAGTTTTATTTGCATTTTGATAGTATCTACAATTTTGTTTTAAAGGGTCCTTCTGTTATCATTGTCTTCTGTTCATTGCTGCTGAGTTCAGGCTGGTGATTTCTTTGTGCAGTTAGAGCGATTTCAAACCCATAGCAAGGACACTGTGGGTGCTTGCGAGCTGTCACGGTTCTTATGCTTCATCTTTTATATCTAAAAGGCAGAAATTAAGCGTCTTCAAGAGGCGAACAAGGCTGCTCGGAAGGAGAGACAGCTGATCCTTAAAGAGCAGGCAGAAATAGAACGAAGCCGTCAGACTGCAATGAAACGGCAGGAAAAACTGAAGTCTGCGGGAGAAAACAAGCTGGTAAGTGTTCAGCAGAGGAGCTGGAGTATTCCTTCTTTGGCCGTGTAGCTAGTATTTCCCTTCAGTGTTATAGGAATGGAAAGCTGCTAGATGGGACCTATTGCTTGGAAGTTTTGTCTGCGTGAACCGGTCTCATCTTCTTATCTCAGCAATTTAATGTTTAATTTCTTGAAATCAATGTTGAGGAAATGCATTTGGAGAAGTTCTAAAATGTCCTGGTTTAACTGGGCAGTAAACGGTGTTTGTTAATTCTCAGGCTTAACCAATGACTTTGGGAATATAAATTTTTTGATGCTTAGATATCTCAGGCTCTGATTTGGTTTATTTCTTAGACCCCGAAGTACTAAACGTAAGCACTAAACCCAAAACTTGCTGCTGCCTGCGTGTGTTAGTGTCGTTATGCTGAGTTTTTTGGTTCTGCTTTATGAGACAGCAAGACAGGATTTGGGTAACTGTCTGGCTTCTTACAAAATCTGAGGAGACACAAATTTAAGAATAGTAGTATAGAAAAGATTGGTTTCGTATTTGGGTAGCAATTCTGGTAGGTCATATTCTAGATAGAGTTAAGGGAGAACTTAAATCATGGAGAAAGAAGGTGTACTGAAAAAATTGTGTCAAATAGAACTGAAGTTGGCAAATGAAGTTAAGTCCGCAGGAGGACAGACTTGCCTGAAGTATTTGGTGTGATCTGGGGAGAAGTACGCTAAAGTCACCCAGACATTTACGGGATCGTTTGTTTCTTACTTTTAATGTTGCTTTTTTTTAACACTTAATTGCAGGAACTTCACAGCGAGGATGACATCGAGCAGAGCAATGGTTCTAGCCCACTTCCAACGGATGCAGAAACACGCAGCCCTTCCCCCATCTCAATCTCCAGCAGTGAGACCAGTAGCATTATGCAGAAACTTAAGGAAATGGGCAGCACGATGGATGAAAAGTAACTATTTTTTTTTCCTTACACAAAAGTTTACTATTTGAATAGAATGAGTTGGCTTGGCCGGTATCTGCTTTACAAATGGCCATCAGAAATATGAGAGGTATTGCTGGCACGTACACCTAGATCCGAGTTGCCTGAAAAGGAGCCCTTTGGAACCAGGAATAGAACTATATAAATCTTTGAATGTAATACTTTAAAGGCTACAGTTCTTGCATGAATACCAAGCTTCAAGCGTTATTAGCTGACAGTGTGATCGAAGTTTGTTGGAGAAGGTTGGTTTTAATATTCTGTGTCCTTGATAGTCAGTAAAAGCGCATGAATTTCAGAGATTTTTGTGTCTGTACGTACAAGACACTTGGATGGGCTCCAGCCTGATGGTGTATCTTGTCACGGTTCTTGCAACGAGACCCCTGAAGTCAAGTGGTCAAAATGGGGCCTGTATTTTCTCTCTTCCCCCATTACTTTAAATGGGAAAAATGTAGGATGTGAGACTCCGGAATGACAGTACCAATTTTTATCTTGAACTGACGTTTAAGTTATAAATAGCAATAGTCTTCTGGAAAAGTTAATAAATGAGTTTGAGATGTGGCTCGCAGAAAGGTTATTTAGTATGTGAATTTAAATTCTGATTGCGCTGACGTCAGCTAGGGATGAGTTCTGTGAGTGTTTTCTTAATTAATGGTGATGGGAACGCGTGTGACTAAGAATACAGGCAGTTAATAAGACCCTTCTGGTCCACAGGTTGGAAAAAGTTGAAAAGAGTTGTTAGTCTTCAGAGGTAATAATGAAGTGCATAGGCAGTTTGGGGTCCGAAGACTAAATCTGTTGATTTCACCTGTTAAATTGTAAATCAAAAATTGTTTCTGCATCATTTCAGTCTAGGAATTACTTTGCGTGCACTAAACAACCCAAATGCTTTACCAGCATGTGCTCATTAGTTTCAAGCCTTTAATTCTTATTTCAGACTAATCCATTAAGAGTCTGGCCTCTGCCACTTCTCTGCAAGAAATAGTCTTAGCTTAAACAATTTTTCTGAACTTTTAACAAGGCGGATCACTATATTTTAGTTCATATTGGTGATCTTTGTAATGTTTTTCCTCTTGAGATTCCTAACGCAGCTGGCTGAAGCACCAAAAAAACAAGCAGGGCCCCTTGGGAAGGCAAGGGGTCTGTGAATCCTTAGCACCCTCTTTGCTCGTTATCACTGAAGAAGCACATATCCCACACTTGCATGAAGATAAAAATCAGTAGTAGTAAGTGAGGGCTTGGTGTAAGTAGGAAATGGAGAAAGACTTTTTCCTGGGGCCTGTAGAGATAGGCCAAGGAATAATGATTTTGGACTAAGATTGGGTAGATCTAGATTAAATATAAGGAAGATCTTTTTTATAAGAGTGGTGAGGCACGGGCACAGGTTGCCCAGAGAAGTCACGGGTGCCCAGTCCCTGGAAGTGTTCAGAGTCAGGCTGAATGGGGCTTGGAGCAACCTGATCTAGTGACAAGTGTCTCAGCCCATGACAGGGAGGTTGGAACCAGATGATGTTTATGGTCCCTTCCAACCCAAACCATTCTAGGATTCTAATCTCTGTGTTCTGAATGACACTTTGCTCCAGAAGAGCTGCTCTGAGTGTCTAGTTTGGGGTTAAGGTCAGTATACCCCGATGTGTAAGTACAAGCCGTGCATTTTCTGCAGAGCGGTTCTGCGAGATCTGAAAAATTCTAGTGTAGAAGATGGAAAGATTTTACACTGTGCTCAAGACTTGGCATGGCAGAGGAATTGTGTGTAGTTGATGTTGAACTTGCTTCCATTTACTCTCTTAACAGTTAGATGCTACGGTCTGGGTTGCTTAAATGTTTAGGAGAAAGACTAGAGATACTGTTGTTTGAGAGCCAGCAAAGAGGACTAGCGTATGCACGCAAACCTAGTTGTACCTACAAAGATGTAGAAGAATTTCCTCCTTTCTGAGGCTTGGTACATCACCTGAGAAATCTTTGTCAGAAAGAAAATATCTGCTTGATTTTCAGCATAAACTTTGCTTTTTATCTACTCTTAAACAGAAAGTCTGTTCTTAAAGGGAATAGATAAAGCATCCAGGCATGTTAGTAGCATGTTAGTAGCGGGGAAAGTACGGTCCTACATACTCTTGAAGCTGTCAGCTCCCAGTGAACATGCCAGGTGAGGCGATCCGTAGAGATGATGCTTAAAAGAAGAAGGATTAAACCTCCAGTAATTCAGGAGAACTATTCATACAGGATCACCTTGTCTTATAGTTATGTATTTGGAACAAACTGTGGGGCAGCTGGGGTTGCAGTTTTTCTGTCACTGGGCTTAGCAAAAGGAAAGGTTCATTTTTCAAAGAGTCCCTGCGTTCTTGAGGGTTCCAGTGTAATACCACAGGTACTTTTCATGTCCTGAAACTGGGAACTTACCCTGTTTATTTTAGTGAACCATTAGTAGCGCTTTCAATGATTTTGAAGATCTTTAGAATATTAGCAATGGGTTTACAGAATGTTGTAGACTGTACTTAATAGAAAAAAACCCAACAACCTCTTGTCTTCTTGGGTTGTTTTCAGCAGCACATCGGAAGTCTAGGAGATAGGAGTTAGTGTGGGTTTTATCCTAGAAAACAATTGGCAAAGCTATAATTTTGGGAATTGTGGCACTAGAGCATTGGGGTATTGGAAGCTTTGAGTGTGGTTGGCTGTTCTCCCATCGTCTTCTGCTCTGCCTGTCAGGTTCCTAAGTGAGCGAGAACAGAAGCTGATGCAGCGTCGACAACATGCAGAGGAATTGTTGGAGTGGAAACGCCGCCTGGATGCAGAGGAAGCAGAAGTACGGCGGATAGAAAAGCAGGCGCTAGCTGCCTGGGACAAAGAGCTGCTCAAAACCAAAATAGCCAAGAAGGACCTAGGGGATCAGAGAACTGAGCCCAAAGGTAACAGAGGTGGGGAAAGCGATGCAACTGAGGAGAATAAGGCATAATTTAACATGATTGCTTGTGTTTGCGCTGTCTTCCTTTTTTGACATTTTGGTGGTGGTTTTGCTTTGTACGCTTATAATCTTGATTTCTGCACTCCCTGCCGCCTGCGCTAGAGCGTGCTAGGATGTGATTAGTATAAATGATGCCATCGTGAGGAAAAACAAGTTCCCCAGTGCTGGGAGCTGTGGCTTTACTGTTCTGTCTTACACAGAACTTGCAGCACGAAGCGTAGAAGTGGATTGCGGTGGGAACAAACACTGAAGTTGTTCTAGAAACAATCAATTTTCCTTTTTTGCCCACTTTGCTGAAAGTCGGCAAGCGCTCCCTGTGAAGGTGCGAAGGATGTGCAGAATTATGCCTTTCTACACTTGTTACAGAAAATAGTCATGCAGATTCTAGACGTTGCAAGACATTTTAAAGATATGTGTATGAGTCAGTCAGTTCCGGTGAACAAAAAACCAGCATGAGTGCTGAACTAGCACCAACAGATGAGAAAATACACTTACTTTTTATTAATTGTATCTACCAGAAAGCATGGGAGCTCAGTCCTGCTTTAGAAGTTGTTCCTCTCACCAGACTTTGCTCGAATATCGAATAGTTTTCTATGGCTGCCGCAGTCGTGCTGTGACTCCCGCGGAATTTAGTAAACAGCAATATTGAAACCCCAACTTATTATTTTACTTGTTGCCAGTTGTGAGACTCATGATGAAATCATAACATTAACATGTTTTCTGCAGTTACAGTAAAGGAAGCAATCAATTTGAAATTCAAGATCTGGCTTGCAGATTATATACTACTTTGTGACCTCTTCAGACTAATAGTGACTCTTGCTAGGCAATGGTCAACCGGCAGGACAGGTTTCCCCAGCAGTCTTTCTGCAGTGTGTTGTGTGGAAAATGTTAGAATATCCTGCACATCTCTGTATTTTAGACATTCAGCAGTCACTAAGAACATCTGGCAGTCTTAAATTGTAATTGTCTGGTAAACGTGCTTGTTAGGGCTGAATATTCCACCCTCGGTGCCTAGGTGAGTGAAATAACACCACTTTGACGTGTATTGGTAGCAGTTCCTACTTTAGATGGAGGCAGCGGTAGCTCTGAAAATACAAAAGCCAGTGGAAGTTAAGAAAGCAAAGCAGCCAAGATCCTTCCTTTAGGAGCTGCAGCTGCTGCTCTAGAAGAGGCAGGGGGACATCAGCCCCGGGGAGGAGCTCCACTAAGACTGTGTTGGATAGATATTTTGAAGAGTTTTTGATATTTAATTGTGGGACCGCTCTGGGACAAGGATGTTGCTTTGCACTGTGTTGTTGTACCTTTCAAATAAAAGTGGACATAATCGGGTAGGTGGAAAAGAATAAGCAGTGAGAGAGTGAGGCGGTCTTTGTGTGGAGTCTGAGAGGGCTGAGAAACGCAGAGATTGTTACAGCAGCAATAAGGAATGTGGCTGAGTCACTGGTAGAATGGGGTTATCGTGCAGAGAATGGCTCTGAGGACAGTGTCCCAAGTGAAAAGCAGCAGCACATCATCAGAAGAGGACCAGGTTGCAGGAAGCTCTGGGGACAGAGAGGAATAGAGGAGATGAAGAAAAAATTATTCGAGTGCAAAATAGCTACAGTCAGTAACGGCAGGATTGGAGGGTCTGTGAAATGGAACTTGCAGCAAAGATAGGCCAGGTAGTTTGCTATGAGCTATTATTGAGTGGTCCACTACGTGTCTAAGCTCAACACTACCCCTGTTCACCCTGAATCAATTGCCATCTCGAGGCCTGACAATAGTGAAAATCCCTGCTTTGTTCAAATCATCTTTCCTTCCAAACTCTCCATGTCATGGATGATTTCATCTAGGATGCAGAAAATCCAAACTTGGCAGAAAACTCCGTTCCAAGTGTCGCTCTTGTCAATTAAGTGCACTCTGTAGCTTGAAACTCGACGCTGCGATTATGAACAGATATTCCAGATGTAATTTTGCTGTGCATCTTTGAGTTGTCGTGTTTTTAAGTACATCAGAAAAAAAATTATTCCCCCAGCAGATGACGTGGTGAGCAGTTAATGAGGGAGCAGAGTAAATGGGGGCGGTAGATGCAAAATAAGTTTGGTAGCAAGTTACTGTGTGTATCGAGCCTTTCTATTAATTAAATAAGATGCAATGGTTTTTCATATGTTACATAGTAGCATCGTGAATCTGAGATTCAGCTTTGAGTCTCGTTCTCTTAAGGTTAACCTGCTGGCATTAGATTCTTAAATACATAGTTTGTATTTACTTGGTGATTGTTCATTGCTTTACGTAAAACTGCTCTGTGAGGGGCAAGCTTACAAAGACTAAAACTAAACTTTTTCAGAAACCACGTCTGATCAAAGTGACATTGAAGGACGGATCAGGGCCCTGGAGGATGAACTACGGAAAAGGAAGTCTGTGGTTTACCAGCTGAAAAAGGAACAGGCAAAGAGACTAAAGGAGAGACTGAAGGCCCAGGAAGCCAGTTTGATCAAACAACTGGAGGTTAGGAAAATTTAGAAGAAGGGCAAAGTAAAAGTTCGTTAGCCTTGGATAACTCATTATAGTATGGATGTTGTTGGCAGGATATTGTATCAACAGCTGTGAAAATGTCATTATTATGATAGAAATGTGACTCTGTTCTGGCTATTTAACGGTTTTCTAGAATGAACCAGAGCCTTGAGGCGAAGTTGCCATTGCACTTCAAAATGTATATCTTTAACGGACTACTGGCAGCGTTTGGGGACTTAAATATGTTTGTGCACATTAGTATCCTAGCTTGGATTAAGGAGCGATGCTCACGTAATTAGTTTAAGGAAGCAAAGTATTACAATTCCCAAGGTTCACAATTGTAGAGCTTTAGGAAGTTAAGTAGATTGCTTTACTGAGGAACCAGGTGTATCCTTTATTCCTTTAATGGGTTTTCATGGCTGAGTTGTAGTTAAGGATTAGCAGACTAACAGCCATTCCTGTTTTTCCATGTGCAGTCGTATGATGAGTTTATCAAGAAGGCTGAAGCCGAGCTGAGCCGAGACCCGGAGGCGTCCCCCGCAGCCAAACCTCAGATCAAAACTCCATCCTCAGCGGCTACTGAAAAACCAAAGATCAAGGCACCACCGCTCCACAGGTCACTGGGATTTCCTCTTTCTGAGTTTATTCTGAATGTGTGGTGAATGCTGTTTGAGCGAGGAAAGCTGGAAACCGCTCTTCCTTAAAGCCCTGAGCAGGGGCAGTATCTTGTTGACCTCTGCTGGTGTCATCAGACCCAAACCAGAAAAGATGCACTGGCCCTGGAATCACGTGCATCACGGTTTTGTCCTGCCCAGTCCTTCAGATCCTATTGTCAAGTTTTCTGAACCAGAATTTTCCGTTATACAAGAATGTGCCAAATAGTTGTTCGGCTTACTGGCCCAGTCTTTTCCTGCTTTGATCACCCATGGTGCTTGATGCGCTCTGCGAGGCAAACTGTTCACCTCTGCAAGTTTAAAGCTGGTTTGGGTCTTAGGTTTTAACGGATAGATAATTCAGCTGACTTCTGCACTCCCTACTGTATTTTTAAGTGTTACATTTTTTCCAGCAGATGGTGCAGTCTTAGTGCATTCAAGTGAAGAAAAAAATTACCTTTTTTCTTTTCTGGCAAAAAAAAAGGGTTAGTTTGATTCCTGTACAAGAAAATTACTTTCCAGGACTCACCAAGCTCTCCTCTCTTTCCCCTCTCCTGCTTTCTAAGATCACAGTATGTTGACAAACCAAGCTATTTATGTTATCATTGTTGTGGTCTTATAATTATAGATGCTTGTATTTCCATTTTTATCTATTAAAACAAACCCCATGAAACAACACTCCGGTGTAACCAGGATTCATGCAATTTGATATTCCACCTTTAGGCCCGAGACGGTTAAAAACTGGAAATCGCTGGCTGAATCAGAGCGATCCAGGGCATCTCTGGAATCCATTTCTGAACATGCAGGTATGTGACTGGAAGAATCTGTGCTACAGACAAAGATCTTGAGGACTGACTGTTGTAAATTTCTTGAATCTTGATTCAAGAAGAGGTTTTAAAACAGCATCCAGACGTCACAAAACCGTAATGATCAAGCTATATTTTTACTATTTTGATGTAGTAGGCTTCTGCTTTTGTTGTTTGTTTCCTGTGTGTTCAGGTTTTAGTTTTTAATTTTGTTGAGGATTAAGTGAAAACATAATTACTTGAGGACCTTTCTCCTTTCTTTTGTTTCTTCTTCGTTTTGTCACTTGAGGAAAGCAAGGAAACCAAAAATAATGTAGGCTTTAGGAACAGACATTTAGGTATAGGGATTTTTTGAGATATTTTTCAGTGTTTTGCAGTCGATCATTACCTAATCTTCATCTACCGTTATAACCTTGGTAGGTTTTGCAGCTTGCAAACAAATAGCTGAGCCCTTGCTTTAAGTTTAGCATTGCGTGGCGTTATGAAATACTGATAGAAGGAACAGCTTTGGAAAGAAAGCATTAGAGCCCTGGAATTGAAGGCATGTTGCTCATGTCCATTGGACAGCTGGAAAGACGTGTTGCCGCGGCACCAGTTTGTATCTTTTGGTGCAGAAACATTTCTTGCCAAACTAACCTGATCGCCTTCTATGGCAAAGTGACTCGGCTACTGGACGAGGGAAAGGCTGTGGATGGATCTTCCTGGACTTGAGTAAAGCCTTTGACACAGTTTCTCCCAGCATTCTGCTTCGGAAACTGTCACCTCTGGCCTGGACGGGCGCACACTGTCCTGGGTGGAAAACTGGCTGGATGGAGGGCCCAGAGGGTGGTGGGAAATGGAGTTAAATCCAGCTGGAGGCCAGTGACAAGTGAGGTTTCCCGGGGCTCAGTGCTGGGTCCAGCCCTGTTCAATGTCTTTATCAATGACCTGGATGAAGGCATCGAGTCCTCCCTTAGCAAGGTTGGGAATGACACCAAGCTGGGTGAAAGTGTGGATCTGCTGGAGGGTCGGGAGGCTCCAAAGGGATCTGAACAGGCTGGAGCGCTGGGCTGAGACCGATGGCATGAAGTTTAACAAGGCCAAATGTCAGGTCCTGCACTTGGGGCACAACAACCCTGGGCAGCTCCAGACTAGGAGAAGCCTGGCTGGAAAGCTGCCTGGAGGGGAAGGACCTGGGGGTGTTGGTTGACAGGGACTGAACATGATCCAGCAGTGGCCCAGGTGGCCAAGAAGGCCAATGGCATCTTGGCTTGGATCAGAAATGGTGTGACCAGCAGGTCCGGGGAGGTTCTTCTCCCTCTGGACTCAGCACTGGTGAGACCGCTCCTCGAGTCCTGTGTTCAGTTCTGGGCCCCTCACCACAAGAAGGATGTTGAGGCTCTGGAGCGAGTCCAGAGAAGAGCAACGAAGCTGGGGAAGGGGCTGGAGAACAGGCCTTATAGCAGCGGCTGAGGGATCTGGGGGTGTTTAGCCTGGAGAAGAGGAGGCTGAGGGGAGACCTCATTGCTCTCTCCAACTCCCTGAAAGGAGGTTGTGGAGAGGAGGGAGCTGGCCTCTTCTCCCAAGGGACAGGACGAGAGGGAATGGCCTCAAGCTCCGCCAGGGGAGATTTAGGCTGGACATTAGGAAAAATTTTTCCCAGAAAGGGTCATTGGTCCCTGGCAGAGGCTGCCCAGGGAGGGGGTTGAGTCCCCTTCCCTGGAGGGGTTTAAGGGACGGGTGTCGAAGCACTGAGGGGCATGGGTTAGTGATTGATGGGAATGGTTGGACTCGATGATCCAGTGGGTCTCTTCCAACCTGGTTATTCTATGATTCTATGATTGTTACTAATTTTGTTGCCTGTGGTTGCAGTTTTCAATAAAACAATGTAGTCTGTATGATCTTATGTAATTCCCTTTTTATTTTCTTTCAAGATACCATCTCGTCAAGAACTGAAAGATCTGTGTCTGTGTACACCAAGAAGGTTGCTGTGACAGAGGATCATGTAGAAGAACCTTCTGGAACATCTTCCTCAGTTTTAATGTCACCAAGGACTTCGAGAGCAGCAACTGGTGGTTCCTTGGATGGAGAGTCTTTTGGCAAACCGAGCAAATCGGCGGAGGGAAGAGCTCATCTGCTTTCAGAGCAACTCTTCAGTCAAAAGGAGCCATCATACCTTGAAGACTTTGAAGGATCTTCCAGGCAGCAAGCATCAGTTGAAGAAATGCTTCCTGAGGAACATTACAAAGATGACTTTGAAGTATCTCTCCTCTCTCCTAATGATGATGCTCGGTCAGTGACAGCACAGTCAGAGCACACTCAGACCAGCAGGAGCAGATCCACCAGCCTTGGCAGCGATGGTGGAATCAGCGAATACCTCAGTGACAAGTCTTTCTCTCTCTCTGGCAGCATTCATTCAGAGAGGCTGTTAGAACTTGGGTCTCCAGTAGAATTTATGAAAAATACTGAACGGAGAGATGTGGAGCAAGAACAGTTAGAAGCCCAGCTTAGGCTACCGCTTAGAGAGGAAAAGTCAGAAGACCAACTGGGAAAGGTTAGTCTGCTGACAGACAGTCTGCTTAGAGATTTTGTGAAAGACACAGTCAGTCAGTGAGGCACCAGTTTGGTTTTTTCCCAGGTTGTGTTTGCTGACGTGGAGGTTGCCTGTATGCGCATGTCTGACGTGTGTTCTTGTTTGTCCCAGTTCACAGCTCACTTTGGTTGCCCTGCAGGCTGGAGGACGCAGTTTGTATTTAATCCTTACCCGCAGTTTTTATTCTAAAAGTAGAGAAAGAGACTGTAAACTTACCTCTGGCTATTCTTGATATGAAATAATCATCCTCAAACGTAATTAGTTGCTGTGGAGATTGTGATGGGGTCAGGCTGCTCGATTCACCAAACTAGTGTATCGTGAGTAGTAGAAGTTCAAGCTTCCTCAGAACAACCATTAGTGACACAGATTCAGGACTTGGCCTCTCTCCTGAAGGCCCCAGTAAACCTGCCTGCTTTGCCATTGATTTCAACATATTATCATCACGGAAAGCTTCAGCCCATTTGACGACTCTGAGCACCACTCACTCACTGCAACAGCCATCGCCTGCTAAAAGTTTTTAGGCTTTTGCTTGAGGTCTGAGACTGCTCGTTATTGAAAAGCTGTAGGTGACGTCGTCAGGTTTTAAACCACTCTGCCTTTCATGAACAGTTAAACATTAGGACAGACAGTTAGCAGGACACAGAGTCTTTTAAGCTCTGTAGGAATCCTCTGAAAGCATTCATCAGGAGCAATAGAAACCCCAGGTATTTGAATGAAAACACTTCTGATTTTACTGTGGGCTTTTTGTTATTTCTCTGAGTATTTCTGCATACATTGGCAATTATATCGGCGAATAATTTAAAAATATAAGTTCTTTCAGACAACAGTGTGACACCGCTTTTATATTTACTCGGTTGGTCTCAATTTGCAGGAGAGCCCAGTGTTTGGAGCCAGTGGTCAGGAAGAGCTCGCCAAGAGACTGGCAGAGCTGGAGCTCAATCAGGAGTTCCCGAGTACGCTGGGAGACGATCAAGACTGGTTTGATGAAGACTATGGCCTGAAGTCCCATAAGGTCCCACAGAAGCAAGCTGAGGAACCAGCAGTGCTGCCCAAGGTAGAACCGCAGAAAGTGCCAGCGAAGCCAAGCGAGGAGGCTTTGGCCATCCCTCACACTGCGGTGGAGGTGGAGGGTATGGTGCACACAGCAGCTGAGCAGCTCTGGAAACTGAAAGAGCTGGGGCGTGATCTTCAAAGCTGCAGCCTTCCTATGGATCTTAGTGGTACTCTCAAAGAGCAGGACACAGACACAGCAAACAAGCAGGCTACTAGAAAGGTACAGTCTTTAGGCATTTTATTCTTGTCCTTTGAATCTTTACCGTGAGTGGCAGAAGTCTTAACTTCTACATCTTTCTTTGCTAAGCTGGTGTTTGATTTAACAAGAGAGATCTTTGAGGAAATCTTTCCTGTGGATCCTAATCTAAATCAACCCGTTGGGATGAAGCCTCGTAGGATAGCATCTGCTTACTTTCGCCGAGTGAAAGATCCAAATGATCTGGATGAAATCAAGGTAGGAGGATGTCTTTGTCATGCAGGGGAAGCGAGATGAAAAATACCATCTTGGCACTTCCCTGAGTGTTAAAAGATGATAACAGCTGTGTAAGAGATGAGTTGAGAAGAGAAATGAGATTGCAAACTTGAAGGGGGTTTGCCAAACCTGTCCTTTTTTGCTCAGTAATAGGTTTGCTTCCCTGTCCTTTTGGCTGGTCCTGGTTGCTTTGAAACCTTAGTCCTCTGTGCGGAACTGCCAAGATGACCTTGGTCTTAGAACATAGGGATGCTGACAGACTGCTGCTTGAGCTTAAGAGAGAACAAAACCCCAAAAAGCCTGGTTGGAGCTAGGTTAAACTTGCAGGGTTGGACATCTGGAAAAATACTGTCTTCCTGGGTGAATCCAACAAAGAACCTTCCATACAGCTCATCAGGACCCACGCAAAGACTTCTACCTGTACTGTTTCTTCTGAAACTGAGGGTGGGAGTTGACTGCAAAATGCAATACAATAATCAAAATAATTAACCTGCTGAAGAAACAGCATGCTGACTGCCCAGAAAAGACAGCAATAGTATCTAGATCACTCTAGTAGCTGAGAAGGCTTCCAGCGCGTGTGGCGCAGAGGGTAAGGCAGGGGCACAGGGCAAGGACACCAAACTCCCACCCTGCTTTTCTTTAATCTTCTCCCATAAAATGCATTGTCATCATCTCCTGTTTGCTCTCCTGTTTTATTGAAAGTGTCTATTCTCAAGATAGTTACAGTGGTGTAATTTTATTTTTCGCCAGTTCTGGATTTGATAATTGTTCTGATTCTTTAATGCCACCTCAAGGCCTCTCACTGTCACCTTCTTGCGTGCACACATATCTCTTAGCTGAACAGGAAGGTGTTATGCATTCTGTAAGGTGACTTTTTAGGGTAGGTACTTTGTGCATACGTTTCACTTCTTAGCTGAAATGTGATAAATCTCACCCTTACTGTTCTGTAGAGCTTCCTTGCAGCTGAAGTGCTGAAGTTGTTGAGCCCGAGGAAGGAGCCTAATCACAAAACATACTGGCAGAAGATGATGAAATTTGGGCGGAAGGAACGAGACCGAGTGGATCAGATCCTGGTCAGTGAATGAAAATAAGCAATTGTGTCAGATACTGCTCTCTAGACTGAAGTGATTCTATTTTCCGGTGTCCAAACGTGCTGCTAAAGAATACAAAGCATGCCTGAGGTCTTTGGTGGAGGGTGTTTCATTTTAGAGAGCGACCTGTTGCCAAAGCAGAAGTCAAGTAAGGTGACGAGTGAATTCTCTGTTCTTGACTACTGATTTGACTGGAGTATAAATTTGCCCACTCCCAAAAGTTTAAAGTGCGAATTTACAGAAGGACGTGTTGAAATATTTGACTGAAAGGACGGTGAACTTTTTCTTTGGGCAGGGAATATGTTTTTCCTAATTTAAATGTAAATATTTTTCCTTTGAAGTAACCTTGTGTAAGGGGAGATGGAGACACTGAGAACTAAATAAACTAGATCTGCAACCTCTCAGTCAGATCAGGTTAGGAAAGTCACTGGGTTAGAACAGCAGCAACTTTGAAGAGAGTGTGTGGGACATGCTAATCCCTCGTACCTACAGCTAAGTGTTTCCTTTGAGCTGGGCAACAAGCAGGACCAGTGACCCCAGCTGCTGCTGGGGCAGAGCTGCGTAAGATGGAGCATGCCTCGCCGTGTACTAGTTTTTGAAAGTTACTTGTTGGCTTGTATTGCAGGGTGATTAACAGCTTTATTGGCTATAATGATAGTGAAGGTTCTGCTTGGGAATATGAGTCGCCATTAAGACGGTGCTTCACTTAATTATGCCTGAAATTGATTCCACGCATGAGCACATACGTGTAACTTCAGGTCATGGCTCGTGTGGTCTTTTAATTACGCATCAGTGGAAGGTTTCCAACACAGGCTTTTTCCCAGGGGCTTAGTTTTAATTGAATGTAGGTAGAATGTCTGTGTATAGGACCTGCATGTCCTAGTACTCTTGAGTCTGGGATACTCTCAGTTCTGGAATATGGAAGCTTTTAAATCACGCACGAAAAAGTCTAGTGTTTAGGTCCCAGAGAGCTAATGGTACAACTCTTACGCTTTGTGTACTGATTTCCCAATTTCTTTGAACTATACCTGGAAAGAAGAATTCCTGACTAGAAAAAAATGTTGTAGTTGAAGGCATCCAGCATGGTTTAGTTGGAATATGTTTGAATTTCAGATGATCTGGTCTGTGATTTACATGCAGACCCAGACATCAAAGATTAATGGAGCTCTGACAAGTTTGGCTTAATAAATAATGAGTTTCATTTTACTTTGTTCTCACAAGACTATGGTAATAAAATTTTAGCTGAAGACTGGGAATAACTCTGTGAAGCTTGCAGCGAGTCGTGCTTTAGGAAGAAGGCAGTCTCAGCGGGGTTGCTAACAGATTTATACTGTAACGTAAGCCACTGTTGGATAAACTTCTAGCTGAAGAGCTAAGGAGATGGTGTTCCATTTCTCTTGCCTTGTTCTAGTGAAACCTTTATGAACAAGAAATATCTTAATAGCTTTCTCTGTCTCCAAGTCAGCCTCTGACTTGTGCTTAAGGTGATGAGTTCTCTGGGAAGGCTAATCCGTGGTCACAAGTGGATGTACAGGTCTGTGCAAGACCTGCTGTTGATCTGCTAGTAAATCACGGTGTACCTGAAACTGAGGGGTCAGGTTCAGAGCTTTCCAAATGTGCTTGGAAGTACATTGAGGAAGTACAACACAGGGATTTCCTGAAGGAGAAACCTAGACCTTTTTTTGGTAGATTCAGGTGCTGTAGAAGCACAATTGAAAACGGTTCGTTGACGTTTTTCTGGAAGTGCAACCAATTTGCACCCCTTGCAACGTGCAGGGGTTGTCATGGGTACATATGAGCTGATTCTGTAATACTAAAGTGGTTGCTTAGGCACATCGTTAATGAGTTTAATTGGACATGTCCAGCTGGGAGAGCCTCTTGATAAGACTTGATCTGTTGAATGAAATTATGTATTTCTGCCTGTTGCTAAAACACCGATTTACCAGTGAACAGTAAACCAGGATTTTGCTTGTCAAAAACTTGGGAACAGAAGGAAATAAAGGCTCTTTGGGTTACTCTTTTAGACGTAATGGTACAAAACTCCATTTGTAATAATGCTGTTAAATCCAATGGAGTGTGGAGTGTTCTGTGCAAGTGAGTTGTGAAACTCCTACGACACATGCCAGCATGTTGTCTTCTTACACAGACGAACTGCAAGAGTTAGTTATTTCCTTTAGGTTTCCTAATTCTTACTCAAATAAACTAAACTGCAGTAGTCTCTTCTTCTTCTCCTTGACCTGTTAAAGGCCTTTGCGTGATTTCTTACCAGGTTAAGCTGCATGGAATCAGCGTCTTGCAAATACACATTTAGGGACTTTTTTATTGGAGCTTCTCCCATTGGCCGAGAATATCCAATCGGCTGAGTTATTCCAAGTGGAAAACTTGTGCAGGAATATGAAATCCTTTGAAATGGATACAATAGTGCCAGGTAGAAAATGTTCCTCCAGTGAAATAGCCTGGTTCTAATAGATCTGTGTTCGTGTTGCTATTCCAAGCGTTTCCTGTAATCTCTTACAGAGACAGACAGATATTTTGTTGGCAGATGCGTGCTGCTTTGGACTCTTTCTGGAACTTTGCAGGGGGTATCCTAGAGCAGCGGAATTGTAATGTTTGTTTTGCCTTTTCCTTTCTACCCTTCAAGGTGGAGGAACTTCATGAGGAAGAAGCACAGTGGGTGAACTACGACGAGGATGAAATACGTGTGTTGATGCAGTTGGTAGACGGCATCTTTGAGGACTTACTCGTCGACACTATTGATGCATTGAACCGGATACATGAGAAAGAGCAGAGATTGTCTGACAGCACTGAAAGTAACCGCACCGCTGCGTCATCACAGAGTCCCGAGCCTGTCTGAGTCCTGACATTGTCTCCACCCTGCGAGCGCTGCTGCTGGACTTCCACGTGTGGAAGCTTCTTCCCTTACTGCCACCTAATAAGTCGGAGAGGCTGTTACTTGAACACACAGTTGCCTTCGACACCCGCTTCACCCGTGCACCCGGTGAAGCGGGTGTCGGAGGCTTTCATCTGCTTTGTTCTTGAGGTTCCTGCTATGCATGCCTCTGCTACTGTTCCATTTTGTGTTCTCCTTTCCACCCTCTTTTTTTAAAAGCCATGGTTGGAATATTTGCCTTTTGCACAATGACACAGCTGGTAGTTCTTCAGGAACAGCTCTGGGGAGTGTTAGATTTGGTCTGTGCAGATTCTCAGATACAGCGTGGCCAGCTCCTTGCTTGTGAGTTACTGGTGAGCCATATTCCTGGGAGTTTAACGAGTGGAAGAACAAGGAGGAGGTTGTGGTGTATAGGAACACGTCCAGTGGGCACACGCATGTCTGTCCCACCGTAGTGGCCCTTCTTGCTGGCTGGAAGTCGACTAGTCTTGGAGAATTGTTCAGCTTTTCTTCCTGACTGATTCACTTGTCACAATGCTGAACCAGGGAACTCGAATGCTTAGGACCAGCGTGGTGTCACTGACCGGGGCACCGCCTCAGATTCCCTTTCCTGGGTGTATCTTCTTCAGTGGCAGGATTGCTATTTTTAGAGGTGCCAATTACGGGAAGAAGGCAGAAACCTGCAGCGTAGGTTTGTGGCTGGAGTATCAGAGAAACAAAGTTGGTATCTATGCTGTAGATAATGCGGCTGGTGTTGAGAAGGTTGCCCTGCGTCCCCCAGGCTGTTTGGCTGTTCTGCAGGCTGGCGTAGCTCCTCTGGGCTGTCCACCCGCAGGGAGAGGCTGTACAGCCGGCCCGCTGGGTACTGAGGACCACTGGAGGTCGTATGCCTGTTGCCTTGCTGGCTTGGAGAGTGCTGGTTTCGTACCCTCAGGAGAAGCGGTAGCTATTTTGACAGCCGTTTTGAAGCTGTGTCTAGGTAACGGCTTTATTCCTTTGCTGTCACCACCCTTTACTTTTGGTGGCAATCGTCATTAGGAGCAACTCCATTTCTCTCCTCTCCCCTCCTTTCCCGTTCTAAGAATAAAGTGATATTTCTGACTCCTGGTTATCCTAGTGGAACCGTGTTAGAAGATACGAGGCTGAGACATTTATTTGAGACCCGTGAGCTGCTTGGGGCAGCAGTTGTCATCAGTGGGGAGATGCAGCGTCCTCTTCCGAAGGATCTCGCTGCCAGGTGGGAAAGCCCAGGCTTGCGAGGCCAAGGAGTGCAAGTACCTCTCCCATAGTACGATGCTCCCCGAGCAGAGCTGTGGATTTCAGTACTTCTGCCTTTCAGAAAAGGTGGAACGAGGGATTGGAAAGGAGTTCTCACGAGGTGGAACGTGGGATTGGAAAATCCCATCTTATTCACTTTCCTTTCTTGAAAATGTGGCCTTAGCTTTCTGCAATACTTGAATAAAGTGTATACCTGCAGAAGATCTTGAGTAGCACAGCGACAGAGACCTTTTAAGTGACTATTCTGCGGGGAACTGTGTGCAGTTCCGACCTTCATATCCCTTTGCTACCTTAAGAACGTTAGGAAAATAAAGGACTTTTCAGCAGAGAAACAGGTTATTTAGTGCATCTGAAGTGTTTACAAATCACCTAACATGGAAAAAAGCAAACTATTGAACTTACTTGTAATTTAAACATTAAATGCACAAATATATACAGATGAAAGAGGAATACTGTAATTAACTTGCATTTACTAGTTTTTTCCTTGACTTTGCAGAGCCTTTTGATACAGGTTTGCAAAGCCGCCTTTCAGAAGGCTCCGTCTCCCTGTGTACTGGGATGTGGAGATGCTGAAAAGAAACCCATTTACTGTGTACGTGTAAATAACCTGGGAACTTGGGTTTTGGGCCAGTTTCAGCTCATGTTCACATCCAGAGCAGCTTTGCACAGTAGACAGACCCAAGGATACGGAGGGTTGGGGTATTTTTGTAATTAAGAACTGTAAAATAACCAGGGTGGTCCCTGTGTACACCAGTGTAAATATGTTTGGTTACTGAAATGTGCTTTAAAGAGAACAAATTCTGTAAATAAACTGATTTATAAATTAATCTTGTTTCCCGGTTCTTTCTAAAATGGGAACAGCAGAAGCAGCAAATGGCATTGTGTAATCATTGCAGGAGAAAGATTACTCCTTACACGTTTCATTTAAAAGAGGTTTTAAAAAGTCATGGTTTAAAACCTGACCTGGAGGGGAAGCTGTTTCCATTTAAACAAGGCTCTTGGAATTCTCTTCTTCAGAGCCCCAGCCTTGTGTTGGATCCCACAACTGGGTTACAGCTGCTGTTACCAGCACCCATCACTTCTTCACCGAAGGCGTTGAGTGTTGTTCTCTGGGAACTTTATGTATGGGTGGAACTTTGCTAAATCTTTGCTGTTTCCTTCCCAGGATTAAAAAAAACCAACCCCCGAAAGGCTGCGGAGCTCTGTGGCAGCTGAGCGGTCGCGGTGCCAAACAGCAGGCGTGCTGGCACGTGGCGAACGAGCGGCAGCATGAAATGTGTAAGACGAAGCGTGTTTATTGAGCTGCCTGGGAGTGGTTTGGTGCCGTTTATCACGGTGCAGCCCAGCAGAAAAGGCTTTGCCTTCCCTTGACTCCAGGTGTCTACAAACCCCAGCGCTGGCCTTTGCAGTTTGGAGGATGCTGCGTTCCAGGCTGCTCCTCACCCCTCTCCTCTGCCTGGGAGGGGCGTATGCGGCAAACGGGGGGTTGAACAAAACCATTGCCAGTTTGCACTGTGCTGAGCGGTCGTTTGCTCTTGGCTTTTCCGTAGCAGAGCTGCTTCGTCCTGGAGGAAGAGTTGCTCCGCTCGGACTTGAATTATGGAAGCCGCTTTGCTGCAGTCCCGTGGTGCCAGGGTGGTAAGTTCTGAGCAGAGCGTGCTGGGAACAAGGTCTGCAGCCCTCATACAGACGGAGAAAGACGCTGCAGCCCTCTGAGCTCAGGGAGCTGAACTGGCCAAAGCGCGGCGGTGGGCCCTTTGATGTCCAAAGGGCTGAGACAAAGTGGTGCTGCAGCCTCCGTGCTCTCATTACCAAGCAGCAGGAGAGAATCCACATCGCTGCTTTCCTCACTCTGCAGCAATTTTGCTCCATGAATCCTGTATTTTCAGACAGTCATCTGCTTGCAGCCTTCGATATCCAGCCCTGAAAGTGGCTTATAGAGCATGTTTTGTTGGAATAAAAAATGATTTGTTCTTCTCTGGTTAAAGAACTGGCTTCTCTTTAAACAGCTCGAGCGGTGGGAACGCTGCCACGGGCTCTGGCGGGTGACACAGAAAACTGCTGCAATGCTACTGCCGTCCTTGCCCAGAATGCCCAGCAATCAGCTTGATGAAGGCTCTAATTTCCTCATTTGCAAGTCTACGTTGCTTCACTTTGGCACCGGCTTTCTGCGGTGGTGTTTGTGCAACTCTTTCCAGAACGCAGGGAGCGCAGTTGCCTTCGACACCCGCTTCACCCGTGCACCCGGTGAAACTCCCGGGTTGGGCAAGGGCAGGGATCGGCACGTTGGATCCAGTGGGACTGTTTGGGTGCCTCCCTTGCCGGGTGCCTCCCGCTCCCAGGTGCTCCGGAGGGTGTCGGTTGCAGCCGTCCCGCATCCCGAAATGCCTGGTGGAGCCCTGGAGCCCGGGAGATGTTGACTCTGCTCCAGACATGGCCGTGTCCTGCCTAGCTAAAGAGCTTCCTATGGCGTCCAAGCTCTCCTCGTGAACACAGCCCTGAGAAGAAAAGGAGGCGGTGGGGAGCTGCTGGGAGCCGGCAGGTCTCGTCAGAGCGCAGGAAGGAGAGGAGGGAGGCTGCCCGGCCACTGGCACCCAGCCCGGAGCACGGGCCGCTGGCGGGCAGGAATGCACATGAGATGTAATGGAGTTTGAAAGCACCGGGTGCTCTCTGAGATGCGGGTCCTGGGGACGAGGGAAAGGCACCCTGTGAGGTCTAGAAACCAGTGTGAACAAACCCCACAGCACTGCACGTTCTTGCCTCGGTCTGAATAAGATCCTGCAGAAATTTGGGGAAAGGAGAATAGAGCTGTTGAGAGGCAGCAGCTCCATTTCGAAGAGTATCAGGGCACAGGGACAACATTTGGGGCAAAGATACCTTCTTTTGCCTGACTAGCGTGTGATGGGAGGATGGCTTGGAATAGGTCTGGCTGGCTCCCGATCTGAATGTTTCTCTCAGCTCTATTTTTCCAGGAACTTTGCACTTGCTGTGCAAGACTTGCCGTGTCCCTTGGGCTGCGTTCTCTCCCTGGAGTTGGTTTCAGGTGGCTTCCACCTGCAGGCTGACTTGTCTTTCACTACCCTGTGGAATCTAGGCTGACTCCAAGTAGGGTTTTTTCTGAGAGGTGGAATTCAGACCCCTTCTGGGAAGTGTCCCGAGATTTTATTTTCTTTTATTCCAGCAACATAAAAGAGGCTGCAGGGGATTCTGCCCTTCAAGTTGCTCAGCTTGAGGAGCTCAGCGAGGAGCCTGGTCCGGCATCCGTGTCCTGCCTGGCTGCTCCGTGGAGGTGATGGAGCCCGTGCTGCTCAGTGAACCCAAGGTTGGGCACACCAGCCCTTGGCAGGTGAGACCTTGCTTACGTTGCAGGACTAGTGCCACAGCGAGAGGAGTGCTCCGTTGTCATCCGTGTGGTATTCTCTGTTTCATGCACTGCAATTAAACCAGCTGCCAAATAATGATGAGGCAAACCTGGGCGGTGCGGCCTCCCCCGATCTGCTCCTGGAAGCTGGGCAGATGAGCTGGAGTGGAAAACATCTGCTCTTAGCATCCTGGGTCATGGTGATGATTTATGACTCTAAGTAGATCTGAAATTTGCAAGTGAAACGTTTCCTACCCAGACATACCAAAGGTGGCACCTGGTCCCCCCAGGTCCCTCTGGAAACAGCGAGGGCATCGTCACTGGCGTCTTTTTGAGCAGGGATGAATCAGCAGAGGGTGAATAGCAGAAAGGGGCTGGTGGTGCTCCAGCCTCTCTGCAGACACAAGCTACGTGAACACATTCATCACATCCTGAGAATGCACCCCGGCTTTTCTTTTACATCCATTGTTATTACAGGCTTGTTGCGTTTGAAAAGTAGAAATCAACTGTACCCAGCCAAGCTTGTCTCACGTAATCGGCATTTCCCGGCTATCAGTGGGGGCCACAAGAGGCTTTCCTGGTCTTCATAGGTGTGAGACCAGCTGAGCCGATACAGGGTAGGGGAAGCAGCTGGGGGTTTACTCTGTGTGTTATTCCCTGTCTTGGCAAAGCCACAGAACCTGGCAGGTTTATAGTGCAGGTGCTGCCAAAGGTCTTGTCGGAAACTTCAGCAGAGGCGTGACTGGCGCCACCAATGGAAAAGCGCCACCTGGATTAGAGTGTTCCAGCTGGGAGGTGGCAGCTGGCACAGTTGTTGCTTGCTCTCTGAGGCTCTTTGGAGATGCTAATCTCTTTTATTTAGAGAAGAACCATGCTTTAAGTGATGCTATGCTCCACATCAGGGAGGGCTTGGTTGAGTTCATCAATCCATCTCATGAACGCTGGAGAGAGAGGAAAACCATCGGGCCTCCTCTGCAGCTGGTGTTTCTGAGGTTCTCCCAGGGGAGCTGGACAAAAACTTGACGCAGCGGCCTCCGAAATGCCAGGGCTGGGTGACAGGGTTGCCATGATTTTATCATGAGTCTTGCATTGGCCGCGTGTTTTTCTTGGAGTCAGTTCCTGGAATCACACAATTAGGTAGGAACGTGTTCTCTAATTTTCAAGGAAGAAAGTCCATTTCGTCCTACTTGTCCCCAAACCTTTACAACTAAAGGGAAGCGAGAAGGTCCTGGGGCAGCTTATGTGCCCGTTTTGGGCTGTTAGTGTTTTGCAGACCGATTCGTGGTTTTAAAAATGGACAGTCTAAGCCTTTCCCCCATTGCTGCAGCATCTTCAGTAATCCTTTCCAACACTTTGAGGGCTGAGTAAATATAATCCCAACTGTTCTTTCCCCATCTCCTCTCTAATGCAGCACAGACACCACCAGAGTAGCTCTTTGTGTCTGTGAAAATGACTCATTTTGGGTGCACAAAGCACGTTCTGCAGGGCTTAAATGATTTTGCTGAGATGATAGTGGCCTTTGAGGCTCTCAGGCTATTGGCGTTGCCCACACCTCATGGACTACAAGGAGATTCCTGCTGGATGTTAGTTTGTGAAAGGAGATTTGAGAGCTGATGAGCTCTAATGAACTAGAGCCACGCTCAGCTGCTGCACAGGGGCAGGTGCAGCGTGGAGACCTCTGTGTTGGTCCTGAGCCCACGGCCTTGCTCTGAGGGAGCGGAGCACTCCTCTTCCCAAAGCAAAGGACGATGGCTTGGGTGCTGAAGGCTTTCCTGGGCAGCACGGCTGAAAATCAAGCCGGTTCCTAAATGTGTCTGGGCTGTGGGACTGGGTGGGAGCTCAGCACCCATCTGCTCAACTCTGCTAGCGGCGAGGGGGGCAAAGCAAGAGAGGACAACAGGCAGGCAGTGCTGGGAGGGCATTTCCTAAACCTCCCCAGACTTGTGCCAAGGCTTGATTTTTTTTATTTTTAATCCATCTTAGTCTCTTATCCATCTGAAAATGGGTTATTTGAAAATTTCTGCTTCTTCCCTTCCCTGTCCCAGGGCATCCCGCGATGAAAATCTGGCTCTTCCTAGTTGTAGGTGGAAAAAACCCGCCTCATCTCTTGCTTTACAGCAGAGTTAAAAGGCAAAAGTGTGATTTGGGCAAGTCTATGCCTGGAAAGGTCTCCAGCCTGCGGGCGCAGGAGGCTGTTCCCTGGAGAACCACGCGGCTGGGATGTGCTAAGCTGCTCATCGGCTGTTCCCTGGATGCCGGACGCAGGAGCATCCCCACCCCGGGGCTCTAGTGGGTGAGCAATGGTGTGTTTCACCTCCAAAGGAGCCGGAGCCCCGAGTGCTGGCTCTTACCCATCTGCCTTCAGGTTAGGTGCTGCTTTTGCATCTAAAAAAGGATCCAAGGAACTGGGGTTCCCTGGAAGGGAGGGGTGAGCTGGGTGGGGAGGATGCCAGCAATTACACTGGTGCTGAGCACCTCTCCTTCCTTGCGATAACCTCATCAAGTTGACTGTAGCCCAGGGTAGAATAACGGTGACTGCGAACCTAAACAAAGGGATTTTTGGTCTTTTCATCGCCAGCTGGGCAAAGATGAGGGGTAGCCGGGTCTCGGGAGTGGAGGCTGGGTCTCTGTCGCCCACCTTTTGGAGCAACCCTGCACCTCGCTCCTTCTTCGCTGGACAGCAAGGGCTGATAATCCCTTGAGCATTTAATTACAGCTGGCAGGGCTGGAGCAAACCATCTTCTGCCCCGATTGCATCAGCCTGGGCTCGCGGTGGGTGGGTGGCAGCGTCCCACCAGGGTTGCGTCCAAGGGGCTCTGTCCCCTGCGGCCGGGCTACCCTGGGGAGCTCTGTGGCTCCCCAGAGCCGTACCCGGTGCCGATGCCCCTGCCTTCTCCTGCCATGGGTGGCTTGGCTCCGGCAGGCTCGTTTTTCTGGCACGGCGAGTCCGTCTAAAACACCTAGGTGGGGCCCAGCAGGGCTAATGGCCTTCCTGGGGACAGAGCCAACATCCAGCCTCAGAGCCTTGGGCACCCAAGTGCCAGGGGCCCCTTGCCCTCTGGAACACCCAGGGGAGCGGAGGGGTGGGTTTTGGGGCTGTATCCACCCTGGTGATGCCCCGAGGCGATGGGCAGCGGGCGCTGGTGACGCAGGTGCACGCGTGAGCCCTGGCACGTGGGGCTGGGGGGGGACAAAGCGCTGAGCTTTGCAGTGGAGGAGCTGCCTTTGCCTTTCCTCGCTTTTATCAGAAAAAAAAAAAGTGTCATTTTATGCCCTGCGTTGCCTTGCAGGGCTCCAACCCCTGCCCAGCGCACTGGGGGGCTGCCTGCTGCTGGGGGAGGGTGTGTCTTTGGGGCGCCCCCCGTGTGCCGTGGGGTATTTGGGGGAGGCACCCCCCACCATGCTGTGGGGTTACTTGCCCCCCCTGTAACATGGGGCATCAGCCCTACCCCCATGCTGTGGGGTACTTGGGGTGCCCCCACCAATGCCGTGGATTTATTTGCCCGCACCCCGCCTTGCTGTGAGGGATTAGTGGCACCCCTCCCTCCCCCCCATGTTGTGGGTTTATCTGCCCCTCCTGCCCCATGTTCTGGGGCAAATACGTTCTCTCCCTCCACTATGGGGCAGTTGGGCCCTAGTCCCCCTTGTGTTGTGGGGTACTTAACCCCTCACCCCACTGTGGGGCAGTTAGGCCTGTGTGTATGTGTGTGTCCTGCGCTGTGGGGCAATTGGGCCTTTCCCCCTCCCATACACACACTGTGAGGCATTTGCCCCCCTGCCTCACGCTCTGGGGCAGTTGGGTCCCTATTTCCCTCAGCTGTGGGGCATTTGCCCCCCTGCCTCACGCTCTGGGGCAGTTGGGTCCCTATTTCCCTGAGCTGTGGGGCATTTGTCCCTCTGCCTCACGCTCTGGGGCAGTTGGGTCCCTATTTCCCTGAGCTGTGGGGCATTTGTGCCCCCTCCACTGTGGGGCAATTGGTTCTACCTGTGCGCGCGTGGATGTGTGTGTGTCCTCCCTGTGGGGCAGTTCGGTCCTTCCCCCCCCGGGGGGGGCAATTAGGTCCCTCCCACCCCCCCACCATGGAGCAGCTGGTCTGTGTGTGTGTGTGTCCCACTGTGGGGCAGTTTGGTCCTTTCCCCCCTCGCTCCCCCCTTTCTCTGGGTTTATTTGCCCCCATACACCCCCCCCGGGGCACTCAGTTGGTCCCGCCCTCCCCGCTCTGGGGCGGTTGGATCCTTCCCCCCCCACTCCGCTCTGGGCAGTGGGCCCGCCCCCCCACTCCGCTCCGCGGCAGTGGACCCGCCCTCCTCCCCTGCCCCGCGGTGCAGTTGGTCCGTCCCGCGGCTATAAAGGCGGCGGCGCGGGGGGCGCGGCGCGCGATGCGTGTGGGGCTGCGGCGGCCGCGGGGCGGGGCCCGGGGGGCGGCGGTAGCGCCGCTGCTGCCGCTGCCGGTGCTGCTGGTGGCGGCGGCGGCGGCGGCGGCGGCGCTGGGGCTGCCCGCGGCGCGGCCCCGCGCGCTCTACTCGGCCTCCGACCCGCTGGAGCTGCTGGGAGGCGACGGCGCCGAGCGGCGGCTGCTGCGCTCGCCCAGCGCCTGGGCCGTCGAGTTCTTCGCCTCCTGGTGCGGACACTGCGTGCACTTCGCGCCCACCTGGCGGGCCCTCGCCCGCGACCTCCGCGGTGAGTGTCCCCCCCGCTTCCCGGCAGCGCCCCGGGACCCTGCCCCTGGCCCCCGTTCCCTGTCTCTGCCTCTTCTCCTTCTTACTGCCCCCTATCTGCGTCTCTGCCCTTGTCCCCCCTGTATCCCCGTCTCTCTCTCTCCCTTGTCCCCCCTGTATCCCCGTCTCTCTCTCTCCCTTGTTCCCCCCTGTATCCCCGTCTCTCTCTCTCCCTTGTTCCCCCCTGTATCCCCGTCTCTCTCTCCCTTGTTCCCCCCTTTATCCCCGTCTCTCTCTCTCCCTTGTTCCCCCCTGTATCCCCGTCTCTCTCTCTCCCTTGTTCCCCCCTGTATCCCCGTCTCTCTCTCTCCCTTGTTCCCCCCTGTATCCCCGTCTCTCTCTCTCCCTTGTTCCCCCTGTATCCCCATCTCTCTCTCTCCCTTGTTCCCCCCTGTATCCCCGTCTCTCTCTCTCCCTTGTTCCCCCCTGTATCCCCGTCTCTCTCTCTCCCTTGTTCCCCCCTGTATCCCCGTCTCTCTCTCTCCCTTGTTCCCCCCTGTATCCCCGTCTCTCTCTCCCCCTTGTTCCCCCCTGTATCCCCGTCTCTCTCTCTCCCTTGTTCCCCCCTGTATCCCCATCTCTGTCCCTGCCCTTATTTCTCCTGTATCCCTGCCTCCATTCCTGCCCTTGTTTCCCCCTGTATCTCTCTCTACCCCTTCCCCTTCTTCCCCTCTTTCTCCCCATCTCTGTCCCTGCCCTTGTTTCTCCTGTATCTCTCTCTACTCCTTCCCCTTCTTCCCCTCTTTCTCCCCATCTCTGTCCCTGCCCTTGTTCCTCCTGCATCCCTGTCTCTGTTTCTCCCTTCGGCACCCCTAGCCCTCCCACTGATCTTGCCCCTTTCCTGCATCCCTGTCTGTCTTCTCCCATCGGCACCCGCAGCCCTTATTCCCCTCTGCATCCCTGTCTCTGCATTCTCCTATCAGCATCCCCAGCATCCACTGTGTCTCTGCCCCTTACCCTTGTTCCCCGTGCATCCCTGTCTCTGTCCTCTCCCATCAGCACCCCCAGCCCTTCCTCGGTCCCTGCCCTTGTTCCCCCTCTATCCCCGTCTCTGTTTTCTCCATCAGCACCCACAGAATCTGCCGTCTCTGCCCCTCTGTCCTCGTCAGCACCTTTAAACGTCCCCTGCATCCCTGTCCCTTCTGTCAGCACCACTAAATCCTCGTGTGCCCCTGTTCCCCTGTCAGCATTCCTAAACTCCTTCTGTGTCCTTGTCCCCTCATCCTCCTCTCCACCGGTGCTCTTAGATCCTCCCTGCATCCCTTGATCACTCAAACCCTCCCTCTCTCCTTGCCCACTCGAACCTTCCCTGCATCCTGCCTGTCGACGCCTGTCTGTGCCCTGTATCTTACCCTCAGCCAGCACCCCCAGATCCTCCCTGGAGCGTCACCCCCCTCCCCACGGTGCCCAGGCTCCCCTGCTGCCGTGCCCAGGCCTGCAGCATCCCTGGAGCCCTTTGGCTGGGAGAAGCTTAGTCTGACCCTGGCCTAGCCCTGGGGGGGGTCCTGCTCGTCCCCGGTGCCCGCAGGGAGAGGCTGGCAGGGCGCTGGGGCTTTGACCTTGGCGCCTGGATGGTGCCCAGCCCAACTTGGGGACCTGCACGCCACTGTGCCAGGGCCCTCGCCCCACCAGGGCTGTTCCTGCCTCCCCCGGCATCCCAGGGCACGCACGGCTTCTCCTCTGTTCTTGCACTAATTGATAGAGCGCGGTCGCTGCCTGGTGAGTCTGGGCACCAGCCGGGGCAGGCGTCCCATCGCTCCGAGGGGATGCCGTCCCTCCCAGGGACGTCAGTGCTCCCCAGCAGGGCAGGATGTGAGGAATGAGGTGCGTGCCCGTGCCCTGCGGGGCAACGCTGGCTCTCCTGGCTCCTCTCCAAAGCTGAGTTCCCTCTGGGCTCCCTGCTCCCGAGGCTGGACCGCAGCTGGCGTGCCCGTGGAGGCAGGGTGAAGCTGTCCCTGCGCTGCCTGGCATCCTCGCCGCTGCTCCCACGTGTGCGTTTTCATGGGAGTGGGCTGGACAGGAAGGATGCCAGGGTGACCCGCGGGCAGCACGTGTGGATGAGTCCAGGAACGTGCCTGGCTCCTAGCAGCGGGGTTCAGCGCTGGCCTCCCTGTGCCGCTGCGGCAGTGGGAAACAACTCGTCTGCCTCGTCACCTGTGACACAGGATGGTCCCAGTGGGTTTCCCCCTCTGGCAGGCTCCCCCCTAGGGTGGCCTGGGCTCCATCCATGGGCTAGTGCTGCATCCCTTTCCATCGTCCCTGAGGGAGAGGCTAGGCGTTCTCCAGCTTTTGTCCTTTACACTAAAAAGGAGCCATTTCAGAGCTTTTATCTCCGTGTTGCTGTTAGCTTTTAGACCCTGCTGCTTTAAAGGCTTTCATGCCCCATTTTCTTCATCTCTGTTTTATGCCAGGGAACCGCTGGTCCTCCCTGGCGAGATGGGGAGAGGAGGTGTGGTTGCTCAGCACCTGGAGAGGCTCTGCCACAGTGCTCTGGCCACTGATTTTGGGCTGTTGCCTCTCGATTATTGCCCGTGGCCTCAATCTGGGGTGAGACTAGCTGGAGTCTGTGTTCCCTGGGCTTCCCCGGCTGCGGTTTGCCATCCCTTCCCTTCTCCCGGCGGCCTCTTTCCACGGTGGCAGAGGCTGGGCAGGCAGAACCAGACAGGTAGGCAGCCGTGGGCAGAGCTGCCTGCATGCTGATGAGGGCAGGGGGTGCAAAGCTCGGTCCTGCCTCTCACGGCTTTCCCCCTGCTCTTTCCACCCAAAAGGTAGGGGGCTAAACACTGGTGTGGACTGCGGCTTCACGTATTTGGGGCTTGGAAACCATCGGTTGCTCTCCTGCGAGGAGCAAGCTGTGATTTTGGGGCCAGGAGGAGCCGTGCTGCTGCCACAGTGGGAGATTCCCACCGTCTCCACAGCGATTGTGAGGAGCGGGGTGGTTTTTGGGGTCGCAGAGGGGCTGAGCGGTGCTGACTGCATCCTCTGTCCCTGCAGAGTGGAGGCCTGCGCTGGTGCTTGCAGCCATCGACTGTGCCGACGAGGCCAATCAGCAAGTGTGCGACGATTTTGGGATAACTGGTTTCCCCACACTCAAGGTAAGGGCAGTGCGTGCCAGGCGTTTACCAGTGCCCTCTTTTCTCCGTGCTTTTCCTTTTGGCCTGTCCTTCTCTTGCTCAATCAGATCGACAGCACGATTGCATCAAAATAGTCCCTTGGAGGCTTTACAGACTGAGCCGTTTCACCCTTCCCCAAAACACGACTGGCTGGGCTGCAACCGGCGCAACTGCCCGGTGATGTAGCAACAAGGAGGGGGAAAACCCAAAACGCTTCTTCATGGTGACCCGTAGAAGCCAGGTCTCCCCTAGGATGGGAAAGAGTCTGAAACCTGAATTGTAAATGCCTGGGAAAGGCTGCAGCGGGGCAGGGAGCGGTTGCAGGCACGGGTTCTGGAGGAGGGTGCAGGGACGCTGTGGGAGGCTGCACGGGGCTTGACTGAGAGCCTCCTGTGGCAGCTGGTGAGGTGCCCTCCCTCCTCCGGGGCCTGTTCCCAGCCTCTTAGCTGTGTCAATACTGCTGTTCCGCAGCATTTCTCACTGCAAAGAGAGCCTCGCTCCAACCCAAGCAATAAAGCTGAAGCGTTCCGGGTGCAGGCAGCGAAGGCCAGGATCGCCTTGAGACGGATCGGGAGGGTTTGATCAGATATGCCCTCAGCCCTGGCCTGCAGGCTCAGCCCAAGGTGGGGTCAGATCTGGGGCTTTCCCTGGGGCTGGCGTGTGCCCCAGCCTTGCTCTGAGGTCTTGCCGAGCACCCACTGCCTGAGGGACATCAACCGGAACGTCTTCTGGGGCAGGGAGGCGTGCTGGTGTGGCGGTGCCAAGAAATCGCTTGCATTGCATCCTGTGTCCCTGCCAAAGACCTTTTGCAAAGAGCTGGTGCTCCCAGCCCTGCCTATAAAGCAAACACGTGTCTGATGTAACCTGGTTTCTGGATGTACTGTGGGCACTAGAGCCACGGTGGGAGGCCAGGAACGGGAGGGGGAGGAAAACCCTTCTCCTGCTTTGTGAGACCTATGGAGCAGGGAGACGGTGCTCTGCAGGATCAAGAACGTCCCCGCTGCCTTTCTGGGACCCCTGGAGATGCCTGTCCTACTGCGTGCCGGTGCTCAGCCTTTGGCTGGATGTGGCTCCCAGCCCGTACCTGCATCCCTCCCCTCCAGGGGTGAGATGGGGCTGTGTCCAGGAGCTCTCTCTGCAGTGGCTGCTGTTGGTCAGTGTGCTGTAAGCTCACAGGGAAACTGAGGTACAACTGGTCTGGAGGGAGCCTCTGCCTGCTGGGCCATGCTGCATCCCTGTCCCCCTCCAAACACTCCAGCTTCCCCATGTGTGGTTTTTTTTTTCTCTTTCAGTTTTTCAGAGCTTTTAGCGAGAAGGCAGAGGATGGGATAAGGATTACCAGTGAGTATCGGAGCCATGGGGGCCTTTTACCCCAGGTGCGAATGGCCCTGCTGCCCCCATCCCTCACCTGTTGTCACCTTGAGAAGCCTGGAAGGCACAGCTCAGAGCTGCTCCCCTCGGCTCAGCCGGTGGCACTGGCTTCCCCAGGACTGACCCCTTGGTGTCCTGTCCCCCCCACAGATCCCAGTGCCACCGTTGAGGACCTGCGCCATGCCATCATCACCAACCTTGGGCAGAGCCAGGATGCTTGGCCACCTGCGTGTCCTCCGCTGGAGGCAGCGAGGTAGGGAGGGCAGCTCTGGTGCCCCCGTACCGCGGAGAGCAGGTGTCTGGGGAAATCCTGAGCCAAAAATGAGCACGGAGCAGCCACCGTATCGCCCACATTCCAGGGAGACACAGATGACCTGGCCAGGCTAGAGCCATTTCTGTGACGTGGATGAGACAGGCTGTATTCTTGCATCTCCTAACAAACCTGCTCATCAGCCTTAATGAGAGCAAGCAGTACCTTGGGCTGGGGGTGTGGCAGTGCCATACCTTGCCGAGCGAGGCCGCTGCCGTTAGCAGCTTTTTCCTGCCCTGAGAATGGATTTTCTTGAGTCGGTACAAACTTGTTGGGGTCTGAGTTGTCTTAGCTGGATGCAGGTGGTTGCTCTGCCATCCTAGGTGGGGAGCACTTGTTCTTTCTCAGAGTGGTGGCTCAGCTGGGCATGTGCTTGTCTCAGGTGCCTCTGTGTCCTAGCCAGAAATCCAACAGCCCTCATTCAAGTTCATTGCCTTTTTTCCCCCTGGGTGAGCAGGCAGCTCCCACCTAACCTGCCCTACCTGCGCTTTGTTTTCTGCCTCCTTGCCTGCCCCCAGTGGGTTTTCTCAAAGCCTGTGAAGTGGAGTGGAAAATTGGGCTGGAAACTTGAGCAGGGAGGAAGTGCCTGCTCAGTGGGGCTGAACCCACACCGGCATCACTGCTGAATCCCCAGGGATGAGGACTGAGCTTGTTTTGGGTGGGAATGCCGATGCCGGGGCTCTCGCTGGCATCCTCTCCTCTCTCACAGCGCGGAGGAGGTTTCCAGCTTCTTCCAGAGGAATAAGGAACAGTACCTGGCGCTGATTTTCGAGAAGAATGACTCCTTTGTGGGCAGAGAGGTGAGTAGAGCTGCATTTATATCTCGTTTGTCTTGAAGCCCGTGTCCCTGGTGCCAGGTAACCCTTGGACACCTAGGCAGGGAAGTCTTCTCCCAGCAGCTTTCTGGGGTGGCTTGCACACCGCTTTGCAGGTGCGAAGTGTTGTGCAGGGTGCTAAATAGCCTTGGTGCATCCCTGGTGGGGCTGGGGGTCCCATCACCCCTGAGGGTGCCACTGGGTTTGCAGGTGGCACTGGACATGCTGCAGTATGAGAATGTGGCAGTGAGGAGGGTGCTGAGCAGTGAGGAGGAGCTCGTGAAGAAGTTTGGCGTCACCACCTTCCCCTCTGGCTACCTGGTTCTCCGCAACGGCTCCTTCTCCCGCCTACCTGTGTGAGTGCAGGGACCCAGTGGGGGTCCCAGGGTGGATCTGAGGATCCCAGGGTGCTGTAGCTTGGTGGGGTACCAGGCTTATGGCCTGTCTCTCTCCTCTCCTTTATAATCGTGGCAAAATTTGTTAGGAAAGAGACAGTAGCTGGGTCAGGCAGGTTGGCGGAGGCCAAGGTGGGCACTGAATGGGGCTGCCAGCTCTGCCTGGCTCTCATGCAGAGGAAAACGGCTTGTGACCGAGCCCCCCCTCTACCACGTTTGCCTGGAGGTGGCACAGCTCCGTGGGGTCAGCTCAGGGGTGGGTTGTCTGCTAGGATACCCACTGCTGGGGCTGGTGGAGAGGGCAGGCCACCCCAAACTCGTTCCTCAGGTCTGAGTTGCTGGTCAGGCTAAGATCTCCTTTGCTTCCTCCTTGGGGACAGGGGCTGTTTGGGAGGGAAGAGCCTTGCTAACGGTATCTCCTTCCTTGTAGGCAAGTGGAGACCCGCTCCTTCTACACCTACTACTTGCGCACGCTCTCAGGCGTCACCTGCGGCTCCTACAAGCTGAACACAACTGTCAACGCTTCCAACGAGACCCACCTACCCCAGCCGAAGCATGCAGGCAGGTCAGAGCCCCCTCCCTCATTCTGGGGTGGTGGGAGGCTGGGACTGGTGTGGGGAAGAGATGCCATGGCCGCGGGTGGGCAGTGGAGCTGGGACTGTGTCTTTCCCCTTGGAAAAAACAACTCAAATCACAGCTGGGTCCCTGGGGTGTGGATTAATGAGCTGATGAACCACTGTGTTGTGCTGTCCTTCCCAGTTCCAAGGTGTACATGGCTGACCTGGAGTCCACGCTGCACTACTCGCTTCGGGTGGAGGCTGCGCGGCCTGCTGCGCTGTCGGGAGCACAGCTGGCCGCCTTCAAGTGCTATGTGTCCATGCTGGTGAAGGTGAGGAGCTTTTGCTGTCGGTAGAGGAACCACCTGCGCCTACCCGTGGCTGTCGATAAGCTGAAAAGCAAATGCAGGGTGCAGGCCGCTGCATGCCAGTGCTCATGGGTGGTGAAGCGTGGCAGTCTGATATGAGCACTGTGTCCCGGTGCTCAGCATTTGGGGTTGTCCCCATCCACATGGATCCCCAGCCTCAGACCAGGGTCCCAGGAGAAGCCAAGAGCTTTAGATGAGACCTTGGGTATAGGTATTGGGGGGCATAGTGGGCTGAGAGCTTGCAGGAGGTGTCGTGTGGTGACAGCAGGTCTTTGCAAGAGATGCTGACACCTGCTGGAGCGTAGAGATGATCAGAGGGGTTTGTAGCTTCTGAGTGCCTGACTTGGATGCTTGGCTCAGCGAGCTGATCTCTGCAGGCTCCTTTGATAGTCTGAGAAAGAGACTCCTGCTCCGAGGAGTCTCTTTTTTTCCAGTGTGCTGCCGGTCTTATACTCCCTGTGGGTTGTGGGTCAGTCCCTCTGTCCATCCATCAGTGGTGTGCACTGACAGGCTGCCCCCTCTCCCCAGGGTGCCTGTGGTTTTAAAATGCTGCTGCTAATCGGCTTTGTGCTGACTTATGGTCAGAGTGGCTTTTTGCCTCCCTCAGATGAGGCTGAGGTTTGGAGCCTGAATGTGCGTGCACGCAGGAACACACCGTGGCCTCTGTCCCCTTAGGGCTGGGCACCGAAACCTTGCTGGGACCTCAGTGCTCCCCGGCCGTAGAGGATGCAGGTTCTGCCTGGTGCCTGTCCCGGCAAGCCGGGGATGCCGGCCGGCTGTCCCGCTGAGTCTGGGTTTCCTCACGTCTCTCCCCTCTCTGCAGTACTTCCCCGGGCGTCCCTGTGTGCAGACCTACCTGCAGACTGGATGACTGGCTGAAGAACTGGACGGAGCCCGAGCTGCCCCGCAGTGTCTTGAAGGAGGCCATGAAGAATAACAGAGACGTAAGGCACCCACAGGGACCCTGGTCCCTGATCCCTGCTCCCTTCCCCTGCCCCTTGCCCTGCAGCCCGCATTAGCTGCCAGCTCCATCACGCTGTGTCCGTCTGTCCTCCAGGCCTCCCACACTGCCATGCTCCCGACCAGCGTGACTTGGGTGGGCTGCCTGGGCACCGAACCCCACTTCCGTGGCTACCCCTGTGGGCTCTGGACCATCTTCCACCTGCTGGCTGTCCAGGCTGCTCAGGGCGGCCCTGACAAAGGTATTGGTGCCCCTGGGGGTGACGAGAGGCTTGGGGTGGCAGTGTCCCGTGGGGCTGGGGTGCAGAGAACCCCACTGCAAGCGGGCAAAGGCTTGTTCCCCCTCTCTGCCCCAGGGAGGGTTTCACAGAATCACAGAATAACCAGGTTGGAAGAGACCCACTGGATCGTCGAGTCCAACCATTCCCACCAGTCCCTAAATTATGCCCCTAGATACCTCATCCACCCTCACCTTAAACACCTCCAGGGACGGTGACTCAACCACCTCTCTGGGCAGACCGTTCCAATGCCTAACCACACTCTCTGTGAAGAATTTTTTCCTAATCTCAAGCCTAAATCTCCCCTGGCGGAGCTTGAGGCCATTCCCTCTCGTCCTGTCCCCTGTCACTTGGGAGAAGAGGCCAGCACTCTCCTCTCCACAACCTCCCTTCAGGTAGTTGTAGAGAGTAATAAGGTCTCCCCTCAGCCTCCTCTTCTCCAGGCTAAACACCCCCAGCTCTCTCAGCCTCTCCTCATAAGGCCTGTTCTCCAGCCCCTTCACCAGCTTCGTTGCTCTTCTCTGGACTCGCTCCAGAGCCACAACATCCTTCTTGTGGTGAGGGGCCCAGAACTGAACACAGGATTCGAGGAGCAGTCTCACCAGTGCCGAGTACAGGGGGAGAATAACCTCCCTGGACCTGCTGGTCACGCCGTTCCTGATACAAGCCAGGATGCCATTGGCCTTTTTGGCCACCTGGGCACACTGCTGGCTCATGTTCAGTCGCTGTCAACCAACACTCCCAGGTCCTTCTCCTCCTGGCAGCTTTCCAGCCAGGCTTCTCCTAGTCTGTACCTCTGCTTAGGGTTGTTGTGCCCCAAGTGCAGGACCCGGCATTTGGCCTAGTTAAACCTCATGCCGTTGGTCTCAGCCCAGCAGTCCAGCCTGTTCAGATCCCTTTGGAGCCTCCCGACCCTCCAGCAGATCCACACTTCCACCCAGCTTGGTGTCATCTGCAAACTTGCTAAGGGAGCACTCGATGCCTTCATCCAGGTCGTTGATAAAGACATTAAACAGGACTGGACCCAGCACTGAGCCCTGGGGAACCCCACTTGTCACTGGCCTCCAGCTGGATTTAACTCCATTTACCACCACCCTCTGGGCTCGGTCATTCAACCAGTTTTTCACCCAGGAGAGTGTGCGCCCGTCCAGGCCAGAGGCCGACAGTTTCCGAAGCAGAATGCTGTGAGAAACTGTATCAAAGGCTTTACTGAAGTCCAGGAAAACCACATCCACAGCCTTTCCCTCGTCCAAGAGTTTAGTCACTTGGTCATAGAAGGTGATCAGATTAGTCTGGCAAGACCTGCCTTTCATGAACCCATGTTGACTGGGCCTGATCACCCGGTTCTCTTGCAAGTGCTTCATGATCGCACTCAAGATCACCCGCTCCATGACTTTCCCCGGTACCGAGGTCAGGCTGACAGGCCTGTAGTTCCCCGGATCCTCCCTGCACCCCTTCTTATAGATGGGCACGACATCAGCCTCCAGTCCAGTGGAACCTCCCCAGTCATCCAGGACTACTGGAAGATCATGGAAAGGGGTTTGGCCAGCACATCCGCCAGTTCCCTCAAAACTCTTGGGTGGACTCCATCTGGCCCCATAGACTTGTGGGCATCTAGCTGGGCAAGCAAGTCTCTAACCACCTCCTCTTGGACCTTGGGAATCTCATACTTCTCTTCCAACCCCTGGGGGTGTGCACAGAGGGAACAATTTTCCTTACTGTTAAAGACTGAGGCAAAGTAGGCATTGAGCACTTCAGCCTTGTCTTCGTCCCCTGTTACTCTTGTTCCCTCTGCATCTACTAGGGACTGGAGATTCTCCCTAGCCCTCCTTTTGCTGTTGATGTATTTGTAGAAAGACTTTTTGTTGTCTTTCACAGTCATGGCCAATCGCATTTCTAGTTGGGCCTTAGCCCTCCTGACTTTTTCCCTGCGCGTTCTCGCTTCCTCCCTATAGTCCACCCAGGATGCCTGCCCCTTCCTCCAGAGGTCGTAGACCCTCCTCTTCCTATTGATGTCTCTCAGGACCTCCCTACTCAACCAGGCTGGTTTCTTACCCCGCCGGCTACTTTTCCGGAACTTGGGGACGGCTTTCTCCTGCGCTGCTAGGAGTTCCTTCTTGAAGAGCGCCCAGCCCTCATGGACACCTTTGCCCTCAAGGAGCGCCTCCCACGGGACTTTTCCAACCAGCCTTCTGAACAGCCCAAAGTCTGCTCTCTGAAAGTTGAGGGCGACTGTTCTGCCAACCTCCACCTTCATCCTACCCTGCACTGAGAACTCTATCATCTCATGATCGCTTTGCCCCAAGCGTCCTCCAACCCTCACATCCCCCACCAGTCCTTCTCTGTTCACCAACAGCAGGTCCAGGAGGGCACCATCCCTTGTCGGTTCGCTCACCAGCTGTGTGAGGAAGTTGTCTTCCAGACACTCCAGGAACCTCCGGGACTGCTTCCTCTCTGCTGTATTATACTCCCAGCCAATATCTGGGAAACTGAAGTCTCCCACAATGACTAGAGGTAGCGATTTTGAGACTACACTCAGTTGTTTGTAGAAGAGCTCATCAGCTGCTGCTTCTTGGCTGGGTGATGTTTGCACCCACTCCTTTCCTCAAAAGTTTGAGCTTCATTAGGATGTATCTGTAATACTAAAGTGTTGCTTAGGCACATGGTTAATGAGTTTAATTGGACATGTCCAGCTGGGAGAGCCTCTTGATAAGACTTGATCTGTTGGATGAAATTATGTATTTCTGCCTGTTGCTAAAACACCGATTTACCAGTGAACAGTAAACCAGGATTTTGCTTGTCAAAAACTTGGGAACAGAAGGAAATAAAGGCTCTTTGAGTTACTCTTTTAGACGTAATGGTACAAAACTCCATTTGTAATAATGCTGTTAAATCCAATGGAGTGTGGAGTGTTCTGTGCAAGTGAGTTGTGAAACTCCTACGACACATGCCAGCATGTTGTCTTCTTACACAGACGAACTGCAAGAGTTAGTTATTTCCTTTAGGTTTCCTAATTCTTACTCAAATAAACTAAACTGCAGTAGTCTCTTCTTCTTCTCCTTGACCTGTTAAAGGCCTTTGCGTGATTTCTTACCAGGTTAAGCTGCATGGAATCAGCGTCTTGCAAATACACATTTAGGGACTTTTTTATTGGAGCTTCTCCCATTGGCCGAGAATATCCAATCGGCTGAGTTATTCCAAGTGGAAAACTTGTGCAGGAATATGAAATCCTTTGAAATGGATACAATAGTGCCAGGTAGAAAATGTTCCTCCAGTGAAATAGCCTGGTTCTAATAGATCTGTGTTCGTGTTGCTATTCCAAGCGTTTCCTGTAATCTCTTACAGAGACAGACAGATATTTTGTTGGCAGATGCGTGCTGCTTTGGACTCTTTCTGGAACTTTGCAGGGGGTATCCTAGAGCAGCGGAATTGTAATGTTTGTTTTGCCTTTTCCTTTCTACCCTTCAAGGTGGAGGAACTTCATGAGGAAGAAGCACAGTGGGTGAACTACGACGAGGATGAAATACGTGTGTTGATGCAGTTGGTAGACGGCATCTTTGAGGACTTACTCGTCGACACTATTGATGCATTGAACCGGATACATGAGAAAGAGCAGAGATTGTCTGACAGCACTGAAAGTAACCGCACCGCTGCGTCATCACAGAGTCCCGAGCCTGTCTGAGTCCTGACATTGTCTCCACCCTGCGAGCGCTGCTGCTGGACTTCCACGTGTGGAAGCTTCTTCCCTTACTGCCACCTAATAAGTCGGAGAGGCTGTTACTTGAACACACAGTTGCCTTCGACACCCGCTTCACCCGTGCACCCGGTGAAGCGGGTGTCGGAGGCTTTCATCTGCTTTGTTCTTGAGGTTCCTGCTATGCATGCCTCTGCTACTGTTCCATTTTGTGTTCTCCTTTCCACCCTCTTTTTTTAAAAGCTATGGTTGGAATATTTGCCTTTTGCACAATGACACAGCTGGTAGTTCTTCAGGAACAGCTCTGGGGAGTGTTGGATTTGGTCTGTGCAGATTCTCAGATACAGCCTGGCCAGCTCCTTGCTTGTGAGTTACTGGTGAGCCATATTCCTGGGAGTTTAACGAGTGGAAGAACAAGGAGGAGGTTGTGGTGTATAGGAACACGTCCAGTGGGCACACGCATGTCTGTCCCACCGTAGTGGCCCTTCTTGCTGGCTGGAAGTCGACTAGTCTTGGAGAATTGTTCAGCTTTTCTTCCTGACTGATTCACTTGTCACAATGCTGAACCAGGAAACTCGAATGCTTAGGACCAGCGTGGTGTCACTGACCGGGGCACCGCCTCAGATTCCCTTTCCTGGGTGTATCTTCTTCAGTGGCAGGATTGCTATTTTTAGAGGTGCCAATTACGGGAAGAAGGCAGAAACCTGCAGCGTAGGTTTGTGGCTGGAGTATCAGAGAAACAAAGTTGGTATCTATCCTGTAGATAATGCGGCTGGTGTTGAGAAGGTTGCCCTGCGTCCCCCAGGCTGTTTGGCTGTTCTGCAGGCTGGCGTAGCTCCTCTGGGCTGTCCACCCGCAGGGAGAGGCTGTACAGCCGGCCCGCTGGGTACTGAGGACCACTGGAGGTCGTATGCCTGTTGCCTTGCTGGCTTGGAGAGTGCTGGTTTCGTACCCTCAGGAGAAGCGGTAGCTATTTTGACAGCCGTTTTGAAGCTGTGTCTAGGTAACGGCTTTATTCCTTTGCTGTCACCACCCTTTACTTTTGGTGGCAATCGTCATTAGGAGCAACTCCATTTCTCTCCTCTCCCCTCCTTTCCCGTTCTAAGAATAAAGTGATATTTCTGACTCCTGGTTATCCTAGTGGAACCGTGTTAGAAGATACGAGGCTGAGACGTTTATTTGAGACCCGTGAGCTGCTTGGGGCAGCAGTTGTCATCAGTGGGGAGATGCAGCGTCCTCTTCCGAAGGATCTCGCTGCCAGGTGGGAAAGCCCAGGCTTGCGAGGCCAAGGAGTGCGAGTACCTCTCCCATAGTACGATGCTCCCCGAGCCGAGCTGTGGATTTCAGTACTTCTGCCTTTCAGAAAAGGTGGAACGAGGGATTGGAAAGGAGTTCTCACGAGGTGGAACATGGGATTGGAAAATCCCATCTTATTCACTTTCCTTTCTTGAAAATGTGGCCTTAGCTTTTTGCAATACTTGAATAAAGTGTATACCTGCAGAAGATCTTCAGTAGCACAGCGACAGAGACCTTTTAAGTGACTATTCTGCGGGGAACTGTGTGCAGTTCCGACCTTCATATGCCTTTGCTACCTTAAGAACGTTAGGAAAATAAAGGACTTTTCAGCAGAGAAACAGGTTATTTAGTGCATCTGAAGTGTTTACAAATCACCTAACGTGGAAAAAAGCAAACTAGTGAACTTACTTGTAATTTAAACATTAAATGCACAAATATATACAGATGAAAGAGGAACACTGTAATTGCATTTACTAGTATTTCCTTGACTTTGCAGAGCCTTTTGATACACGTTTGCAAAGCCGCCTTTCAGAAGGCTCCGTCTCCCTGTGTACTGGGATGTGGAGATGCTGAAAAGAAACCCATTTACTGTGTACGTGTAAATAACCTGGGAACATGGGTTTTGGGCCAGTTTCAGCTCATGTTCACACCCAGAGCAGCTTTGCACAGTAGACAGACCCAAGGATACGGAGGGTTGGGGTATTTTTGTAATTAAGAACTGTAAAATAACCAGGGTGGTCCCTGTGTACACCAGTGTAAATATGTTTGGTTCCTGAAATGTACTTTAAGAGATCAAATTCTGTAAATAAACTGATTTATAAATTAATGTTGTTTCCCGGTTCTTTCTAAACTGGAGCTTTACAATTACCTAAGTGATTGCTAATTCTGAAGGTGTCCTGGAAATCTGTCCCTTGTACGTTCCCCTTTCTGTCTGATGCTGCACTTGGGATGCCAATCGCAGTCCACAAAATCCCATTACAGTCGCCTCGATTATAATCACAAGATGATTAGAATATCCTTATTGTTAAAGCCGAGTGCTGGGAACAGCAGAAGCAGTAAATGGCATTGTGTAATCATTGCAGGAGAAAGATTACTCCTTACACGTTTCATTTAAAAGAGGTTTTAAAAAGTCATGGTTTAAAAGCTGACCTGGAGGGGAAGCTGTTTCCATTTAAACAAGGCTCTTGGAATTCTCTTCTTCAGAGCCCCAGCCTTGTGTTGGATCCCACAACTGGGTTACAGCTGCTGTTACCAGCACCTATCACTTCTTCACCGAAGGCGCTGAGTGTTGTTCTCTGGGAACTTTATGTATGGGTGGAACTTTGCTAAATCTTTGCTGTTTCCTTCCCAGGATTAAAAAAAACCAACCCCCGAAAGGCTGCGGAGCTCTGTGGCAGCTGAGCGGTCGCGGTGCCAAACAGCAGGCGTGCTGGCACGTGGCGAACGAGCGGCAGCATGAAATGTGTAAGACGAAGCGTGTTTATTGAGCTGCCTGGGAGTGGTTTGGTGCCGTTTATCACGGTGCAGCCCAGCAGAAAAGGCTTTGCCTTCCCTTTACTCCAGGTGTCTACAAACCCCAGCGCTGGCCTTTGCAGTTTGGAGGATGCTGCGTTCCAGGCTGCTCCTCACCCCTCTCCTCTGCCTGGGAGGGGCGTATGTGGCAAACGGGGGGTTGAACAAAACCATTGCCAGTTTGCACTGTGCTGAGCGGTCGTTTGCTCTTGGCTTTTCCGTAGCAGAGCTGCTTCGTCCTGGAGGAAGAGTTGCTGCGCTCGGACTTGAATTATGGAAGCCGCTTTGCTGCAGTCCCGTGGTGCCAGGGTGGTAAGTTCTGAGCAGAGCGTGCTGGGAACAAGGTCTGCAGCCCTCATACAGACGGAGAAAGACGCTGCAGCCCTCTGAGCTCAGGGAGCTGAACTGGCCAAAGCGCGGCGGTGGGCCCTGTGACACCCGCTTCACCCGTGCACCCGGTGAAACTCCCGGGTTGGGCAAGGGCAGGGATCGGCACGTTGGATCGAGTGGGACTGTTTGGGTGCCTCCCTTCCCGGGTGCCTCCCGCTCCCAGGTGCTCCGGAGGGTGTCGGTTGCAGCCGTCCCGCATCCCGAAATGCCTGGTGGAGCCCTGGAGCCCGGGAGCTGTTGCCTCTGCTCCAGACATGGCCGTGTCCTGCCTAGCTAAAGAGCTTCCTACGGCGTCCAAGCTCTCCTCGTGAACACAGCCCTGAGAAGAAAAGGAGGCGGTGGGGAGCTGCTGGGAGCCGGCAGGTCTCGTCAGATTTATTTGCCCGCACCCCCCCTTGCTGTGAGGGATTAGTGGCACCCCTCCCTCCCCCCCATGTTGTGGGTTTATCTGCCCCTCCTGCCCCATGTTCTGGGGCAAATACGTTCTCTCCCTCCACTATGGGGCAGTTGGGCCCTAGTCCCCCCTGTGTTGTGGGGTACTTAACCCCTCACCCCACTGTGGGGCAGTTAGGCCTGTGTGTATGTGTGTGTCCTGCGCTGTGGGGCAATTGGGCCTTTCCCCCTCCCATACACACACTGTGAGGCATTTGCCCCCCTGCCTCACGCTCTGGGGCAGTTGGGTCCCTATTTCCCTGAGCTGTGGGGGCATTTGTCCCCCTGCCTCACGCTCTGGGGCAGTTGGGTCCCTATTTCCCTGAGCTGTGGGGCATTTGTCCCCCTGCCTCACGCTCTGGGGCAGTTGGGTCCCTATTTCTCCGAGCTGTGCGGCATTTGCCCCTCTGCCTCACGCTCTGGGGCAGTTGGGTCCCTATTTCCCTGAGCTGTGGGGCATTTGTCCCTCTGCCTCACGCTCTGGGGCAGTTGGGTCCCTATTTCCCTCAGCTGTGGGGCATTTGCCCCCCTGCCTCACGCTCTGGGGCAGTTGGGTCCCTATTTCCCTCAGCTGTGGGGCATTTGTCCCCCTGCCTCACGCTCTGGGGCAGTTGGGTCCCTATTTCCCTCAGCTGTGGGGCATTTGTCCCCCTGCCTCACGCTCTGGGGCAGTTGGGTCCCTATTACCCTCAGCTGTGGGGCATTTGTCCCCCTGCCTCACGCTCTGGGGCGGTTGGATCCTTCCCCCCCCACTCCGCTCTGGGGCAGTGGGCCCGCCCCCCCCGCGCTCCGCGGCAGTGGACCCGCCCTCCTCCCCCGCCCCGCGGTGCAGTTGGTCCGTCCCGCGGCTATAAAGGCGGCGGCGCGGGGGGCTCGGCGCGCGATGCGTGTGGGGCTGCGGCGGCCGCGGGGCGGGGCCCGGGGGGCGGCGGTAGCGCCGCTGCTGCCGCTGCCGGTGCTGCTGGTGGCGGCGGCGCTGGGGCTGCCCGCGGCGCGGCCCCGCGCGCTCTACTCGGCCTCCGACCCGCTGGAGCTGCTGGGAGGCGACGGCGCCGAGCGGCGGCTGCTGCGCTCGCCCAGCGCCTGGGCCGTCGAGTTCTTCGCCTCCTGGTGCGGACACTGCGTGCACTTCGCGCCCACCTGGCGGGCCCTCGCCCGCGACCTCCGCGGTGAGTGACCCCCCCGCCTCCCGGCAGCGCCCCGGGACCCTGCCCCTGGCCCCCGTTCCCTGTCTCTGCCTCTTCTCCTTCTTACTGCCCCCTATCTGCGTCTCTGCCCTTGTTCCCCCCCTGTATCCCCATCTCTCTCTCTCCCTTGTTCCCCCCTGTATCCCCGTCTCTCTCTCTCCCTTGTTCCCCCCTGTATCCCCGTCTCTCTCTCCCCCTTGTTCCCCCCTGTATCCCCGTCTCTCTCTCTCCCTTGTTCCCCCCTGTATCCCCGTCTCTCTCTCTCCCTTGTTCCCCCCTGTATCCCTGTCTCTTTCTCTCCCTTGTTCCCCCCTGTATCACCGTCTCTTTCTCTCCCTTGTTCCCCCCTGTATCCCCGTCTCTCTCTCTCCCTTGTTCCCCCTGTATCCTCATCTCTCTCTCTCCCTTGTTCCCCCCTGTATCCCCGTCTCTCTCTCTCCCTTGTTCCCCCCTGTATCCCCGTCTCTCTCTCTCTCTTGTTCCCCCCTGTATCCCTGTCTCTCTCTCCCCCTTGTTCCCCCCTGTATCCCCATCTCTCTCTCTCCCTTGTTCCCCCCCTGTATCCCCATCTCTCTCTACCCCTTGTTCCCCCTGTATCCCCGTCTCTCTCTCTCTCTTGTTCCCCCCTGTATCCCCGTCTCTCTCTCCCCCTTGTTCCCCCTGTATCCCCGTCTCTCTCTCCCCCTTGTTCCCCCCTGTATCCCCGGCTCTCTCTCTCTCTTGTTCCCCCCTGTATCCCTGTCTCTCTCTCCCCCTTGTTACCCCCTGTATCCCCGTCTCTCTTTTTCCCTTGTTCCCCCCGTATCCTCATCTCTCTCTCTCCCTTGTTCCCCCCTGTATCCCCATCTCTCTCTCTCCCTTGTTCCCCCCCTGTATCCCCATCTCTCTCTCTCCCTTGTTCCCCCCCTGTATCCCCGTCTCTCTCTCTCCCTTGTTCCCCCCTGTATCCCCGTCTCTCTCTCTCCCTTGTTCCCCCCTGTATCCCCGTCTCTCTCTCTCCCTTGTTCCCCCTGTATCCCCGTCTCTCTCTCTCCCTTGTTCCCCCCTGTATCCCCGTCTCTTTCTCTCCCTTGTTCCCCCCTGTATCCCCGTCTCTTTCTCTCCCTTGTTCCCCCCTGTATCACCGTCTCTTTCTCTCCCTTGTTCCCCCATGTATCCCCGTCTCTCTCTCTCCCTTGTTCCCCCCTGTATCCCCGTCTCTCTCTCTCCCTTGTTCCCTCTATCCCCATCTCTGTCCCTGCCCTTGTTTCTCCTGTATCCCTGTCTCAGTCCCTGCCCTTTTTCCCCCTGTATCTCTCTCTACCCCTTCCCCTTCTTCCCCTCTTTCTCCCCATCTCTGTCCCTGCCCTTGTGTCTCCTGTATCTCACTCTACTCCTTCCCCTTCTTCCCCTCTTTCTCCCCATCTCTGTCCCTGCCCTTGTTCCTCCTGCATCCCTGTCTCTGTTTCTCCCTTCGGCACCCCTAGCCCTCCCACTGATCTTGCCCCTTTCCTGCATCCCTGTCTGTCTTCTCCCATCGGCACCCGCAGCCCTTATTCCCCTCTGCATCCCTGTCTCTGCATTCTCCTATCAGCATTCCCAGCATCCACTGTGTCTCTGCCCCTTACCCTTGTTCCCCGTGCATCCCTGTCTCTGTCCTCTCCCATCAGCACCCCCAACCCTTCCTCGGTCCCTGCCCTTGTTCCCCCTCTATCCCCGTCTCTGTTTTCTCCATCAGCACCCACAGAATCTGCCGTCTCTGCCCCTCTGTCCTCGTCAGCACCTTTAAACGTCCCCTGCATCCCTGTCCCTTCTGTCAGCACCACTAAATCCTCGTGTGCGCCTGTTCCCCTGTCAGCATTCCTAAACTCCTTCTGTGTCCTTGTCCCCTCATCCTCCTCTCCACCGGCGCTCTTAGATCCTCCCTGCATCCCTTGATCACTCAAACCCTCCCTCTCTCCTTGCCCACTCGAACCTTCCCTGCATCCTGCCTGTCGACGCCTGTCAGTGCCCTGTATCTTACCCTCAGCCAGCACCCCCAGATCCTCCCTGGAGCGTCACCCCCCTCCCCACGGTGCCCAGGCTCCCCTGCTGCCGTGCCCAGGCCTGCAGCATCCCTGGAGCCCCTTTGGCTGGGAGAAGCTTAGTCTGACCCTGGCCTAGCCCTGGGGGGGGGTCCTGCTCATCCCCGGTGCCCGCAGGGAGAGGCTGGCAGGGCGCTGGGGCTTTGACCTTGGCGCCTGGATGGTGCCCAGCCCAACTTGGGGACCTGCACGCCACTGTGCCAGGGCCCTCGCCCCACCAGGGCTGTTCCTGCCTCCCCCGGCATCCCAGGGCACGCACGGCTTCTCCTCTGTTCTTGCACTAATTGATAGAGCGCGGTCGCTGCCTGGTGAGTCCGGGCACCAGCCGGGGCAGGCGTCCCATCGCTCCGAGGGGATGCCGTCCCTCCCAGGGACGTCAGTGCTCCCCAGCAGGGCAGGATGTGAGGAATGAGGTGCGTGCCCGTGCCCTGCGGGGCAACGCTGGCTCTCCTGGCTCCTCTCCAAAGCTGAGTTCCCTCTGGGCTCCCTGCTCCCGAGGCTGGACCGCAGCTGGCGTGCCCGTGGAGGCAGGGTGAAGCTGTCCCTGCGCTGCCTGGCATCCTCGCCGCTGCTCCCACGTGTGCGTTTTCATGGGAGTGGGCTGGACAGGAAGGATGCCAGGGTGACCCGCGGGCAGCACGTGTGGATGAGTCCAGGAACGTGCCTGGCTCCTAGCAGCGGGGTTCAGCGCTGGCCTCCCTGTGCCGCTGCGGCAGTGGGAAACAACTCGTCTGCCTCGTCACCTGTGACACAGGATGGTCCCAGTGGGTTTCCCCCTCTGGCAGGCTCCCCCCTAGGGTGGCCTGGGCTCCATCCATGGGCTAGTGCTGCATCCCTTTCCATCGTCCCTGAGGGAGAGGCTAGGCGTTCTCCAGCTTTTGTCCTTTACACTAAAAAGGAGCCATTTCAGAGCTTTTATCTCCGTGTTGCTGTTAGCTTTTAGACCCTGCTGCTTTAAAGGCTTTCATGCCCCATTTTCTTCATCTCTGTTTTATGCCAGGGAACCGCTGGTCCTCCCTGGCGAGATGGGGAGAGGAGGTGTGGTTGCTCAGCACCTGGAGAGGCTCTGCCACAGTGCTCTGGCCACTGATTTTGGGCTGTTCCCTCTCGATTATTGCCCGTGGCCTCAATCTGGGGTGAGACTAGCTGGAGTCTGTGTTCCCTGGGCTTCCCCGGCTGCGGTTTGCCATCCCTTCCCTTCTCCCGGCGGCCTCTTTCCACGGTGGCAGAGGCTGGGCAGGCAGAACCAGACAGGTAGGCAGCCGTGGGCAGAGCTGCCTGCATGCTGATGAGGGCAGGGGGTGCAAAGCTCGGTCCTGCCTCTCACGGCTTTCCCCCTGCTCTTTCCACCCAAAAGGTAGGGGGCTAAACACTGGTGTGGACTGCGGCTTCACGTATTTGGGGCTTGGAAACCATCGGTTGCTCTCCTGCGAGGAGCAAGCTGTGATTTTGGGGCCAGGAGGAGCCGTGCTGCTGCCACAGTGGGAGATTCCCACCGTCTCCACAGCGATTGTGAGGAGCGGGGTGGTTTTTGGGGTCGCAGAGGGGCTGAGCGGTGCTGACTGCATCCTCTGTCCCTGCAGAGTGGAGGCCTGCGCTGGTGCTTGCAGCCATCGACTGTGCCGACGAGGCCAATCAGCAAGTGTGCGACGATTTTGGGATAACTGGTTTCCCCACACTCAAGGTAAGGGCAGTGCGTGCCAGGCGTTTACCAGTGCCCTCTTTTCTCCGTGCTTTTCCTTTTGGCCTGTCCTTCTCTTGCTCAATCAGATCGACAGCACGATTGCATCAAAATAGTCCCTTGGAGGCTTTACAGACTGAGCCGTTTCACCCTTCCCCAAAACACAACTGGCTGGGCTGCAACCGGCGCAACTGCCCGGTGATGTAGCAACAAGGAGGGGGAAAACCCAAAACGCTTCTTCATGGTGACCCGTAGAAGCCAGGTCTCCCCTAGGATGGGAAAGAGTCTGAAACCTGAATTGTAAATGCCTGGGAAAGGCTGCAGCGGGGCAGGGAGCGGTTGCAGGCACAGGTTCTGGAGGAGGGTGCAGGGACGCTGTGGGAGGCTGCACGGGGCTTGACTGAGAGCCTCCTGTGGCAGCTGGTGAGGTGCCCTCCCTCCTCCGGGGCCTGTTCCCAGCCTCTTAGCTGTGTCAATACTGCTGTTCCGCAGCATTTCTCACTGCAAAGAGAGCCTCGCTCCAACCCAAGCAATAAAGCTGAAGCGTTCCGGGTGCAGGCAGCGAAGGCCAGGATCGCCTTGAGACGGATCGGGAGGGTTTGATCAGATATGCCCTCAGCCCTGGCCTGCAGGCTCAGCCCAAGGTGGGGTCAGATCTGGGGCTTTCCCTGGGGCTGGCGTGTGCCCCAGCCTTGCTCTGAGGTCTTGCCGAGCACCCACTGCCTGAGGGACATCAACCGGAACGTCTTCTGGGGCAGGGAGGCGTGCTGGTGTGGCGATGCCAAGAAATCGCTTGCATTGCATCCTGTGTCCCTGCCAAAGACCTTTTGCAAAGAGCTGGTGCTCCCAGCCCTGCCTATAAAGCAAACACGTGTCTGATGTAACCTGGTTTCTGGATGTACTGTGGGCACTAGAGCCACGGTGGGAGGCCAGGAACGGGAGGGGGAGGAAAACCCTTCTCCTGCTTTGTGAGACCTATGGAGCAGGGAGACGGTGCTCTGCAGGATCAAGAACGTCCCCGCTGCCTTTCTGGGACCCCTGGAGATGCCTGTCCTACTGCGTGCTGGTGCTCAGCCTTTGGCTGGATGTGGCTCCCAGCCCGTACCTGCATCCCTCCCCTCCAGGGGTGAGATGGGGCTGTGTCCAGGAGCTCTCTCTGCAGTGGCTGCTGTTGGTCAGTGTGCTGTAAGCTCACAGGGAAACTGAGGTACAACTGGTCTGGAGGGAGCCTCTGCCTGCTGGGCCATGCTGCATCCCTGTCCCCCTCCAAACACTCCAGCTTCCCCATGTGTGGTTTTTTTTTTCTCTTTCAGTTTTTCAGAGCTTTTAGCGAGAAGGCAGAGGATGGGATAAGGATTACCAGTGAGTATCGGAGCCATGGGGGCCTTTTACCCCAGGTGCGAATGGCCCTGCTGCCCCCATCCCTCACCTGTTGTCACCTTGAGAAGCCTGGAAGGCACAGCTCAGAGCTGCTCCCCTCGGCTCAGCCGGTGGCACTGGCTTCCCCAGGACTGACCCCTTGGTGTCCTGTCCCCCCCACAGATCCCAGTGCCACCGTTGAGGACCTGCGCCATGCCATCGTCACCAACCTTGAGCAGAGCCAGGATGCTTGGCCACCTGCGTGTCCTCCGCTGGAGGCAGCGAGGTAGGGAGGGCAGCTCTGGCGCCCCCGTACCGCGGAGAGCAGGTGTCTGGGGAAATCCTGAGCCAAAAATGAGCACGGAGCAGCCACCGTATCGCCCACATTCCAGGGAGACACAGATGACCTGGCCAGGCTAGAGCCATTTCTGTGACGTGGATGAGACAGGCTGTATTCTTGCATCTCCTAACAAACCTGCTCATCAGCCTTAATGAGAGCAAGCAGTACCTTGGGCTGGGGGTGTGGCAGTGCCATACCTTGCCGAGCGAGGCCGCTGCCGTTAGCAGCTTTTTCCTGCCCTGAGAATGGATTTTCTTGAGTCGGTACAAACTTGTTGGGGTCTGAGTTGTCTTAGCTGGATGCAGGTGGTTGCTCTGCCATCCTAGGTGGGGAGCACTTGTTCTTTCTCAGAGTGGTGGCTCAGCTGGGCATGTGCTTGTCTCAGGTGCCTCTGTGTCCTAGCCAGAAATCCAACAGCCCTCATTCAAGTTCATTGCCTTTTTTCCCCCTGGGTGAGCAGGCAGCTCCCACCTAACCTGCCCTACCTGCGCTTTGTTTTCTGCCTCCTTGCCTGCCCCCAGTGGGTTTTCTCAAAGCCTGTGAAGTGGAGTGGAAAATTGGGCTGGAAACTTGAGCAGGGAGGAAGTGCCTGCTCAGTGGGGCTGAACCCACACCGGCATCACTGCTGAATCCCCAGGGATGAGGACTGAGCTTGTTTTGGGTGGGAATGCCGATGCCGGGGCGCTCGCTGGCATCCTCTCCTCTCTCACAGCGCGGAGGAGGTTTCCAGCTTCTTCCAGAGGAATAAGGAACAGTACCTGGCGCTGATTTTCGAGAAGAATGACTCCTTTGTGGGCAGAGAGGTGAGTAGAGCTGCATTTATATCTCGTTTGTCTTGAAGCCCGTGTCCCTGGTGCCAGGTAACCCTTGGACACCTAGGCAGGGAAGTCTTCTCCCAGCAGCTTTCTGGGGTGGCTTGCACACCGCTTTGCAGGTGCGAAGTGTTGTGCAGGGTGCTAAATAGCCTTGGTGCATCCCTGGTGGGGCTGGGGGTCCCATCACCCCTGAGGGTGCCACTGGGTTTGCAGGTGGCACTGGACATGCTGCAGTATGAGAATGTGGCAGTGAGGAGGTTGCTGAGCAGTGAGGAGGAGCTCGTGAAGAAGTTTGGCGTCACCACCTTCCCCTCTGGCTACCTGGTTCTCCGCAACGGCTCCTTCTCCCGCCTACCTGTGTGAGTGCAGGGACCCAGTGGGGGTCCCAGGGTGGATCTGAGGATCCCAGGGTGCTGTAGCTTGGTGGGGTACCAGGCTTATGGCCTGTCTCTCTCCTCTCCTTTATAATCGTGGCAAAATTTGTTAGGAAAGAGACAGTAGCTGGGTCAGGCAGGTTGGCGGAGGCCAAGGTGGGCACTGAATGGGGCTGCCAGCTCTGCCTGGCTCTCATGCAGAGGAAAACGGCTTGTGACCGAGCCCCCCCTCTACCACGTTTGCCTGGAGGTGGCACAGCTCCGTGGGGTCAGCTCAGGGGTGGGTTGTCTGCTAGGATACCCACTGCTGGGGCTGGTGGAGAGGGCAGGCCACCCCAAACTCGTTCCTCAGGTCTGAGTTGCTGGTCAGGCTAAGATCTCCTTTGCTTCCTCCTTGGGGACAGGGGCTGTTTGGGAGGGAAGAGCCTTGCTAACGGTATCTCCTTCCTTGTAGGCAAGTGGAGACCCGCTCCTTCTACACCTACTACTTGCGCACGCTCTCAGGCGTCACCTGCGGCTCCTACAAGCTGAACACAACTGTCAACGCTTCCAACGAGACCCACCTACCCCAGCCGAAGCATGCAGACAGGTCAGAGCCCCCTCCCTCATTCTGGGGTGGTGGGAGGCTGGGACTGGTGTGGGGAAGAGATGCCATGGCCGCGGGTGGGCAGTGGAGCTGGGACTGTGTCTTTCCCCTTGGAAAAAACAACTCAAATCACAGCTGGGTCCCTGGGGTGTGGATTAATGAGCTGATGAACCACTGTGTTGTGCTGTCCTTCCCAGTTCCAAGGTGTACATGGCTGACCTGGAGTCCACGCTGCACTACTCGCTTCGGGTGGAGGCTGCGCGGCCTGCTGCGCTGTCGGGAGCACAGCTGGCCGCCTTCAAGTGCTATGTGTCCATGCTGGTGAAGGTGAGGAGCTTTTGCTGTCGGTAGAGGAACCACCTGCGCCTACCCGTGGCTGTCGATAAGCTGAAAAGCAAATGCAGGGTGCAGGCCGCTGCATGCCAGTGCTCATGGGTGGTGAAGCGTGGCAGTCTGGTACGAGCACTGTGTCCCGGTGCTCAGCATTTGGGGTTGTCCCCATCCACATGGATCCCCAGCCTCAGACCAGGGTCCCAGGAGAAGCCAAGAGCTTTAGATGAGACCTTGGGTATAGGTATTGGGGGGCATAGTGGGCTGAGAGCTTGCAGGAGGTGTCGTGTGGTGACAGCAGGTCTTTGCAAGAGATGCTGACACCTGCTGGAGCGTAGAGATGATCAGAGGGGTTTGTAGGTTTTGAGTGCCTGACTTGGATGCTTGGCTCAGCGAGCTGATCTCTGCAGGCTCCTTTGATAGTCTGAGAAAGAGACTCCTGCTCCGAGGAGTCTCTTTTTTTCCAGTGTGCTGCCGGTCTTATACTCCCTGTGGGTTGTGGGTCAGTCCCTCTGTCTGTCCATCCATCAGTGGTGTGCACTGACAGGCTGCCCCCTCTCCCCAGGGTGCCTGTGGTTTTAAAATGCTGCTGCTAATCGGCTTTGTGCTGACTTATGGTCAGAGTGGCTTTTTGCCTCCCTCAGATGAGGCTGAGGTTTGGAGCCTGAATGTGCGTGCACGCAGGAACACACCGTGGCCTCTGTCCCCTTAGGGCTGGGCACCGAAACCTTGCTGGGACCTCAGTGCTCCCCGGCCGTAGAGGATGCAGGTTCTGCCTGGTGCCTGTCCCGGCAAGCCGGGGATGCCGGCCGGCTGTCCCGCTGAGTCTGGGTTTCCTCACGTCTCTCCCCTCTCTGCAGTACTTCCCCGGGCGTCCCTGCGTGCAGACCTACCTGCAGACTGGATGACTGGCTGAAGAACTGGACGGAGCCCGAGCTGCCCCGCAGTGTCTTGAAGGAGGCCATGAAGAATAACAGAGACGTAAGGCACCCACAGGGACCCTGATCCCTGCTCCCTGCCCCTTGCCCTGCAGCCCGCATTAGCTGCCAGCTCCATCACGCTGTGTCCGTCTGTCCTCCAGGCCTCCCACACTGCCATGCTCCCCACCAGCGTGACTTGGGTGGGCTGCCTGGGCACCGAACCCCACTTCTGTGGCTACCCCTGCGGGCTCTGGACCATCTTCCACCTGCTGGCTGTCCAGGCTGCTCAGGGCGGCCCTGACAAAGGTATTGGTGCCCCTGGGGGTGACGAGAGGCTTGGGGTGGCAGTGTCCCGTGGGGCTGGGGTGCAGAGAACCCCGCTGCAAGCGGGCAAAGGCTTGTTCCCCCTCTCTGCCACAGGGAGGGTTTCACAGAATCACAGAATAACCAGGTTGGAAGAGACCCACTGGATTGTCGAGTCCAACCATTCCCACCAGTCCCTAAATTATGCCCCTAGGTACCTCATCCACCCTAACCTTAAACACCTCCAGGGACGGCGACTCAACCACCTCCCTGGGCAGACCGTTCCAATGCCTAACCACCCTCTCTGTGAAAAATTTTTTCCTAATCTCAAGCCTAAATCTCCCCTGGCGGAGCTTGAGGCCATTCCCTCTCGTCCTGTCCCCTGTCACTTGGGAGAAGAGGCCAGCACCCTCCTCTCCACAACCTCCCTGCAGGTAGTTGTAGAGAGTAATAAGGTCTCCCCTCAGCCTCCTCTTCTCCAGGCTAAACACCCCCAGCTCTCCCAGTTGCTCCTCATAAGATTTGTTCTCCTGCCCCTTCACCAGCTTCGTTGCTCGACTCTGGACTCTCTCCAGAGCCTTAACATCCTTCTTGTGGTGAGGGGCCCAGAACTGAACACAGGATTCGAGGAGCGGTCTCACCAGTGCCGAGTACAGAGGGAGAAGAACCTCCCCGGACCTGTTGGTCACGCCATTTCTGATCCAAGCCAAGATGCCATTGGCTTTCTTGGCCACCTGGGCCACTGCTGGCTCATGTTCAGTCGCTGTCAACCAGCACCCCCAGGTCCTTCTCCTCCTGGCAGCTTTCCAGCCAGGCTTCTCCTAGTCTGTACCTCTGCTTAGGGTTGTTGTGACCCAAGTGCAGGACCTGACATTTGGCCTAGTTAAACCTCATGCCGTTGGTCTCAGCCCAGCAGTCCAGCCTGTTCAGATCCCTTTGGAGCCTCCCTACCCTCCAGCAGATCCACACTTCCACCCAGCTTGGTGTCATCTGCAAACTTGCTAATGGAGCACTCGATGCCTTCATCCAGGTCGTTGATAAAGACATTAAACAGGACTGGACCCAGCACTGAGTCCTGGGGAACCCCACTTGTCACTGGCCTCCAGCTGGATTTAACTCTGTTTCCCACCACCCTCTGGGCTCGGTCATTCAACCAGTTTTTCACCCAGGAGAGTGTGCGCCCGTCCAGGCCAGAGGCCGATAGTTTCCGAAGTTTAGTCACTCGGTCATAGAAGGTGATCAGGTTACTCTGGCGAGACCTGCCTTTCATGAACCCGTGTTGACTGGGCCTGATCACCCGGTTCTCTTGCAAGTGCTTCATGATCGCACTCAAGATCACCCGCTCCATGACTTTCCCCGGTACCGAGGTCAGGCTGACAGGCCTGTAGTTCCCCGGATCCTCCCTGCACCCCTTCTTATAGATGGGCACGACATCAGCCTCCAGTCCAGCGGAACCTCCCCAGTCATCCAGGGCTGCTGGAAGATGATGGAAAGGGGTTTGGCCAGCACATCCGCCAGTTCCCTCAAAACTCTTGGGTGGACTCCATCCGGCCCCATAGACTTGTGGGCGTCTAGCTGGGCAAGCAAGTCTCTAACCACCTCCTCTTGGACCTTGGGAATCTCATACTTCTCTTCCAACCCCTGGGGGTGTGCACAGAGGGAACAATTTTCCTTACTGTTAAAGACTGAGGCAAAGTAGGCATTGAGCACTTCAGCCTTGTCTTCGTCCCCTGTTACTCTTGTTCCCTCTGCATCTACTAGGGACTGGAGATTCTCCCTAGCCCTCCTTTTGCTGTTGATGTATTTGTAGAAAGACTTTTTGTTGTCTTTCACAGTCATGGCCAATCGCATTTCTAGTTGGGCCTTAGCCCTCCTGACTTTTTCCCTGCACATTCTCGCTTCCTCCCTATAGTCCACCCAGGATGCCTGCCCCTTCCTCTAGAGGTCGTAGACCCTCCTCTTCCTATTGATGTCTCTCAGGACCTCCCTACTCAACCCTGCTGGTTTCTTACCCCGCCGGCTACTTTTCCGGAACTTGGGGACGGCTTTCTCCTGCGCTGCTAGGAGTTCCTTCTTGAAGAGCGCCCAGCCCTCATGGACACCTTTGCCCTCAAGGAGCGCCTCCCACGGGACTTTTCCGACCAGCCTTCTGAACAGCCCAAAGTCTGCTCTCTGAAAGTTGAGGGCGACTGTTCTGCTAACCTCCTTCTTCATCTTACCCTGCACCGAGAACTCTATCATCTCATGATCGCTTTGCCCCAAGCGTCCTCCAACCCTCACATCCCCCACCAGTCCTTCTCTGTTCACCAACAGCAGGTCCAGGAGGGCACCGTCCCTTGTCGGTTCGTTCACCAGCTGTGTGAGGAAGTTGTCTTCCAGACACTCCAGGAACCTCCGGGACTGCTTCCTCTCTGCTGTATTATACTCCCAGCCAATATCTGGGAAACTGAAGTCTCCCACAATGACTAGAGGTAGCGATTTTGAGACTACACTCAGTTGTTTGTAGAAGAGCTCATCAGCTGCTGCTTCTTGGCTGGGTGATGTTTGCACCCACTCCTTCTTTCCTCAAAAGTTTGAGCTTCATTAGGATGTATCTGTAATACTAAAGTGGTTGCTTAGGCACATCGTTAATGAGTTTAATTGGACATGTCCAGCTGGGAGAGCCTCTTGATAAGACTTGATCTGTTGGATGAAATTATGTATTTCTGCCTGTTGCTAAAACACCGATTTACCAGTGAACAGTAAACCAGGATTTTGCTTGTCAAAAACTTGGGAACAGAAGGAAATAAAGGCTCTTTGAGTTACTCTTTTAGACGTAATGGTACAAAACTCCATTTGTAATAATGCTGTTAAATCCAATGGAGTGTGGAGTGTTCTGTGCAAGTGAGTTGTGAAACTCCTACGACACATGCCAGCATGTTGTCTTCTTACACAGACGAACTGCAAGAGTTAGTTATTTCCTTTAGGTTTCCTAATTCTTAGTCAAATAAACTAAACTGCAGTAGTCTCTTCTTCTTCTCCTTGACCTGTTAAAGGCCTTTGCGTGATTTCTTACCAGGTTAAGCTGCATGGAATCAGCGCCTTGCAAATACACATTTAGGGACTTTTTTATTGGAGCTTCTCCCATTGGCCGAGAATATCCAATCGGCTGAGTTATTCCAAGTGGAAAACTTGTGCAGGAATATGAAATCCTTTGAAATGGATACAATAGTGCCAGGTAGAAAATGTTCCTCCAGTGAAATAGCCTGGTTGAAAAATGATGTGAAACTTCCCTGCTCCATCTGTTTCCTTCCTTTCCCAGAGCTTGTAGGCCATGGCCTGCTCTTAGTTGTTGATTTAGGTCTGGGTTCAGCTGCAGCATTCTTCTGCTGGCTGCTCCTTCCTAACCTCTCCCTCCCACTGGTGTGTTTTTCTTGGAGGAACACAGACTGAGGTCAAACGTTGATGCCTTAATAGTGGACGTCCTTGTTTGATACGGAGGGTTGGGGGTTTTTTGTAATTAAGAACTGTAAAATAACCAGGGTGGTCCCTGTGTACACCAGTGAAAAGAAATCCATTTACTGTGTACGTGTAAATAACCTGGGAACTTGGGTTTTGGGCCAGTTTCAGCTCATGTTCACATCCAGAGCAGCTTTGCACAGTAGACAGACCCTAGGATACGGAGGGTTGGGGTATTTTTGTAATTAAGAACTGTAAAATAATCAGGGTGTTCCCTGTGTACAACAGTGTAAATATGTTTGGTTCCTGAAATGTACTTTAAGAGATCAAATTCTGTAAATAAACTGATTTATAAATTAATCTTGTTTCCCAGTTCTTTCTAAACTGGAGCTTTACAATTACCTAAGTGATTGCTAATTCTGAAGGTGTCCTGGAAATCTGTCCCATGTACGTTCCCCTTTCTGTCTGATGCTGCACTTGGGATGCCAATCGCAGTCCACAAAATCCCATTACAGTCGCCTTGATTATAATCACAAGATGATTAGAATATCCTTATTGTTAAAGCCGAGTGCTGGGAACAGCAGAAGCAGCAAATGGCATCGTGTAATCATTGCAGGAGAAAGATTACTCCTTACACGTTTCATATAAAAGAGGTTTTAAAAAGTCATGGTTTAAAACCTGACCTGGAGGGGAAGCTGTTTCCATTTAAACAAGGCTCTTGGAATTCTCTTCTTCAGAGCCCCAGCCTTGTGTTGGATCCCACAACTGGGTTACAGCTGCTGTTACCAGCACCCATCACTTCTTCACCGAAGGCGTTGAGTGTTGTTCTCTGGGAACTTTATGTATGGGTGGAACTTTACTAAATCTTTGCTGTTTCCTTCCCAGGATTAAAAAAAACCAACCCCCGAAAGGCTGCGGAGCTCTGTGGCAGCTGAGCGGTCGCGGTGCCAAACAGCAGGCGTGCTGGCACGTGGCGAACGAGCGGCAGCATGAAATGTGTAAGACGAAGCGTGTTTATTGAGCTGCCTGGGAGTGGTTTGGTGCCGTTTATCACGGTGCAGCCCAGCAGAAAAGGCTTTGCCTTCCCTTGACTCCAGGTGTCTACAAACCCCAGCGCTGGCCTTTGCAGTTTGGAGGATGCTGCGTTCCAGGCTGCTCCTCACCCCTCTCCTCTGCCTGGGAGGGGCGTATGCGGCAAACGGGGGGTTGAACAAAACCATTGCCAGTTTGCACTGTGCTGAGCGGTCGTTTGCTCTTGGCTTTTCCGTAGCAGAGCTGCTTCGTCCTGGAGGAAGAGTTGCTGCGCTCGGACTTGAATTATGGAAGCCGCTTTGCTGCAGTCCCGTGGTGCCAGGGTGGTAAGTTCTGAGCAGAGCGTGCTGGGAACAAGGTCTGCAGCCCTCATACAGACGGAGAAAGACGCTGCAGCCCTCTGAGCTCAGGGAGCTGAACTGGCCAAAGCGCGGCGGTGGGCCCTGTGACACCCGCTTCACCCATGCACCCGGTGAAACTCCCGGGTTGGGCAAGGGCAGGGATCGGCACGTTGGATCGAGTGGGACTGTTTGGGTGCCTCCCTTGCCGGGTGCCTCCCGCTCCCAGGTGCTCCGGAGGGTGTCGGTTGCAGCCGTCCCGCATCCCGAAATGCCTGGTGGAGCCAGCTCATTGCTCTCTCCAACTCCCTGAGAGGAGGTTGTGGAGAGGAGGGAGCTGGGCTCTTCTCCCAAGTGACAGGAGACAGGACGAGAGGGAATGGCCTCAAGCTCTACACTAGGGGAGGTTCAGACTGGATATCAGGAAAGAATATTTCCCAGAAAGGGTCATTGGGCAGTGGCAGAGGCTGCCCAGGGAGGGGGTTGAGTCACCATCCCTGGAGGGGTTTAAAAGATGGGAAGATGGAGTGCTCAGGGACATGGTTTAGTGGCAGATAGGAGTGGTTGAACTCAATGACCCAAGAGGTCTTTTCCAACCTGGTGATCCTATGATCCTATGAGAAGGGACTGCCCCCCCACCACCCGGGCTCCCCCAGCACTGGTGCAGTGTAAATGTGCTAGAGGAGCGGGGAGCTGCCCGCCCTGTGCTGCGGGAAGAGCTCTGGGGTCACGTCTCCCTGCACAAAGTTCCTCATGAATCCTGCATATAATCATAAATTGTGTTCTGTGGTATTTGAGGAGACCTGGAAAGTGTTTCTAGTGTCTTTAAATAGAAATACCATCACTTTCAGAGGGCTGGCTCGGAAAAACAGTTTGCCCAACTGGATCTGATTGTGTCTGTGCACCTGTGTGTGTCTGTTACTGCCGGTACTGCAGAGCTGAGCTGCACCAGCACAAGCTCCAGGGGGTCTTCAGGCTCCAGAAGCCAGCTTCTAGTTATTTGTACGTGGAAATCTACAATATTTTTTGTTAACAGGGAAAAAAACATCCCTAAAAGCTTGAGTTTGTCTCTGCCTTCATGTCCCCCATGGACAAGTTTTCTGCGCGATGGGAGATGCGAGTGCAGTGGGGCGAGCTGCAGCAGGGCTTCTAAACTCCCATGGTGATCCAGCTGTTCTCCAGTGTTTCCTTCTCGTTCTGCTTGTAGCTTGTGGTACAACCCAGCTAAAACTAGCCAAGCTAAAAGAACAAAAAAGCTGCTTTCGGACCTTATCAGATTCCCAGTCCGCTTTGCTTTCCCACGTAAACCCATTGACTTTCTGCCTGAATAAGGCAAAAGGGACCAAGGCGCAAAGAAAGGAAAAGGTGGTTTTACTGGCAGTGCTGCTTTCATGTAGCTTAATCAGTGTGAAATGCTGGCCCCGTACGCCGTGTACCCAGTTTGGAGCAAAAGCTCCTACTCTGGGGACTAAGCATTTAAGAATATTCCATAGAAGTCAATATTAATGATTTCTTTCTTTCCCTACTCTTAGCAAAGGTGCTTCTTTTCTTTTGTGGTATCCCTTTCATTTGGTATCTCTTGTGTTTTTATAAGAAACAGAGTCTTGAGGAATACCGTTCCCTACGCACACTGAGGGGTTTTTTGCATCACCACTAAATGTTAGTGAAAATAACAGAGGGCGATCTCTTGCTCACACTCTCTGCCTTCTCTGAATGCAGATGATTCAGTTTCCTCTCCCGTTTCCTTGCTTCGGTGCCTTGACTTCTGAGTTTCCTCTTCCCTTTTCTTACCAGGCTGTGCTACCAAGCAAAAAATCATACTGAGGGTACTTGGGAAGACTTTACAATATACTAGTTTCTTATTGGCACTTTTTCTGCCGGTTCTCCAAAAGTTCTTTCTGTTTCTCCCTCCCTCCAGCTCTTCCTTTTTAATCCTGCTTCTCTCACCAGTTTTCTTTCTCTTTTCCCCAGCCCCGTTTTTCATCTCTTCACATTTTTGTGTACCTTTTCTAAGCATATCCTAATTTCTTATCTCCCATTCCATTTGCAATGCTGTCCTTTTACTATGCTGACTTGTTATTTTGTTATCTGTTGTAACTTTCAGTGCCATCATTGGTACATTTGATAGCAAATATAATGCTGGTTTCTCATTTGACTCCTTTATTTGGCAGTGGTTTCCTCTTTGTTTTCATTTCTTCCTTTCTGGTGTCTTCTCACGTGCTTTCTGATCTCTCGGTGCCTTTCCCATAGGAACATTGTGGAACAGATGGTTGTGTCCCCGTGTCCATGTCCTTGGCACCATCAGTGTTTTCCCAGTTTGGAGCGTGTCCTTTCTTTGCTACTTTCTTCTTTGTCCTTATCTGCAGCAGTTCTGCTCTACATATTCCTGTGTACAATTTCTTGTCTTGGACAAGATGAGCAGTTGACCTGGGATTAAAATGTCAGAATACAATGGTATTTGTATTTTAACTGTTCAGCCAAGACAAAGCTTGCCAAACCAGCCTTTAACAGAGCCATGTAGGATGTCTGTGTCCACCAGCCATCGCATAATCGAATCAGTTCTGCTGAGTCTGTGGTCTTCCACCTTCTCTCCCCAAACTTTTAAGGTCCTCGCAGTCTTACCCGACCTGCAGATAACCTTTTGCCGTCACTGCTGTCTCCTCTGAAGTTCTTTGGCATTTCTTCTGTTGAGCTGCTTTCTGTCCCACCCTTCCTTTAAGCTGTATATTAGATAAAAGTGGATCATTTAGTGTAGCAGTAAAGTCTTTTTGAAGCAGTCATTTCAGACTGTGATTCTTATAGCGTGCTTTTTCTTAAAATTGTTCATGGCACATTGAGACAACTTTTGCACTTTAAAAAGAATTCAAACGTCCTTTGTATTTTTTTTTAGTTTAGTATTATTCTCTGATTGTTACTCATTTCGGTGTATTTCAGTGTTGAACTGGTGCACTACGCTGCATGCAAATCCTATAAATAGTCCTTGCAACCGTACCTTATTTTTTTTCTCCCCCACTCCCAGCTGTACTCTTAGTAGAATTAGCCTTCTCTGTCTGGTTCAGCTTCTTGCAGGGGCAGAACGTTGAATTAAACAAGTACTTGCTTTTTGGTAGCGTGCTGATTATTCACCTAAGGCACAGCACTAGAAAGAAGTTATTCTAGTGTCTGGAGGAATTCAAAGGCTGGTGGGAATCGACATCACCCGTAGGCTGGTTTTGAGCAGCTGATAAATTTCTCCCATCCTTCTGAAGGAGGGAGAAGGACATTTAAAAGAGGCACCTTTGTAGTTAGGAGGATTGCATCGTGACTGCAAACTGCTGCAGCGTTGCCTCCTGAAATTGTCGCCAGCTCCAGGAGGCTCCGTTCTTACGGGTCTTTCTTGCAGCAGCAGCACCCGGAGTTGAGCGGAAGGGCTCGGGGATCGCAGCTGGAGCCAGGAGGAGTCAGAGCGCGTGCTCAGAGCCAGCGCCGCAGGTGAGAGATGTACAACAGGCTGCTCTGTGGTTGCTTCCTAGCTTGGACAGAGAGGAGAGAGGTCGAGTGGCCTTTTGTAGGTGTTGCCTTTGAAGGCGTGACGACCTGGTTCAGGAGGAGCGCGACGGCCAAGCCCAGGCCGCTCGGGCCATCAGCACACCGACACCAATGTGGTGGGTGCCAAACGGCGTTTGTTGATAGGTAACACGGCACTCTCCAGCCTGGGCTTGTGACGTCATAGTCGTAGCGTCATTGGCTATCTGGAGGGGGGGGCAGAGCCCTGTCTTTCCGTACTGCGCGACGTCTTCCAGCCGCCAGACCCTAACTCCCCACAGCAGGCATCATATACTTCTGAACCGAGGCACTGAGACAGAATTACATCTTTAGTGATCATCAGAACCGTGGTGTTCTCAAAGTGTGAGCACTGCTAGTCTGACCTGTGTTCTGTTTGGCTCAGGTAAGGGACCGACAGCTTGTACTGGAGTATCCTGTTGAGTGCTGTAACAAGTGATTGCAAACTTTTTTAGTTAGTCTGGTACTTTTCCTAGGGAGTTAAGGAGTGCACAGAGTATTTCCAGTACTGTCTTCCCAGGGGCATCATAAATGATCTATATAGACTTACTTGTGTGTAATAATGGCAACAGTTCTAGTCCCTCGCTAAATTCTGTCTATACTAGTAATCCTAACCATAATAATAAATCCCAAGCAAATACATGAAGAGATACATAATCCCTTAAGAGGCAGTTGCTTGTTCAGAAGTTGTCTTATGCTGTATTTACATATTGAGCAGGTTTTGCTATGTTTGTATTTGGGCAAGAAACCTGATAATGGTATGATATAACGTCTCCAGCAGCTCTCAGAATAGGTTATAATAATTATAAATCATTTGCGTGTTTCTATAAAATTTGTATACATAAATTGAAGAATGGATGAAGAAATGCAGTATCTATGTTGAAGTTACTGAAATACAACTTATTCCTATCTTTAAAACCAACCATAATTCCTTGCTCCGCATGAGGCAGACCTTTGGGCAAGAAGAAAAATATTAAATTCTGATTTCTAAAAACCAATGTTATCCACTATGATAAGGAGAATTATTCCACCAAAGGCAGCATTAACTGATTTTAGAGAAGATGCTCTGAATGTTTTGTAGGGTGGTTTCACTGGGCTGAGCTTTCCGGGCTCTTAAAGCGTAGCAAGCAGGTGAAGGGAAAGGATTGTTCCCCTCTGTTCAGCTCTTGTGAGGCTGTATCTGGAATACCGTGTCCAGCTTGGGGCTCCTCAGTAAAGAGGAGACATTAACATCCTGACACAAGTCTAGTGGTGAAGCAGCAAGGTGGTTAGGAGGCTGCAGTACATGATATGAGAGAGGGGCTGAAAGAACTGAGCCAGCTTAGCCCAGAAAAGAGAAAGCTCAGGGGACAGGGTTCTAGTTGCGATATCCTGAAGGTGGGCTCTTAGGGAACGTCAGGCTAGACACGTTGAGGAGGTGCTCAGGGTGATGACAAAAGGCGATGGTGACAGCCTCCAAAAAAAGGGAAAATCAAAGGAGAAAAACCCACTCCCTGTGAGAGTGGTCATACACTGGAATGAGGGTGAAAGAAGGCTGTGGGATCCTTTCCTGTCACAGGCGTTCAGAACGTGGACGTGGCCTTGGCTTTGGTTAGATGAAATACCTTCAAAAATTGTTGAGCTTGGATCGTTCTGATTTCTGTGCTGTGGACACCTTGCGTTCTTCTATTGTCTCACCTTTGTAACCTCAACGTCCCTTTCAGTCTCTGTTTGTATGACTCTGTCCTAAATATTTGCAATTGACGCCCTTCTCATTTTGCTCCGTGTCTTTCTGAGATGGACTAGAATGCAGAGCAGGAGCACGTGTTCTGAAATCTCAGCGCAGGGACCAGCGCAGGTCATAAAAGCCCAGTAGATTAATTCTTCCTGCTGTGCCTGCATGCAGCTGGGAAGTACCAGAGGATGCTGCATCTCTTGATCTGCAAGAAACTGTCACGCAGTCCAGGGCACAAAAAGCAAATCTGTAAAAGCTCAGAGAGGAGAAACAGCTTCCTTTCTAACATCTGTTTGCGTGTGTGTGTATCTGTGTATGTCTACGCACACTTTGTAATGGAAGAAAGCCATTTCTGTATTATTAAACCATGCCAAATGTGTCTTGCCTTCCAGGAGTTAAGCATGCCGTTCTCAGGGGGGCAAGAGAGTTTCTCTAAATTTACCACGGAGATGGTAAGAGAGTATATGAAAGAGGAGGAAAAGCGAGCAGCTCATCAGTCCTCGCTGCTTCGGCTCCGGGTGAAGGCTCTGAAAGAGAAGGCCAAGGCTGAATTAGCTTGGCTGGAAGACCAGAAGAGGTAAGGCAGTGCTGCTGACTGAACCTTTTCTTGTACTTTTACTTGAATTGGTTTTGTAAGATCTTGCCTCCACCCCACTCCTGCCTTATTAAATATCAATGGTTAAAATATTCTTCTGACATCAGTACCCTGTGCAAATGGTATTGTCGCTTGGAAAGAAGAGAACGCAGTTTGTAAGTGTGCTTTGATGTTTACATTCAATGCAGTTTGATAGAAGAGAATTTCATTGAGACAGTAGGATGTCAGATGTCTGTGAGAGAAGGTCCTTCCCAGTCATTTCTCTTACCAGTCTTAATCCAAGAATGTATAAAATGGTTGGAGCTCTATTTGCTTGATGTCTGCAGTCACTTGGGTTGACTTGGGCCACACTTCGTGAATCTAGATCTATGTTGTCTTTAATGGGTTTTTTTCCAACCTACCACGTACTTTGTCCTGGAATGCCACTTAAAGTCCCTAGGGATACTGCTGATCAGTGGTGGCCAGATTGAATCAAGAATACTTTTCCGTGCTCGCTCTCTGTACCGTTGCTCACCAGACAGTATAAAATGTATACAAATATACAAAATTGGTCCCCCTGCCTTGATGACGAAATCCCCAGAGAAGCTGCAGAGCAGGCACAGGGAAAAGGTCCTGGGCTGGACTCAGCAGCAGGAGGGAGCTGGATTCGGGAATGCACTGGTCTGAGATGAAGAGCAAACAGACAGACGAGATCCTTGCTGGACATTGGGCGGTGAAGAAGAGAGCTTCACCCTCGTGATCCCTCAGTTTTATAAAGAGTAAGACGTACATGGGACAGAATCCTCTGCTGGTTAGTTTGGGGTCACCTGTCCTATCTGTCCCTCCCTACAGGTGTCACCTTTTCCACCACTTTCACTTCGGGCTCCACCAGCTCGAGGATGGCCTTGGTTTCTGTCAGAGCAAGTCTAAGCAACAGCGTTTCTGTGTCCCAGTGCCCCTCGTTATCCCTGCTCGAGAGAGACCCTGTCTGAAAAATATGCAGCTAACTTTCAGAAAATGCAGTTACTTAGATGAGACTTAGCTGCAGAGTTAGAAAACTGCTTGTAATTCAGCTCCAATCAGAGCAACGTCCTTTCGTCTGTCTTTATCACATGGTGAGCATGCTGCCTCTGCCAAACTTCTACCTGTTCATGTGAGAATCCGTGTTACTGTATTGGCCTTTTAACTGTGTGTGTCTCTGACTAGAAGGTACGAAATATGCCACCTTAGAGAATGTGAGAATGCTAGTTAATAAGCACAGGCGTGTGCTCCTCTGCAGGTTAGGAAAAGTAAACTGTTTCCACTTTGAAGAGTAAAAGTCTTGTTGTTTTGTTCTTTCTTATTTAATCCTTTCTTCCAATGTATTTGCAGGCATTTGCGAGACGAGGGAGAGGATGACAAGATGCCACCTATTCGAAAGAGGCAGCGTGATCTGCTGCTGATGTTACAGCAGGAGAAGGTAACTGATGCGCTCTAGGAAGATTCTGTAGAATGTCCTGTACCATTAAATGTTTCAGACGGTGCGAAAGCTAAGAATTGAGAACTCCATACCAGGCTTTTGGATAGGAAGCTGCCGGTATTTCTTACCAATAAGTTTTATTTGCATTTTGATAGTATCTACAATTTTGTTTTAAAGGGTCCTTCTGTTATCATTGTCTTCTGTTCATTGCTGCTGAGTTCAGGCTGGTGATTTCTTTGTGCAGTTAGAGCGATTTCAAACCCATAGCAAGGACACTGTGGGTGCTTGCGAGCTGTCACGGTTCTTATGCTTCATCTTTTATATCTAAAAGGCAGAAATTAAGCGTCTTCAAGAGGCGAACAAGGCTGCTCGGAAGGAGAGACAGCTGATCCTTAAAGAGCAGGCAGAAATAGAACGAAGCCGTCAGACTGCAATGAAACGGCAGGAAAAACTGAAGTCTGCGGGAGAAAACAAGCTGGTAAGTGTTCAGCAGAGGAGCTGGAGTATTCCTTCTTTGGCCGTGTAGCTAGTATTTCCCTTCAGTGTTATAGGAATGGAAAGCTGCTAGATGGGACCTATTGCTTGGAAGTTTTGTCTGCGTGAACCGGTCTCATCTTCTTATCTCAGCAATTTAATGTTTAATTTCTTGAAATCAATGTTGAGGAAATGCGTTTGGAGAAGTTCTAAAATGTCCTGGTTTAACTGGGCAGTAAACGGTGTTTGTTAATTCTCAGGCTTAACTAATGACTTTGGGAATATAAATTTTTTGATGCTTAGATATCTCAGGCTCTGATTTGGTTTATTTCTTAGACCCCGAAGTACTAAACGTAAGCACTAAACCCAAAACTTGCTGCTGCCTGCGTGTGTTAGTGTCGTTATGCTGAGTTTTTTGGTTCTGCTTTATGAGACAGCAAGACAGGATTTGGGTAACTGGCTTCTTACAAAATCTGAGGAGACACAAATTTAAGAATAGTAGTATAGAAAAGATTGGTTTCGTATTTGGGTAGCAATTCTGGTAGGTCATATTCTAGATAGAGTTAAGGGAGAACTTAAATCATGGAGAAAGAAGGTGTACTGAAAAAATTGTGTCAAATAGAACTGAAGTTGGCAAATGAAGTTAAGTCCGCAGGAGGACAGACTTGCCTGAAGTATTTGGTGTGATCTGGGGAGAAGTACGCTAAAGTCACCCAGACATTTACGGGATCGTTTGTTTCTTACTTTTAATGTTGCTTTTTTTTAACACTTAATTGCAGGAACTTCACAGCGAGGATGACATCGAGCAGAGCAATGGTTCTAGCCCACTTCCAACGGATGCAGAAACACGCAGCCCTTCCCCCATCTCAATCTCCAGCAGTGAGACCAGTAGCATTATGCAGAAACTTAAGGAAATGGGCAGCACGATGGATGAAAAGTAACTATTTTTTTTTCCTTACACAAAAGTTTACTATTTGAATAGAATGAGTTGGCTTGGCCGGTATCTGCTTTACAAATGGCCATCAGAAATATGAGAGGTATTGCTGGCACGTACACCTAGATCCGAGTTGCCTGAAAAGGAGCCCTTTGGAACCAGGAATAGAACTATATAAATCTTTGAATGTAATACTTTAAAGGCTACAGTTCTTGCATGAATACCAAGCTTCAAGCGTTATTAGCTGACAGTGTGATCGAAGTTTGTTGGAGAAGGTTGGTTTTAATATTCTGTGTCCTTGATAGTCAGTAAAAGCGCATCAATTTCAGAGATTTTTGTGTCTGTACGTACAAGGCACTTGGATGGGCTCCAGCCTGATGGTGTATCTTGTCACGGTTCTTGCAACGAGACCCCTGAAGTCAAGTGGTCAAAATGGGGCCTGTATTTTCTCTCTTCCCCCATTACTTTAAATGGGAAAAATGTAGGATGTGAGACTCCGGAACGACAGTACCAATTTTTATCTTGAACTGACGTTTAAGTTATAAATAGCAATAGTCTTCTGGAAAAGTTAATAAATGAGTTTGAGATGTGGCTCGCAGAAAGGTTATTTAGTATGTGAATTTAAATTCTGATTGCGCTGAAGTCAGCTAGGGATGAGTTCTGTGAGTGTTTTCTTAATTAATGGTGATGGGAACGCGTGTGACTAAGAATACAGGCAGTTAATAAGACCCTTCTGGTCCACAGGTTGGAAAAAGTTGAAAAGAGTTGTTAGTCTTCAGAGGTAATAATGAAGTGCATAGGCAGTTTGGGGTCCGAAGACTAAATCTGTTGATTTCACCTGTTAAATTGTAAATCAAAAATTGTTTCTGCATCATTTCAGTCTAGGAATTACTTTGCGTGCACTAAACAACCCAAATGCTTTACCAGCATGTGCTCATTAGTTTCAAGCCTTTAATTCTTATTTCAGACTAATCCATTAAGAGTCTGGCCTCTGCCACTTCTCTGCAAGAAATAGTCTTAGCTTAAACAATTTTTCTGAACTTTTAACAAGGCGGATCACTATATTTTAGTTCATACTGGTGATCTTTGTAGTGTTTTTCCTCTTGAGATTCCTAACGCAGCTGGCTGAAGCACCAAAAAAACAAGCAGTGCCCCTTGGGAAGGCAAGGGGTCTGTGAATCCTTAGCACCCTCTTTGCTCGTTATCACTGAAGAAGCACATATCCCACACTTGCATGAAGATAAAAATCAGTAGTAGTAAGTGAGGGCTTGGTGTAAGTAGGAAATGGAGAAAGACTTTTTCCTGGGGCCTGTAGAGATAGGCCAAGGAATAATGATTTTGGACTAAGATTGGGTAGATCTAGATTAAATATAAGGAAGATCTTTTTTATAAGAGTGGTGAGGCACGGGCACAGGTTGCCCAGAGAAGTCACGGGTGCCCAGTCCCTGGAAGTGTTCAGAGTCAGGCTGAATGGGGCTTGGAGCAACCTGATCTAGTGACAAGTGTCTCAGCCCATGACAGGGAGGTTGGAACCAGATGATGTTTATGGTCCCTTCCAACCCAAACCATTCTAGGATTCTAATCTCTGTGTTCTGAATGACACTTTGCTCCAGAATAGCTGCTCTGAGTGTCTAGTTTGGGGTTAAGGTCAGTATACCCCGATGTGTAAGTACAAGCCGTGCATTTTCTGCAGAGCGGTTCTGCGAGATCTGAAAAATTCTAGTGTAGAAGATGGAAAGATTTTACACTGTGCTCAAGACTTGGCATGGCAGAGGAATTGTGTGTAGTTGATGTTGAACTTGCTTCCATTTACTCTCTTAACAGTTAGATGCTACGGTCTGGGTTGCTTAAATGTTTAGGAGAAAGACTAGAGATACTGTTGTTCGAGAGCCAGCAAAGAGGACTAGCGTATGCACGCAAACCTAGTTGTACCTACAAAGATGTAGAAGAATTTCCTCCTTTCTGAGGCTTGGTACATCACCTGAGAAATCTTTGTCAGAAAGAAAATATCTGCTTGATTTTCAGCATAAACTTTGCTTTTTATCTACTCTTAAACAGAAAGTCTGTTCTTAAAGGGAATAGATAAAGCATCCAGGCATGTTAGTAGCATGTTAGTAGCGGGGAAAGTACGGTCCTACATACTCTTGAAGCTGTCAGCTCCCAGTGAACATGCCAGGTGAGGCGATCCGTAGAGATGATGCTTAAAAGAAGAAGGATTAAACCTCCAGTAATTCAGGAGAACTATTCATACAGGATCACCTTGTCTTATAGTTATGTATTTGGAACAAACTGTGGGGCAGCTGGGGTTGCAGTTTTTCTGTCACTGGGCTTAGCAAAAGGAAAGGTTCATTTTTCAAAGAGTCCCTGCGTTCTTGAGGGTTCCAGTGTAATACCACAGGTACTTTTCATGTCCTGAAACTGGGAACTTACCCTGTTTATTTTAGTGAACCATTAGTAGCGCTTTCAATGATTTTGAAGATCTTTAGAATATTAGCAATGGGTTTACAGAATGTTGTAGACTGTACTTAATAGAAAAAAACCCAACAACCTCTTGTCTTCTTGGGTTGTTTTCAGCAGCACATCGGAAGTCTAGGAGATAGGAGTTAGTGTGGGTTTTATCCTAGGAAACAGTTGGCAAAGCTATAATTTTGGGAATTGTGGCACTAGAGCATTGGGGTATTGGAAGCTTTGAGTGTGGTTGGCTGTTCTCCCATCGTCTTCTGCTCTGCCTGTCAGGTTCCTAACTAAGCGAGAACAGAAGCTGATGCAGCGTCGACAACATGCAGAGGAATTGTTGGAGTGGAAACGCCGCCTGGATGCAGAGGAAGCAGAAGTACGGCGGATAGAAAAGCAGGCGCTAGCTGCCTGGGACAAAGAGCTGCTCAAAACCAAAATAGCCAAGAAGGACCTAGGGGATCAGAGAACTGAGCCCAAAGGTAACAGAGGTGGGGAAAGCGATGCAACTGAGGAGAATAAGGCATAATTTAACATGATTGCTTATGTTTGCGCTGTCTTCCTTTTTTGGCATTTTGGTGGTGGTTTTGCTTTGTACGCTTATAATCTTGATTTCTGCACTCCCTGCCGCCTGCGCTAGAGCGTGCTAGGATGTGATTAGTATAAATGATGCCATCGTGAGGAAAAACAAGTTCCCCAGTGCTGGGAGCTGTGGCTTTACTGTTCTGTCTTACACAGAACTTGCAGCACGAAGCGTAGAAGTGGATTGCGGTGGGAACAAACACTGAAGTTGTTCTAGAAACAATCAATTTTCCTTTTTTGCCCACTTTGCTGAAAGTCGGCAAGCGCTCCCTGTGAAGGTGCGAAGGATGTGCAGAATTATGCCTTTCTACACTTGTTACAGAAAATAGTCATGCAGATTCTAGACGTTGCAAGACATTTTAAAGATATGTGTATGAGTCAGTCAGTTCCGGTGAACAAAAAACCAGCATGAGTGCTGAACTAGCACCAACAGATGAGAAAATACACTTACTTTTTATTAATTGTATCTACCAGAAAGCATGGGAGCTCAGTCCTGCTTTAGAAGTTGTTCCTCTCACCAGACTTTGCTCGAATATCAAATAGTTTTCTATGGCTGCCTCAGTCGTGCTGTGACTCCCGCGGAATTTAGTAAACAGCAATATTGAAACCCCAACTTATTATTTTACTTGTTGCCCGTTGTGAGACTCATGATGAAATCATAACATTAACATTTCTGCAGTTACAGTAAAGGAAGCAATCAATTTGAAATTCAAGATCTGGCTTGCAGATTATATACTACTTTGTGACTTCTTCAGACTAATAGTGACTCTTGCTAGGCAATGGTCAACCGGCAGGACAGGTTTCCCCAGCAGTCTTTCTGCAGTGTGTTGTGTGGAAAATGTTAGAATATCCTGCACATCTCTGTATTTTAGACATTCAGCAGTCACTAAGAACATCTGGCAGTCTTAAATTGTAATTGTCTGGTAAACGTGCTTGTTAGGGCTGAATATTCCACCCTTGGTGCCTAGGTGAGTGAAATAACACCACTTTGACGTGTATTGGTAGCAGTTCCTACTTTAGATGGAGGCAGCGGTAGCTCTGAAAATACAAAAGCCAGTGGAAGTTAAGAAAGCAAAGCAGCCAAGATCCTTCCTTTAGGAGCTGCAGCTGCTGCTCTAGAAGAGGCAGGGGGACATCAGCCCCGGGGAGGAGCTCCACTAAGACTGTGTTGGATAGATATTTTGAAGAGTTTTTGATATTTAATTGTGGGACCGCTCTGGGACAAGGATGTTGCTTTGCACTGTGTTGTTGTACCTTTCAAATAAAAGTGGACATAATCGGGTAGGTGGAAAAGAATAAGCAGTGAGAGAGTGAGGCGGTCTTTGTGTGGAGTCTGAGAGGGCTGAGAAACGCAGAGATTGTTACAGCAGCAATAAGGAATGTGGCTGAGTCACTGGTAGAATGGGGTTATCGTGCAGAGAATGGCTCTGAGGACAGTGTCCCAAGTGAAAAGCAGCAGCACATCATCAGAAGAGGACCAGGTTGCAGGAAGCTCTGGGGACAGAGAGGAATAGAGGAGATGAAGAAAAAATTATTCGAGTGCAAAATAGCTACAGTCAGTAACAGCAGGATTGGAGGGTCTGTGAAATGGAACTTGCGGCAAAGATAGGCCAGGTAGTTTGCTATGAGCGATTATTGAGTGGTCCACTACGTGTCTAAGCTCAACACTACCCCTGTTCACCCTGAATCAATTGCCATCTCGAGGCCTGACAATAGTGAAAATCCCTGCTTTGTTCAAATCATCTTTCCTTCCAAACTCTCCATGTCATGGATGGTTTCAGCTAGGATGCAGAAAATCCAAACTTGGCAGAAAACTCCGTTCCAAGTGTCGCTCTTGTCAATTAAGTGCACTCTGTAGCTTGAAACTCGACGCTGCGATTATGAACAGATATTCCAGATGTAATTTTGGTGTGCATCTTTGAGTTGTCGTGTTTTTAAGTACATCAGAAAAAAAATTATTCCCCCAGCAGATGACGTGGTGAGCAGTTAATGAGGGAGCAGAGTAAATGGGGGCGGTAGATGCAAAATAAGTTTGGTAGCAAGTTACTGTGTGTATCGAGTCTTTCTATTAATTAAATAAGATGCAATGGTTTTTCATATGTTACATAGTAGCATCGTGAATCTGAGATTCAGCTTTGAGTCTCGTTCTCTTAAGGTTAACCTGCTGGCATTAGATTCTTAAATACATAGTTTGTATTTACTTGGTGATTGTTCATTGCTTTACGTAAAACTGCTCTGTGAGGGGCAAGCTTACAAAGACTAAAACTAAACTTTTTCAGAAACCACGTCTGCTCAAAGTGACATTGAAGGACGGATCAGGGCCCTGGAGGATGAACTACGGAAAAGGAAGTCTGTGGTTTACCAGCTGAAAAAGGAACAGGCAAAGAGACTAAAGGAGAGACTGAAGGCCCAGGAAGCCAGTTTGATCAAACAACTGGAGGTTAGGAAAATTTAGAAGAAGGGCAAAGTAAAAGTTCGTTAGCCTTGGATAACTCATTATAGTATGGATGTTGTTGGCAGGAAATTGTATCAACAGCTGTGAAAATGTCATTATTATGATAGAAATGTGACTCTGTTCTGGCTATTTAACGGTTTTCTAGAATGAACCAGAGCCTTGAGGCGAAGTTGCCATTGCACTTCAAAATGTATATCTTTAACGGACTACTGGCAGCGTTTGGGGACTTAAATATGTTTGTGCACATTAGTATCCTAGCTTGGATTAAGGAGCGATGCTCACGTAATTAGTTTAAGGAAGCAAAGTATTACAATTCCCAAGGTTCACAATTGTAGAGCTTTAGGAAGTTAAGTAGATTGCTTTACTGAGGAACCAGGTGTATCCTTTATTCCTTTAATGGGTTTTCATGGCTGAGTTGTAGTTAAGGATTAGCAGACTAACAGCCATACCTGTTTTTCCATGTGCAGTCGTATGATGAGTTTATCAAGAAGGCTGAAGCCGAGCTGAGCCGAGACCCGGAGGCGTCCCCCGCAGCCAAACCTCAGATCAAAACTCCATCCTCAGCGGCTACTGAAAAACCAAAGATCAAGGCACCACCGCTCCACAGGTCACTGGGATTTCCTCTTTCTGAGTTTATTCTGAATGTGTGGTGAATGCTGTTTGAGCGAGGAAAGCTGGAAACCGCTCTTCCTTAAAGCCCTGAGCAGGGGCAGTATCTTGTTGACCTCTGCTGGTGTCATCAGACCCAAACCAGAAAAGATGCACTGGCCCTGGAATCACGTGCATCACGGTTTTGTCCTGCCCAGTCCTTCAGATCCTATTGTCAAGTTTTCTGAACCAGAATTTTCCGTTATACAAGAATGTGCCAAATAGTTGTTCGGCTTACTGGCCCAGTCTTTTCCTGCTTTGATCACCCATGGTGCTTGATGCGCTCTGCGAGGCAAACTGTTCACCTCTGCAAGTTTAAAGCTGGTTTGGGTCTTAGGTTTTAACGGATAGATAATTCAGCTGACTTCTGCACTCCCTACTGTATTTTTAAGTGTTACATTTTTTCCAGCAGATGGTGCAGTCTTAGTGCATTCAAGTGAAGAAAAAAATTACCTTTTTTCTTTTCTGGCAAAAAAAAAAGGGTTAGTTTGATTCCTGTACAAGAAAATTACTTTCCAGGACTCACCAAGCTCTCCTCTCTTTCCCCTCTCCTGCTTTCTAAGATCACAGTATGTTGACAAACCAAGCTATTTATGTTATCATTGGTGTGGTCTTATAATTATAGATGCTTGTATTTCCATTTTTATCTATTAAAACAAACCCCATGAAACAACACTCCGGTGTAACCAGGATTCATGCAATTTGATATTCCACCTTTAGGCCCGAGACGGTTAAAAACTGGAAATCGCTGGCTGAATCAGAGCGATCCAGGGCATCTCTGGAATCCATTTCTGAACATGCAGGTATGTGACTGGAAGAATCTGTGCTACAGACAAAGATCTTGAGGACTGACTGTTGTAAATTTCTTGAATCTTGATTCAAGAAGAGGTTTTAAAACAGCATCCAGACGTCACAAAACCGTAATGATCAAGCTATATTTTTACTATTTTGATGTAGTAGGCTTCTGCTTTTGTTGTTTGTTTCCTGTGTGTTCAGGTTTTAGTTTTTAATTTTGTTGAGGATTAAGTGAAAACATAATTACTTGAGGACCTTTCTCCTTTCTTTTGTTTCTTCTTCGTTTTGTCACTTGAGGAAAGCAAGGAAACCAAAAATAATGTAGGCTTTAGGAACAGACATTTAGGTATAGGGATTTTTTGAGATATTTTTCAGTGTTTTGCAGTCGATCATTACCTAATCTTCATCTACCGTTATAACCTTGGTAGGTTTTGCAGCTTGCAAACAAATAGCTGAGCCCTTGCTTTAAGTTTAGCATTGCGTGGCGTTATGAAATACTGATAGAAGGAACAGCTTTGGAAAGAAAGCATTAGAGCCCTGGAATTGAAGGCATGTTGCTCATGTCCATTGGACAGCTGGAAAGACGTGTTGCCGCGGCACCAGTTTGTATCTTTTGGTGCAGAAACATTTCTTGCCAAACTAACCTGATCGCCTTCTATGGCAAAGTGACTCGGCTACTGGACGAGGGAAAGGCTGTGGATGGATCTTCCTGGACTTGAGTAAAGCCTTTGACACAGTTTCTCCCAGCATTCTGCTTCGGAAACTGTCACCTCTGGCCTGGACGGGCGCACACTGTCCTGGGTGGAAAACTGGCTGGATGGAGGGCCCAGAGGGTGGTGGGAAATGGAGTTAAATCCAGCTGGAGGCCAGTGACAAGTGAGGTTTCCCGGGGCTCAGTGCTGGGTCCAGCCCTGTTCAATGTCTTTATCAATGACCTGGATGAAGGCATCGAGTGCTCCCTTAGCAAGGTTGGGAATGACACCAAGCTGGGTGAAAGTGTGGATCTGCTGGAGGGTCGGGAGGCTCCAAAGGGATCTGAACAGGCTGGAGCGCTGGGCTGAGACCGATGGCATGAAGTTTAACAAGGCCAAATGTCAGGTCCTGCGCTTGGGGCACAACAACCCTGGGCAGCTCCAGACTAGGAGAAGCCTGGCTGGAAAGCTGCCTGGAGGGGAAGGACCTGGGGGTGTTGGTTGACAGCGACTGAACATGATCCAGCAGTGGCCCAGGTGGCCAAGAAGGCCAATGGCATCTTGGCTTGGATCAGAAATGGTGTGACCAGCAGGTCCGGGGAGGTTCTTCTCCCTCTGGACTCAGCACTGGTGAGACCGCTCCTCGAGTCCTGTGTTCAGTTCTGGGCCCCTCACCACAAGAAGGATGTTGAGGCTCTGGAGCGAGTCCAGAGAAGAGCAACGAAGCTGGGGAAGGGGCTGGAGAACAGGCCTTATAGCAGCGGCTGAGGGATCTGGGGGTGTTTAGCCTGGAGAAGAGGAGGCTGAGGGGAGACCTCATTGCTCTCTACAACTCCCTGAAAGGAGGTTGTGGAGAGGAGGGAGCTGGCCTCTTCTCCCAAGGGACAGGACGAGAGGGAATGGCCTCAAGCTCCGCCAGGGGAGATTTAGGCTGGACATTAGGAAAAATTTTTCCCAGAAAGGGTCATTGGTCCCTGGCAGAGGCTGCCCAGGGAGGGGGTTGAGTCCCCTTCCCTGGAGGGGTTTAAGGGACGGGTGTCGAAGCACTGAGGGGCATGGGTTAGGGATTGATGGGAATGGTTGGACTCGATGATCCAGTGGGTCTCTTCCAACCTGGTTATTCTATGATTCTATGATTGTTACTAATTTTGTTGCCTGTGGTTGCAGTTTTCAATAAAACAATGTAGTCTGTATGATCTTATGTAATTCCCTTTTTATTTTCTTTCAAGATACCATCTCGTCAAGAACTGAAAGATCTGTGTCTGTGTACACCAAGAAGGTTGCTGTGACAGAGGATCATGTAGAAGAACCTTCTGGAACATCTTCCTCAGTTTTAATGTCACCAAGGACTTCGAGAGCAGCAACTGGTGGTTCCTTGGATGGAGAGTCTTTTGGCAAACCGAGCAAATCGGCGGAGGGAAGAGCTCATCTGCTTTCAGAGCAACTCTTCAGTCAAAAGGAGCCATCATACCTTGAAGACTTTGAAGGATCTTCCAGGCAGCAAGCATCAGTTGAAGAAATGCTTCCTGAGGAACATTACAAAGATGACTTTGAAGTATCTCTCCTCTCTCCTAATGATGATGCTCGGTCAGTGACAGCACAGTCAGAGCACACTCAGACCAGCAGGAGCAGATCCACCAGCCTTGGCAGCGATGGTGGAATCAGCGAATACCTCAGTGACAAGTCTTTCTCTCTCTCTGGCAGCATTCATTCAGAGAGGCTGTTAGAACTTGGGTCTCCAGTAGAATTTATGAAAAATACTGAACGGAGAGATGTGGAGCAAGAACAGTTAGAAGCCCAGCTTAGGCTACCGCTTAGAGAGGAAAAGTCAGAAGACCAACTGGGAAAGGTTAGTCTGCTGACAGACAGTCTGCTTAGAGATTTTGTGAAAGACACAGTCAGTCAGTGAGGCACCAGTTTGGTTTTTTCCCAGGTTGTGTTTGCTGACGTGGAGGTTGCCTGTATGCGCATGTCTGACGTGTGTTCTTGTTTGTCCCAGTTCACAGCTCACTTTGGTTGCCCTGCAGGCTGGAGGACGCAGTTTGTATTTAATCCTTACCCGCAGTTTTTATTCTAAAAGTAGAGAAAGAGACTGTAAACTTACCTCTGGCTATTCTTGATATGAAATAATCATCCTCAAACGTAATTAGTTGCTGTGGAGATTGTGATGGGGTCAGGCTGCTCGATTCACCAAACTAGTGTATCGTGAGTAGTAGAAGTTCAAGCTTCCTCAGAACAACCATTAGTGACACAGATTCAGGACTTGGCCTCTCTCCTGAAGGCCCCAGTAAACCTGCCTGCTTTGCCATTGATTTCAACATATTATCATCACGGAAAGCTTCAGCCCATTTGACGACTCTGAGCACCACTCACTCACTGCAACAGCCATCGCCTGCTAAAAGATTTTAGGCTTTTGCTTGAGGTCTGAGACTGCTCGTTATTGAAAAGCTGTAGGTGACGTCGTCAGGTTTTAAACCACTCTGCCTTTCATGAACAGTTAAACATTAGGACAGACAGTTAGCAGGACACAGAGTCTTTTAAGCTCTGTAGGAATCCTCTGAAAGCATTCATCAGGAGCAATAGAAACCCCAGGTATTTGAATGAAAACACTTCTGATTTTACTGTGGGCTTTTTGTTATTTCTCTGAGTATTTCTGCATACATTGGCAATTATATCGGCGAATAATTTAAAAATATAAGTTCTTTCAGACAACAGTGTGACACCGCTTTTATATTTACTCGGTTGGTCTCAATTTGCAGGAGAGCCCAGTGTTTGGAGCCAGTGGTCAGGAAGAGCTCGCCAAGAGACTGGCAGAGCTGGAGCTCAATCAGGAGTTCCCGAGTACGCTGGGAGACGATCAAGACTGGTTTGATGAAGACTATGGCCTGAAGTCCCATAAGGTCCCACAGAAGCAAGCTGAGGAACCAGCAGTGCTGCCCAAGGTAGAACCGCAGAAAGTGCCAGCGAAGCCAAGCGAGGAGGCTTTGGCCATCCCTCACACTGCGGTGGAGGTGGAGGGTATGGTGCACGCAGCAGCTGAGCAGCTCTGGAAACTGAAAGAGCTGGGGCGTGATCTTCAAAGCTGCAGCCTTCCTATGGATCTTAGTGGTACTCTCAAAGAGCAGGACACAGACACAGCAAACAAGCAGGCTACTAGAAAGGTACAGTCTTTAGGCATTTTATTCTTGTCCTTTGAATCTTTACCGTGAGTGGCAGAAGTCTTAACTTCTACATCTTTCTTTGCTAAGCTGGTGTTTGATTTAACAAGAGAGATCTTTGAGGAAATCTTTCCTGTGGATCCTAATCTAAATCGACCCGTTGGGATGAAGCCTCGTAGGATAGCATCTGCTTACTTTCGCCGAGTGAAAGATCCAAACGATCTGGATGAAATCAAGGTAGGAGGATGTCTTTGTCATGCAGGGGAAGCGAGATGAAAAATACCATCTTGGCACTTCCCTGAGTGTTAAAAGATGATAACAGCTGTGTAAGAGATGAGTTGAGAAGAGAAATGAGATTGCAAACTTGAAGGGGGTTTGCCAAACCTGTCCTTTTTTGCTCAGTAATAGGTTTGCTTCCCTGTCCTTTTGGCTGGTCCTGGTTGCTTTGAAACCTTAGTCCTCTGTGCGGAACTGCCAAGATGACCTTGGTCTTAGAACATAGGGATGCTGACAGACTGCTGCTTGAGCTTAAGAGAGAACAAAACCCCAAAAAGCCTGGTTGGAGCTAGGTTAAACTTGCAGGGTTGGACATCTGGAAAAATACTGTCTTCCTGGGTGAATCCAACAAAGAACCTTCCATACAGCTCATCAGGACCCACGCAAAGACTTCTACCTGTACTGTTTCTTCTGAAACTGAGGGTGGGAGTTGACTGCAAAATGCAATACAATAATCAAAATAATTAACCTGCTGAAGAAACAGCATGCTGACTGCCCAGAAAAGACAGCAATAGTATCTAGATCACTCTAGTAGCTGAGAAGGCTTCCAGCGCGTGTGGCGCAGAGGGTAAGGCAGGGGTACAGGGCAAGGACACCAAACTCCCACCCTGCTTTTCTTTAATCTTCTCCCATAAAATGCATTGTCATCATCTCCTGTTTGCTCTCCTGTTTTATTGAAAGTGTCTATTCTCAAGATAGTTACAGTGGTGTAATTTTATTTTTCGCCAGTTCTGGATTTGATAATTGTTCTGATTCTTTAATGCCACCTCAAGGCCTCTCACTGTCACCTTCTTGCGTGCACACATATCTCTTAGCTGAACAGGAAGGTGTTATGCATTCTGTAAGGTGACTTTTTAGGGTAGGTACTTTGTGCATACGTTTCACTTCTTAGCTGAAATGTGATGAATCTCACCCTTACTGTTCTGTAGAGCTTCCTTGCAGCTGAAGTGCTGAAGTTGTTGAGCCCGAGGAAGGAGCCTAATCACAAAACATACTGGCAGAAGATGATGAAATTTGGGCGGAAGAAACGAGACCGAGTGGATCAGATCCTGGTCAGTGAATGAAAATAAGCAATTGTGTCAGATACTGCTCTCTAGACTGAAGTGATTCTATTTTCCGGTGTCCAAACGTGCTGTTTAAAGAATACAAAGCATGCCTGAGGTCTTTGGTGGAGGGTGTTTCATTTTAGAGAGCGACCTGTTGCCAAAGCAGAAGTCAAGTAAGGAGACGAGTGAATTCTCTGTTCTTGACTACTGATTTGACTGGAGTATAAATTTGCCCACTCCCAAAAGTTTAAAGTGCGAATTTACAGAAGGACGTGTTGAAATATTTGACTGAAAGGACGGTGAACTTTTTCTTTGGGCAGGGAATATGTTTTTCCTAATTTAAATGTAAATATTTTTCCTTTGAAGTAACCTTGTGTAAGGGGAGATGGAGACACTGAGAACTAAATAAACTAGATCTGCAACCTCTCAGTCAAATCAGGTTAGGAAAGTCACTGGGTTAGAACAGCAGCAACTTTGAAGAGAGTGTGTGGGACATGCTAATCCCTCGTACCTACAGCTAAGTGTTTCCTTTGAGCTGGGCAACAAGCAGGACCAGTGACCCCAGCTGCTGCTGGGGCAGAGCTGCGTAAGATGGAGCATGCCTCGCCGTGTACTAGTTTTTGAAAGTTACTTGTTGGCTTGTATTGCAGGGTGATTAACAGCTTTATTGGCTATAATGATAGTGAAGGTTCTGCTTGGGAATATGAGTCGCCATTAAGACGGTGCTTCACTTAATTATGCCTGAAATTGATTCCACGCATGAGCACATACGTGTAACTTCAGGTCATGGCTCGTGTGGTCTTTTAATTACGCATCAGTGGAAGGTTTCCAACACAGGCTTTTTCCCAGGGGCTTAGTTTTAATTGAATGTAGATAGAATGTCTGTGTATAGGACCTGCATGTCCTAGTACTCTTGAGTCTGGGATACTCTCAGTTCTGGAATATGGAAGCTTTTAAATCACGCACGAAAAAGTCTAGTGTTTAGGTCCCAGAGAGCTAATGGTACAACTCTTACGCTTTGTGTACTAATTTCCCAATTTCTTTGAACTATACCTGGAAAGAAGAATTCCTGACTAGAAAAAAATGTTGTAGTTGAAGGCATCCAGCATGGTTTAGTTGGAATATGTTTGAATTTCAGATGATCTGGTCTGTGATTTACATGCAGACCCAGACATCAAAGATTAATGGAGCTCTGACAAGTTTGGCTTAATAAATAATGAGTTTCATTTTACTTTGTTCTCACAAGACTATGGTAATAAAATTTTAGCTGAAGACTGGGAATAACTCTGTGAAGCTTGCAGCGAGTCGTGCTTTAGGAAGAAGGCAGTCTCAGCGGGGTTGCTAACAGATTTATACTGTAACGTAAGCCACTGTTGGATAAACTTCTAGCTGAAGAGCTAAGGAGATGGTGTTCCATTTCTCTTGCCTTGTTCTAGTAAAACCTTTATAAACAAGAAATATCTTAATAGCTTTCTCTGTCTCCAAGTCAGCCTCTGACTTGTGCTTAAGGTGATGAGTTCTCTGGGAAGGCTAATCCGTGGTCACAAGTGGATGTACAGGTCTGTGCAAGACCTGCTGTTGATCTGCTAGTAAATCACGGTGTACCTGAAACTGAGGGGTCAGGTTCAGAGCTTTCCAAATGTGCTTGGAAGTACATTGAGGAAGTACAACACAGGGATTTCCTGAAGGAGAAACCTAGACCTTTTTTTGGTAGATTCAGGTGCTGTAGAAGCACAATTGAAAACGGTTCGTTGACGTTTTTCTGGAAGTGCAACCAATTTGCACCCCTTGCAACGTGCAGGGGTTGTCATGGGTACTTATGAGCTGATTCTGTAATACTAAAGTGGTTGCTTAGGCACATCGTTAATGAGTTTAATTGGACATGTCCAGCTGGGAGAGCCTCTTGATAAGACTTGATCTGTTGGATGAAATTATGTATTTCTGCCTGTTGCTAAAACACCGATTTACCAGTGAACAGTAAACCAGGATTTTGCTTGTCAAAAACTTGGGAACAGAAGGAAATAAAGGCTCTTTGAGTTACTCTTTTAGACGTAATGGTACAAAACTCCATTTGTAATAATGCTGTTAAATCCAATGGAGTGTGGAGTGTTCTGTGCAAGTGAGTTGTGAAACTCCTACGACACATGCCAGCATGTTGTCTTCTTACACAGACGAACTGCAAGAGTTAGTTATTTCCTTTAGGTTTCCTAATTCTTACTCAAATAAACTAAACTGCAGTAGTCTCTTCTTCTTCTCCTTGACCTGTTAAAGGCCTTTGCGTGATTTCTTACCAGGTTAAGCTGCATGGAATCAGCATCTTGCAAATACACATTTAGGGACTTTTTTATTGGAGCTTCTCCCATTGGCCGAGAATATCCAATCGGCTGAGTTATTCCAAGTGGAAAACTTGTGCAGGAATATGAAATCCTTTGAAATGGATACAATAGTGCCAGGTAGAAAATGTTCCTCCAGTGAAATAGCCTGGTTCTAATAGATCTGTGTTCGTGTTGCTATTCCAAGCGTTTCCTGTAATCTCTTACAGAGACAGACAGATATTTTGTTGGCAGATGCGTGCTGCTTTGGACTCTTTCTGGAACTTTGCAGGGGGTATCCTAGAGCAGCGGAATTGTAATGTTTGTTTTGCCTTTTCCTTTCTACCCTTCAAGGTGGAGGAACTTCATGAGGAAGAAGCACAGTGGGTGAACTACGACGAGGATGAAATACGTGTGTTGATGCAGTTGGTAGACGGCATCTTTGAGGACTTACTCGTCGACACTATTGATGCATTGAACCGGATACATGAGAAAGAGCAGAGATTGTCTGACAGCACTAAAAGTAACCGCACCGCTGCGTCATCACAGAGTCCCGAGCCTGTCTGAGTCCTGACATTGTCTCCACCCTGCGAGCGCTGCTGCTGGACTTCCACGTGTGGAAGCTTCTTCCCTTACTGCCACCTAATAAGTCGGAGAGGCTGTTACTTGAACACACAGTTGCCTTCGACACCCGCTTCACCCGTGCACCCGGTGAAGCGGGTGTCGGAGGCTTTCATCTGCTTTGTTCTTGAGGTTCCTGCTATGCATGCCTCTGCTACTGTTCCATTTTGTGTTCTCCTTTCCACCCTCTTTTTTTAAAAGCCATGGTTGGAATATTTGCCTTTTGCATAATGACACAGCTGGTAGTTCTTCAGGAACAGCTCTGGGGAGTGTTGGATTTGTCAGAGGTCTGTGCAGATTCTCAGATACAGCCTGGCCAGCTCCTTGCTTGTGAGTTACTGGTGAGCCATATTCCTGGGAGTTTAACGAGTGGAAGAACAAGGAGGAGGTTGTGGTGTATAGGAACACGTCCAGTGGGCACACGCATGTCTGTCCCACCGTAGTGGCCCTTCTTGCTGGCTGGAAGTCGACTAGTCTTGGAGAATTGTTCAGCTTTTCTTCCTGACTGATTCACTTGTCACAATGCTGAACCAGGAAACTCGAATGCTTAGGACCAGCGTGGTGTCACTGACCGGGGCACCGCCTCAGATTCCCTTTCCTGGGTGTATCTTCTTCAGTGGCAGGATTGCTATTTTTAGAGGTGCCAATTACGGGAAGAAGGTGGAAACCTGCAGCGTAGGTTTGTGGCTGGAGTATCAGAGAAACAAAGTTGGTATCTATGCTGTAGATAATGCGGCTGGTGTTGAGAAGGTTGCCCTGCGTCCCCCAGGCTGTTTGGCTGTTCTGCAGGCTGGCGTAGCTCCTCTGGGCTGTCCACCCGCAGGGAGAGGCTGTACAGCCGGCCCGCTGGGTACTGAGGACCACTGGAGGTCGTATGCCTGTTGCCTTGCTGGCTTGGAGAGTGCTGGTTTCGTACCCTCAGGAGAAGCGGTAGCTATTTTGACAGCCGTTTTGAAGCTGTGTCTAGGTAACGGCTTTATTCCTTTGCTGTCACCACCCTTTACTTTTGGTGGCAATCGTCATTAGGAGCAACTCCATTTCTCTCCTCTCCCCTTCTTTCCCGTTCTAAGAATAAAGTGATATTTCTGACTCCTGGTTATCTTAGTGGAACCGTGTTAGAAGATACGAGGCTGAGACGTTTATTTGAGACCCGTGAGCTGCTTGGGGCAGCAGTTGTCATCAGTGGGGAGATGCAGCGTCCTCTTCCGAAGGATCTCGCTGCCAGGTGGGAAAGCCCAGGCTTGCGAGGCCAAGGAGCGCGAGTACCTCTCCCATAGTACGATGCTCCCCAAGCCGAGCTGTGGATTTCAGTACTTCTGCCTTTCAGAAAAGGTGGAACGAGGGATTGGAAAGGAGTTCTTACGAGGTGGAACATGGGATTGGAAAATCCCATCTTATTCACTTTCCTTTCTTGAAAATGTGGCCTTAGCTTTTTGCAATACTTGAATAAAGTGTATACCTGCAGAAGATCTTGAGTAGCACAGCGACAGAGACCTTTTAAGTGACTATTCTGCAGGGAACTGTGTGCAGTTCCGACCTTCATATCCCTTTGCTACCTTAAGAACGTTAGGAAAATAAAGGACTTTTCAGCAGAGAAACAGGTTATTTAGTGCATCTGAAGTGTTTACAAATCAGCTAACGTGGAGAAAAGCAAACTATTGAACTTACTTGTAATTTAAACATTAAATGCACAAATATATACAGATGAAAGAGGAACACTGTAATTGCATTTACTAGTTTTTTCCTTGACTTTGCAGAGCCTTTTGATACACGTTTGCAAAGCCGCCTTTCAGAAGGCTCCGTCTCCCTGTGTACTGGGATGTGGAGATGCTGAAAAGAAACCCATTTACTGTGTACGTGTAAATAACCTGGGAACATGGGTTTTGGGCCAGTTTCAGCTCATGTTCACACCCAGAGCAGCTTTGCACAGTAGACAGACCCAAGGATACAGAGGGTTGGGGTATTTTTGTAATTAAGAACTGTAAAATAATCAGGGTGGTCCCTGTGTACACCAGTGTAAATATGTTTGGTTCCTGAAATGTACTTTAAGAGAACAAATTCTGTAAATAAACTGATTTATAAATTAATCTTGTTTCCCGGTTCTTTCTAAACTGGAGCTTTACAATTACCTACATGATTGCTAATTCTGAAGGTGTCCTGGAAATCTGTCCCTTGTACGTTCCCCTTTCTGTCTGATGCTGCACTTGGGATGCCAATCGCAGTCCACAAAATCCCATTACAGTCGCCTTGATTATAATCACAACATGATTAGAATATCCTTATTGTTAAAGCCGAGTGCTGGGAACAGCAGAAGCAGCAAATGGCATTGTGTAATCATTGCAGGAGAAAGATTACTCCTTACACGTTTCATTTAAAAGAGGTTTTAAAAAGTCATGGTTTAAAAGCTGACCTGGAGGGGAAGCTGTTTCCATTTAAACAAGGCTCTTGGAATTCTCTTCTTCAGAGCCCCAGCCTTGTGTTGGATCCCACAACTGGGTTACAGCTGCTGTTACCAGCACCCATCACTTCTTCACCGAAGGCGTTGAGTGTTGTTCTCTGGGAACTTTATGTATGGGTGGAACTTTGCTAAATCTTTGCTGTTTCCTTCCCAGGATTAAAAAAAACCAACCCCCGAAAGGCTGCGGAGCTCTGTGGCAGCTGAGCGGTCGCGGTGCCAAACAGCAGGCGTGCTGGCACGTGGCGAACGAGCGGCAGCATGAAATGTGTAAGACGAAGCGTGTTTATTGAGCTGCCTGGGAGTGGTTTGGTGCCGTTTATCACGGTGCAGCCCAGCAGAAAAGGCTTTGCCTTCCCTTGACTCCAGGTGTCTACAAACCCCAGCGCTGGCCTTTGCAGTTTGGAGGATGCTGCGTTCCAGGCTGCTCCTCACCCCTCTCCTCTGCCTGGGAGGGGCGTATGCGGCAAACGGGGGGTTGAACAAAACCATTGCCAGTTTGCACTGTGCTGAGCGGTCGTTTGCTCTTGGCTTTTCCGTAGCAGAGCTGCTTCGTCCTGGAGGAAGAGTTGCTCCGCTCGGACTTGAATTATGGAAGCCGCTTTGCTGCAGTCCCGTGGTGCCAGGGTGGTAAGTTCTGAGCAGAGCGTGCTGGGAACAAGGTCTGCAGCCCTCATACAGACGGAGAAAGACGCTGCAGCCCTCTGAGCTCAGGGAGCTGAACTGGCCAAAGCGCGGCGGTGGGCCCTTTGATGTCCAAAGGGCTGAGACAAAGTGGTGCTGCAGCCTCCGTGCTCTCATTACCGAGCGGCAGGAGAGCAGCAGGAGAGAATCCACATCGCTGCTTTCCTCACTCTGCAGCAATTTTGCTCCATGAATCCTGTATTTTCAGACAGTCATCTACTTGCAGCCTTCGATATCCAGCCCTGAAAGTGGCTTATAGAGCATGTTTTGTTGGAATAAAAAATGATTAGTGCTTCTCTGGCTAAAGAACTGGCTTCTCTTTAAACAGCTCGAGCGGTGGGAACGCTGCCACGGGCTCTGGCGGGTGACACAGAAAACTGCTGCAATGCTACTGCCGTCCTTGCCCAGAATGCCCAGCAATCAGCTTGATGAAGGCTCTAATTTCCTCATTTGCAAGTCTACGTTGCTTCACTTTGGCACCGGCTTTCTGCGGTGGTGTTTGTGCAACTCTTTCCAGAACGCAGGGAGCGCAGTTGCCTTCGACACCCGCTTCACCCATGCACCCGGTGAAACTCCCGGGTTGGGCAAGGGCAGGGATCGGCACGTTGGATCCAGTGGGACTGTTTGGGTGCCTCCCTTGCCGGGTGCCTCCCGCTCCCAGGTGCTCTGGAGGGTGTCGGTTGCAGCCGTCCCGCATCCCGAAATGCCTGGTGGAGCCCTGGAGCCCGGGAGATGTTGACTCTGCTCCAGACATGGCCGTGTCCTGCCTAGCTAAAGAGCTTCCTACGGCGTCCAAGCTCTCCTCGTGAACACAGCCCTGAGAAGAAAAGGAGGCGGTGGGGAGCTGCTGGGAGCCGGCAGGTCTCGTCAGAGCGCAGGAAGGAGAGGAGGGAGGCTGCCCGGCCACTGGCACCCAGCCCGGAGCACGGGCCGCTGGCGGGCAGGAATGCACATGAGATGTAATGGAGTTTGAAAGCACCGGGTGCTCTCTGGGATGCGGGTCCTGGGGACGAGGGAAAGGCACCCTGTGAGGTATAGAAACCAGTGTGAACAAACCCCACAGCACTGCACGTTCTTGCCTCGGTCTGAATAAGATCCTGCAGAAATTTGGGGAAAGGAGAATAGAGCTGTTGAGAGGCAGCAGCTCCATTTCGAAGAGTATCAGGGCACAGGGACAACATTTGGGGCAAAGATACCTTCTTTTGCCTGACTAGCGTGTGATGGGAGGATGGCTTGGAATAGGTCTGGCTGGCTCCCAATCTGAATGTTTCTCTCGGCTCTATTTTTCCAGGAACTTTGCACTTGCTGTGCAAGACTTGCCGTGTCCCTTGGGCTGCGTTCTCTCCCTGGAGTTGGTTTCAGGTGGCTTCCACCTGCAGGCTGACTTGTCTTTCACTACCCTGTGGAATCTAGGCTGACTCCAAGTAGGGTTTTTTCTGAGAGGTGGAATTCAGACCCCTTCTGGGAAGTGTCCCGAGATTTTATTTTCTTTTATTCCAGCAACATAAAAGAGGCTGCAGGGGATTCTGCCCTTCAAGTTGCTCAGCTTGAGGAGCTCAGCGAGGAGCCTGGTCCGGTGTCCGTGTCCTGCCTGGCTGCTCCGTGGAGGTGATGGAGCCCGTGCTGCTCAGTGAACCCAAGGTTGGGCACACCAGCCCTTGGCAGGTGAGACCTTGCTTACGTTGCAGGACTAGTGCCACAGCGAGAGGAGTGCTCCGTTGTCATCCGTGTGGTATTCTCTGTTTCATGCGCTGCAATTAAACCAGCTGCCAAATAATGATGAGGCAAACCTGGGCGGTGCGGCCTCCCCCGATCTGCTCCTGGAAGCTGGGCAGATGAGCTGGAGTGGAAAACATCTGCTCTTAGCATCCTGGGTCATGGTGATGATTTATGACTCTAAGTAGATCTGAAATTTGCAAGTGAAACGTTTCCTACCCAGACATACCAAAGGTGGCACCTGGTCCCCCCAGGTCCCTCTGGAAACAGCGAGGGCATCGTCACTGGCGTCTTTTTGAGCAGGGATGAATCAGCAGAGGGTGAATAGCAGAAAGGGGCTGGTGGTGCTCCAGCCTCTCTGCAGACACAAGCTATGTGAACACATTCATCACATCCTGAGAATGCACCCCGGCTTTTCTTTTACATCCATTGTTATTACAGGCTTGTTGCGTTTGAAAAGTAGAAATCAACTGTACCCAGCCAAGCTTGTCTCACGTAATCGGCATTTCCCGGCTATCAGTGGGGGCCACAAGAGGCTTTCCTGGTCTTCATAGGTGTGAGACCAGCTGAGCCGATACAGGGTAGGGGAAGCAGCTGGGGGTTTACTCTGTGTGTTATTCCCTGTCTTGGCAAAGCCACAGAACCTGGCAGGTTTATAGTGCAGGTGCTGCCAAAGGTCTTGTCGGAAACTTCAGCAGAGGCGTGACTGGCGCCACCAATGGAAAAGCGCCACCTGGATTAGAGTGTTCCAGCTGGGAGGTGGCAGCTGGCACAGTTGTTGCTTGCTCTCTGAGGCTCTTTGGAGATGCTAATCTCTTTTATTTAGAGAAGAACCATGCTTTAAGTGATGCTATGCTCCACATCAGGGAGGGCTTGGTTGAGTTCATCAATCCATCTCATGAACGCTGGAGAGAGAGGAAAACCATCGGGCCTCCTCTGCAGCTGGTGTTTCTGAGGTTCTCCCAGGGGAGCTGGACAAAAACTTGACGCAGCGGCCTCCGAAATGCCAGGGCTGGGTGACAGGGTTGCCATGATTTTATCATGAGTCTTGCATTGGCCGCGTGTTTTTCTTGGAGTCAGTTCCTGGAATCACACAATTAGGTAGGAACGTGTTCTCTAATTTTCAAGGAAGAAAGTCCATTTCGTCCTACTTGTCCCCAAACCTTTACAACTAAAGGGAAGCGAGAAGGTCCTGGGGCAGCTTATCTGCCCGTTTTGGGCTGTTAGTGTTTTGCAGACCGATTCGTGGTTTTAAAAATGGACAGTCTAAGCCTTTCCCCCATTGCTGCAGCATCTTCAGTAATCCTTTCCAACACTTTGAGGGCTGAGTAAATATAATCCCAACTGTTCTTTCCCCATCTCCTCTCTAATGCAGCACAGACACCACCAGAGTAGCTCTTTGTGTCTGTGAAAATGACTCATTTTGGGTGCACAAAGCACGTTCTGCAGGGCTTAAATGATTTTGCTGAGATGATAGTGGCCTTTGAGGCTCTCAGGCTATTGGCGTTGCCCACACCTCATGGACTACAAGGAGATTCCTGCTGGATGTTAGTTTGTGAAAGGAGATTTGAGAGCTGATGAGCTCTAATGAACTAGAGCCACGCTCAGCTGCTGCACAGGGGCAGGTGCAGCGTGGAGACCTCTGTGTTGGTCCTGAGCCCACGGCCTTGCTCTGAGGGAGCGGAGCACTCCTCTTCCCAAAGCAAAGGATGATGGCTTGGGTGCTGAAGGCTTTCCTGGGCAGCACGGCTGAAAATCAAGCTGGTTCCTAAATGTGTCTGGGCTGTGGGACTGGGTGGGAGCTCAGCACCCATCTGCTCAACTCTGCTAGCGGCGAGGGGGGCAAAGCAAGAGAGGACAACAGGCAGGCAGTGCTGGGAGGGCATTTCCTAAACCTCCCCAGACTTGTGCCAAGGCTTGATTTTTTTTATTTTTAATCCATCTTAGTCTCTTATCCATCTGAAAATGGGTTATTTGAAAATTTCTGCTTCTTCCCTTCCCTGTCCCAGGGCATCCCGCGATGAAAATCTGGCTCTTCCTAGTTGTAGGTGGAAAAAACCCGCCTCATCTCTTGCTTTACAGCAGAGTTAAAAGGCAAAAGTGTGATTTGGGCAAGTCTATGCCTGGAAAGGTCTCCAGCCTGTGGGCGCAGGAGGCTGTTCCCTGGAGAACCACGCGGCTGGGATGTGCTAAGCTGCTCATCGGCTGTTCCCTGGATGCCGGACGCAGGAGCATCCCCACCCCGGGGCTCTAGTGGGTGAGCAATGGTGTGTTTCACCTCCAAAGGAGCCGGAGCCCCGAGTGCTGGCTCTTACCCATCTGCCTTCAGGTTAGGTGCTGCTTTTGCATCTAAAAAAGGATCCAAGGAACTGGGGTTCCCTGGAAGGGAGGGGTGAGCTGGGTGGGGAGGATGCCAGCAATTACACTGGTGCTGAGCACCTCTCCTTCCTTGCGATAACCTCATCAAGTTGACTGTAGCCCAGGGTAGAATAACGGTGACTGCGAACCTAAACAAAGGGATTTTTGGTCTTTTCATCGCCAGCTGGGCAAAGATGAGGGGTAGCCGGGTCTCGGGAGTGGAGGCTGGGTCTCTGTCGCCCACCTTTTGGAGCAACCCTGCACCTCGCTCCTTCTTCGCTGGACAGCAAGGGCTGATAATCCCTTGAGCATTTAATTACAGCTGGCAGGGCTGGAGCAAACCATCTTCTGCCCCGATTGCATCAGCCTGGGCTCGCGGTGGGTGGGTGGCAGCGTCCCACCAGGGTTGCGTCCAAGGGGCTCTGTCCCCTGCGGCCGGGCTACCCTGGGGAGCTCTGTGGCTCCCCAGAGCCGTACCCGGTGCCGATGCCCCTGCCTTCTCCTGCCATGGGTGGCTTGGCTCCGGCAGGCTCGTTTTTCTGGCACGGCGAGTCCGTCTAAAACACCTAGGTGGGGCCCAGCAGGGCTAATGGCCTTCCTGGGGACAGAGCCAACATCCAGCCTCAGAGCCTTGGGCACCCAAGTGCCAGGGGCCCCTTGCCCTCTGGAACACCCAGGGGAGCGGAGGGGTGGGTTTTGGGGCTGTATCCACCCTGGTGATGCCCCGAGGCGATGGGCAGCGGGCGCTGGTGACGCAGGTGCACGCGTGAGCCCTGGCACGTGGGGCTGGGGGGGGACAAAGCGCTGAGCTTTGCAGTGGAGGAGCTGCCTTTGCCTTTCCTCGCTTTTATCAGAAAAAAAAAAAGTGTCATTTTATGCCCTGCGTTGCCTTGCAGGGCTCCAACCCCTGCCCAGCGCACTGGGGGGCTGCCTGCTGCTGGGGGAGGGTGTGTCTTTGGGCTACCCCCCGTGTGCCGTGGGGTATTTGGGGGAGGCACCCCCCACCATGCTGTGGGGTTACTTGCCCCCCCTGTAACATGGGGCATCAGCCCTACCCCCATGCTGTGGGGTACTTGGGGTGCCCCCACCAATGCCGTGGATTTATTTGCCCGCACCCCGCCTTGCTGTGAGGGATTAGTGGCACCCCTCCCTCCCCCCCCCCCCCATGTTGTGGGTTTATCTGCCCCTCCTGCCCCATGTTCTGGGGCAAATACGTTCTCTCCCTCCACTGTGGGGCAGTTGGGCCCTAGTCCCCCTTGTGTTGTGGGGTACTTAACCCCTCACCCCACTGTGGGGCAGTTAGGCCTGTGTGTATGTGTGTGTCCTGCGCTGTGGGGCAATTGGGCCTTTCCCCCTCCCATACACACACTGTGAGGCATTTGCCCCCCTGCCTCACGCTCTGGGGCAGTTGGGTCCCTATTTCCCTGAGCTGTGGGGCATTTGCCCCCCTGCCTCACGCTCTGGGGCAGTTGGGTCCCTATTTCCCTGAGCTGTGGGGCATTTGCCCCCCTGCCTCACGCTCTGGGGCAGTTGGGTCCCTATTTCCCCGAGCTGTGGGGCATTTGCCCCCCTGCCTCACGCTCTGGGGCAGTTGGGTCCCTATTTCCCTGAGCTGTGGGGCATTTGCCCCCCTGCCTCACGCTCTGGGGCAGTTGGGTCCCTATTTCCCTGAGCTGTGGGGCATTTGTGCCCCCTCCACTGTGGGGCAATTGGTTCTACGTGTGCGCGCGTGGATGTGTGTGTGTCCTCCCTGTGGGGCAGTTCGGTCCTTCCCCCCCCGGGGGGGGCAATTAGGTCCCTCCCACCCCCCCACCATGGAGCAGCTGGTCTGTGTGTGTGTGTCCCCCACTGTGGGGCAGTTTGGTCCTTTCCCCCCTCGCTCCCCCCTTTCTCTGGGTTTATTTGCCCCCATACACCCCCCCCCGGGGCACTCAGTTGGTCCCGCCCTCCCCGCTCTGGGGCGGTTGGATCCTTCCCCCCCCACTCCGCTCTGGGCAGTGGGCCCGCCCCCCCCGCGCTCCGCGGCAGTGGACCCGCCCTCCTCCCCCGCCCCGCGGTGCAGTTGGTCCGTCCCGCGGCTATAAAGGCGGCGGCGCGGGGGGCGCGGCGCGCGATGCGTGTGGGGCTGCGGCGGCCGCGGGGCGGGGCCCGGGGGGCGGCGGTAGCGCCGCTGCTGCCGCTGCCGGTGCTGCTGGTGGCGGCGGCGGCGCTGGGGCTGCCCGCGGCGCGGCCCCGCGCGCTCTACTCGGCCTCCGACCCGCTGGAGCTGCTGGGAGGCGACGGCGCCGAGCGGCGGCTGCTGCGCTCGCCCAGCGCCTGGGCCGTCGAGTTCTTCGCCTCCTGGTGCGGACACTGCGTGCACTTCGCGCCCACCTGGCGGGCCCTCGCCCGCGACCTCCGCGGTGAGTGTCCCCCCCGCCTCCCGGCAGCGCCCCGGGACCCTGCCCCTGGCCCCCGTTCCCTGTCTCTGCCTCTTCTCCTTCTTACTGCCCCCTATCTGCGTCTCTGCCCTTGTTCCCCCTGTATCCCCGTCTCTCTCTCTCCCTTGTTCCCCCCTGTATCCCCGTCTCTCTCTCTCCCTTGTTCCCCCCTGTATCCCCGTCTCTCTCTCCCCCTTGTTCCCCCCTGTATCCCCGTCTCTCTCTCCCCCTTGTTCCCCCCTGTATCCCCGTCTCTCTCTCCCCCTTGTTCCCCCCTGTATCCCCGTCTCTCTCTCCCCCTTGTTCCCCCCTGTATCCCCGTCTCTCTCTCCCCCTTGTTCCCCCTGTATCCCCGTCTCTCTCTCTCCCTTGTTCCCCCCTGTATCCCCGACTCTGTCTCTCCCTTGTTCCCCCCTGTATCCCCGTCTCTCTCTCTCCCTTGTTCCCCCCTGTATCCCCGTCTCTCTCTCTCCCTTCTTCCCCCCTGTATCCCCGTCTCTCTCTCTCCCTTGTTCCCCCCTGTATCCCCGTCTCTCTCTCTCCCTTGTTCCCCCCTGTATCCCCGTCTCTCTCTCTCCCTTCTCCTCTCTATCCCCATCTCTGTCCCTGCCCTTGTTTCTCCTGTATCCCTGTCTCTGTCCCTGCCCTTGTTTCCCCCTGTATCTCTCTCTAACCCTTCCCCTTCTTCCCCTCTTTCTCCCCATCTCCGTCCCTGCCCTTGTTCCTCCTGCATCCCTGTCTCTGTTTCTCCCTTCGGCACCCCTAGCCCTCCCACTGATCTTGCCCCTTTCCTGCATCCCTGTCTGTCTTCTCCCATCGGCACCCGCAGCCCTTATTCCCCTCTGCATCCCTGTCTCTGCATTCTCCTATCAGCATCCCCAGCATCCACTGTGTCTCTGCCCCTTACCCTTGTTCCCCGTGCATCCCTGTCTCTGTCCTCTCCCATCAGCACCCCCAGCCCTTCCTCGGTCCCTGCCCTTGTTCCCCCTCTATCCCCGTCTCTGTTTTCTCCATCAGCACCCACAGAATCTGCCGTCTCTGCCCCTCTGTCCTCGTCAGCACCTTTAAACGTCCCCTGCATCCCTGTCCCTTCTGTCAGCACCACTAAATCCTCCTGTGCGCCTGTTCCCCTGTCAGCATTCCTAAACTCCTTCAGTGTCCTTGTCCCCTCATCCTCCTCTCCACCGGCGCTCTTAGATCCTCCCTGCATCCCTTGATCACTCAAACCCTCCCTCTCTCCTTGCCCACTCGAACCTTCCCTGCATCCTGCCTGTCGACGCCTGTCAGTGCCCTGTATCTTACCCTCAGCCAGCACCCCCAGATCCTCCCTGGAGCGTCACCCCCCTCCCCACGGTGCCCAGGCTCCCCTGCTGCCGTGCCCAGGCCTGCAGCATCCCTGGAGCCCCTTTGGCTGGGAGAAGCTTAGTCTGACCCTGGCCTAGCCCTGGGGGGGGTCCTGCTCGTCCCCGGTGCCCGCAGGGAGAGGCTGGCAGGGCGCTGGGGCTTTGACCTTGGCGCCTGGATGGTGCCCAGCCCAACTTGGGGACCTGCACGCCACTGTGCCAGGGCCCTCGCCCCACCAGGGCTGTTCCTGCCTCCCCCGGCATCCCAGGGCACGCACGGCTTCTCCTCTGTTCTTGCACTAATTGATAGAGCGCGGTCGCTGCCTGGTGAGTCAGGGCACCAGCTGGGGCAGGCGTCCCATCGCTCCGAGGGGATGCCGTCCCTCCCAGGGACGTCAGTGCTCCCCAGCAGGGCAGGATGTGAGGAATGAGGTGCGTGCCCGTGCCCTGCGGGGCAACGCTGGCTCTCCTGGCTCCTCTCCAAAGCTGAGTTCCCTCTGGGCTCCCTGCTCCCGAGGCTGGACCGCAGCTGGCGTGCCCGTGGAGGCAGGGTGAAGCTGTCCCTGCGCTGCCTGGCATCCTCGCCGCTGCTCCCACGTGTGCGTTTTCATGGGAGTGGGCTGGACAGGAAGGATGCCAGGGTGACCCGCGGGCAGCACGTGTGGATGAGTCCAGGAACGTGCCTGGCTCCTAGCAGCGGGGTTCAGCGCTGGCCTCCCTGTGCCGCTGCGGCAGTGGGAAACAACTCGTCTGCCTCGTCACCTGTGACACAGGATGGTCCCAGTGGGTTTCCCCCTCTGGCAGGCTCCCCCCTAGGGTGGCCTGGGCTCCATCCATGGGCTAGTGCTGCATCCCTTTCCATCGTCCCTGAGGGAGAGGCTAGGCGTTCTCCAGCTTTTGTCCTTTACACTAAAAAGGAGCCATTTCAGAGCTTTTATCTCCGTGTTGCTGTTAGCTTTTAGACCCTGCTGCTTTAAAGGCTTTCATGCCCCATTTTCTTCATCTCTGTTTTATGCCAGGGAACCGCTGGTCCTCCCTGGCGAGATGGGGAGAGGAGGTGTGGTTGCTCAGCACCTGGAGAGGCTCTGCCACAGTGCTCTGGCCACTGATTTTGGGCTGTTGCCTCTCGATTATTGCCCGTGGCCTCAATCTGGGGTGAGACTAGCTGGAGTCTGTGTTCCCTGGGCTTCCCCGGCTGCGGTTTGCCATCCCTTCCCTTCTCCCGGCGGCCTCTTTCCACGGTGGCAGAGGCTGGGCAGGCAGAACCAGACAGGTAGGCAGCCGTGGGCAGAGCTGCCTGCATGCTGATGAGGGCAGGGGGTGCAAAGCTCGGTCCTGCCTCTCACGGCTTTCCCCCTGCTCTTTCCACCCAAAAGGTAGGGGGCTAAACACTGGTGTGGACTGCGGCTTCACGTATTTGGGGCTTGGAAACCATCGGTTGCTCTCCTGCGAGGAGCAAGCTGTGATTTTGGGGCCAGGAGGAGCCGTGCTGCTGCCACAGTGGGAGATTCCCACCGTCTCCACAGCGATTGTGAGGAGCGGGGTGGTTTTTGGGGTCGCAGAGGGGCTGAGCGGTGCTGACTGCATCCTCTGTCCCTGCAGAGTGGAGGCCTGCGCTGGTGCTTGCAGCCATCGACTGTGCCGACGAGGCCAATCAGCAAGTGTGCGACGATTTTGGGATAACTGGTTTCCCCACACTCAAGGTAAGGGCAGTGCGTGCCAGGCGTTTACCAGTGCCCTCTTTTCTCCGTGCTTTTCCTTTTGGCCTGTCCTTCTCTTGCTCAATCAGATCGACAGCACGATTGCATCAAAATAGTCCCTTGGAGGCTTTACAGACTGAGCCGTTTCACCCTTCCCCAAAACACAACTGGCTGGGCTGCAACCGGCGCAACTGCCCGGTGATGTAGCAACAAGGAGGGGGAAAACCCAAAACGCTTCTTCATGGTGACCCGTAGAAGCCAGGTCTCCCCTAGGATGGGAAAGAGTCTGAAACCTGAATTGTAAATGCCTGGGAAAGGCTGCAGCGGGGCAGGGAGCGGTTGCAGGCACAGGTTCTGGAGGAGGGTGCAGGGACGCTGTGGGAGGCTGCACGGGGCTTGACTGAGAGCCTCCTGTGGCAGCTGGTGAGGTGCCCTCCCTCCTCCCGGGCCTGTTCCCAGCCTCTTAGCTGTGTCAATACTGCTGTTCCGCAGCATTTCTCACTGCAAAGAGAGCCTCGCTCCAACCCAAGCAATAAAGCTGAAGCGTTCCGGGTGCAGGCAGCGAAGGCCAGGATCGCCTTGAGACGGATCGGGAGGGTTTGATCAGATATGCCCTCAGCCCTGGCCTGCAGGCTCAGCCCAAGGTGGGGTCAGATCTGGGGCTTTCCCTGGGGCTGGCGTGTGCCCCAGCCTTGCTCTGAGGTCTTGCCGAGCACCCACTGCCTGAGGGACATCAGCCGGAACATCTTCTGGGGCAGGGAGGCGTGCTGGTGTGGCGGTGCCAAGAAATCGCTTGCATTGCATCCTGTGTCCCTGCCAAAGACCTTTTGCAAAGAGCTGGTGCTCCCAGCCCTGCCTATAAAGCAAACACGTGTCTGATGTAACCTGGTTTCTGGATGTACTGTGGGCACTAGAGCCACGGTGGGAGGCCAGGAACGGGAGGGGGAGGAAAACCCTTCTCCTGCTTTGTGAGACCTATGGAGCAGGGAGACGGTGCTCTGCAGGATCAAGAACGTCCCCGCTGCCTTTCTGGGACCCCTGGAGATGCCTGTCCTACTGCGTGCTGGTGCTCAGCCTTTGGCTGGATGTGGCTCCCAGCCCGTACCTGCATCCCTCCCCTCCAGGGGTGAGATGGGGCTGTGTCCAGGAGCTCTCTCTGCAGTGGCTGCTGTTGGTCAGTGTGCTGTAAGCTCACAGGGAAACTGAGGTACAACTGGTCTGGAGGGAGCCTCTGCCTGCTGGGCCATGCTGCATCCCTGTCCCCCTCCAAACACTCCAGCTTCCCCATGTGTGGTTTTTTTTTTCTCTTTCAGTTTTTCAGAGCTTTTAGCGAGAAGGCAGAGGATGGGATAAGGATTACCAGTGAGTATCGGAGCCATGGGGGCCTTTTACCCCAGGTGCGAATGGCCCTGCTGCCCCCATCCCTCACCTGTTGTCACCTTGAGAAGCCTGGAAGGCACAGCTCAGAGCTGCTCCCCTCGGCTCAGCCGGTGGCACTGGCTTCCCCAGGACTGACCCCTTGGTGTCCTGTCCCCCCCACAGATCCCAGTGCCACCGTTGAGGACCTGCGCCATGCCATCATCACCAACCTTGAGCAGAGCCAGGATGCTTGGCCACCTGCGTGTCCTCCGCTGGAGGCAGCGAGGTAGGGAGGGCAGCTCTGGCGCCCCCGTACCGCGGAGAGCAGGTGTCTGGGGGAATCCTGAGCCAAAAATGAGCACGGAGCAGCCACCGTATCGCCCACATTCCAGGGAGACACAGATGACCTGGCCAGGCTAGAGCCATTTCTGTGACGTGGATGAGACAGGCTGTATTCTTGCATCTCCTAACAAACCTGCTCATCAGCCTTAATGAGAGCAAGCAGTACCTTGGGCTGGGGGTGTGGCAGTGCCATACCTTGCCGAGCGAGACCGCTGCCATTAGCAGCTTTTTCCTGCCCTGAGAATGGATTTTCTTGAGTCGGTACAAACTTGTTGGGGTCTGAGTTGTCTTAGCTGGATGCAGGTGGTTGCTCTGCCATCCTAGGTGGGGAGAACTTGTTCTTTCTCAGAGTGGTGGCTCAGCTGGGCATGTGCTTGTCTCTGGTGCCTCTGTGTCCTAGCCAGAAATCCAACAGCCCTCATTCAAGTTCATTGCCTTTTTTCCCCCTGGGTGAGCAGGCAGCTCCCACCTAACCTGCCCTACCTGCACTTTGTTTTCTGCCTCCTTGCCTGCCCCCAGTGGGTTTTCTCAAAGCCTGTGGAGTGGAAAATTGGGCTGGAAACTTGAGCAGGGAGGAAGTGCCTGCTCAGTGGGGCTGAACCCACACCGGCATCACTGCTGAATCCCCAGGGATGAGGACTGAGCTTGTTTTGGGTGGGAATGCTGATGCCGGGGCTCTCGCTGGCATCCTCTCCTCTCTCACAGCGCGGAGGAGGTTTCCAGCTTCTTCCAGAGGAATAAGGAACAGTACCTGGCGCTGATTTTCGAGAAGAATGACTCCTTTGTGGGCAGAGAGGTGAGTAGAGCTGCATTTATATCTCGTTTGTCTTGAAGCCTGTGTCCCTGGTGCCAGGTAACCCTTGGACACCTAGGCAGGGAAGTCTTCTCCCAGCAGCTTTCTGGGGTGGCTTGCACACCGCTTTGCAGGTGCGAAGTGTTGTGCAGGGTGCTAAATAGCCTTGGTGCATCCCTGGTGGGGCTGGGGGTCCCATCACCCCTGAGGGTGCCACTGGGTTTGCAGGTGGCACTGGACATGCTGCAGTATGAGAATGTGGCAGTGAGGAGGGTGCTGAGCAGTGAGGAGGAGCTCGTGAAGAAGTTTGGCGTCACCACCTTCCCCTCTGGCTACCTGGTTCTCCGCAACGGCTCCTTCTCCCGCCTACCTGTGTGAGTGCAGGGACCCAGTGGGGGTCCCAGGGTGGATCTGAGGATCCCAGGGTGCCGTAGCTTGGTGGGGTACCAGGCTTATGGCCTGTCTCTCTCCTCTCCTTTATAATCGTGGCAAAATTTGTTAGGAAAGAGACAGTAGCTGGGTCAGGCAGGTTGGCGGAGGCCAAGGTGGGCACTGAATGGGGCTGCCAGCTCTGCCTGGCTCTCATGCAGAGGAAAACGGCTTGTGACCGAGCCCCCCCTCTACCACGTTTGCCTGGAGGTGGCACAGCTCCGTGGGGTCAGCTCAGGGGTGGGTTGTCTGCTAGGATACCCACTGCTGGGGCTGGTGGAGAGGGCGGGCCACCCCAAACTCGTTCCTCAGGTCTGAGTTGCTGGTCAGGCTAAGATCTCCTTTGCTTCCTCCTTGGGGACAGGGGCTGTTTGGGAGGGAAGAGTCTTGCTAACGGTATCTCCTTCCTTGTAGGCAAGTGGAGGCCCGCTCCTTCTACACCTACTACTTGCGCACGCTCTCAGGCGTCACCCGCGGCTCCTACAAGCTGAACACAACTGTCCACGCTTCCAACGAGACCCACCTACCCCAGCCGAAGCATGCAGACAGGTCAGAGCCCCCTCCCTCATTCTGGGGTGGTGGGAGGCTGGGACTGGTGTGGGGAAGAGATGCCACGGCCGCGGGTGGGCAGTGGAGCTGGGACTGTGTCTTTCCCCTTGGAAAAAGCAACTCAAATCACAGCTGGGTCCCTGGGGTGTGGATTAATGAGCTGATGAACCACTGTGTTGTGCTGTCCTTCCCAGTTCCAAGGTGTACATGGCTGACCTGGAGTCCACGCTGCACTACTCGCTTCGGGTGGAGGCTGCGCGGCCTGCTGCGCTGTCGGGAGCACAGCTGGCCGCCTTCAAGTGCTATGTGTCCATGCTGGTGAAGGTGAGGAGCTTTTGCTGTCGGTAGAGGAACCACCTGCGCCTACCCGTGGCTGTCGATAAGCTGAAAAGCAAATGCAGGGTGCAGGCCGCTGCATGCCAGTGCTCATGGGTGGTGAAGCGTGGCAGTCTGGTACGAGCACTGTGTCCCGGTGCTCAGCATTTGGGGTTGTCCCCATCCACATGGATCCCCAGCCTCAGACCAGGGTCCCAGGAGAAGCCAAGAGCTTTAGATGAGACCTTGGGTATAGATATTGGGGGGCATAGTGGGCTGAGAGCTTGCAGGAGGTGTCGTGTGGTGACAGCAGGTCTTTGCAAGAGATGCTGACACCTGCTGGAGCGTAGAGATGATCAGAGGGGTTTGTAGGTTTTGAGTGCCTGACTTGGATGCTTGGCTCAGGGAGCTGATCTCTGCAGGCTCCTTTGATAGTCTGAGAAAGAGACTCCTGCTCCAAGTTAGGCTCTGTAAGAATCTATTTTAAGGTCTTTTTTTCTCTTCTGTTGGGCTTGGCAAAATTTAAATGTCGAAGAGCTTTGAGCCAGAAGCAGGGCAGTGTAATTCTGTGTGTGAATCAAGCACTGGGTTTGGCCGAGGTGTCCACCAGCAGGGTTGCAGGAGCCCTGTCCCTGTTCCAGCCCAGGCTCTTTGGCAAACCTTCACCCGGCCATGGCCGATTTCTTTGCTCCCTTCTTTAGATTTTGAACCTCACGGAGCCGTTGCTGATATGTGAGACCCCTTACTCTCACCCCTGCCTGCTCTCTCCCAGCAGAGTGTGTCAAACACAAGCCACTGGGGCAATGAGTCTTAAGTCCTCAGCGCAGAGCTTCACGTGGCTCTTCCTTTGCTTCTCCCCAGCTATCCCTCCCTTTAACGAGAGCCACAGCGCTAGAGAAATGGATCTCCCCCTCGCAGCAGCTCCCTGGCCAAGGGTGTGAGCTTGCAGGGTTAGCGGGGAGCAGCAGTGGTTTATTTGATGAGCTTTTAATTCTTCCTGTGAACTTTCCCCTCACTGGCCAAGGATGAGCCATAGCACTGGAGATAAAGCTGCGTCTCCGCACCGGCTGGTTGGTTAGTGCTGGTGATTTGCTGAGGATGCTGAGCCGGAGCTGCTGTTCCCACACTCCTCCACAGGACGGAGCAGCGTTCCCAGGATTGGTGCCAGGGCTTAGGCTGGGAGAGCTCAGCCAACAGGTCCCAGGCTTAACTATTGAATTCCCGAGTGGTGTTTAAGGCAAGGAAGTGCGGGGAGACATCCAGACATGGGAAGAAGTGGTACCTGGAAAGCAGACCATTGCATGGCAAAGGCTCCCACCGAAGGAACCTGAAGGGGGGGTCTGTTTTGCTGCAACAATGTCAAGTCGCAGATAAATTTCCCCATGGAATCTGGGATTTTTGATGTGAATCCTTATGGGAGAACAGCTCAGACTTAGCAAAATGCTCCTTCCTTTTGCTTCCCGGTTTTTTTTTTTTCCAGTGTGCTGCCGGTCTTATACTCCCTGTGGGTTGTGGGTCAGTCCCTCTGTCTGTCCATCCATCAGTGGTGTGCACTGACAGGCTGCCCCCTCTCCCCAGGGTGCCTGTGGTTTTAAAATGCTGCTACTAATCGGCTTTGTGCTGACTTATGGTCAGAGTGGCTTTTTGCCTCCCTCAGATGAGGCTGAGGTTTGGAGCCTGAATGTGGGTGCACGCAGGAACACACCGTGGCCTCTGTCCCCTTAGGGCTGGGCACCGAAACCTTGCTGGGACCTCAGTGCTCCCCGGCCGTAGAGGATGCAGGTTCTGCCTGGTGCCTGTCCCGGCAAGCCGGGGATGCCGGCCGGCTGTCCCGCTGAGTCTGGGTTTCCTCACGTCTCTCCCCTCTCTGCAGTACTTCCCCGGGCGTCCCTGCGTGCAGACCTACCTGCAGACCCTGGATGACTGGCTGAAGAACTGGACGGAGCCCGAGCTACCCCGCAGTGTCTTGAAGGAGGCCATGAAGAATAACAGAGACGTAAGGCACCCACAGGGACCCTGGTCCCTGATCCCTGCTCCCTTCCCCTGCCCCTTGCCCTGCAGCCCGCATTAGCTGCCAGCTCCATCACGCTGTGTCCGTCTGTCCTCCAGGCCTCCCACACTGCCATGCTCCCCACCAACGTGACTTGGGTGGGCTGCCTGGGCACCGAACCCCACTTCCGTGGCTACCCCTGCGGGCTCTGGACCATCTTCCACCTGCTGACTGTCCAGGCTGCTCAGAGCGGCCCTGACAAAGGTATTGGTGCCCCTGGGGGGTGACGAGAGGCTTGGGGTGGCAGTGTCCCGTGGGGCTGGGGTGTTCCCCCTCTCTGAAGGGTCTGGATTCACTCTCCCGTCCTCCCTCTCCTCTGCCTCTCTCCCAGAGCTGCCGCTGGAGGTGCTGAGCACCATGCGCTGCTACATCCGACACTTCTTCGGCTGCCGGGACTGTGCCCAGCACTTCGAGGCCATGGCGGCCGAGTCCATGGACCGGGTAGCGAGCCGGAGGGAGGCCGTCCTCTGGCTCTGGTCCCACCACAATGAGGTCAACGCTCGCCTGGCTGGTAAGGGAGGCTGCGGGGAGGGGAGCCAGGGTGCCTTCCCGAGGGAAAAGGGGAAGGGTAAGGTAGAGGAGCATCCTTCCTCCTGGATAGGGCTGGCAAATAGCTACCTTAGGGTGCAGCAGTGGGGACGTCCTATTGTCGTCATCCCCCATCACAGGGGACAGCATCTGGTCAAGCAGCATCAGACCACCCCGGAGATGCAGATTACATGCTTCCCAGAGGGAGCTTCCCAAAGCCACCTCGTGGCTTTGGGAAGCTCCCTCTGGGAAGCATGTAATCTTCCTCTTGAGATGGTTCCTCCAAAGGTCCTCATCCCCAGCTGCTGGATGCTCTGGGGTGTTTATACTGGTAGAGCAGAGAAAGGCTGCATTGCGTGTCCCCTCTAACCCGCTCGCTGGCTCCGGTGCCTGCAGGAAGTGACACAGAGGACCCGAAGTTCCCCAAGTTGCAGTGGCCTCCACCGGACCTGTGTCCCCAGTGCCACAGGGAGGAGCGAGGGGTTCACGCCTGGGACGAGCAAGCCGTGCTCACCTTCTTCAAGATGCGCTTCTCCAAGGTCAACATCTCGATGGACTATACGGAGGCCGACCCTATCCCCATAGCCGGGGAGGGTTTGGATGCCAGGGTGGGCACTGAGGGCCCACAAGAGGAGAGGGAGAATGAAAAAGAGGTGGAGGAGGGTGAGATGAGGGCTCCGGGGCGGCCGGGCTCCCCTGAGCCGCGACGCCCCAGCATCGTGCGGAGGAACTCGAAGCTGCGGGAGGTGGGTGAGGACATCGTGGACCTGGACTCCTTCAGCGAGCAGCACTTCAAGAGCCAGGCGCTGCGAGCGGCAGCCGGACGGCACCGGCGGCTCAGCAAGCGGGACACCATGGCCTTGGCCCAGGATGCTGGCGGGGGCCGGGAGCGCCGCTGGGCTCCTGGTGTCCTGGTGCGGGAGGAGGAGGAGGCTGAGGAGGGTGTGCAGAGGAGCCCGTGGCTGCGGGTGCTTGGTTTGGGGTTCTCTCGCTTGGACGTCAGCCTCTGCATTGCCCTTTACTTCCTCTCCTCCATGTGTCTCTTGGGCATGTACACTTTCTTCCGCCTCCGCACCCCTGCTCGGAAAGGCCGTTCCAGCTTCCCCATGGCCTGAGAGCGGTTGGAGAGCGCCCGGGGCACGTGTGCTGCCCAGCTGAGCCCAACCCTGGGACTGTGTTTTGTCACCCAGTGAGGAAGGGGGTGGTTGGTGTGTCCCCCCCAGGAGCTGCCCTGGCCACAGCAGCTGCCTCCCCCAGGGTGCGCAGCAAGGGGGTGGAAGGGTCTTTTGAGGGGGAAGGAGGCATCGGAGCATCCACCTCTCCTGTCCCAGTGCTGTGGTTTTTTGGGTGCTGGGATGCCAACAGCGGTTCCAGTCTTGGCACCCTGGCACTGGGCTGGTTTCAAACTGGGAAGCCCAGTCTGGTGCCCTTTGAGGTCAAACCACTACTGGAGCAGGCGGGGTGGGGATTTGGCCCCAGAAGGTGGGCTCTGCTGGGCAGGGGCTGGAAGGCGTGAGGTCAGCTGCATGTTCTGTCCCCCTCCTTTTTGCTACATGGAACAGGCCCCCCCCCCAGCCTTTCCTCACATCCTCCCTGTGCTGTTGCTCGCTCTCTGCTTGTCTTAGTGGAATAAATTATTTTTGCTGACGCTGGCCCTGCGGTGTCGGCTGTCGCTGCTGCGTGGGGCACCTCCCCTCCCTGCCATCCCCCCTCCAGCCTCCCCCTCACCCCAGGGAAGGGCACTGGCTTGGTTTAAATCCTTTTAAATATTTTGAATGGTTATTGTACGTTTTCTCCTGCTTTTTTCTTCCGGGTGCACCTGTGGGTAACTGCTCCCCCCAGAGCTGCTGTGTCCCTTTGGCAGGGAGGGCTTGTGTTTTGGCCTCCAGCAGGGTGATGGGAGCCAGGGGGAGGCAGAAAACCCCTGGAAAAAAAGGTTGGCACAAGCCCTAGAGCTGCAGTTTGGTCCTGGCTGTGTCTGTGCTCCAGAGCAGAGAGACGCACGCGAGCATCTCTTCATCCCCCCCAGGGACTGGGACCTCCACAGGCTCAAGCCCCCTATGCCTGTCCCCGATTCTTTCTGCCCTTTTATCCTTGTTAGGGATCATTAAGGAAAATGGTTGTTTTGCAGAGCCGGGGCTGGGGCCATCTGCTCTCCCGGCGCTGCCTAAATCCCCCTGTAACAAATTCATTGGGATTATGCTGCCCTCCCCTAATCCTAGCCCTTCCCCCCACGCGAGGGATTTAAAAGGATTAGGGCCCGGCCGATAATAAACTTTATTAAGGGGGAGAGGGGGTGTCAATCCGATTTGGTGCCTTTTTCTTGATATCTTCACTTTGTGCAGGTGGCAGGCGAGGGCTGGTGGCATGGGGAAGGGGGGCAACCTGGCACCAGGAGCTCCGACTCCTCTGGCTCTTCCTCCCTCACCTGCCCTTGTAATAAATTTTCTTGCTCTTTCTTTCCTTCTTCTTGGTGTCTGCGCATGGTCACCTCCCCGGGGCGCGGGGCTGGTCCCTGCGCTGCCACCGCTGCCCTGCTTGGCCTTGGCCGTGTCCCTTAGCTGGCTCCTCGGTGGCCTCCGCCTGGCACGGAGCGGGGACTGTGTCCTCCAGCTCTGTCGGAACAGGGTGATGGATGGGGAAGGTCTCAGCCCTCCTCCTTGATTTCCCCAGGGAGGGATTGCCCCCAACATCAATAACCCCCGTCCCTGCCAGCTGCTCCCCAGCGTGGGACTGAGGGCTGGCAAGGAGGGGCTGCCTGTGGTTCCCCCAAAATATCTCAGTGGGGTGAGCTGGGATCTGTGTGGGGGCAGAGGATGGGGTGCTAGGGCAGGGGGTAGCAGGCACCCCTGGGCAAGGCTGCCCAGATTAGCATCCCCGACAGCCCCGCCAGGGAGATTTACAGGGTCAGGGAGCTAAAGCTGCCAAGCACGCAGGAAAAAGAGAGTCCAATAAATAGACTTTCCGTAATCCTGTTTGGTGCAGTCCCGATCCTCCTGGCCCCGGCTCTGCCAGCCTGCGGCACAGCACCCCAGCGCCCGGGACCCTCACGCGGGGCTCGATGCTGCGAGGAGGGGGGTGTCCCCCACACTGTCACCCCCAGGATGGTTACTTGGAGTCATTGACCCGTGCCACGGCCACGCTCAGGGGTCACAGGCTGTGACTCCAACCTGCCAGCCCTGAGGAGCCCTCCCCGATGAGGGTCACCCCGTTACCCCTTCCCGAGGCATCTCAGGCTCTGCTGTCCCCAGGACTAATTACCCGAGTGGCCACAGGCTGGCGCGAGCCGGAGCGATTCCCTAATACAATTTACCCTCAAGTGCAATTTAATTTTCCCAAGGCCGGTGGCCGCCCCCCGCGCACCCAGCCACCTTCCCTCTCGCTCCCTCCTGCCTCACCTTCTTTCCCTTTCTTCCTCGATACGGGCCAGAGCTTTTCTCCACCGGCATCCGCCTGCGCTCGGGCCGTAAAATCAACGGGGTTTCGCTTAATGTCGATTAATTTTCAATTACAATTAGCAACGCCCTGTTTGGTGGCGCCCACGAGGGGAGAGGTTTCCTCCAGCTGCTGGTGAGTACCCGGATCTCTCGGCGCTTGTCACCGCTTCGTGCCACCCTGGCCACGGGGGCGTGGGGCGGGGGGTCGCTGGTAATTACTGGGATAATTAAGAAGTGGGGAGCAGTGGGAGCTGCACACGTCGGGGCTCGTGGTGCCACTGGAGGGGAGGTGGCTGCGCACCGAAGGGTGGTGATGACAGCTTTGGCCCCGCAAGGACGTCCCCGCTTCGGGCTGGGAGAGCTGGATTCATGGAATCACAGAATCACCAGGTTGGAAGAGACCCACCGGATCATCGAGTCCAACCATTCCCATCGAACACTGACCCATGTCCCTCAGCGCCTCATCCACCCGTCCCTTAAACCCCTCCAGGGAAGGGGACTCAACCCCCTCCCTGGGCAGCCTCTGACAGGGACCAATCACCCTTTCTGGGAAATATTTTTTCCCGATGTCCAGCCTAAACCTGCCCTGGTGGAGCTTGAGGCCATTCCCTCTCATCCTGTCCCCTTGAATACAACCCAACCCAACCCACAGCGCTCACCCTGCTGCAGACGCTGCCCCCCAGCTTTGTTTCAGCCCTGGGAGGAGCAGAAAGGCTGGAGGAGGCGTTTCATGCCCGTCGCATGTAACTCCCACCACCCCCTGGGCACCACCAGGACCCAGCAGCATCTCAGGGGGCACAAAGGGGGATTATTTTGGCTCCTGCCCACCTCCACCACCCTCTCCTCCCCGTGTACCGGGATATCGAGGTGAGATGGGAAAGGCGAACTCAACAGCAACAAAGTGACCCCCCCCCCAAAAAAAAAACCCCAGAGAGACCAAAATCTCACAAATGTGAGGAACACGTGGGCAGGAGAAGGATGGAGGGGGACAAAGTGATGGAACAAGGTGAAGAAGGGATGAAGGCTCTACTGGGAAGAGCTGAGAGCAGAGAGGGAGGGAGATGCTGATGGGGTTTTCTAAGTGGTGGCAGCACGATGCTCCCCCGAGGAGAAGGCTCGCGAGCCCCTTTGCCCACCGGCCACTGCCACGAGTGATCCGGAGCGGGCAGAGGGGCCGAACCAATCTGGCAGAGCAGAAAAATGAATGAAAATTGAATTCCCCCAGGAGAAGGGGGTGGAGGGAGCTGTTAGCTGGGCTGAGAGATAAATCAGAGAGTGCTGGGAGGGGGAAAGCAGCGCTGGAATAATTAGAGAAATAGGCTGGAAATGCAAAGCGCTGGGACAGGGTGTCTGTCTGTCTGTCTGTCTGCACGTCCAGCTACGCTTCTCCCTGCAGGAGAAGGAAAATCTGCTTTGGGGACCTGCCTTTCTGCATCCCCGGGCTGGGAATTGTGTTCCAGCTCTGCGGGGACGCCGGGAGGGACGGTGGCTCCTGCCCCAAGGGGCTGGAGGGGCGCAGGTGGCCTGGGGGGGCTTAATGCACTTACGAGCAAGAGCTTGATTTAGGGGAGAAGGGGATGAGAGGGGATGGGATTCACCTCCCTCGCGGTGGGAAGCTGGTTTCGGGGCTCAGTGGGCTGGGGGGGGGTCACTCCTGCAATAAGTGCCCAGCAGCGTGAGACAGGGGGTTTGCTGGTGAAACGAAGCTTTAGGATTCATAGAATCATAGAATCACCAGGTTGGAAGAGACCCACGGGATCATCAAGTCCAACCATTCCTATCAAACACTAAACCATGTCCCTCAGGGTTAAAAAAAAACCCCAGCAGTACATTGAAAAAATATCTTTGTTGTTGCTGTTGCTCCTAAGAACAGATCAGGCTTAATAAACTTATTACATTTTATTGCTTTTGTTTTTAAACAATGTTTATTTTATTTCGACTGCTGGCACATCCCACCCACACCTTTTCTGAGGGTTTTTGGGTTTTGGGTTTTGTTTTTTTTTTTTTCACATGGGGGGAGAATCCTCTTCCCGGTTCGCATTTCAGCAGGGAAATAAAAACGTGAAGGGCACCTCCAGTTGCTCCAGGGGAGGCTTAGATTGGATATTAGGAAAAATTGATTTGCTGAAAGAAAGATGAAGCTGGAGATGCTTAGCCTGGAGAAGAGGAGGCTGAGGGGAGACCTCATTGCTCTCTCCAACTCCCTGAAAGGAGGTTGTGGAGAGGAGGGAGCTGGGCTCTTCTCCCAAGTGACAGGGGACAGGACGAGAGGGAATGGCCTCAAGCTCTGCCAGGGGAGATTTAGGCTGGACATCAGGAAAAAATATTTCCCAGAAAGGGTCATTGGGCGCTGGCAGAGGCTGCCCAGAGTGGTGGTTGAGTCCCCTTCCCTGGAGGGGTTTAAGGGACGGGTGGACGAGGTGCTGAGGGACATGGGTTAGTGATTGATGGGAATGGTTGGACTCGATGATCCAGTGGGACTCTTCCAACCTGGTGATTCTATGATTCTATGATTCTATGACTAGGCTGCCCAGGGAAGTGGTGGAGTCTCTATGCACGGAAGGGTTAAAACCACATAGCCGTGGTCCTAGGGGGTGTGGTTCAGTAGGCACAGTTGAACTGGATGGGCTTCGAGGGCTTAATGGTGTGATTCTAAGGGACAGAGCTGGGGCTGGGCCTGAAGAGGGGACTTGCCACCACCTCCCATGGATCATGGAGCCATGGAATGGTTTGGGTTGGGAGGGACCTTCAAGATCATCCAGTTCCAGCCTTGCCATGGGCAGGGACACCTCCCACTGGATCAGGGACTCCAAGCCCCATCCAACCTGGCCTGGAACCCCTCCAGGGATGGGGCAGCCACCCCTGCTCTGGGCAACCTGTTCCAGGGCCTCCCCACCCTCACAGGGAAATGTTTCTCCCTCAGGTCTCATCTCCATCTCCCCTCCTTCAGCTTCAAACCGTTGCCCCTCACCCTGTCCCTGCCTGACCAAGACCCTCCCCAGCTCTCCTGGAGCCCCTTCCCTCGCTGGAAGGACCAGAGGCTCCCTGACCCCTCAGGCTCTCTGCTCTCCCTCCGCGGTGCCGTCACACAGCTCCAAGGCCCCGGCTGGTGCTATGGTGGCGACAGCACCATGTCGCGATAGCACCATATCGCGATAGCACGATATCGCCATAGCCTGACGGCACGGCAGCACCGTGTCCTGGTGTCACAGTGTCATGATAGCATCACATCGTGGCAGCTCGGTGTCCCGATGTCACCAAGTCCCAATGTCCTGATGTCATGATAGTGGGATGTCACAGCAGCACGATGTCCTGATGTCACCATATCGTGATATCACGACACCAGGATGTCCTGATGTCACGCTGTCCTGATGTCACAATGTCCTGATGTCTTGATATCGTGATGTCCTGATGTCACAGCAGCATAATGTCATGCTGTCTAGATGTCACAATGCCATGATGTCACACTGTCCTCATGTCACGATAGCGTGATGTCACAGTATCATGACATCCTGATGTCACAATGTCATGATGTCACAGCAGCACAATGTCATGACGTCATGATGTTGTGATAGTGGGATGTCACAGCAGTACCATGTCCTGATGTCACGACAGCATGATGTCATGACGTCATGATGTCACAGCAGCATGATATCCTGATATCACGACACCCAGACGTCCTGATGTCATGCTGTCCTGATGTCCTGGTGTCACAGCAGCACGATGCTTGATATCACGATAGCATGATGCCCTGATGTCACACTGTCCTGATATCATGATAGTGTGATATCACAGTATCATGATGTCCTGATGTCACGACACCAGGATGTCTTAATGTCACACTGTCCTGATGTCACGACAACATGATGTCACAATGTCATGATGTCCTGATATCATGATGCCCCAATGTCACAGCAGCACGATATCCCGATGTCACGACACCAGGATGTCCTGATATAACGCTGTCCTGATGTCACGATAGCGTGATGTCACAGCAGCACCATGTCCTGCTGTCTCGCTATCCTGATGTCATGCTGTGCTGATGTCACAGCAGCACGATATCCCGATGTCACGACACCAGGATGTCCTGGTGTCACGCTGTCCCAGTGCGATGGCAGCACAATGTCCCGATGTCCCTATGTCGCGACAGGCGCCCCAGCCCGGGTCCCGCCCCCGGGGTCTCCCAGGCCCCGCCCCTTCCCCGCAGGCCCCGCCCGCCCCGCAAACCCCGCCCCCTCTCCGCCAGGCCCCGCCCCCTGCCCTCCGCGCGCGCGCCGATTGGCCCC